>CM070591.1:56763138-57363138 GCA_036346355.1 Rhipidocladum racemiflorum
CTTTCACAATTTGGCCTTCTTCATGATCATCGCGATGATAGGTGGCTTCCGGAGTAGTTTCTTCCTCGAGCCTGATTCTGCCATCTACGAAAGGAGGCAACTCATCAAACTGGTTGTACTCTTCCTCATCCATGACATTCTCAACTCCGACGATCCTTCGTTTTCCTTGAAGAACTACATGACGCTTCTTATCTGCCGGGTCGATTACATAGAAGACTTGTGCTACTTGCTTCGCAAGAACGAATGGTTCGTCTCTATATACGACTTGCTCGATGTCCACAGTAGTGAAGCCGTATTTGTCCACCTTGACACCCTTTGGGAGTTGGACCCAACGACACATAAACACCGGGATCTTGAAAATGCAGTAGTCGAGCTCCCAAATCTCCTCTATAACCCCATAGAAGCTGCTCTTCTTGCTGCCTGTGTTGTCGTAGGCATCTATACGGACACCACTGTTTTGGTAAGTACTTTTGCTATCCTGAGCTCTCGTGTAAAATGTATATCCATTTATGTCGTATCCTTGCCATGTTACAATTGTACCTGATGGCCTTTTTGCCAACCACCTCAACGTAACACTTGTTTCTCCACCAGACATGTGCTCCTTGAACCAATGATTGAACACACGATTGTGCTATTTTGTTATCCAAACCTCTGATCGTCCACGATTTTCCCTCCGCAGATTAGCCTTGTGCATGTCCATATACGGGGACACCTCGACTGACTGTTGCAAGACTGTGAAATGAGCTTGTTCAAACAGAAAATGATCATAAGAATTTGTGGATTTATTTCCTATTACTCCTTTCCCAGCTAGCCTCCCCTCATAGTGTGATACAGGCACTCCTACCGGTTCATACTCGTGCATGTAATCGATGCAGAACTCAATAACCTCCTCAGTTGCATAACCTTCTACAATGGAACCTTCCGGCCGCGATCGATTACGCACATATTTCTTCAGAACACCCATGTACCTTTTGAACGGGTACATCTGATGCAGGAATATTGGGCCACAAATATTTATCTCATTCACAACGTGAACAATGAGATGGACCATGATATCGAAAAATGATGGAGGAAAATACATCTCTAGCTGACACAGAGTCTTGACCACATCAGCCTGCAGTTCATAAAGTCCAACGGGATCGATGACCTTCTGTGAAATCGTGTTAAAGAAGAAACACAACCTCATGATTGCCTCTTGAACCTTGTCAGGCAAAATACCTCTAATTGCAATAGGGAGCATTTGTGTCATCATCACATGACAATCATGAGACTTCATGCCAGTTAACTTTAAATCTTTCATCGATACCAGTTTCTTGATGTTTGCGGAGTAACCGGACGGAACTTTCACACCGTGCAAGCACTTGCAGAGGTCTGTTTTCTCTTTCTTGGACAGAGTGTAGCATCTTTGAGGAAGGTAAAGTCGGCCTTTCGCGGTGTCTTGAGGATGTAGCTCAGCTCGATCTTCATATCTTCCAGATCCCGACGGACCTTGATCCATCCTTTGTTTTGCTAGGAATATTCAAGAAAAGGCCAAGCACATTTGTCACATACATTCTTCTCTACATGCATTACGTCGATGCAGTGTCAAACCTCTAAGTCCTTCCAATAGGGCAAGTCCCAAAATATGGATCTCTTCTTCCACGTGGTTTTCTCAGTATGGGACCTCGATGTACCCCTCTTTCCAAGAACAACATTGATATCCTTAACCATATCATATACCTCTTCCCCGGTAAGAGGCCCTGGAGCCGAACCATCCTCCTTTGTACCGTCGAATTGTTTTTTCATATTGCGGTACGGGTGATTCCTTCGAAGGAACCGACGGTGACGCATGTAGACTGTTTTCCTCGAGTTATTAAGCCACACACTACTAGTTTCATCCAGGCATTGGGGGCAGGCTTTAGCTCCTTTTATAGTACGGCCGGACAGGTTACCCAGGGCCGGGAAATCATTGATGGTGCAGAACAACAATGCACATAGAGTGAAGTACTCCCGTTTGTACTCATCCCATACCTGTACACCTTCATTCCACAGTAGCACAAGATCTTCCACCAATGGTTTTAGGTATACATCAATATCGTTGCCAGGTTGTCTCGGCCCTTGAATAAGCAGCGACATCATAATGTACTTTCGCTTCATACACAACCAAGGAGGAAGGTTGTAGATACAGAGAGTCACAGGCCAGGTGCTATGAATGCTGCTCATGTTACCAAAAGGATTCATTCCATCCGTACTCAACCCAAACCTTATATTCCTCGAATCATTTCCGAAGTTCTTCCTAAAGAGCCTATCGATGGCTCTCCACTGGGCAGAATCAGCTGGGTGTCTCAGCTTTCCATCCCTCTTTCGCTCTTCTGAGTGCCATCACATCAGCTTGGCATGCTTTTTATTTGCAAATAAACGCTTTAGACGAGGTATTACTGGCAAATACCACACCACTTTAGCAGGAGCTCCATTCTTCACCTCTATGCCTTCACTGTCCTCGCCCTTACGCTTGTATCGCGATGCTTTACACACCGGACATACATGCGTGTCTGCGTAGTCTTTGCGATAGAGTATACAGTCGTTTGGACATGTGTGTATTCTTTCTACCTCTAATCCCAAGGGACATACAACCTTCTTGGCAAAATACGTGGTCTTAGGCAACAGGTTGCCCTCTGGAAGCATGTCCGCTAAGAGACGTAGCAACGTTGTGAAACTCTTGTCGGACCAACCATTGCTAGCTTTCAATTTCAGTAGTGAAAGCACGGTGTGCAACTTTGTGTATTCCTCCTTGCAACCCGGGAACAAAGGTTTCTCCGAGTCCTCCATCAAACCCTTGAACTGATTAAACTCTCTCTGACTACTGTAGTTTCCTTCTGCATCGCGCAACATTTGAGCCAGATTATTGTCATCATCAACGACCAACCTATCCTCATCGGATCCAAACCCGATGTCAGCTGCCATATTGTCGGCTCCGTCGTCGTCGACATTATCACATTGAAGTATGATCTCCACTTCACCGTGCCTTGTCCAACATGTATAGCTAGGTACAAAGCCCCTCCGAATCAAGTGCAAGTGGATTTGGTCTTTGTCCGAAAACATCTTCTCATTCTTACAATCAATGCATGGACAATGTATGTACTCCGTCTTCTTTTGCAATTTGTTCTCCTCGGCTGCTGTCGACGATCGGTTTGTCTGGCAATGAGATTTGTGATTCTAGGGGATTCGTGCGAGATCAGAGCAAGATGGTAACACAGGATGCGAGGGCAATCTTTTTTAGACAGGTTCGGGCTCTCGCGGAGGAGATAATACCCTAGTCCTGTGTTCTTGGATATCTGGGTGAGGTCTCTCTTTCGCTTCCCTTCCCCCCCCCCTTCTTAGGGTTGTTCCCTCCTCCTTATATACTGGGGGAGGGGTACGTTACAAATGGGCGCCACCTGGCCCTGAACATGGTGGCTTCATGAGTATGTAATTTGTCTCTATCGGCTGAGCCCCACTACGTCCAGGGGGTGTGGTCGTTCCTTTCCCGACCCACGCCTGCCAATCCGCCAGGTTCTGGTGCCTGCAGGCTCTGCCAATGCCAGGTCGCAGGCTTTGCTTTTGACGGGGTTGTCTGGACGCGGCACGAAGCTTCACCGAGGGATCAGCCAGCTGCCTTGGGGAAGAAGTCGGGCCATGCTATGGGCTCCTCGTGGCGCTTCTAGGCTCTGGGCCTACTGCACCATCCTCGGCCCAGTCGGGTGTAGGCTCCACTTGCGGGACCCCCATCTCAGGCATCCCACAGCAGCCCCCAAGTACTTTAGGATCGGATTTCCCCCTCTTGTCCTGTCATAAAGATTTTGTGGAAAAAAGATCGTAAAGGACTTGTTAATTAAGGCCACCGTGGTTGGTTGGCTCGAGGCCGAGTGGTACCCGCACCTGTTTACGATGTGCGGCAATTGGCTCGTAGAGCTCAATTGACCCTATGGGGCGTACTATAGTTGTTTGGCTCATGGCCGAGTGGTATCCGCTCCCGTTTACGGTGTGCAGCAATTGGCTTGTGAAGCTCAATCGACCCTCATGGGGCATACCTGAAATGAGTCGGCTCGTGGCCGAGTGGTACCCGCACCCGTTTACGGTGTGCGGCGATCGACTTGTAAAGCTCAATCGACCCTCATGGGGCATACCTAAAATAGGCCGGCTCGTGGCCGTGTGGCTCGTGGCCGAGCGGTACCCGCACCCGTTTACGGTGTGCGGCAACTGGCTCGTTGAGCTCAATTGACCCTCATGGGGCATACCTAAAATAGGTCGGCTCGTGGCCGAGCGGTACCCGCACCCGTTTACGGTGTGCGGCAACTGGCTCGTTGAGCTCAATTGACCCTCATGGGGCATACCTAAAATAGGTCGGCTCGTGGCCGAGTGGCTCATGGCCGAGCGGTACCCGCACCCGTTTACGGTGTGCGGCAACTGGCTCGTTGAGCTCAATTGACCCTCATGGGGAATGCCTTGGTCATTCAGAGTAATGCCCGTGCCCGCTTACGGCGCACAGCTTCAGACTCTCATGGAGCGAATTCTCAAGACCGTGTTGGTAAAATCCTCCGACGGTACCCAATCACACTAAGCAGCAGTGACCAGCAATTGACCCCAAATTATGGAGTGTACCACTGAAGGATGTTCGGAAAGTGCCCGGCCCCAATCTTCCGTGGCGGCCGGCGTTCTGGCCCATCATGGGGCGCACTTTATCCCAAACCTGGAACCAGATTTGACACCTGGTCGCGTCTTGCGCGACACAGCTTTCGGCCCAACGTGGGGCGTGCCCTAGATCTGGCCCAGAATTAATCACAGAAGCCCTTGTTTTTCTTTCCCGCCGTAAGGCGAAAATTGGGGCTCACTTCTTATAAATGAGGAAACTATTGTTAGGGCAAAGACATCTTTGCCCTTCCACCACCACGGCTGAGAAATCTTCGAATCTCCTTTGGCGATCCGGGTGGCCTAGGGTTTCCAATTTCGCGCCCAAGACTTGCGGCGGTTCCTCCCACAGGGTTCACTTCCTCGAGATGTCTTCTTCTTCGGTCTCTTCGTCATCGTCAGAGGATAACGCTGGCCCGGCGAGCGCGGGGTGGGAGACCTCTATTACCACGAAGTCCCACCTGGAGGAGCTGGTCGCCGCTGGCGTTCTTCCCCCGCTGGAGCTGATCTCACTTGAGCCGCCGTGAGTGAACCTTACCCCACACCTCTGGAAAATGAGATTGTGGTCTTCGAGTCCTTCTTTTGGCGGGGGTTTAGTGTTCCCGGGAGCGCCTTTTTTCGGGGGCTCCTTCACTTCTACGAGATCGAGTTGATCAACTTGAATCCCAATTCCATTCTTCACATCGCTCTATTTGTTCAACTTTGCGAGGCGTATTTGGGGATCCGTCCTCACTTTGACTTGTTCCGTTCCCTCTTCCTGCTCAAACCTCATCCGAACCAGGCTGCTCCCAGTGTCATTGGGGGCGCCGGACTCCAGCTGCGAGAAGGCTTGAAGAAACATTACTTCATCATCCCCCTCAAGACTTCCCTCAAAGGTTGGAAGTGGGAGTGGTTCTATTGCGCGAATGTTGATCCTTTTCTCGCCCTTTCACTGGCCGCGCCCCTAAGGCCTCCCGATGCTGGGGCGATGCCCCAGATGGCGGTGGATTGAACCAAGTCGCCGAGCTTCTGGCGCTGATCAATGGTCTGAAAAGCCAAGGGCTGACCGGCCCCGGGATCGCGATCAGCTTTGTCAAGCGCCGGGTGCAACCCTTGAAGGAGCGGATCCATTTGGGGTTCCAGTATAGTGGGACTCAGGATCCCACCCGGGAGACAAGCGCGTCCCTTCCGAGAGATGTATTGGCGGCGCGGGTGGTTGATTTCTTCGTGCCTGGCACCGAGATCACCAACAGGGGCTGCCCTCATAAGTTTTCGACGGCGAGCCCTCCCCCTCCTGTGAGTGTCCCTCTCTCTCGAGAAGTCGTTCCGTAATTTTTGTCTGATTTGTGATTCTGACAATGTGCAATCGTTCATCTCTCAGGGGCGTGGATCCTTCTTTTCTGACGCTCCGGTCGTCGGCCTCTCTCGGCTGAGAAACGTTCAGGCCAAGCGCGCGGCCGACGTTTCGGCCGATGAGCTACGCCAGCAATCGATGGAGGAAGCTGCTGATCCCTCACCGGCTGGGCCTTCAACCTCTGGTGTCCCTGGGCCACTAGGCGCAGAACCCAAGCCCTTGAACTCAGGAGCAACCCCGACCGCTGGTGTCGGGTCGGGCTCCCCTCCGAGTGGTGCCGGGACTCGGATGAGGCCTGGGATGAAGTTCAAGAAATCCAGGAGGTATTCTTTCAGGTAACTCTTGCCTTTTTGTTCTTACCTGTGTTGAGATGCTTCTTTTTGACGACTCATGACTCCCACTACGGATGTCCCAGTGGGGGAGTCCCCTGAGAAGGAGCCCTCTAAGCCAGCTTCTCCAAGGGGGGCCCCCTCCTCGTCGGGTAGGCCGCCGTCTCCTTCGGCAGCCGGGGCGCCGCCTCCTCCTGCTACTGGCTCGACCGCCGAGCCGTCGAGTGGTCCGGCGGTCGATGGGCTTGACCCGGCTTCGTCTCCCGAAGTGGAGGAGGTCGATCGAGAGCCATCACCGCTTGGCCCTCTCCCAAAGCCCCCGAACCGGACCGTGTGGTGCGAGGGGGGTTCCGACTGGAAAGGGATGGAGGAGGACGAGGAAACGGAGGTTGCGGCTCGGATGGAGCTCTACGAGCTCACCGTCAGGTGCAGCAAGCTTGTCAGGGTAAGTCTTCTACCTTTGTTTAGTCTGTTAACATCGCGAAATGCCGGCCCCCACCTGAGACTTTGCCATGTCGCCTAGGACATGGGGGAGCGCTCGGAGAAGAGGTCGCAGTTTTTTCAGAAGGTGCTCCCAAAGCTCAAAGAGCACCAAAGGTATCAAGACAAGATCAACGAGATCGGCGACGAAAAGTGGAAAGAGGTCCATGGGCTGGAGGCCCAGTGCATGGCACTCCGAGAGGAAAAGGCGGAGCTTGAGCATACGCTCGAAGGTAAGATTCTCCCCTGGGTTTGGCATGGACACTTTCTTGGACAATTGGGAAGAATGACGGCACCCTCGTGTTTCAGGACGTGACTCGATAATAGCTGAGCTGAGGGCGCAATTAGAGGCTTCAGAGAGTTCTAACCTCGAAACTCGGGCTGGCTTGGAGAAGGCTCGGCGAGAGCTGGAGGGTAGGCTTCTTTTGATTTGAATTAGACGTGCACCGCGTTGGGTGCGCTTTCTGATGACAGCTTGGCTTTGGTGCAGAATGCAAGGAGAAGATGACCGATGCGAAACAAAGCCGCAGCGAGCTCCACGTCGCCTGCGAGCCAGTCCTGCACCTTCTGCGAATCGAGGGAGCCGAACCAAGCCAGGGAGATGATGTCGTTCCGCTTCTCTCGGGAGGAGCGGACAGGATCAGGGCTTACGCAATGGAGTCGGCGACCATGAGTGCTAACCAGGTGTTGGCGGTGGTCATATCTCACTCTCCGAGAGTTGACCTTGAAGTTGTCAAAGAGGGTTTTGCCTGTGACGAAGACAAAGCCAACGCACTCCTCGAAGAGGTCTCCGGTACATCGCGGGCCTTGTTAGAGAATCTTGAATTCTGACTCCGATGTGAACCTTCACGCCGAGTGCTGGCCCTCCTTGTTTGGAGCATTGTATTTCTTACTTGAATATGACTTGTCTGCTTTGCCCTCCGATAAGTGAGCTCACAGGCGATTGGTACGGCCCCCAAGTGCCGGGACTTTGGCTCGTGGCCTTTTCGTCCCAGGCATGCTTTTTCGAGTGGCTGGAGTTTGTCCAGCCCCCGAGCGTCGGGACTTAGCTCGTAGCCTTCTCGCTCCAGGCACGCGGCACGCTCTTCCGAGTGCTTGGTGTCCAGCCCCCGACTCCTCGCTTATTTGATCCAAACGAGCGGGAGGACTGAATTAAGTTAGACCAATTTGAACTGAATTTGACACGTGTCTGGCGAAATATCTCTTGATCTTGTTGAATCGTGCTGATCTTCTTTGGTATTCGCGCAGCCGCTTTGTTTTTTGCGCTTCATTAATTGTGAGGTGGCGTGTTTGATTGCCCTTGGAGACGCTTCGATCTCCGGAGCTAGGATGGTTTATAAATAGGGCGTCACCGCAAGTAAAGCGATCGCCCCTTTGTTAAACTTCTTCTTCTTCTTCGAGATTTTCTGTAGTGCCGCTTCCAATGTAGGACAGCGATTCAGAGAACGCAGAGCTCTGGTTGGACCTCGACTTCGCCAGGATGGAGTTGGCGGAGGAGAGGGCAGCGGCGAAAGACACGGCCACCGTCGCCGCTCTCATCGAGGCTGTGCCGGCGCTTGCGGAGGTGGAGGACGTGCTGAAGGAGGTTCTCGGGCGAGAGCGTCATGACGCCGCCTCCGTGGAGGCCCTTCTTCTTCTCGTACCTTCACTCTGGGTGGTTGCGGACTTGATCCGCGAAGCCCTGAGGCGGGTGCGTCGCGGTTAGCCGTTTGCACCTGGCTCCGCGGCACCAGCAGCACCACCAAAGAATAGGATCGTGGCGAGGGCCGCCTCTCTTTTTTATGTGAGAAAATGAAAAAAAGTTAGTAATGTAAATTCTTGTTATTATGAAATATAAATCGGTGCCTTTTACTCTTACGAGTTTGATCGCTTTTCTTTGAGTAGTTTACACTAGTCGACAGCCCCACTTCGCGAGGTGTTGGAGGGCCGAATTTTTATCGACTACAGTCTAGTGACCCCGATCTCTATTCAACAAAATTCCTGAACTATCAATCGTTATTCTCGAGTGGTTAGTACCTTCTTCTAGCTTAGTCTTTTCTATCTCGTGCGCTGGTGCAGACGTTCGGATGTTGCCGCTTGCTGCGATCTCATCTCGAACATGCATTTCCGCATATTCTATACCGGCACGGCTCGGATCAGACGATACGCTAGTAGGGTGGTAACCACTCGGGATTGATCGAGTCACTCTAGTCAAAACTGATCAAAGAACCAGATAGTCAGGAGCTTTATTTAATGCATGGGAACAGGATACATAGCTTAAGCGTAGAAACGACGCAGCTGTTCGGCGTTCCAGGTGTTCACCAAGACCGCACCGTCTTCACGCCTGAGTCGATAGGCACCTGGTCGAACTGTCTCCTCTACAATGTACGGTCCTTCCCAACTCAGAGAGAGTTTGTGCTCACTTTTCTGGTTCCTTTTGAGGACCAAATCTCCTTTTGAGAAGGCACGACTTTGGACATTGCGAGAATGGTAGCGCCGAAGTCCCTGGAGGTACTTGGCCGACTGGATGGCTGCAACATTTCGAGCCTCCTCGAGTTGATCAAGCTCTACCATTCGGCTTTCCTCGGACTCGGCTTCTTTGTAATTCCGAACCCTCTAGGATTCGAATTCTAGCTCGGTCGGCAGAACCGCCTCTGCACCGTAAACTAGGAAAAAGGGAGTTTGCCCGGCTGTTCTACCGGGAGTGGTTCTGAGTCCCTAGAGTACTGACGGTAACTCTTTCACCCATCGGGCAGCATATGGTTTGAGGCGATCGAAAATCCTGGCCTTGAGGCCCTGGAGGACCAAGCCATTAGCCTGCTCAACCTGCCCATTGCTTCGTGGATGAGCTACCGAGGCGAAGCAAATCTTAATTCCGACGCCCTCGCACCACTCTTGAAATTCTTCGCTCCTGAATTGGGTACCATTGTCTATAATGATCCGGTTGGGAACTCCGAATCTGACCACGATATCCTGGAAGAAGTCCTTGGCCTTGACCGCAGTGATCGTGGCGACTGGTTTAGCTTCGATCCACTTGGTGAACTTGTCAATGGCTACGAAAAGGTAGGCGAAACCGCCTTGCGCCTTCTTGAGCGGGCCGACTAAGTACAGGGTTGTTGAGGTCGGTATAATCAACACACATGCGCCAGCTTTTATTCTTCTTTTGAATGAGTACAGGGTTTGCCAACCAGTCGGGATGATACACTTCTTTGATAAAACCTACGGCTAATAGCTTTGTGATCTCCTCCCTGATGGCCTCTCAACGGTCTTGAGCGAACCGTCGCAACCTTTGTTTGACTGGCCTGGCTGATTCGTTTACGTTCAGCGCATGCTCGATCACCTCCCTGGGGACTCCGGGCATGTCCGACGGCTTCCAGGCAAAGACGTCTTTGTTTGCCCGCAGAAAGTTGATGAGCGTGTCCTCCTATTTCTCTCCGAGCCCTGTCCCGATCAAGGCCATTCGAGCCGAATCGGACGGGTCGAGGATAATTCTCTTGGTACCTTCTTCGGGACCAATTCCAGGGTTCGGCGCTTTGCGGGTGGGGATGCTACTTTCCGGCTTGTCGGAATCCGCCTCTTGCCGAATCCTCTCCCGACCCGCTCGCTCCTCCAGCGACTCGGCCATCTCGCAGCTCTCCTTGTCACAAGAAAAAGATTGCCTGATATCACCGCGTAAAGCGATAATACCACTTGGCCCTGGCATTTTCAGTGTCAGGTACGCATAGTGGGGCACTGCCATGAACTTGGCTAGCGCTGGTCTCCCCAAGATGGCATGATATGCTGTCGCGAAATCAGCCACCTCGAAGCTGAGGTTCTCTGTCCGGTAGTTATCTCTTGTGCCGAAAGTGACCGGCAGAGTGATTTGTCCGAATGGAGTCGCTGACATTCCGGGTATCACGCCATGAAAAGGCGATGATCCGTGTCTAAGCTCCAACCGTGGGATTCCCATGTCGTCGACAGTTGTCACAAAGAGGACATTGAGCCCACTTCCACCATCAATCAATACCCTCTTGAGCTTGACGCCACGGACAATCGGCGCCAAGACAAGCGGATATCTACTGGGGAATGGGACTCGATCCGGGTGATCTGAGCGGTCGTAAGTTATCGCGACCTCGGACTATCGTACGTACTGGGGGGTCTCCGGCTCTATTGCGTTGATGTCTCGGGCGGTAAGCTTTTGCTTCCGCTTGGACTCGTACGCGGCCGAACCCCCAAATATGTAATTGAGCTCGAGATCGGCTTCCTGATAGTCTTCCTCAGCTTCGGGAGGAGGTTGCTTGGCGACGGGACCACTCGGACCTTGTCCGGCCTGCTTCTTGCTCTCCCGAGCGAACCTCTTCAAAGTGAAGCAGTCCTTGGCGGCATGTCTTCCCTTCGGATGGAAGGGGCAAAGCGAGTTCATCACCTTGTCATACCCATCCTCTTTGAGCGCACGAGGGCGGGCATGTTCAGTGACTGCCACTAGCTCCTCACCTTTGCGCTTCTTCTCCTTCCGTTTGGAGGACTCGGCCTGATCCTTCTTCTCGTCATGCCGTTCCGCCAAGGCCTCGGAGGCGGAAGCGTAGCGGTCCGCTAGGGCGAACAGTTCACGAACCGACGTTGGTGGCTTTCGAGACATCTTCTTGATGAGATCAGGGTCGCTGACTCCCTTCTGGAAGGCTGCTATCACAACCGCATCCGTGACATCCCGAACAGTGCTTTTCCTGTGCATGAAGCGCTTGACGAACTCCCGCAGGGACTCGTTCCTCTTTTGGTGCACCGCACAGTCCTGTGGGGTGCCAGGGCGCTCATACGTGCCTTGGAAATTCGAAATAAACTGCTCACAAAGGTCTCCCCAGGAATCTATAGAGTTCGCTGGGAACCCAGTGAGCCATGCTTGGCCCATGGGCGAGAGAGTAACCGGCAAGTAATTTACCATTACTTTCTGATCCCCTCCGGCAGCCTGCCCGGAAGCGTACACACCGCAAGCAAGCACGGGTCCTCTCACCATCAAACCTAGTGATGCCCTTGGGGTTAAATCCCTCAGGCCAGACCACTCGGTGCAGATGAGGGGTAAACGCACGAACCCCTTCAATGACCCCGCGACAACCCCTGGGCGGAGATCGGCGTGGAGGGGATCGGGCCTGGTGTGCTTCACGATCTCGTGGAAGGATGCCGTAACGTTCATACTCGTCGGCATGACGGCGTCGCTCCTCCCTTTCTCGGTCGTGGCGCCTGGCGTCGAGGTCGGAACGGAGGTCGCGGTTGAGGTTGTGTCGCAAGTCGCTTCGCTGAGGAATATGACGCCCCTGGGGCTTCACGACCCGGCCGATCGCTTGCCGCCTGGGTCCTACCGAGATGCGGATCGCGCTTCTTGCCGGCTGGTCGGTTGCTGGCTCTTGGATCGCCGCCGTCACCATGGCCTTTACTTGGGCCACGATCGGGGCAGCTGGATTACCAGCCCCCAGCATGGGGCTTAAAGTATCCAGGAGTGTCTTGGAGGCGACGATATTCTGCTGTGGAGTATGGAAGACCGCTTGGTCCCCCATTTTGGCTTGCAGAATGTCTTCATTGACGTCACGGGCGCGGTCTCGTAAGACACGCGCCCGCGCGTCTAGCTCTGTCCTTCGGCTGCCTTCCAAGTCGGCGGCGGCGGAGGTGTCGAGGCGTTGTTGTGAATCCGCCCGCGAGCCTTCGATCGCGCAAACTCTGCGGAAATTCCAGCAGCTCTCCTGGCTCTCTTCTGACTCGACCGGTGAGCTGGGCGAGCCCGAAGAGGATAGCTCCAGGTGCTCAGAGGTGCCGAGTGGTTTGGCGGTGAGAACCCCCACCATTCGTGTCTCGGCGCCTGTTGATCCAACCTCCTGGCGGGACCAGGGCTTCAATCCCCTAATCAGTGCTTCAGAGCACGAGACGGGGGGACCTCCCGATCCGCGCGGAAGTCTCGGTGATGGCTCCCCGAAGGGCTCGCCGTGCTGGAACGCGGACTCCTCCGAGAGGGACAGATTCCCAAGGTTGTTGGCGATAAAGGCCAGGCTTCCGAAGTGGAAAACCTGACCTGGGGAGAAAACTGTGGAGACTTCGCTCGTTGCAGCCATCAAGCTCGACGAAGATCTTAACACAAAGCCCCTACCTGGCGCGCCAACTGTCGACGATCGGTTTCGCCGGCAATGAGATTTGTGATTCTAGGGGATTCGTGGGAGATCAGAGCAAGATGGTAACACAGGATGCGAGGGCAATCTTTTTTAGACAGGTTCGGGCTCTCGCGGAGGAGATAATACCCTAGTCCTGTGTTCTTGGATATCTGGGTGAGGTCTCTCTTTCGCTTCCCTTTTTTTCCCTCCCTTCTTAGGGTTGTTCCCTCCTCCTTATATACTGGGGGAGGGGTACGTTACAAATGGGCGCCACCTGGCCCTGAACATGGTGGCTTCATGAGTATGTAATTTGTCTCTATCTACCGAGCCCCACTACGTCCAGGGGGTGTGGTCGTTCCTTTCCGACCCACGCCGCCAATCCGCTGTGTTCGGTGCTCGCAGGCTCGCCAATGCCAGGTCACAGGCTTTGCTTTTGACGGGGTTGTCCGGGCGCGACGCTAAGCTTCGCGAGGATCACCACCGCCTTGGGGAAGAAGTCGGGCCATGCTATGGGCTCCTCGTGGCGCTTCTAGGCTCTGGGCCTACTGCACCATCCTCGGCCCAGTCGGGTGTAGGCTCCACTTGCGGGACCCCCATCTCAGACATCGCACAGCTGCTCTTAGAAAAGCAGATACGCCGTCCATGTATTCTCAGCTGTAACGGTTTGCATTGTACATCCATCTCCAGTCCATCTACAATTAATTAATGTAAAAATTATTAATATGCAATAACCTTAATTACAGAAATCATCAACATATAAATTAATCTACAAAATGCTAGGTTAATAAAAATGCAAGGCAACTTCATTATCACCTATCTACCATATTAATTAAATTTATTGTTCATTAATATCCAACAATCTTAACTAAATAAATTTAATATATGCTTGCCATAATTTGTCATCTAAGAAAGGTAGACAACAATTAATCTAATGGAGCAAGGTAATAAATTCATCATCTAGATCAATTAATCTACAAAATGCTAGGTAAATAACAAAAAATTTAATGTAAGCTTTGCAATTAAATAAACTAGATATAAACATTAAATTGCAACTACATATAAATTAAATATTAACTTTGCATTTGAAGAGAGTACAACCTTAGTTAAACCATCATTGATAAAAATGAGCTAACAATAGCCACTAATGGAACAAGATGTACACGCACGCACTAACGGTAAGAAAATTAATGGTAATTAGAAACAAATCTTAAGTACTATGCATAGCCAAAATTAAATTTATCCTCTCACGGAGCTAGATACTTCATCATCTCAAAATGCAAGGCAACTTCATCTCAAAATGCAAGGCAACTTCATCATCTCAAAATGCAAGGCAACCATATTAATTAAATTTAATGTTTATTAATATCCAACAATCTTAATTAAACCCATGTAATATATGCTTGCCATAATTTGTCATCCAAAAAAGGTAGACAACAATTAATCTAATGGAGCAAGGTAATAAATTCATCATCTAGATATAAATTAATCTACAAAATGCTAGGTAAATTAAAAAAAATTGAATCTAAGTTTCGCAATTGAAGAGAGGATAATCATAGATCTAAACATTAAATTGCAACTAAATCACCACAAATGAATAGAGGAGAACAAATTACTCACCTCGTAACAACCCTAGGAAGTAAAAGCTCAAGATTTCTTGCAAACAAAATCTGAAATCTGAAACTTTGCTCTTTTTTTCGGGGAGGAAGATGACCAGGAGCTTCTATAGAGTGCTGTAGCGACTAGCATTTATAGTGGATGTTATTTGTGGCGGTTCTAAACTCAAACCGTCACAGATAATCATATCAGTGGCGGTTGTAAACTACCACCGCCACAAATACTCAGATTATCAGTGGCGCTTTTTCCCTCCAGCTACCATTGATAGTACACAAGTATCAGTGGCGTTTTTTTTCTGAACCGCCACAGATAGTTAGATCATCAGTGGCGGTTTATGGTTTGAACCGCCACTGATATCTATCGAAGTATCAGTGGCGGTTTCTAGTAAGAACCGCCACTGATACTCAACTATCTGTGGCGGTTCGGAATAGAAACCGCCACTGATGACCCTGGCACCGGTTTGCACTAAAAAACTGCCACTGATAGTCCTATTAGTGGCGGTTCCAAGCAAACCGCCACTGATAGGGCGTCTCCTATTTGCAGTTTTGTAGTAGTGGAGGAGGAAGAATAGGAGATTTTTTAAATTCTTTTGGCTTCAAAACAATAATTGATCAATTACAAAAAGAATTAAAATTTGCAACAATTAATATCTAAATAATCTTGGCTAAACTAAGTGCACCAACAACTAAGTCTAATCAAGAATTACAATCTTAAAAAGACAATCAGACAAATTTATCAAAAGTAATGTGACTTGCACAAAGTAAAAAGCACAAAGAGCAAACCACAATATGAACACAAGAATTTTTTTTCTGTGGTCTCGGAGGCTTATCGGTCTCCCCCTAATCCACATTGAGGAAGAATGAATGAATCAAGCTGGCTTCTTGCGCAATTCAGCCTCACTCGATCACTAGAGGTATTTCTTTTCTACTCCGGGTAACACCAACACCAAGCCCTTTCACAAACTTCTTAAAGAGATCATCAGTTTCTCCTCCAAGCTGTCTAGGTTTCGGTAAAATCCAAGAGAATGGATCAACGCCACTTACTTGAAGGTGCTCAAGTGTCACAAAGCTCAATCAATGAATGCACACACTTGAATGCTATCAACTACTCAAAATGTGAGATTTAATATACTAGGGTGAAGAGAGACTTGTAAGGGCTCAAGAGATGTTTAATGAGGTTCTAAACTTCCTCCTTATTGTAGGAGATGGGGTATTTATAGTCTCCAACCACTCAACTAGCTGTTTGGGATGAAATCCATAAAAAAAACAGCAAAACCGACACACCAGCATGTAAAGTGCGTTAGTGCCTGTCTCACTGTAACAGTCAGTTTAAAGTATTAAGGCCCTGTTTGTTTCGGCTAAGGCTTTTAGCTTTTGGCTTAAAGCTAGTTTTTTGGCTTAATGAGCTTTTAAGCCGTCTGCTTTTAAGCCAAGACATATTGTTTGGTATCCTGGCTTATTAGATGGTACATCTTATAGATGAAAAGTCTAAAATACCCTAAATGAGATGGTGGATGAATTCTCAATTTATATATGATGGCATTTGGTGGGTAATTTTGGAGACTTTTAGTGGCAAAGGGTTATTTCATTCAAAAAAGCCCAAAAAAGCTCCTCTTGTCTGGCTTTTGGCTTTTAGTTATACAGGGGCTTTTGGCTTTTTTAAAGCCCGGCTTAAAAGCCAGTTGTTTGTTTCGGCTTAGGCTTTTTGGCTTTTAAGCCGGTGAAAAAGCCGAAACAAACAGGGCCTAAATGCATAGGTACTAGCCGTTGCTACAGTATCCCGGTACTGCTGGCATGTAAACCCCGGTAGTGCCAACAATTGATCTCAGAAAAGTCCCAAAACTAACTTTTCTAGAAAATAAGTACTAGCTATATGCACCGGTACTGCTGACCTGCGATAGTACTGGGACCAGAACATCGGTAGTGTTGGCCGAAAGAAAAACTACCAGCAACAGTATGGTAGTACCGGCAGTATTATGGCGGTAGTGCCGGCCAAGAGAATGAGTAGAGTTCACACAAAAAAAGACCCTTTTGGAATAAAACTTCCGTGTCACTGGGTGGTACTACAGAGCCGCTGTACTATCGACACTTACATGCCGGTAGTGCCGACGTGCTGAAGATTTCACTGAAATTTTCAGAGAAACTTTTCTATATGCAACTACTATTCAACATGAATGAGACTTTGAGCCATGTGACCTTTAAGCAAATTCAAGCTACTAAACATCAATCTCTCTTAATAGTATGGCACATATTTCTAGTAATCCGATCTTTCCTCCAAACTCTAAGATTGGTAAAAGGCTAGAAAAAAGTCCTTAAATTTTATATCTTCTCTTTGAGCTTGAATCATCAATAGATGATTTTGCTTTATGCTTCCACATACTTCATGTAAATACAAGGAACAACCTTTTTCGAATATACTCAAAAGAATATGTTAGTTCTTTAAACTCAATTGTCATTAATTACCAAAACTTAATGAAATTTAGCACCTAGATGCTTCAGCAACAGCAACTAGAAACTTCTCCTTAATCCACAAACCTTAAATCTAAAATGTTTACTTTCTCAATGATTCGGCCAGCATGTACAAAATTATACAGGCCCTAAATTACAATGTTTCAACTTGTTACACTCTGGTATCCCTAGCAGCTCTTGGAAGGGATCAAAATTATACACGGTCTAAAGAATGAAGAGGATAAATCTCATAGAGAGAACTAAAATAACGACTTTGAACCAACCACGATGAGAGAGAGAGAAGATTCGGCGAAGCTAATCGTAAATTCTTTAAGCACAACATCAAAAGAGTACAAGGGATTATTGCTCTCTCATAACATGTCAAACCATTTAGGACCTCAAACCTTTTAGGACCTTTGAATTCTTGCCCCATACAAGGATCTAGTGTTAAAGAAAACCTAACCTCCAATTATCTCATGCACCTTTTGCTTTAGATGAGTTAGCTTGTGGCTTCTTGGTTTCTTAGGTTCTCCATGACCACCTTATGAGTTTATATAACTTCCTTAGTCCTCATCTAAAGCAAGTAAGAATCATACTTTGAAAAAAAAATTAGGAATCATAATTCTACTAAGATTCATCTGGTATACATTTTTAAATCCTAAAAGAAAAGATATGAATCACCACAATTAACACAAATAAAAATAGGTTTCTAAATTATACTTCCTTTGTCCCTAAATGGACGATGTTTTAGATATTGACATGGTCTTCTGTACACATATTTACCATTACTTTATTATGGTTATATGTAGTGAGAAATCATGTAAAAATGTAATGATATGGAAGTACTTTTGATGAAAAAAAATATTATTATGTATATTAGTGCTTAAAACTTTAAACTGATGTATTCTAAAATGGCATTTGTTTAGAAACAGTAGTATAAGTATTCAGTTAATCAGTATTCTGCCATCAAAACACCTACAAATGCGTCCATCACATCTCAACGGAGGAAAACCAACTGCAACTTCTAACAGAACGGGTTGTGATGTGCCTACCAACTTAACATTATATGGTTATATATTAAAATTCAAGATATTTTTATGAAGCATCTGGAGCCGGAGGACACGGTGCGCAGAGAAAGTAGTACCGGGAAAGCTTAGGGTGTGTTGGTTTGGGGATAAGTTGGAATGGATGAAATCACCATTTTTTAGAATAATACGTGAAACAAATTATAGAAATAATGTACAAAAAGAAAAATTATAGAAATATACCTCTATCGTCATTCAAAATGGTGACTGGATGATGTGGTCCACGTAGATAAGCTGTCGCCGTCGCCAGACAAAATGGTGCCAGAAACTCTGTCACCAGTACAAATGGTGACATATCTCTATCCCCATTTTGAACGGCGACAGAGAGGCAAAAAGCTAGGAGGGAAAAATCTGAGTTTTTTTTTAATAAGACACACAAAAATGAATGAAGGAGACATAACATTCGTTGTGAAGTTAGGACATTTCATGTTCAAACAAAATGAATGAAGGAGACATAACATTTTGTAATATAGGTGGGGATTACATGGCGCATATAGTTTGGTTCGGTGGCCATTTTCACCTTGCTACTTTCTACGGTAGAAATGGCGACATGGACAAACCATGAACATGGACAACATGTACGATACAAGTGCACCTTTTGGAATTGAAAAAGGGTGGAATGGATTATGCATTATTGGCGGATGATGTTAAGTCTCGAAGGGGTAATCGTAAGCATCACACCGAGTGTTAATCATCAGAATGGCGTGGACAGGGTTGGTGGTCACGGTAGTGGCAAGCACAATTGCAGCTTGAATTGGTGCAACAGCAATAAGTGTGGTAGTCGCCATCGAGGTGGACTACCTCTTCATTGTTCCTCTCCCTCATACTTTGACGCTGAAGGTCATCGTTCTACCTCTAGAGGTCAATGTTTTGCATTTGGAGCTCTTCATTGTTGTTTTGCTCCGTCTGTAGCTACTGTTGCACTTCATGAAGGCATATTAGGACTATATGGATGTAAACTTGGGCGTCTAAGGAAAATGGTTTGTCAACTCATTCAGTGAATTTGCAATCCACCATGGTCTGGAAGATAAGAGAATGTGTTAGAGTGAAAGACCATGTGGTGGTCTATTCTTATTTATGATTAGTATTTGATTATATTTGAGTAAGGTATGCTTAGATTTGAGTTCGATTTGAATTAGATTTGAATATTAAATTTTTGGGATGATTATTGCATATCATTTTGGACATTGATATGTGATGTGTTTTCTTATTTTTGATGGTTGCAGGATGATGGTACTAGATCATGGTGAGCCGAATGATGACTGAAGATGGAGTCGCTGCGTGACGAGAAAACAAGGAAATGATTGAAATGCTAACTTGGAGCTACTTGGATCAAGGAGAGCCGTTGGATTGCGGTTTAGAGGATGGAGTAGCGGTCAAGTTAGCTTAGTGGATAAAACCCGTTTGTTAGTGGGTTTCAGGTTAGCCCATGTATGAGTGAGTGAATCTCAATTTTTGATGAGGTTTCTTGAGGGCCAAGAAAGTCATCCAATGTTAAAAATTGCTCCTAGTGTTTGAATCAATCCTAGCCCTTGGAGGGGTTGCTTAGGATTGAAGCAACTCATCTAAGGGTGTAGGATGATTCATGAAGGCTATAAATATAGGGGGAGAGGGGTGTCTCTCCCTTGAAGGTTTTGTGCTCCTTTGAGCTCTTGCCCACCTTTTTGTGAGCTTTGTAAATCTTCATCCAAAAAATGAAAATTTATTTCCTTAATTCTGAATTTAAATTATGCATTTACATTGTGTCTTAAATTTCATAATTTAAATTCAGCACTTACATTCCACAATTTAAATTCTTGCAATTACATTCTCGCAAGTTGAATTTGCCTCCTCTCCTACTTGTTTGTGCTTCTTGTGCCGACGATGCATGATTGATGGATGATTCTTCTTTATATCATATCTTCATCATCTAGGCAATCTTTGTATTGGACTTTGCAAGAACTGGATCTTTTCGTTGGAATAAGTTCCAAACCTCCATAAGAAGGTGCATTCAAAGTTTCATGGGTATTGGACCAGCCGATCTAAAGTTTCATCTAATTTGTTTTTGAGATTGTGATGTTTCTACACTCTGTTCTTGTAGCTGGCACTACCGCCCAGACAAGTAGTAGTACCGACCTCCAGCACTACTACTCCTTATGTTGCGGTAGTACCGGCCAGAACAGAGATTTCTATTTTCGCTGTTTTACTCCCTTGAGCTAAATTGCTCTAAGTGAGTTTTGGTTGGATTATTCCTTGAAGAGGGAAATTTTATTTGGGATCGTTCACCTCCCCCCCCCTCTGATCGCCATTTTGGTCCTTCATAGCAAGCAAAATAGCGAGGCATGTGTGGAATGATATGTAAGAATTGCAATGGTTATCATAAATAAAGGGCATTGAAGGACCATGTGAAGGTACATCCATATTTGTGATGAGTATTTGAATTTATTTGAGCAAGGTGTGCTCAGGTTTGAGTTTGATTTGAATTGGAATTCAAAAAGAAACAATTTGAGTTGTGTCAGCTTCAGGCCCCACTACCAGCCTTGTGGAGGCGGTAGTACCGTCTATATGAACGAGATAAGATTTTTTGATGAGTTATTTGATGAGCATTTGTGATGATTATTGGAAAATTCTATGTGATGTGTTTCCTTATCTTTGATGATTACAGGGCTACGGTGCTAGATCATGGTGACGCGGAGGATGATTGGGACTAGGTGAGGTGCGTCGGAGATCCAGAAGGTTGGGGATCGCGGAAGGTGACCGAAGACGGAGTCAGTGCAAGAAAAGGAGGCAAGGGAATGGACTGGATGCTACCTTGGAACTACTCGGATCAAGGAAAACCGTTGGATCGCGGTTTAAATGATGGAGTAGCAGTCAAGTTAGCTTAGTGGATAAAACCCGGTTGTTAGTGGGTTTTGGGTTAGCCCAATAGAGAAGTGTGTGGGATCAAATCCTGGCTCCTGGAGGTTAGCTTAGGATTGAAGCAACCCATCCAAGGGTGGAGGATGACTCCCTTGCACTATAAATAGAGGGAAGGAGGTGTGCTCTCTCCCAAGTTTGTATGAGGAATTCTTGTGTTGCTTTAATGAAAGCTTTGTCCACCTAGTTATGAGGCTTTGTAATTTATCCTCTCCAAGCAATGCAAATTTAATTTTATGAAAATTATTTTTAGTATTTAAATTCCATATTTACATTCTCATAATTTAATTTATGCAAGTTGGATTTACATCCCCTCCTTCTACTTGCTTGTGCTTCTTCTTGCCAAAGATGAGTGATTGATTGGGTAAATCTTCTTTTAGATCAAATCCCAATCCTCTAGGAAAACTTGACTTCATCTTTACGAGAAACCGATCTTTTGGCTCTTCCATGAAGATTTCATATGAATTACAGTTTTGGAGTTATGAGGTTTTTACCGAGCCCCAAATATTCTGTCTGAAATTTTGTGTGGTAGAGATTGTGATTTTTATCAGATTTTTTTGTGATTTATCTAGATCTGATTTTTGGTGGGTAGCTCTGTGACTCCATTATCTCATCAGATTAAAAAATTTGAAATTCAACTGAGTTACAGATTTGGAGAGATCACCTTTTGACTAAGTTTCTTTTGTGCTGAAATTTTACTTTTGCTTTTCATAAATAGCAGATATTTTTTATTTGTCTCTTTTTGTAAAAGTGATTTTGAATTGATTCCTTTTTTGGTAGACTCTCAACAACTATTAGTATTACAAAAAAAATCTCCATGACTATATGAGCCACGAATTTTTATTTATGGCAATTTTATTAGGGGGTGTGTTGCTGCCTTTAAGATGGTTGCTCTTGATTCTTGAGAGTTTATTGTTAAGTTTGATTATTTGACTTGGTTCTTGGGGCTCATTGTTGGAGAACGCATCAATCTTATCCAAGATGTAGGAATTTTGAAATTGGGATCATTCATCCCCTCCCCCTCTGATCGCCATCTCGATCTTTCAAGCATCGAAAAAAAATAACATCCCAAGTTGAAACCGTCATCGCAAACTTGGACTACGACATCAAAGTTGTGCTTTAATGGTGGCCACTTCTTAGGGATGTGTGCATATTCACACAGTGGATTTCTAGTGGTGTAGTAGTCTTGTATTCGTAAGGGGAGATCATGACTAGGGGATCGGGGTTAAGGGTACTTCGGTCTAACAATACAGGTGGGAGTGTTTTGTCAATTCGGTCTAATAAAGCAAGTGGCATTGTGTAGTCACTTCGGCCTAATGATGTAGGTGGCTACATGTTATCAATTCGGTCTGACATGGTGTTGTAAATTTGCTCTAACAGTGTGTTGTCAATTCGGTCTGACGATGCATGGTGGGAGTGCTGGCAATTCAGTGGGAGCTACTGCAGTGTGTTGTCACTTTGCAGCTAGTGGCTACGTATTATCAGTTTGGTCTATTACAACACTTATTAATGTGTTGTCAGCCCATGCTGACAAAGCACATGGCAATGTGTTCTCAGCTCAGGATGATATAGTAGTGGGTAGTGTGTTGTCAAAACGGTGTGATAAAGGAGTGGGCAAGTGTAGTCAATTCTGTGTAGTAAAGCACATTGCAGTGTGGTGTCAGTTTTCTCTGCTAAAACAGGTGGCATTGTGTTGTCACATTGATTGTTTTTGTTATGGCCAGTCGTTGTTTACTTGTGAGTGTGCATGCACAGAGAACTAATTCGATCAAACAAATTGATAGGCGAGCATGGGCATGTCAAAAGAGTTGTGTATGTAAGAGTACAATGGTGGAAACACTGAAAACACTATCTGCGTTTCTTGCGTAGTGTGACCCCTCGTGTGATCCCAAGCCTCGTTCGACGCTGCACATGTTCAGATGTATATGTTAGTTGGTCCGATGGAACTCCTCGAGTGCTCCTGGCAGGACAAATCGGTGGAGGCAGAGTAGCGTAGTCAACGTGGGCTGACTAGTTGGGTCCAGATGCATCGGAGAGCTACAAAGAGTCGAGAAAAATGCACATGGACTCATGCGGGGGATCAACCATCCACTTGTTGATGAGGTCATCATCATTAGTGTGGGTGCTCCCGTGACTGTACTGGATGACGTCGTCATCCTACTGTGAAATGTCTGCTACATACAAAAAACATTACAGCATTATAAGTAACTGTGAAATGTATGTACATTATGTATGAAATAGTACTGAAAGGTTTACCTGGGAACATACGGGTGTACAGTGTGGGGTGTTGCTAGCTGGAGCCCCATGGCATGTCTGCAGGAGGTGCGGTCCATGGTGTCGAAGCTGCCGTGTGGTGGGTATGTCGACCGCATACTGTGGATGATCGAACATGAGGCGAAAGGAGGTCGTCATCCCTGGGCCGCCTGCACAATGTCAGCTAGACAATGCACCTCATCTTCTGGATCACACGATCTGCCATCCCTCACAGCTCCTCCATCGTGAGCTCCAAGGTGGTGCCGAAGCTGAGTCCGGACTTGAGTGCGACCGCCTCCTCATGAGCCTTCCTAGCAAGGTCACTCTGCATACAAATAGAAATATGTTATAGTACAAGAAATCATTCAAATTTGATGAATTGATACTACATTGTTGTACTCACCAAGCGATGGAAAGCAGAGTCTGGCTACATAGGGTACGTGTCTACCGTTGTAGTGATGTGCCTCGGAGGGTCAGTAATTGTGACACCTCAGTATGCGAATTTATAGATTTTGGCATTTCGGTACGACTTTATGCCGAGTTTTTTTGGGCTTTTCCGGGTGTTTGGGCCTCTCCGGGGGAGTTTGGACCTTGGGGGAAGCAATTGGGCCGTCGGTGGGGGGTTCTTTGGGCCCATGAGGGGGGGAACCAGCAAAACCCATCTTGGGGGCGCCTCCACCTCCTCCCCATGTGCCCCACTCCCCTCTCCCTCAAACCTACCTGCCACCTACCCCCTTTCCCCTCCATGCGCCCCTCTCCTCTCCCCACCTAACCGCCACCTTGTGCCTCCACCTCCCCACCTCCCCTAGACGGCCCTAGAGCCTCTCTCTCTCTGCGCAATCTCGCTGTCCGGGAACTCTCCGTCCAAAAGGATTAGGCGTTCACGGCGATTCCGGCGTTCCTCGGCGATTGGAGGAGAGATCGGGTCGCGAGGAAGAGACGTTCGTCGACCGGGTGATCCATCAAAAAGAGGTAAGGATTTGGGGTCTTGTTTGGGGCAGTCTAGGTGCTGCTAGATGGGGTATTCCATGCCCTAGATCCATGTTTAGGTGCTGTAATTAGAGGTATAGATTCATTTAGTAGATCTGTTTCGCGCAGTAGCCTCGGCCAATTCCGGACAGTCGACTTCGGTCGTGGTTTTGGGGGTTTTAGAGTCGGATTTTGGTCGGCTTCCTATTGAGAAAGTTGTATATAATCGAAAAACCTTTCAATTAAGACCAATAACGCTTAATTATGTCTAGCCGTTTAAAAGTTATGGCTGTTTTACCGAACATTGTCAAAACTGTGACGTGTTTGGGATAGATCGTGTTGATCTGTCAATTAGTCAATTTTAGAGGCCGAATCAGTTTTTCCCAATACTTAGAAAAACCTAGGAAATTTCCTAAGCTTCGAGAAAATGTACTCGTTTGTCTGATTTGGAGTGGTTAAGCCCTAGTTATGGTCTTTCGAAGGCTACTGTACCGTTGGACAGATTCTCTGTTTTTGGGTATTGGCAGTAGATCGCGAAGTCGGTATAACTAAGTGTTCTTGTGTGATCTTGTGTGCATGTGGTTGAGTGTATTGAACCTTTGTGCAGGTGGTGTGACCCATGGAGTGCCGTCGTCGTCTCAGCACGCCGTCTCGCGAGGGTGAAGGCAAGTGTGTTGTGATGGATTGTGATTGGTTGTTTTATGGTATTGGGATTGACAGGTTATACTAGCATGGTAGGAGTGAGATTTTACTTTGCCATATGAGTAGTTGTTTGATGAATGGATTAATGCTATGAATGAGCTTATGCAAATGCTATTAATGATTGAATGTGGTACATTATCATGGAATTTGCATCATTGCATTCATAAAAGGAAGAGGTGTCTCATTCTGATGCGGGCCTCTGTGTTTACACGTAGTGAACACAAAAGTCCTACCTCGTAGTCCCTTACACGTGGTTGTACGGGAGCGGGTCAGTAAGAGTAGGCACCCTCCATCTACGGGGTGGAAGGGGAAAGAGGGTGCACACCGACGGGTGTGCACTCGGCAATACCGGTATATGCTTCAAGGAGACATGTGCATTGCATTGCATATATGATGATAATGAGATGTATTAAATGTGGGTATGACATGCTTATGATGTTGAATATGATGTTAATGAGATGTATTCAATGTGGATATGCCATGCTAATGATGTTGAATATGAGGTGTAGTGATAATGGTATTGAAAACTGTTTCCTTGTTCCATTGCAATATACTTGCTGAGTGATGAACTCACGCTTGTGTTTTATGATGTTTTTAGGTACCATGAAACCGACATGTGGGAAAGGGGCTTAGTGGCACATCTTCACGAAGTTCCACTCATTTAGACATCTACAATTTTGCCATTCGTAGTTGTGACAATAAGTTAATGCACTAAAAACTTAGAATATGCCTTATTTGTCTGCTTGGCCGTATTATTTGATTCGTTTAGCTCATAAAGTGGTTGAATGCATTATTCTGGACTTAAATTGTTGCTATGTCACCTGTTATTGCTGTTTTAGATGTCTTTATTATGTTATATCTTGTGATAATATTGCTGTTGCTTCAAACCATGGAAAAACAAAGGAGATGCTGCCAAAATTTTCGGTTAAAGCATTTACGCCTTTGCTGTAATTTAGTCTTAATTATGGTATTTAATTGCTATTTATACTATGTTTGGTGACATCCAAGGTATACTAGATGCCGGGGTGTTACAGTAATTACACAAATGATTCTGACGTGCACTGCTGCCTAGCCACTAGCTCTGCCCACGCTTCACCATGCCAAACACGACACGATAGAGCTTGGTACTTACGCCTCCGTCCTGCCTGCTACTACACCGCCTGCGCACACTAGATCCATCGAGGTCGTCATTGCACCCCGCTACCCCCACTGCCACCATCACTGCCCTCCCTGCATACACCGTGAGCTCTATTAGGATTTCTTGGAATCCCACTGCTCCACCATTGTCCTTTCTCTCATGGCCTAGCACCTCAATCACAGGCATGAATGGCAAGCCACCTCTCCATGGCTATAAAAGCCACACTATGGATGTCCTTAACTACCCTGCTCTCCCTCCTGCTTCCCCTTGCTTATGCTCATGACATTGACACTCGAAGGAGCTCCAATTCTACCAAGGTCAAGTTCGAGACAACAAGCCCGAACCTTATTCCTGGTGAGCTATTCTTCGATTTCCTCAATTTAGATCTCCTTCAAGACCACCTTGCCAAGCCTTCTCGGTGAGCCCCAACCATTCCCGGTGCCACAAAATGGGACCCTAGCACCCCACAAATGCTTCCCCTCTCCTAGCTGAGAATGATCACAACCACAATCCCCTCTCTGCTATCCACCATTAATGCCACCTCTAAGCTCTATCTCCGACCATCCCGGCAGCCACCGATAGGTCCCCTAGGCTCCCCTTGATCCCCTCTAGCCACCTTGACCATTCACTCCCCGCCAATCACCACTGTTCACCGTCGGCAAGACTCATGGTGCTCTGCCCTGTTCTGTGTCGCTAGCCAATAGGCCCTATCTGTTAGACACCCACTCGTAGCCCTTCTCTCTCACACACACACACTGAGTCACTGACCCTCGACCCCACATGTTAGTTTTTTAATTAAAACCATATTTTATTTTATTTTTGTCCCTAATGTGTTATCCAACCCAAGGATTTATGAATTAAATTAAAAATCCAAATCGTTATTAAGTATTAAGTCACTAATATGTGGACCCCACATGTCAGTTAATTTCAACAACAACAAAAATCTGGCAAGTAGACCCCACATGTTAGCCACTGTAAACTAAGTCAAAATACCAAAAAAATTAGAAATGTGCTTTCAATTAGAAGGTAAATACACTTTCTCTGTTTGAAAGCGTAATTTTTCTGAAAGACGCCTTCGACGTCACCCCTTTTCTATTTTAGGTGATTCTCAGCTCATTCAAAGTTCAAATGCTCGTAACTTTTGTAAATGAACTCTAAATTGAGTTAAACTAGTTTCTAAATTTTTATAAAATCATTATCTTTTTGTTTCTGCAAAATATTTGAATTTGGTCTCTTTTTGAATTTAATTGCTTCTTATTAGTGCTATACGATGTATTGCGTGTATATACCAATGCTCCGAAAAACTTTATCATCGACCCCAAACCCACTCAAGAATTTAATGAGATAGGCAAGTACTTACTTTGACCATGTTGATCCATTATTTCACTTAAATTATGTTGTTTTATAAATTTATGTATGCATGCACGTATTTTAAGTAAATTTGCAATATTGTGGGTACTGATAGACATTCCTACTTGTTGCATGAAATTTCCTTGATAACCTTGGAAACTATAATTTGAGGGTTTAGGCAATTATTAATGTTAGCTTGGGTATATATTCGAATATGTAATCAATTTCTTAGTCATACTTAGACTTGGGAGAACAAATGGTCGGAAATACTATTTGTTCAAGAGATGGGGATTTTGACATATTGAGAAAATGGTCTGTGGTATTTTGTTATAAAACCAAAACTGAAAACAATGGTTTGACGTGGGTGAGATATTTGTATATACTGTGAAGTATATGTATGTAGATAGGAGAAGTTCTCGCTCAGGTCGCATTAAGGACCGAACGTAGTGTTGTATAATCTAAGATATTCAGCGCAACCATAAGTGCTACTATCGGGTGACCTTAACCTATTAAGTTAGTTAGGTCTAGCTTTGCACATTGGAAAGCCGTAGTAGTACAAACAGTCCAGGTAGGTTTGCTCAAAGGGGTGTCCACACAGATGTGTGGGTTCAACACATACCGATACAATGGTGCATGTCTTGCTATGGGGGAAAGAACACGATAGGACGTAAACTACCATTAGTATTGTGGGTACGGGTCTAGATTTCCACCACCATAGCAAGGGTAAAACATCACCGAGCTGGTGCAAAGTTAGGTCTAGGTGATGTAACGGTTCATATCATGATCACTCGACAACACACAAAAGGAAGTGTGAAAAAAGAGGTAAAAAAGTTGATCATGTCTTGTGGGTAAAGATGTATGCCTTAGCAAATTGTAAACCTTTTTTAAAAATCGTGCTCATGGTCATTAGAGATTTTGTGAAATAATAGTAGTTAGAAATTATGTTTGAATAAAAAGGGTTGAATTGACAAAAATTGTGGAAAGCTTTGCTTCGGATTCAATGCCAAGAGATGGTAGGGATTGGATCGATGAACATAACTGTAACACCCCAAATTTTGCTTTTCATGAATTTAAATGTTATTTTGCACTTTGGTGAATTTTTGAAATTTTCTAGAATTTACTTGGATTTAATTTGAATTTATTCCCTTTTGAAATAATTAAAGAATTAAAATTTATAAATAAAATTTTGTTGGAAATATTTTATTTGAGTCCCAAAATATTTTCTAGAATTTTTTTGGAATTTTTCTGAGTATTTTGCTATTTTTCTTGAATTAAATGAATTTCTGGAAATTATTTTGAATATTTAATCGCTGGAAAATCGAACCGGGTTTCACTGTTCATGCGACCGAGCCGAACCCGAGTCCGACTCGAGCCCGACCAGGACCATGTTCGCGTCCAACCGCGTCGCGCCCGAGCCCTAGTCGCGTGCCCGTTGGATCTTGATCCAACGGCCACCGTTGCGCCACGTCGCCCAATCCGAACCCAATTCGGATTCCGCCGCCGCCGAGTGGGCCTCGGTTTTCGCGATTTTCACGGACGCCGAGGGCCCTATTTAATGCGTCGCCACCCCTGTCGTGTAGCCCTCTTCCGTGCGCACATGTAGCCCTAACTCTTTGTCGGCCTACTAGCCAACAGGCACCTCCGAATCGGGTGCTTATAAGGTTCAGACGGGGGGCTTTCGGGGCAATTGCCGGGGAAAGGAAGAAGATGACCGGAGTACCGGGAAGCTCAAGAGAACAAAGGGGGCGCAAGAACTCTTTTCCCAGGTTCGGGCCCTCCGGAGAGTAATAGCCCTAGTCCTGCTTTTTTTTTGTATTGCTTGTGTACTAACTTGAGAAGATGAAATCTACTCACTATGGATCGAACCCCCTCTCCCATGCACCCCGGCCCCCTTTTGTACTTGGGCTCCCGGGGGCACATGGGAGGCTTACACGGCAAAGCCCACTCATTACACTGCCACGGGCGCATTTAATGCGTCTGTCACTGCTCTTACATCCCAGTAACATCTGCCGTAGCCGTCACACCCTCGCCTCGGGCCCCACGTCCGCCAACGCCACCCGTTCCGTCAGGGGGTGAGGCGCTGCCGTGATGTCACACGTAGTTAATGCACGCCTGGGGAAGATGCGCCGCCATACTGTATCCTCCATGCTTTGCATTTAATGCGCACGATTCGCATTAAATATCCTTGATCTGGGCGCTACAGCCTCGGGGGTGGACGCCAGGGGAGTGGCCTACATGCCACGTGTCTTCTGGGCGACCACCTTGCTGGGCGCTCAGTGGTGTGTGTAACATCCTCTTTTTGGCTTTCTGGAGAAAAACCTAATTTAAATAAAGTTAATTCAAAAGTTGGAGTTTCATTGGTGTTTATAATAACCTGGCATCCATTCCCCTTCGAAATCGGGAATTAATTCCCTCCCGGGCAAAAAATCGGGTTTTCCAGTTCCCGCCGGGACCCGAAAATTCACCCGAGTCCAAAAGTGCTCCAAAAATCTCCAAACCACTTCTAAAATGTTCCAAATATTCCGAAATGATTTTAGGAATCATTCCCCGGATTTTTGGACATCCGTTCCTATTTTATCTCGCGCGGCTTTTGTTTAATGCCTGCGATCCGCGCCCGAATATCCAATTCCACAAAAATCATCCAAATTCAACCAAACCACTTCCATTGAGTTCCAAATAATCTAAAATGGCTCTAGGAATTTTTCCGGAATTTTTAGGCCATTTTTCCTTATTTTTCTCTAGGGCGAACCATTTGCGTAAAGGAGGACCAATAGGATGCTGCCATGTGGCAAGTGAATAGTGTCATCTTCAACCTCTTGCCATGCATGAACAAATGAGCTTCAAGCAAGAAAAATGGTGGGAGCTCTCTTTAAATCCTTCTAGCTCCACCAATACAACTCCAAATCGCGAACCGCCGGATCCGTTGGGATCACAACGGCCACCTCTTTCTATCCATGGGGTTGTTGCACCCGAAATCTCGTTGGATTTTGAACGGTTGCGAGGAAACCGAAATCTACTCTTATGGGGATTGCGCGGCCGTTTCTAATCCGTTTCGCGTGATTCCGCCCCTCATCTCTCCGTATAAGAACCCTCCTTCCGGTGGTATAGCTCTCCGTTAGCCTCTCAAATCCAATTGGCCGCAAGATCAAGAAAACCGACAAACTTGGGTTGTTCTTCGCGTTCTTCGTGTTCTTGCTCATATCTTCCACTCCGGTGGATCATTCTTCCTCCCGTTCGTTTCTTTGTGTTAGCATGGAAGTCTAGTTGCTAATTCATCAATCAATTTTAGGTTTCCTCGATCGTGGACGCATTTAATTTTGGATTTTGCTCGTTTCGGCCGAACCCGTGTTCATCGTCGATTTCATCTTGCTCGGTGAGTTTCGGTTCAATTCCTTCCGGTTATAGGTTCCTAAGGATGTTCTCTAGAGGTTCTAGCCTTTTATTTGGATCGATTCCATGCAAAATTGAGCTCAAAATTCGGTTTTTGGGGGAAGTCCCGTTCTCTGTTTTTGTTTTGGAAGAACTCTGTGCGTGCGTGCATGTGTGGACCTCACCGGCCGGCCAGCCGCCACCTCGCCGCTGCCGGGCGATCGCCGGCCGTGCCCGGCCGCCGCTCGCCATCCTCGCCGCCGGCGCAGTCTGCCGCTTGGCAAGACGCCCGCCAGCGCTGCCGCCGGCACTATCGCCGCCGGCCGCCATCGCCGCGGCGCCACCCCTCCCACCGCCGGCCATGCCCCCCCTTCCCTCTCTCTCCCTCAAGCTCTCTCTCTCCTCCATGCCATTGCCATGGCCATGGAGAGGCCAAGCTTCATGAGGAAGCTTCCTCCCTCCCTATGACAGAGGGACCCCACCTGCCATAGACCCTAGCTTTGTCCAGTCAAAGTCAGCCGGTCAAACTTTGACCCAGTCAAACCAGAGAGGAATATTCCGGGAATATTCCCGGTTTTCGATTTATTCGAAATTCAAACTTCGGAAGCTTATAACTTTCTCATCCGAACTCCGTTTGATCTCATTCAAATTTCTAAATTCATCATAAATCAAGACCTTCCTGCCAGTACTAATTTTATAATTTTTGGATTTTCTTTATTTTATGTTATTTATTTATTGCCTCGTTTTGCGTGTAGTCGACGATCCCGCCGCGACCGCCGATTTCGCCGTCGAGCCTTCCGAGTTCGACACCGCCGCCGCAACTGAAGGCAAGTCTCCTTGATGCACTTTGCTCCTATGTTTACGAAATGATTTAAAATTGTTTATAAAGTTGCATGGCTATGTTTAATTAAATATGTCAAATATAAGAGCTAGTTATTCCGAACTTGTTGTTTCCTCCATGACATTGTTAATCATATCCATTGTAACCCTAGATCATTGTTTATACCATGCCTATGTTTATATGGTATCCGTTGCTATGTAGTACGGTAGAATTGCTTAGGACCTTTTCCGACCAAAACAACCCATGGGTGGGATTATTCAAAAAGAATGTTATTAAATGTGATTTGAAGGTTATTATTATGATTTTGGTCCTGTTTTCTAAAATAAAAAGAAAAGGAAAATGATTTTGACTTGGGCGGCATGGAATGTCGGGTGGAAGCGGATCAAGTCTTGATCCTTTTGTGCAAAGTACCGCCCCAAGTCATATAAGGACCGACGCTTATGATTGCCATTTCAAGCATAACCGTACTACCACATGTCTATAATGGTACGACCTGGCTCACTAATTTGTAGAAGCCTAGTTTAGACTCACCACTCGGTTGTTGTGTGAGAGCCGGGCGGAGGCATTGTTGTGGATGTTGTTTTGCTCACACGGCGCAAGAGGGGGCTTCAGATCTGGTGGAGGGAACCCTAACAGCGGTGAAACCTCAGCGGGTGGGTCTAGCTAGGTAGATACATTGTAACGGCCTTGTCAAGATATCCCTGCCGGCACACCTAAGGAAGTGTGTGAATTGCATGGCAACAAGGGTATATCTTGTCTTGTGGGTAAAGTTGTACACCTCTGCAGAGTATAAACTATTCGAATAGCCGTGCCTACGGTCAAGGGCAAAGCAAGAAATGCTTTCATATTGGTAGACTTTGATTTTGTTTTTAAAACCGAAAAGTGTTTTGTTTTGGGGTTCGGGAGTGGTTAGAACTCTCGAATGTGGTTTGGCGGAAAGAGCCAACCCAGGTGGATAGAACCTGTTTTACCTTTGACGGATGGAGTCACATGATTAACTTTGATCCTTTAAACTGTTGGCGGATAGAGCCTTTATGTTAGTGATGGTGGTTAGAACCTCACTACAATAATAAATAATTCAATTATTAAAAAGAATTGTAAAAGATGCTTTGTGAAATTTATTACTTAAGTATGATTTAATCAAATGTGGCTTTATGCAAATAAACCCTATTAAGCTTCCTTTGGAAAGCCCCTCATGATCATACTTTCCCGACTTGCTGAGTACTTTTGTACTCACGTGCTACACCAACATTGTAATCATCAGAGATTTATCAAGATGCCGAAGAGGAGGAGGAGTTCTTCGAGGAGGATTGCCAGGAGGACTAGTTGCGTTCCTAGTCGTCGCCTGTGGCGTTGTGGCGTTCGCTCGTTGCTTTCTTTTGCTTCCGCTGTTTTGTGTGTCCGGTCGTTGGACCGAGTATTGTAATAAGTGGCCATGTGGCCCATACTTGAATATTTACATTACAAGTTTCGTTATGTTCGGCAATGATGTATCATCAGGATTTGTGTGTACTAGCTACCGATCCGGGACTAGTACGGAAATACACAGGAGATTCTCGATAGCTGATCCGGGCTCTCACAGGTGGTATCGTGAGCACAGACGATCAGAGGACGTGACCTAGTTAGCATGGCAAAGCCTTAAGGACTCATATTTTATAAAAATATATTTGCAAAAGTTTAAGTTCCTTTGCTTCTATCTCTTCTATCTTAGTATCTTGTGCTCATCCTCTCTTTTATTTAAATTTTGGTTACTAATTCTGTCTTCTTTCAAAATTTGTAGATGTCGGTTTACACCACCTTTGCCGGCGAGGCTGGAGGCTTTTGCGAGGAGCTGTCACTGATGCTCCAGGAGCTGGGCTTTCCCCATCGCCCGGAGTATCGCTACCAGTCAATGCCTGGTCTTGTCCAGGACATGTGGCAGGTCCGCTTGCTAGTCTTCGCGAGGAGCCGTCTTCGCGTCGAGGACCGGCCGTTTTACTTCACGGCCGAGAGACCAATTCTGGCGTACGCGCTTCAGGACGCGGCCAGAAAGGCTATCCTCATGTTGGGGCAGAGCTACCGCGATATGCTGGAGAACTCTCCGTACCGGCTGTTTCCCCGCTTCCAGGTTGGGCGGGTGTACAGCCAGTTTAGGAGTTTGGCCCAGGAGGCTGACCCGACCGTGGTGCACTTGGGGTCACTCGTCCAGGCGTAGGATGAGGCCTACGTCCGGATGTCTGACGAGCTGCTGGGTCTGCGTCGGGACTTGACGGCAGCGAGAGAGACGATCTCGGTTTGAGGAGGAGAGGAGGAGCATCCTATCGCCTCCACCACGGCGCTGTCAGAGGCACGGCCCGTGGCGCCGCCGCCACCAGCCCGGTTCGGGAGGAACCGCCCGACGCGACATCCCGGAAGACGCGCCGCCAGCCAAGCGTCATCAAGGTCTGAGGCTTCGGACTACTGCGCGCAAGTCCGTTCGTCTCCCTTCGCCGCCAGGGTTTTCTCTGATTGCTTTGGCTGCCTCTGAAGGAGCAGGACTTCGGCAGCAGCTTCACCTTCCCGCAGCAGGAGCGAGGAGGAGGAAGAGGAGGAGGACTCCCCTCGCTGCCTTCGGCAAATGACGCGAGTTCTTAGATAGTTTCAGTCTGCAGGATCTTAATTTTGTCGCGTTAGAGCGTTGAATAAGTGATTGCTGGATTGTATCGTGCCCTTAGGCATTTGTGATACAGCCACCTCCAAAACTATTTGATTTTAATTGAAGTTCAGTTGGTTTTTCCTTCTGTTGTGTGCCTTTGTGGTTGTGCCTTTGTTTTGAGGATGTGGTTTAGTTCCCCGTGGCTTACCTATGCTTCTCCCTCTTTCCTTGTGCTTGACCGCCTTGTGCAGATGGAGAATGTTGGTCGTGGTCGTGGAAGGCCCGCAGGCTGTGGTAGAGGCCGTGGACGAGCCCGTGGACCGGTGCACTTTCAAGAGGAAGCAGAGTATGTGGAGCCACCGCAGCCGCAAGGACAAGAGCAAGTGCAACACCGCCGCCAAAGATGATCCGCCACCGCCCCACCACCACCACCGCCAAACATGGAACAAATGATGGCGATGCAGCTTCAGATTCGTCAGGCGTTAGCTCAGAACGTCCTGAACCAACCTCAAGCCGCGGCAGCACCTGCTCAAGCTCAACCGCCCTAATCTAAGTTTGGGGAGTTCATGAGGACTCGACCCCCGACTTTTGCTGGATCCGCAGATCCGCTGGATGCGGATGACTGGCTCAAAGAAGTTGAGCGTAAACTGCACTTGGCTCAGTGCGATGACATAGAGAGTGTGCAGTACGCATCTCACCAGCTCAAAGAAACTGCAGCTAACTGGTGGGAAAACTACTGCGCCGCCCATGCCGCCCCGCAGAACATTCCATGGAATGAGTTTGTGGAAGCCTTCAGGGCTACCCATATCCCAAGGGGGATTATGGAAATGAAGCGTCGTGAGTTTCACAAGCTTCAGCAAGGAAACTTGTCTTTCTCGGAGTACCTTAACCGCTTCACACAGCTGTCCCGGTACGCGACCGCAGATGTCGCCACTGACGAGGCCAAGATTTGGCGATTCATGGAGGGCCTTGACCCCAACTTGAAGGTACAGCTGGTTTCAAGCGACTACCTGTCGCTGCTCCAAAGACATGATTAACAAGGCGCTGATCCAAGAGGATGCCAGGCGTCGCCTTTTGAGTCGCGCAAGAGAAAAATGATGTTTCAGACTTCGGCGCGGTGCAGCTAGCCTGTGCCCCGCACTTTTCAAAGAAGCAGCCCAAAGAAAGCCAGCAGCCAAAGTGGCCCTCAGACCCCAATGTCTACCCCGCGCCCCATCGACAAGCCCTCGCGAGCAAAGGCAGAGCTCAAGCTCAAGAGTGGGACAAATGATGGCAGGAGTGCGTGCTTCAATCGCAGGGAGATGGGGCACTACGCCAACAATCGCCCCAGAACGCCAGTCGTCACCCGGTGAGGTTCAACCTGGATCGACACCGGCCGCGCCGCGCCGCTCAAGGAAGAGGAACCCTCGAGACTCCAAGACGCCAAGGACTGCGCAGAAGAGGGCGTGTGAACCATATCACGGCTGAAGAGGCTCAGGAGGCGCCAGACGTGGTCTATGGTAAGTTCCATGTGAACTCAATACCTGCGTCAGTTCTATTTGATTCTGGTGCAACACATTCTTTCGTATCAGAGTACTTGGTTAAAAAGCATAACTGGAATACAATACAGTTAAGAAACCCTTTGTTAGTACAATCCCCTGGTAAAGAACTAAGAACAACTTCGTCATTCAAAATGGATATAGTAATAAAAGGGGTAAAGTTCCTAGCGAACTTAATCTTGTTGGATACTAAGGGTATAGAAGTAATCCTTGGAATGGATCAAGCTAACCAAGTATAAGGGTCGATAGACTGTGCTAGTAGAGCTATCTCTCTTACCTACGAGGATTAGAGTGGAGTTCTTATCTAATCTTGCCTCTAAGGGGTAGCACCTAAACTGCTTGAAAGGTACTTCGTTGGAGAAGGTACCGATAATCAATGAGTACCCGGATGTGTTCCCGGATGAGTTGCCTGGTATGCCACCAGATCGAGATGTGGAATTTGTGATTGAGCTAGTACCTGGTACCGCTCCAATCTCGAAAAGACCCTACCGTTTGCCTTCTAACGAGTTAGTTGAGATGAAGAAGCAGATTGAAGAACTGCAAGAAAAAGGATTCATCAGACCCAGTTCGTCGCCGTGGGGATCGCCTGTGATCTTCGTCACCAAGAAAGACGGTAGTCTGAGAATGTGCATAGACTACAGGTCGTTGAATGAGGTCACGATCAAGAACAAGTATCCGTTGCCTCGGATAGATGATCTGTTTGATCAGTTGAAAGGAGCTCAAGTCTTTTCCAAGATAGATTTGAGATCGGGATATCATCAGTTGAAGATAAGAAAAGAAGATATTCCGAAGACAGCCTTCACCACCCGATATGGACTGTACGAGTTCACAGTCATGTCTTTTGGGTTAACCAATGCTCCTTCTTATTTCATGAATCTGATGAATAAGGTGTTTATGGAGTATTTAGACAAGTTCGTCGTAGTATTCATCGACGACATTCTTGTCTATTCCAAGAGCAGAAAAGAGCATGAAGATCATCTGCGAATAGTCTTGGAAACGCTAAGAGAGCATCAACTGTATGCTAAGTTTAGCAAGTGTGACTTCTGGCTGAAAGAAGTGTCTTTCCTGGGGCATATCATTTCTGCTGCAGGAGTAGCAGTAGATCCAGCGAAAGTGAGAGATGTTTTGGATTGGACACAACCCAAGTCAGTCCCAGAGATCCGAAGTTTTCTTGGATTAGCTGGTTATTATCGGAGATTCATTGAAGGCTTCTCGAAGATAGCCAGACCTCTTACTCAGCTTCTGAAAAAGGAAAAGAAGTTTGAATGGACTAAAGCGTGTGAGCAAAGTTTTCAGGAGTTGAAAAAGAGATTAACCTCAGCCCCAGTGCTTATTTTGCCAGACATCCATAAGGACTTTGAAGTGTATTGTGATGCTTCGAAGCAAGGTCTTGGATGTGTTATGATGCAAGAAGGAAAGGTAATAGCCTATGCTTCAAGACAACTGCGACCTCATGAAGAAAACTATCCTATTCATGACTTGGAGTTAGCCGCAGTTGTGCATGCACTCAAGATATGGAGGCATTACTTGATCGGCAATAGATGTGAAATCTATACGGATCATAAAAGTCTGAAGTATATCTTCACTCAGCCTGATCTTAACCTGAGACAGAGAAGATGGTTGGAGTTGGTGAAAGATTATAATCTGGGAATTCATTATCACCCTGGAAAAGCGAACGTTGTTGCGGATGCTTTGAGCAGGAAAGCTCACTGCAACAATACGAGAGTGCAACCAAGTCAACCGGTGCTTCACGATGAATTTCGGCGCCTTAACCTGGAATTAGTAAATGAAGGATGCATTTATTCTTTGGAGGTCAAGTCAACCCTTGAGGATCAGATCCGAGAAGCTCAGAAGGACGATAAAGGTATTGCCAACCTAAAGGAAGGTCTAAAGAAAGGAAAGCACCCCGGATTTTCAGAAGATGACCAGGCAACTGTTTGGTTCGGGAAAAGAATAGCGGTCCCTAACCAAGAAGAAATCAAGAATGTGATCTTGAAAGAGGCTCACGATTCAGTTTACTCCATTCACCCAGGAGGCACCAAGATGTATGCAGATTTGAAAGACAAGTATTGGTGGTCCAATATGAAGAAAGAAGTTGCAGACTTCGTGGCACGTTGTGATGTGTGCCAGTTGGTTAAAGCGGAGCATCAGAGACCCGCTGGTCTATTGCAGCCTTTGCAAGTGCCTGTATGGAAATGGGAAGAAATTGGAATGGATTTTATAACTGGATTACCCAAAACTAAATCCGGTTATGATTCCATTTGGGTTATTGTGGATCGATTGACTAAAGTGGCTCACTTTCTCCCAGTGAAGACGACTTATTCTGGAGACAAGCTTGCTGAGTTGTATATGGCTAAGATTGTATGTTTACACGGTGTGCCAAAGAAGATTGTGTCTGATCGAGGTTCCCAGTTCACCTCGAGATTCTGGCAGCAAATACATGAGGTGTTGGGCACGAATCTTAATTTCAGTACTGCATATCATCCCCAGACGGATGGCCAGACCGAAAGGGTCAATCAAATCTTAGAGGATATGTTGAGAGCTTGTGCTCTAACATATAAAGGCTCGTGGGATCAGAATTTGCCCTATGCAGAGTTTTCCTATAACAACAGCTATCAAGCCAGTCTGAAGATGGCGCCTTTTGAAGCTTTGTATGGAAGAAAGTGCCGAACACCCTTATATTGGAAAGAGACCGAAGGAGGACAAATCATCGGACCCGATGTTCTGAAAGAAGCCGAAGAGCAAGTCAGACAGATCCGGGCAAATCTGAAGACAGCTCAGTCCAGACAGAAAAGTTATGCGGACGATCGTCGAAGGGAATTAAGCTTTGTACCTGGAGACCATGTGTATTTGAAAGTATCCCCGATGAAAGGAATGAAACGATTCCGCGTCAGTGGAAAATTAGCACCCCGCTATGTCAGACCGTTCAAGGTGATTGCCCGAAAAGGCGAAGTTGCTTATAAATTGGAATTGCCGCCACAAATTGCCGTGGGTACATGATGTCTTTCATGTGTCTCAGTTAAAGAAGTGTCTCCGAGTGCCGGAACATCAGTTGCCGTTGGAAGACATGGAACTCGAAGAAGACTTGTCTTACCCGGAGTATCCCATCAAGGTTTTGGATGAAGCCGAGCGTCGGACACGAAGCCGAGTGATCAAGTTCTGCAAGGTTCAGTGGAGCAACCATTCGGAGAAGGAAGCTACTTGGGAGCGTGAAGAAGATCTTCGAGCAGAATTCCCTAACCTTTTTCTTTCGCCGTCCGAATCTCGGGGACGAGATTCTCTCTAAGGGGGGTAGGTTTGTAACATCCTCTTTTTGGCTTTCTGGAGAAAAACCTAATTTAAATAAAGTTAATTCAAAAGTTGGAGTTTCATTGGTGTTTATAATAACCTGGCATCCATTCCCCTTCGAAATCGGGAATTAATTCCCTCCCGGGCGAAAAATCGGGTTTTCCAGTTCCCGCCGGGACCCGAAAATTCACCCGAGTCCAAAAGTGCTCCAAAAATCTCCAAACCACTTCTAAAATGTTCCAAATATTCCGAAATGATTTTAGGAATCATTCCCCGGATTTTTGGACATCCGTTCCTATTTTATCTCGCGCGGCTTTTGTTTAATGCCTGCGATCCGCGCCCGAATATCCAATTCCACAAAAATCATCCAAATTCAACCAAACCACTTCCATTGAGTTCCAAATAATCTAAAATGGCTCTAGGAATTTTTCCGGAATTTTTAGGCCATTTTTTCCTTATTTTTCTCTAGGGCGAACCATTTGCGTAAAGGAGGACCAATAGGATGCTGCCATGTGGCAAGTGAATAGTGTCATCTTCAACCTCTTGCCATGCATGAACAAATGAGCTTCAAGCAAGAAAAATGGTGGGAGCTCTCTTTAAATCCTTCTAGCTCCACCAATACAACTCCAAATCGCGAACCGCCGGATCCGTTGGGATCACAACGGCCACCTCTTTCTATCCATGGGGTTGTTGCACCCGAAATCTCGTTGGATTTTGAACGGTTGCGAGGAAACCGAAATCTACTCTTATGGGGATTGCGCGGCCGTTTCTAATCCGTTTCGCGTGATTCCGCCCCTCATCTCTCCGTATAAGAACCCTCCTTCCGGTGGTATAGCTCTCCGTTAGCCTCTCAAATCCAATTGGCCGCAAAATCAAGAAAACCGACAAACTTGGGTTGTTCTTCGCGTTCTTCGTGTTCTTGCTCATATCTTCCACTCCGGTGGATCATTCTTCCTCCCGTTCGTTTCTTTGTGTTAGCATGGAAGTCTAGTTGCTAATTCATCAATCAATTTTAGGTTTCCTCGATCGTGGACGCATTTAATTTCGGATTTTGCTCGTTTCGGCCGAACCCGTGTTCATCGTCGATTTCATCTTGCTCGGTGAGTTTCGGTTCAATTCCTTCCGGTTATAGGTTCCTAAGGATGTTCTCTAGAGGTTCTAGCCTTTTATTTGGATCGATTCCATGCAAAATTGAGCTCAAAATTCGGTTTTTGGGGGAAGTCCCGTTCTCTGTTTTTGTTTTGGAAGAACTCTGTGCGTGCGTGCATGTGTGGACCTCACCGGCCGGCCAGCCACCACCCCGCCCGCCGCCGGCGACCGCCGGCCGTGCCCTGCCGTCGCCGCCGCGCCGCGCCATCCTCGCCGCCTGCCAGTGCCGATCTGGCCGCCCGGCAAGACGCTCGCCGCGCCCGCCATTGGCGCTGTCGCCACGCCGCCCTATCGCCGCCGGCGCCGCTTCTCCCACCGCCGGCCATGCCCCCTTCCTCTCTCTCTCCTCAAGCTCTCTCTCCTCCATGCCATTGCCATGGCCATGGAGAGGCCAAGCTTCATGAGGAAGCTTCCTCCCTCCCTATGACAGAGGGACCCCACCTGCCATAGACCCTAGCTTTGTCCAGTCAAAGTCAGCCGGTCAAACTTTGACCCAGTCAAACCAGAGAGGAATATTCCGGGAATATTCCCGGTTTTCGATTTATTCGAAATTCAAACTTCGGAAGCTTATAACTTTCTCATCCGAACTCCGTTTGACCTCATTCAAATTTCTAAATTCATCATAAATCAAGACCTTCCTGCCAGTACTAATTTTATAATTTTTGGATTTTCTTTATTTTCTGTTATTTATTTATTGCCTGCTTTTATGCGTGTAGTCGACGATCCCGCCATGATCGCCGATTTCGCTGGCCGAGCCTTCCGAGTTCGACACCGCCAAGAATCGAAGGCAAGTCTCCTTGATGCACTTTGCTCCTATGTTTGCGAAATGATTTAAAACTGTTTATAAAGTTGCATGGCTATGTTTAATTAAATATGTCAAATATAAGAGCTAGTTATTCCGAACTTGTTGTTTCCTCCATGACATTGTTAATCATATCCATTGTAACCCTAGATCATTGTTTATACCATGCCTATGTTTATATGGTATCCGTTGCTTTGTAGTACGGTAGAATTGCTTAGGACCTTTTCCGACAAAAACAACCCATGGGTGGGATTATTCAAAAAGAATGTTATTAAATGTGATTTGAAAGTTATTATTATGATTTTGGTCCTGTTTTCTAAAATAAAAGAAAAGGAAAATGATTTTGACTTGGGCGGCATGGAATGTCGGGTGGAAGCGGATCAAGTCTTGATCCTTTTGTGCAAAGTACCGCCCCAAGTCATATAAGGACCGACGCTTATGATTGCCATTTCAAGCATAACCGTACTACCACATGTCTATAATGGTACGACCTGGCTCACTAATTTGTAGAAGCCTAGTTTAGACTCACCACTCGGTTGTTGTGTGAGAGCCGGGCGGAGGCATTGTTGTGGATGTTGTTTTGCTCACACGGCGCAAGAGGGGGCTTCTGTACTGGGTGGAGGGAACCCTAACAGCGGTGAAACCTCAGCGGGTGGGTCTAGCTAGGTAGATACATTGTAACGGCCTTGTCAAGATATCCTAGGCACACCTAAGGAAGTGTGTGAATTGCATGGCAACAAGGGTATATCTTGTCTTGTGGGTAAAGTTGTACACCTCTGCAGAGTATAAACTATTCGAATAGCCGTGCCTACGGTCAAGGGCAAAGCAAGAAATGCTTTCATATTGGTAGACTTTGATTTTGTTTTTAAAACCGAAAAGTGTTTTGTTTTGGGGTTCGGGAGTGGTTAGAACTCTCGAATGTGGTTTGGCGGAAAGAGCCAACCCAGGTGGATAGAACCTGTTTTACCTTTGACGGATGGAGTCACATGATTAACTTTGATCCTTTAAACTGTTGGCGGATAGAGCCTTTATGTTAGTGATGGTGGTTAGAACCTCACTACAATAATAAATAATTCAATTATTAAAAAGAATTGTAAAAGATGCTTTGTGAAATTTATTACTTAAGTATGATTTAATCAAATGTGGCTTTATGCAAATAAACCCTATTAAGCTTCCTTTGGAAAGCCCCTCATGATCATACTTTCCCGAGTTGCTGAGTACTTTTGTACTCACGTGCTACACCAACATTGTAATCATCAGAGATTTATCAAGATGCCGAAGAGGAGGAGGAGTTCTTCGAGGAGGATTGCCAGGAGGACTAGTTGCGTTCCTAGTCGTCGCCTGTGGCATTGTGGCGTTCGCTCGTTGCTTTCTTTTTGCTTCCGCTGTTTTGTGTGTCCGGTCGTTGGACCGAGTATTGTAATAAGTGGCCATGTGGCCCATACTTGAATATTTGCATTACAAGTTTCGTTATGTTCGGCAATGATGTATCATCGCGGATCGTGTGTACTAGCTATCGATCCGGGACTAGTACGGAAATACAGGAGATTCTCGATAGCTGATCCGGGCTCTCACAGGTGGCTCGACGCCACTGTCCATTGGGCGACCACCTTCTGGCGCCCGGTGGTGTGGCTCGATCGCCACTCGCCCACTGGCGACCACCTCGCCGGTCACCAGTGGGCGTGGCTCGATCGCCACTGTCCTGGGCGACCACCTTCTGGCGCCCGGTGGTGGCTCGATCGCCACATCGCCCACCGGCGACCACCTTCCTGGCGCCCGGTGGTGTGGCTCGATCGCCACATCGCCCACCGGGCGACCACCTCGGCTGTCGCCAGGGCGTGGCCTTAATCGCCACTGTCATTGGCGACCACCTTCCTAGGCGCCCAGTGGTGTGGCTCGACGCCACCGCCCACCGGGCGACCATGCCGGGAGTTGCCGCCGCTGCGTGGCGGTGTGCCCGGACGCACCCTGCCCGCCCGGCGGTCTCTTTTATTGCGGGGGAGTGGGGACCCTGGTGTAAAATACGCCGACACTCTTCGAGCTCAAGCCGCCGTGGTCGCGCCGCAATCGCTCGCCGTAGTTGGATTAGGTTTCCGCCGCGGTTTTCCGCTGTTTCCGCCACCGTCCTCCGCCGTCATCGAGCCCAGATCCGGAACCGCAAGGACAAGACGCGTCAGAGGCTATCATCCACTTCGCCGGAGCACGCCCGCAACACCGTTCTCCGTGTCATCGTCTCCGTCCCCGGCAACCCAGCTCCGCCACACGCCATCGCCGGACTTTATTTGATGTTTTGAGCAATGTGCATGTACTGTTTTATATTATTCACTGCTATTTGCACGCGTTACGAGTAGACGTTGAAGTGCCCGAAGGCTTCGAAGGAGAAGTGTTGACCCAGGAGCCAGCTCAAGACCAAGATCAAGTACTCTTCGAAGGCAAGTTGTGCTTTGACCATGTTGAGCCCATTCTTTTGAAATTATGTTGTTTCAAAGTATTGCATGCTAATTTAATTAGAATTTATGTTGTTTAATTCTGGGATTAGTTAAATACCTAGTTGCTGTATGACACCTTAATGTATATATAATTGTATGCCATGAACCCTTGTCACCCTAGTTGTGGATTATTTAGTTGGACATTATTAAATTGCCAACATGGGTAATTAGACCGTTGTAGTACATTGCTTAGACCTGCCACGTAGTCACAACATGATTTTGGATAATTACATGTTAACATTGACTTAATGACATATGGAACATGTTTTTGAGAAGTGTCATGTGTTATTGATGTTGTTATCGATGGCACGTGGTGCATGGTAATCAACTGGGGGTTGATAAATAGATTTAGACCGGGGCATGTGGCAAGAATGATCGGGTGGGCCAATTGTGGCACCGGGGAAGTTGATTTGGTTCTTCGGGTAGTCTTGCCCTGGTCACCCTAAGGACATAACCTTGCAAGCCTTTGAACTGAATCATACGTGCAACTACATGTCTGTAATGGGACGGACCTAGTTGATTAAGTTGCTAATAACGTACCTGTGGGACCTCGGGGTGTCAACTATACCTTTTGTGTAGTTGTACAGGGGAGCGTACCAGGGCTGCAGCCAGGTACCCATCTAACGGTTGATTGGCCTAAACTTCACCTTCGCTAAGGGAAGGGTTAGTGTGCAACAACCGGAGAGGTTCACTTGTGGTGTTAGAAGTCTCCGAAAGACTTTGTTACGGACACTCGCCTTTGTGGTGTTTGGCTGTATCTTGTGGGTAAAGTGCATAACCTCTGCAAAGTGTAAAATCTATTCGAATAACCGTGTTCGCGGCATTGGACATTGCTCGGGAATTACAGTCAAGGGTTAGACTTTCATAAAAATGACTTGACTTTGGAAGAATGCTTGGTTTGGAATGATAAGTTGGACCTAGGACTGGGAAATGCTTTATTTGCGAGATCATTGTGAAAAGTACTCTATTCATTATTGTTTTACCGCTTTGCAATCTATTATTGTATTTACTTACTGCAAATGAACATGTTAGCCTATCCTTTGTATGAAGCCATGCATATAGAATATTAGCTTGCATTCTGTGCATGACTTGCTGAGTACCAAGTACTCACCCTTGCCATAATACAACATCAGTTGAAGAAGAGTCGACACCAGCGTTGGAGGAAGAATACCAGGAGGAGCCGTCTAACTAGGGAGCGAGCCCAGTCAGTTGCCTGTGGTATACTGGATGGCGCCACGAAATCTATTTTATTCCGCTACAGTTATTTCTCTTTTAATAAGTCTTCGCCCTGCGAGGCGTATCTTTGTAACTTGACCATAAGGTCGAGCAACCAATTTGGTTAATTAATTAAAGGTACTTTACTATTTCGTTGAGTATGATTGTGACATGTACCGATGTTGAAACTGTGTGCACTAGTGTGATCCTGGACTAGTGCTGAATACACAGAGGGTCCGGATTTGCAAATTCGGGTCCCGACAATAACCATGGAGGATTGTGAGTTATTTATATTATATACTACATATACTTGTTATCTACTTACTTATCAAATTCTCTTTACAAATTTCATTTACAATCTACTACTCGTTATTGATAATTAAATCTCATTTTATAAAAAATAACATGGTAGGATAGTCATTTCCTTTAATATAGCCAAACATTTATTATATTTGTGATACACTATAAGTCTGGTTGAGTATGATGTACTCACCCTTGCTTGTTTATATTTAGTGGGTAAAGAAATCGAAGTTCCTAATGTCTACTTTACCGCATGTCACGGGGACTACAATGACAAGTTTTTCTAGGAGTTTATCATTGCCATTTGCCTGTGGATAATATGGGCCAAGACATATGTTAGATTTTTGTAACTTTTGCTGCACTCTATTTTCTTTAATCTGTGCTACGTGAGCTCAGGCGAATTCCATCGTAAAGGGAGGAAAGCTAATGGAGCTCGTCTACCCTAGCCTTCCGGTGGACGACCGCGACGCCGGTGAGGTCGAGAGGATGACCCTCATCGCCTGCCTCTGCATCAGCCATCAGGCGAGCGCCGCAACACCGACCGAGCACTGCACAAGTAAGATACTACTACTATATCTGATCAGGTTTAGAGATAGTTATCGTATTCATACTTTATGCTCATTGCGTACCATCTGAAATTCACATTCTGAAGCTGCTCGACGGCGACGGTGATGCCGTCAAGTGGGCAAGGTCGCAGGTCGGGGTGTCCAGCGACGACAACGACGGTGAATACTCCGCCGGAGAAGAACGTACGACATCCAGTCATACATTAACCTTGCGCTGGTCGACGTCGACGATGACTCCGCGTCGGTCGGCAGCGTCGACTCCATTGCCGCAAATATAGTCCTTGGAGGAGTGCATGAGGGACCACTACTACAGAACCGGGCATCAAAAGCGGGCTATTACAAGCGGTTAGGTGCAAAACGCTTCTGGCCTTCGCACCAGAAGCGGTTCATGAGCAACGGGCGGGAGAGGGTTTCCAAAAGCAGTTGGTAACACCAACCGCTTGTGTTGAGCAACCACCACAAGTGGTTCGTTTCCCAAACCGCTTCTGAATTATCACAAGCGGTTTGAGACCCCAACCACTTGTATAGATATATATTTAGAAGCGGTTGGTGTCTCAAACCGCTTCTGGAAGCGGTCCACCCATTTAAATTCTTCCTTCCTCCCCAAGCTCGTAGACATGAACAGGGAAGGCCTGGTACTGTTCTTGGGGGGAGGTGCTGTCCAAATTTTTGAACGTAATGATTTAGCTTCAAATTAAGTGAATCAAGGTTAGTAACACCATGCTACCATCCTTCTCACCAAGATATTGTTGTTTCTTTTGCATTTAATGTGGAGAAAAAAAATTAATTTTGATTACTGCAGGTTTTTATTGCTAGCTCACTTCATAAGTTTAATTTTAGGCAAGACCATGATGAATTATGGTAGTTGTTTTCTCTAAAAGTGCTCACTCCATAAGGAAGGTATTTTGATGGGAAAGCAGGCCATAGTGATAAGCCTTAGCATCGTAGTGGGCCACGTGTGTTTGCCATGGTAAAAGATCTTAAAATAGTGTTTGGAAAGGGTCCTGGAAGCAAACCTATCCCGGACGAGGAAGGTCATGCACCCATCTGGAAGAAGAGATCAATATTTTGGGACTTGCTATATTGGGAAGTTTTGGAGATCCATCACTCACTTGACTTCTTGCACACCACGAAGAATGTTTGCTTGAACCTGCTAGGATACATGGATATGTACGGCAAATCGAAAGATACACTACAAGCTCGGAAGGACCTACAACTTTTGGAACTGAGGGATCATCTACATCTAGAAAAGAGAGAGCAAGGACATTACCTAAATCCCGCGAGCTACACTCTAAGCAAAGAAGAGAAAAAAAAACTATGATAAAGTGCTTGAACAGTGTGAAGGTCCCTTCAGGATACTCGTGAAATGTGAAGAGACTCATAAACATGAAAGAGAATAAAATCATACACCTGAAAGCTCATGACTATCTTGTATTGATGACACAGTTGCTCCCAGTGGCTATGAGAGGTAGTTTGCCTGAGTGGGTCCGGGTGACAATCATAAAGCTGTGTACCTTTTTCAACGCGGTTTCGCAGAAGGTCATCAATCCACATAAGCTATGTAAGCTACAAGATAACGTGGTACAGAGTGTGGTCAGTCGAACCCACTCTCTTTCCAGTAAGTTGTATCTGTACGACTCTCTTCTTTTGCTTCTTGACCGGCTCCTATACGTATCGGCATCTTTGGAGAAAACGTACTTCCATGGCACAGACGATCCCATTCCTCTTGTCTGTCCTGGGTGCTCAGGGTTTTGAAGTGCATGTGTGAGCTCATCATTCTCCCTATCTGTCACTAAGGAACAGGAGCGAGATATGTCGACAGCTTGGACAATTCTATTTCCAACATCCTCCACTCCCGGTGCCATCAACAAGTTACCGTCGTCTGCAAGGGCCCCTCCGTGACCCATGAACCAACTCCGCAGGCGGAATTCCCAATTAGCAGTAGCAGGCATGATATTCTTGGCCATTAGTTCTTCCTCCCGCTTCTCCCATTTAGGTACAGCCTTGACGTAACCAACGGTGCCAAGATGGTGGTGGTATTTCTTCTTCCCAGCATTGATCTTGTTCTAAAGGCTCACGGCCTGTCCTTCCTCTGACAATTTGTATTCTTCAAATGCATCCCAACAATCCGCCAGCTTGGGATGTTGGTTGAAGTTTGGATTTTCTCCCTTCTTGACATACTTGTTGTTCAGGTGAACTTTCCACGACTAAAATTGGGTTGCCATCTTCTTCACAGTGTATCTCTTAACCTTGTTCTCGTATTCTTCAGGAAATTTGAAGTTCTTCTTGATATCTTTCCAAAGGAGCTCCTTGGTTGCTTGCGGAACTTCAGGCCATTTCTTGATGCTAACTGGGACATGATCCCTAACGTGGAAACCACATGCGTTGTTAAACGGGCCTACTACAGAAAGAGGGGCAATCGGCTTCCCATTATTGTCGACGTTGGTGAAAACAAACTTTGTAGTAGGCTTCTCGTTAGGTCCTCGCTTGGTTTGAGTGCTCAATGTACTGGGCTGACAATGGATAGAGATGTGAATTTTTCATGTCAGAGCCATTTATATTAATTGGTTAAATACGATTAAAGGGTTTGTCCGGATTCTCGTGGCATTACCTCGCTTCCCTCAGCGTCCATGGGATCGTTGGATCCACAGGCAGCGATGTTGACAATGTTGGCATCACCGGATCCACCGGCAGCGGTGTTGACAACGTTGGCATCACCGGATCCACCTGCAGCGGTGTTGACAACGTTGGCATCACCGGATCCACTGGCAGCGATCACGTCTAGCAAGAACTGTTCGTCCATCTCAAAATTAGGAGCACCATGCCCTGGTGTCGCCATCTATCGTAATTATGCAAAATTGTTTAAATAGTAAGTATGGCAAAAAGGCAATATAACAATGTATATATATGTATAAATATACATATGCTATTCTAATTGAGGTATGAACAAGTCAGGCCTGAATCAACACTAAGTGCCCTTCCAATGGAAGCTGCAATTACACAACTCTTCATACAAATTGGAGATTTCCCATGACACGTGGGCCCCACATGCTCTTTTTCTCTCTCTCACTCACTCTCCCTACCAATCCCCACCATACGTGCCGCCACCATGGATGTGCCGCCCCGGCCAAGACCCACCGTGCACGCCTCAGCCAAGCCCCGCCACCCTGGCCAAGCCCTGCCGCCCCGGCCTGCCATTTTGTCGAACACGTTGTGGGTAGCTTCAAAACAGATGGGTGTTAGCATAGGGGCAGGGAAACCTAGGCCCTTCGGGATGGAGGAGGTCGCAGACGATGGCGCGGTGGCGGGGGAGGCGACGGCGAGGTCACAAGAGTTGGCGGTGACGGTGGCGGTCAACGGTAATAGCGCGGGGACTTGGAAAAATTTCGAGCTGAGTGTGTGATGCGCGGGGAGGAGAAAATAGCTATCTATAAGCGCACCTCTACAAGCGGTTCGTAATAGAAACCGCGTGTAGAACACCCCTCTACAATCGGTTCGTAATAGAAACCGCTTGTAGAAACCCCTTCACCGCAGTGAGGGAGGGACCTCTACAAGCGGTTGGTGATACCAACTGCTTGTAGAGATTTAGTCAAAAGGTTTGACACCGTGCATGGTCGAGATAAAACTTCCTCCCGACTGGCTAGCGAGTGGCGCTCGAGCGTGGGCTCACCTGCGACGTCGCCGGTTCGAGCCCCGCTCGCGCCCCCTGCCATTTCATTTTTTGCTTTCCTTTCCTCTTTTTTTAATGCATTCCAAATTTATTTAACCCCTTCAAACATTATTTAATGCATTCAAAATTTAGTGAGTGCAATAAAAAAATAGTTAGTGCATCCAAAAATTAGTAAGTCCATTCAAAAATTATTTAATCACATGAATTAATGATCACTTTGTCTTTACAAGTGTTCCTTCATCGTGATCGCGATGTATGTAAGGAGCATCGACTTCTATTACATTTAGGACACTTATGTCGACATCTACCGCAAAGGGAGGGAGCTCGTCGAACTGATTATACTCTTCCTCGTCTGTGACGTCCTCAACACCAACAATCCTTCGTTTGCCCTGGAGAACCACGTGTCGCTTTGGTTTACTACTGCAATCCTTTTGCTTCTCCATATGCTTCTTTGGTTTACTTGACATGTCCATTATGTAAAAGACCTATCTCACATTGTTGACAAGGGCGAATGGTCCGCGCCTATAGCCAACTTTTGTTAGGTCAACGGTTGTCATGCCGTATTTGTCAATCTTCACACCGCTTGAAGTCAGTTTGACCCACTGGCACTTAAACAGAGGGACCTTCAATGGTCCATAGTCGAGCTCCCATATCTCTTCTATGTAACCATAATATGTGTCCACATTGCCTTTGTTGTCATGGCGTCTATACGGACACCGCTGTTCTAGTTAGTGCTCTTGGTATCCTGCCATTTTGTGTAGAAGGTGTAACCATTTATCTCGTAGCCCTGAAATGTGACGATTTCACTAGATGGCATCCGAGCCAAGCATTGCAACTGTTCATTTTCTGACCCGTTGACAAGGATGTAGTTTTGTAACCAAGCGCCGAAAGTATCCATGTGCCTCACTGTGATCCAATCCTCAGACCTCCCTGGGAATTCGTGGCGTAGAATACTCTTATCCTGAAGGACATACAGGGCCACTACGGTTGATTGTTTTAGAACAGTGAAACGTTCTTGCTTAAAAGTTAGGAGATCATTGCATGCAATTGTTTTCCGTCCTAGTGTCCCTTCCCCCCGTAGTCTCCCCTCATGGCGTGATATAGGGACGCCAATGGATGTAGATCCTCAATGTAATCCAAACAAAACTCAACCACCTCCTCTGTCCCATAACCCTCCGCAATGCATCCATCGGGACGTGAACGGTTACGGACATACTTCTTTAGGACTTTCATGTACCTCTCGAAAGGAAACATGTTGTGCAGAAACATGGGCCCGAGAATACCTATCTCTTTGACAATGTGAACAGTGAGATGAATCATAATATCAAAGAATGCCGGAGGAAAGATCATCTCAAGGCTGACCACACTCTGTACCATGTCATCTTGTAGCTTACTTAGCTTATGTGGATTGATGACCTTCTGCGAAACTGCGTTGAAAAAGGTACACATCTTTATGATTGTCACCCGGACCCACTCAGGCAAACTACCTCTCACAGCCACTGGGAGCAACTGTGTCATCAATACAAGACAGTCATGAGCTTTCAGGTGTACGATTTTATTCTCTTTCATGTTTATGAGTCTCTTCACATTTGACGAGTATCCTGAAGGGACCTTCACACTATTCAAGCACTCTATCATGCTTTTTTTCTCTTCTTTGCTTTGAGTGTAGCTCGCGGGATTTAGGTAAAGCCCTTTCTCTCTCTTTTTCTGGATGTAGACGATCCCTTAGTTCCAAAAGTTGTAGATCCTTCCAAGCTTGTAATGTATCTTTCGATTTGCCGTATATATCCAAGTATCCTAGCAGGTTCAAACAAACATTCTTCGTGATGTGCATGAAGTCAAGTGAGTGACGGATCTCCGAAACCTCCCAATATGGCAAGTCCCAAAATATTGATCTCTTCTTCCAGATGGGTGCCTGACCTTCCTCGTTCGAGACAGGTTTGCTTCCAGGACCCTTTCCAAACACTATTTTAAGATCTTTTACCATGGCAAACACATGTGGCCCACTACGATGCTCAGGCTTATCACGATGGTCTGCTTTCCCATCAAAATACCTTCCTTTTTTTCCACAATGGGTGCCTCTTTACAAAAAACCTACGATGGCCCATGTACACAATCTTTCGAGAGTTTTTCAAGTACATGCTGTCGGTTTCATCTAAGCATTGCAAGCAGGCTTTATATCCTTTGGTAGTATTGCCAGACAGGTTACCGAGCGCGGGGCAATCATTGATCGTTACGAACAATAGTGCATGTAGGGTGAAATACTCCCTCTTGCACTCATCCCATACCCGTACACCATCCTCCCACAACTTTACAAGATCTTCCTTCAATGGTTTCAGATAGACATCGATGTCGTTTCCAGGTTGCTTCGGCCCTGGGATCAACAATGGCATCATGATATATTTCCGCTTTATGCACAGCCATGGAGGAATGTTATAGATACATATTGTAATAGGCCAGGTGCTATGGCTACTGCTCAGGTCGCCAAAAGGATTCATACCATCGGTACTCAACCCAAACCTTATTGTTCTCACCTCATTTTCAAAGTCTGGGAATGTTCGATCGACTTTCCTCTACTGGGACCCATCAGCGGGGTGCCTAAGCATCCCGTCATCCTTACGCTCTTCTTTGTGCCAATGCACCATCTGGGCATGAGTTTTGTTAGCAAAAGGATGCTTTAATCGGGGGATCACATGGAAATACCACACTACCTTAGCGGGAGGTCTCTAAGGCTGGAAATGAGCCGAGCCGAGCCAGGCTCGGCTGGGCTGGGCTCGGTCAGGTAGCGAGCCGAGCCAGGCTCGGCTCGGTGAAGCAACGAGCTCGAAAGGGCAGCTCGGCTCGGCTCGGTCCTGGCTCGCGAGCCGGCTCGTTGGCTTGCCGAGCCAGGCCATGGCAGCACTCAGGTCTCTAGCACTAGCATCCCAGTAGCTAACATTTGAGATTTTGAGACTTCCAAGATCAGCAAATAATATATATTTCATCAACCCATGACCATGATCAACCAAGATCACGTTGATTTGGAAAGGCCATCCGGCATGGGCCATTGGGCCAACACTGTAGTGAGACCGGGCCACTGCAATTCTGCAGACAGTCCAGACCGGGCCACTGCAAACAGTCCATTCATGTATTTGTAGTGAATAATATTAACTTACTAGTTACTACTAAATAATTGTAGTTGCTTAGTTGCTCTCTATCACACTTGTAAGAAATGGAATTGTCTCAACATTATCTTCATCATCGTTTCCCTAAAAATATAAGTTATTAGTCATACTAAATTCCCTGCATGGGCTGGGCCACTGAGCCAATTTGGCGAGCCGCTTTCATTGGTCGAGCCAGTGGCTCATTGCTTTTGCGAGCCTGAAAACTAGGCTCAGCTCAAGCTCGGTCCGAGCCACGAGCCTATGCGAGCAGAGCCAAGCTCGGGCGAGCCCGAGCCGAGCCACGAGCTTATTTCCAGCCTTAGAGGTCTCTTCTTCTTACACTCCCCATCTATTTCACCTGGGTCTTCACGCTTCATCTTGTAATGTGATTCTTTGCACACTGGACAAGCACCCAAATCCACATACTCATTGCGATATAGGATACAATCATTACAACATGCGTATACCTTCTGTACTTCTAATCCCAAAGGATAGATGACTTGCTTGGCTTCATATGTAGATTCAGGCAGCGTGTTATCTTCTAGAAGCAGATTCTTTATGAGTGATAACAACTCATTGAATCCCTTGTCTGACACACAATTTCTGGCCTTCCATTGCATTAAGTTCAGTGTCGTACAGAGCTTCGTGTGGCCCTTCCCATAGTCTGGGTACAAAGGTGTCGTATGGTCCTCTACCATGCGCTGAAACTTCTCGAATTGTCTTTCATCTGTGTAGTCTCCTCTCCGTCACGCAGCATCTAGTCTAGCTCGTCATCACCAAAATTGCCGACTGTATCTTCCACAGAACAATATTGCGTGGCATCTGCCATACTGTTGAATACCTCTTCTTCTTCACCATCTTCTTCATCGTCTTCCTGGTTGCTCCCCTGTACTTCGCCATCTTGGTCCAATAGGTGTAGTTTGGTATGAAACCTCTCGTGATCAAATGGGTCATAACCTGAAAGTGTTGGGAGTGCTCCTTCTCATTCTGGAAGTCTATGCACGGACAACATATGAAGCTGTCTGGAGGCAAGAATGCAACAGCGGCCTCAAGAAATGCCTTCACGCCATCAATGAACTCTCTGGAGCGACGATCCGCGTTGTACATCCATTGCCGGTTCATCTACACAAAGATCTAATTTTCAGATACCTTCAAAGATCTTTCACTAAAGTGTTATTTATAAAATCGATTTTATTTTTCATAAATAACATTGTAGCAAAATTCCATTCCAAAGTACTTTGACACGTATTTACAAAAGTCATTATTTCCATGTTTTGGCTATTATTAAAGGTAATAATTAATATACTTATTTTATATATGCATGTCATATAGTTACATTTGTAATTAAAACTACTCAAACATGTTGTTAGTTTTATAGTTGTACAAGATATAATCGAAAAGAAATTAACAGTCAATGTGTTACTTTTAATTAATACCATGGCAAGAATTTATGTGCCATATATTTTGCGATGGAGGGAGTGGTTTTTCAAAATTTTTCTTATCCTTCTACCTTTTTAACTTAATTTTAACTAATTATTTTGTCCCTTTAAATTTTTTCCTATTTTATTTCATAAAACATTAATAATTTCCTTCCAAACCTAGATCTACTATTGTTATATTGAAGGGAGGAGTGTCATATTAAAGATTGTAAAGCTAACAACTTTTGTAAAACAACTCCCTACAATTCATCATGGTCCTACCTAAAATTAAAGTTATGGAGTGAGATGGAAGAGAGGGAGTGTTACATTGAAGAATCTAAACCTAAGAACACTTTTAGAGAAAACAACTACCATAATTCATCATGGTCTTGCCTAAAATTAAACTTATGGAGCGAGCTAGCAATAAAAACCTCCAACAATCAAAAATAATTTTTTCTCCACATTAAATGCAAAAGAAACAACAATATCTTGGTGAGAAGGATGGTAGCATAGTGTTACTAACCTTGATTCACTTAATTTGAAGCTAAATCATTACATTCAAAATTTTGGACAGCACCTCCCCCCAAGAACAATGCCAGGCCCTTCCCTGTTCATGTCTGCGAGCTCAGGGAGGAAGGAAGAGTTTAAATGGGTGGACCGCTTTCCAGAAGCGATTTAAGACACCAACCGCTTCTAAATATATATCTCTACAAGTGGTTGGGGTCTCAAACCGCTCGTGATAATTCAGAAACGGTTTGAGAAACGAACCGCTTGTGGTGGTTGCTCAACACAAGCGGTTGGTAAGCTTCTGAAAACCCTCTCCCGCCCGTTGCTCACGAACCGCTTCTGGTGCGAAGGCCAGAAGCGGTTCGCACCTAACCGCTTGTAATAGCCCGCTTGTGATGCCCAGTTCTGTAGCAGTGGCATTATTTTTTCACTAATGTTGATGTCTTCCTTGTGCGTGTAATATCCCTGTATAAAATGTCCCTTTTGTCATAATCCTTTTTCATGGTTTTTGAAGCATTTTGTAATATTCCAACTGATATGATGGGAGAAAAAGGGTGGAAAAACTAGGTCCAATTATAATGCTTTGCCAATATAGCTTGCTCAAATCATATTTTTCTTTATGAAACTAATCACCCCCGGTTGTACGATAAACAAGAACTAGTAAAATCTCTTGGAAATTTAGGTTATGCTATCCCAAATAGTACGCAGCGTCCTTTGACCACTAAATATTCGGAATCTTCGTATTAATACATAATCAATATCGGCGTGCACTACAACAATGAGGATCTGAACAGGTCAGTCCCAGAAAGCTCAAAAGTAAAAGGAGAGAAAAATTGTAGGATGAGGCCTACGAGGAAAATGTTTCATCACATGCAACATCAAGTGCGTACAAGCACGACCTTCAAACATGGCATTTGTAGCTGACCATATGCCTTTGCTAAGAGAAGCTGTGGCTGCTGTGCAATTATGCATTCATCAACAGTGTTACTTGGATTGAATCAAAATTCTGTTCGGATTTAGGGTATCCAATTCGTAAAAAAAAATGGATATAGAAAATACTACTTGAAAACAGGCACAGGTGTATGAATCTAAATCGGACTCGGGGTGTCCGATCCGGCAAAAAAAAATTGAACACGAAAAATGTTACTCGGAATTGGACAAGGGTGTCAAAATCCGACTTGGATTCGGAGCGTATGATTCAACAAAAATTTTTGATATGAGCGCCCGAGTAACACTGTTCATAAGTGCACATGGTCATTGCACCCAAGTCAACAATGAGAATGACACCCTTGCATAATGATTACCTCACAAGTCAATATTCTCACAGAAACAAGTACATGAATAACGACATATCCATATGAAAATGAGTTGTACAAGAAATCTTGGATGAACTTTGCTCGCATGTGTAGTTGAATAGACAAAAATCCGTGCGAAAATCAGACATGAACATAAAGCAAAACTATCAATCTAAATTCAGACACAGCAATCATCTCAGAAACAGAAAATCGGCAGCAGCCTCAGAGTAATGTGGAAGTTCAATGTGTTTAAATTTAGTAGTTCAATAGTAAGATGAATATGGCCACAACCAGAGAAATCCAACAGAAAACACACAGAAATAACAGGTTTGAAGCTTATAAGTTGAAAGCGAACGTGAGCATATGTTACAACATGCAAATTGCTGTCAATTTGCTGGCTGATTCTTACCGACAATGTTGTCGGTTGGATACACGGACAAATAAAAGAAGCCCTCTTTTTTTCCTAAAGCATGGTATAACGCATACAACAAATTAGCAATCTATTCACAGCCTAAAACACTGCAGAAGATATAAGACTTGGGATCCAGTGCACACACAAACAGAGGAACACTGGTTAATAGTTATATCACTTAATATCCAACAGAGCCACAACAGTTACATAGTAGAAATGCAACATGCATCTTCACACTAAAAATTCCTTTGACATTCATAGACGAACCAACTTCACATCATGACCTCCCTCCTGATACAGAAGAGACAACATGCCACCCACATCCAAAGGTGCTAAGAAATAGGATTGGAGCATGCAGGGCTCGTTTAACTTGTCTCAGTCTTCTCCAGCGCTGAAAATGAAGAACTATGTCACTTACCAAAGGAATAGCAAGGCAAGCAAATACTAGCTTGTATAGCATCGCCAACTTACTGTTGTAGTTGAGCAACTTTTCGATGAGATCGACATGGGTCATGAGCAGGGGCGGATACAGGCCCCGGGCTGCCCGTGCTGCAGCCCGGGGCCTAGTACCGAAAGCCCATTAAATTTTTTTAAAATACTATTGAAAAATAATTAAAATCAGAGATTTAATTTAAGATCAGTTGGTCCAGCCCGGGGCTTGGATTTGGGCTGGCTCCGCCACTGGTCATGAGCATTCGCCGGCAGCAGTAGCGGACCAAGCCCAAAGCATCCAGAGCATCCCTGACAACAGAGGACATCAGACAAAGCACGTAAAAAAATTAATAATGGATCCATAGAATAATATTTCCACATATATATATATAGAAAAAATACTTTTTACTCCAGGGAGTAATTACTCCCATCTCTGAAATACCACCCAAACGAACTTTAAATACTCCTTTATCACTTTGGATACACTCATATACTAATTATAAGATATTCTAATGAGATCCACATGAAAAAATTGCAAGGGAGTACATAGTTTTTAGCCTATTTTGCAAATACATTCATATACGCACATAAAAAGAAGTATGTCTAAAAAGTATACATACCACTTCTGAAAAAAATGTAAATACCATCTAGATGGTCTTATATACTTATATATTACACGTACATACCCTCCGTTGCACGAGATGCTCCCTATGTTGTGAGATACGGTATAAGGAGTAATTACTCCAGGGAGTAGAAAAGAGGCTTAACACCACAACACGATCCACAGCAGAACGACTGCAAGGTTTCCCTATCAAACTGCGACATAGGAATCACCAGGATGGAAAAGATACATGAATTTACCCCTCCGTGTAGTCGGCCTGTAGGAGATCGAGGTAGAGGTCCCACTTGTTCCCAATCACCTGCGAAAGAAAAGGAAAAAAGAAACTGTTTAGTTCAGCTCATCCTCTGTCACACCTGGGCCGGACCCACATGTAAGGGAGAGAGAGAGAGAGACTATTAAAGAGGGAAACAATAGTGGTATTGGGACATGAAAAAGAAATGAATTGAAACAACTACTTTCCCCTTCCTTTCCTTTCTTCGCTGTTCTTCTCTGTATCCTTGTTTCTTCTCTGTTTTGTCGCCGTGATCGCCAAACCAGCGTGTTGATCTCACGTGCCGAGGTGATCGGTGCCAAGGGACATCACAATTTGGTATCAGAGCTAGTCTCCGCCCCGCCTTCCACTCCCTCGCGCGCTCCATTCTCCGCGTGACTCGCCACCTCCGCCGCCGCCATCTACGCCGCTTCCTCGCCCTCCTCCTCTGGCGCAAGAATCGCCGACGACGCAGTCACCCGCCATGCGGTACCTCGCCGCGCCGACCTCGCGCCATCGGCGTCTCCGCCGCAAGACCGCCATTTATCCGGATCTCACGCTGCCGTTTTCGGATCTCCTTCGCCGACCTCCTTCGCTCGGTTCTTCCACCGCCGCGAGCTCTGCTGCGTCATCTCCGGTCCTCGGCTACCCTCACCGGCCGCACCCTCCCCGATGGCGCCATCGCCGGATCCGGCTGCGCGGCCCCGAAGACCTCCGGCCGAGGTGCTCGCCTGCGTCTCGCCTCTTCCACTGCAGAACTCCACCCGGCCGCAGCCTCCCAGATCCTCCGCCGCCTTCCACCCTCGCCGATCGGTGGTGTGCCTGCCGACTCGATCCGGCGCTGATGTTCCTCGTGCGACCTCGTCGCTTCTTCCACCTCCGCCTGCCTCTCGGCAACAAGGACTCCACCTTCCACGACCCCGCCTTCCTCGCCAGGCACGCTGGGTCATCCTCTTCGCCGGCTGTCCTCATCGCTGGGCGCGGCTCGAACTCGTCACTGACAGATGAGAAGTTGGCGTTTATCCAAGAGAGGCTTGATCAACTGCTTGCGCGACTGGACTCCTTCCACTCCAACCAGCAGCACTTGAGGACTCGAATGGAGATGACTGCGAAGGTGATGGAACAGAGCTCATTGGATCAGCAATTACTTGCAAAACAGCTTGAAGCAACGGAAATGGCTGTGGCGCGCCTCACATTGGGTGGAGGATTTGTGATGGAAACGCATGAGGAGACACCACCTGACCTCGACTTCCACAATGGAAGATGGCAGCAACTAGCTCAAGGTGAATTTTCTGCACAAACAAATGCTGTAGTTGTCTGTCCAGATGATATTATCATTACTGAAGTAGATGGCATGATCAACACCGTGGACAAAGACAGTGCCGGTGTTTTATCGCCGTTTTGTGAGAATTGTGTGTTTATGGAAGACCCAGCACATGAGCAACAGAGTTGTCAGAAGGTCATGGTGAATGCTGGTGTTTGCAGTGGGTTTCGTTTATATTTGTCTGGAGATGAGATTACACCTGCTGCAAGTACCCCAACCAGCGGCGATGTACTGCCTTTCACTTTGCCTCTTTCTTCAGAAAATGTTACACAACTCTCCTCAGTTCAAGCCAACAATGATGATGAGCTACTAGAAGTCTGTAGAGTGGCTAACAAGGATGAAGAGAATATGATTGCTATGAGTTACAAGAAACTGCCTGTAGGTGTGAAGCCCGGAAATGTCATATTATGTCCAGATGTTACCATCTCCTTGACTGTTCTGTCCTGTGATCCAAATGCTGGAACCGTGAGATGTAGATATGAGAACACAGCAATGCTTGGTGAGAGAAAGAATTGAAATTTGCCAGGAATTGTTGTGGATCTTCCTGCACTGACTGAGAAGGATAAGGAAGATATTGTGGGATGGGGTATGCAAAATGACGTTGACATGATTGCTTTGTCATTTGTCAGTAAAGGATCAGATTGGGCGACCGTCAGAAAGGTTCTTGGACATCACGCAAGGCGCATAAAGTTAATATCAAAGGTTGCTAGAGGTGATCTTGGAATGGAGATTCCAGTTGAGAAGATAGTCCTTGTACCGAAAATGATGATATACAAATGCAACCTTGCTGGCAAGCCAATTGTTACTGCTACTCAGATGCTTGAATCGATGATTAAATTTCTCGTCAAGATGCTGGGAGACTTTCCTCTTAAAAGGCCTTGGGATCCGGGTGTTCCGCCCTTTCTTCCAGTGTTTAGTTCAATCAAGGCAATGAAATCTGCTGCTGGAAGTGGGTGGGTGCTGGTTTGTTCATTCCACTCAATTGTACATGTTGGTCAAGCAATGTTTGAAACGACACTTGGTTCCAGCAATGTAGCCATTGCAGGGACCATGCCTGAAATGACATGGGCACGTTTTGAGGTCTGTGTAAGGTTGGAGCAAGTTCAGGCTCATGTCTCTCCCACTGATATTGACCTGATGCTTGAAGACATTAGAAATATTGCTTTGATCAAGAATACAGTTGCTAAGGCAAGGTCACTCACTGCTTTTAATTATGGCCTGAGAGGTTTCTATAGAGGAATTAGTCCAGGTGTAACTGGATCACTTGCTACAGGTGCAACATATTTTGGTGTTATTGAATCAACTAAGACATGGCTGGAGAATGCTAATCCCAATCTAAGTGGTCATTGTTCTCACTTTATTGCTGGAGGAATTGGAGATACACTTGGATCTTTCATCTATGTGCCTTGTGAAGTCATGAAACAACGAATGCAAGTCCAAGGCACCAGAAAATCTTGGGCATCAACTGGTACAAAAGGAAATGTTTCTCAAACTCCTGGTACTCAGATGTATGGGTACTATAATGGAATGTTCCATGCTGGTTGTTCTATCTGGAGAGATCATGGTTTGAAGGGGCTTTTTGCAGGATATTGGTCTACGCTAGCCAGGGATGTCCCTTTTGCTGGTCTAATGGTCACTTTCTATGAAGCAATGAAAGAATTGACTGAGTATGGGAAGCGGAAGTATTTGCCAGACAGTGATTTGCATGTCAGCAACTCAATCGATGACCTTGAAAATAATAGAAAGGAAATAGCCTTACGCTTTGGAAGCGAGGAGAAGTTGGATGACCATGAGGAGCGCCTTGGTGCTGATATCATTCAGAACAATCGAGTGGCACTTGCAGCGTTGATAACACATTACAGAAGTTGTAAGAGTAGGTTCTCAAGGATTTGTACTTGGGTATCATGTGCAAGCGAATCCTGAAATCATATGAAGTCAAGGTCCGGTAATTCAATTGCTTGGGGACAAGCAATTTCTCATGGGGGTGGTAAATGTCACACCTGGGCCGGACCCACATGTAAGGGAGAGAGAGAGACTATTAAAGAGGGAAACAATAGTGGTATTGGGACATGAAAAAGAAATGAATTGAAACAACTACTTTCCCCTTCCTTTCCTTTCTTCGCTGTTCTTCTCTGTATCCTTGTTTCTTCTCTGTTTTGTCGCCGTGATCGCCAAACCAGCGTGTTGATCTCACGTGCCGAGGCGATCGGTGCCAAGGGACATCACATCCTAGAGGATGGCTGTGCCACACTACCACTAAACCCTAATCCCAAGTAACCAACCAATGCGCAACCATAGGAAAGAACACATTAGCAACGCAATCCTACAAGCAAGCCGCGATCTAGAGTCTATAGGCGGCGGGTACCCTAACAGGTTGCGTGCCCTAAACACGCGCGTTACTAGAGGGGAACCGAACGGGGCACGACCTGAGCCGCAGCGACAGCGAGCGCGGCGAATCAATCGAAACCCATCAAGAAACGAAGCTGAATCGGCGGCCGCGCATCCGCACGAGCTGGAGGCGAATCCCTAGAAGAAACGCCGGGAAGGAGGGGAGGGGAGGCGAGTGGTAGATAAGGCGGGTCGGAGGATTCTTACCTTGCCGCAGGTGAAGCACCGCACTGGGATGATCATCTTCGGTCCTGCTGCTGCCGCCGCCGGAGAAGAGGGGGAAGGGTTTCGGGTGAAAGAAGGGAGAGGGTCTAGCAGGCCCGATCGAGAGGAGTGCTTGAATTCGTTACATAAATTTTGAAGTGAATAAAAAAAAATCTTTATTTATTATCAAGATTTTAAATTACGATTTTAATAGTTTCACGATAAGATCTAAAAAAAACTACGGTGCCTATCGCAGAAGCTATCATTCGTCACATTTTTAGTATTAAAATACTTTTAAAAAATTAAATATGTATATAATATAAGTTACCTCTAAATAAATTATAAAAATATAATATTTTAGAAGGTACTAATATCTTTATAATATGAATATGAGTCAAATCTAGAATCCACAAATATATCAATACATATCTAAAAGACCATAAATTATAACTATAACATAATGTTCTCAACAATAAGTACTTCATCATTGAAAAATGTGGATGTTGAATTATTGAAAAAGTGCGAGATGTGGTCTTTTACTAGGTTTTCTCATAGTTTAGGCTTATAAGATATGCAATTGAGCATTTTAGTAATGTTGAATTTTAAATGGGCTAAATATTTTGACCCATGAATACCTATGTAGGATAGTAGAGCTATCGTTAGCTACAATTACGTCAGACGGAGCCATCGCTAGCTATAGCGCTTGTAGCTAATATAACGGAGCATTAGCTTATAGCTTTGCGTTTGGGATCCAAAAAAGCTATTGCTAGCTATTTAAAACATTGTTTACTATTTATTTATACTTTAATATTTATACAACTTTTTTTAAAAAAAATATAGAAACACCTCTCTTTAATGAAAGTTTGCAACATAATAATTAAGATGAGTTTAAAAAAACCTAGTTTATGTTTAAAAAATCCTTTTATGTTGTGGCATTTACTCGGACAAAATTTTCCTTCATCGTGAATTAAACCGACCCAGAGGGGTGTAAAGAAAATTCAAGAAAGGGCTTGTTTGGGACGTAGCAAGGAACCACGGACAAGAAAAAAAATATAGAAAACAAGGTGTCATATAGAGTGGCCAAATGGGTGGCCCGGCCCGTTTATTGAGTGGCGCAGTCTGTTTAGGTTTGATTAAGAAATAGGTTGTGCTATGTTGGCCAAGGTTTCAAATTTTGTTTTAGGGTTTCATCTCGGCATCCTCCGAAATCCAAAATTTCGTCGAAATCTCGATATTTTTGGACGAAATCCGAATGAAATACAAAAAGAAAAATTTGAATCTAGTAATTTTTTATGCAAAAAGGTAAAGTGGTGGCCTATGCATCTAGGCAATTACGCCCTCATGAGGAAAATTACCCTACTTATGATTTGGAATTAGCAGCCGTGGTACATGCCCTTAAAATTTGGAGGTATTACCTCATCGGGAACCAAACTGAGATATATACTGACCATAAGAACTTAAAGTATATATTCACTCAACCAGATTTAAATATGAGGCAAAGAAGATGGCTAGAACTTATAAAGGATTATGATGTTGGAATCCACTATCACCCTGGAAAAGCTAATATAGTGGCTGATGCTCTGAGTAGGAGGAATTATTCTAATAGTATATTGGTTAAGGAAAGCCAATCAACTTTGCATGAAGAATTCAAGAAAATGAATTTGAACATAGTAGAGCAAGGATACATCAATATGATAGAAATGCGACCAACCTTAGAAGACCAAATTCGAGAAGCTCAGAAAGAAGATGCAGAGGTCCTAGAAATTATTGAGAAGATGAAGATAGGAAAGGCCCCAGGATTTGCAATAGATGGAAAAGGTACCCTAGTTTGGGAAAAGAATTTTTGTACCCAATAAGAAGGAAAAGGAAATCAAGGAGATGATCTTGAAAGAAATCCATGAGACCGCATATTCCATTCATCCAGGTAGCACCAAGATGTACTTGGACTTAAGAGAATCGTATTGGTGGACCAGTATGAAGAAAGAGATTGCAGAGTTTGTTGCTTTGTGTGATATCTGCCAACGGGTAAAAACTGAACATCAGAAACCTACGGGGTTACTACAACCGTTAAAAGTGCCCGAATGGAAATGAGAAGAGATCGGAATGGATTTCATTACTGGATTACCAAGGACTCGGTCTGAATATGATTCAATCTGGGTTATAGTTGATCGTCTAACCAAATCTGCCCATTTTATTCCTGTTAAAACAACCTACAGTGGAGACAAGTTGGCAGAGTTGTACATGTTAAAGGTAGTGCGTTTGCATGGTGTATCAAAGAAAATCGTGTCAGATAGAGGTACCCAATTCACCTCAAAGTTTTGGCAAAATTTGCATAGTTTATTGGGCACGAACCTTAAATTCAGCATAACATATCATCCACAAAAAGACGGCCAGACAAAAAGGGTAAATAAGATTTTAGAAGATATGCTCAGATCCTGTGCTTTGACAAATAAGACAAGTTGGGATAAGAGTTTGCCTTATGTAGAGTTCGCATACAACAATGGATATCAATCAAGCATTCATATGTCACCATTCGAGGCGTTATATGGGCGCAAGTGCCGAACACCCCTTTACTGGAAGGAAACTGGAGAAGGAAGAGTGTTCGGACCATATGTACTTAAGGAAGCAGAAGAACAAGTAAGGTGCGTACAACAAAAATTAAAAACCGCTCAAAGCCGACAGAAAAGTTATGCTGATAACCGACGTCGAGACCTGAAGTTTGCCAAGGGTGATTTCGTGTACCTGAAAGTCTCACCAATTAAAGGAATCAAGAGGTTTCGGGTTAGTGGAAAGCTTGCACCCAGATATATTGGACCATTTAAAGTTTTGGCCAGAAGAGGTGAGGTGGCGTATTAGTTAGAATTACCACCGCAACTACCTGACGTGCATGATGTATTTCACATGTCTCAGCTAAGAAAATGTCTTCGAGTACCAGAGGAACACATGTCTCAGAGAACAGGTTGGATTCTGACAGGATCTTTCTTATAAGGAATATCCAATACAAATTCTGGATGAGGCAGTTCGAAAAACTTGCAGTAGAAGTATCAAATTCTGTAAGGTGCAGTGGAGTAACCATACTGAGAGGGAAGTTACCTGGGAGCGTGAAGAGGACCTACGGGCAGAATTTCCGAATCTTTTTCCCAGCTCTGCCGAATCTCGGGGTCGAGATTCCGTTTAAGGGGGTAGGTTTGTAACATCCTCATTTTTTTAAGAGTTAAAAATCGCACATTGTAGCATTTGAAAAACAATAATAATAAAATAAAATTTTGGATAAAATAAAAATATTTAAAAAATGCGTACAAGTGTCTGATTTATTAAAAGAATTTTTGTGAAAAATCTATACGTCGAAAAGCTACGAAACCAACTTCGTTAAGTTCTAAGTATTCTTCATTAATTAGCTATGCATGAACCACCTCCTGGCCATTTCCACTCCATCCCTTAACTCACGCTTTACTTCCCAACCGTTTCACCACGTTTCCATGCGCATGCATCATTTCTTTTTCTTCTAGTGCACAGGAAGCCAGGGAAACTCCTATCTCTTCCCCTCCCATCAGTTACTAGTTTTTGGTCTTCCAATTTGCACTATAAAAAGGAAGCACATGTTCCTGTGTCAAAACCAATTGCCAATGGACTCGAGTCCACGTTCTGCTAATTAGAACCTCCATGCCTTAGCCATTAGGCCACGAATTCATTTGTCAGCCATTTCCTTACGACCAGCCAACGTTGTCATGTTGCCTGGTTGATCGCCTCCTTCCGCCGTCCGCTTCGTCCGTCGGCGCCCGCTACTGTGCTTGCCTTCCTTCCCTAGCTTGGTCGCTGCCTGCCGAACGCTGACTGGTCGCCTTCTCTGCATTCGCCTGGTTCCGTCTGGTAATTCTTCTTTCTCTTGTCTGCACACGCGCTCTAGCTGTCTCGATTGATTTACCTCGACAGTATGTATTCTGTGCATGTATGTGTGTGCATACAAATACATATATAGGTTAGTATGTATACAAATACTAGGCGCATGCCTCGTGCAGGTTTCTGTAATAACCGTAGCCTGCTATGCCTTGAAGAATACACATGTACGCATTAAACATTGCCATGCATAGGAAAAGTGAGAGTTTAGTTGTACGTATTAATTTCCAGGATATGCGAATTTTTTCTTTTTCGCTACAAATTCGTTTTAAGTCCAAATCGCTTGCGACAAATTTTGTTAATTAGAAAAAATTAATACCTTTCCATGGTAATTTTATGGAATTTTATAATTAAATCTATACTGTTATATTATTCGCGGAAAGTCTGAACTTGTGAATTTTGTAGCTACTAAACTATACGTCCAAAAATATTGAAATAAATTTTATAAATCTTAGAAAATGCTAAACTATAGATCTGAAAGTTTTCATGCGATTACGAATTAATTTGTTTCTTTGTATTTTCCGAATGTCTGCTTATTCGCTGTTTTTCGTTTAATAGAAACGCTAGACGTCGACTCCATCGTAGAACTGCAGGAAGACAACCCTCTCCTCACCGACCAAGGCAAGTTCCCGCAAGTTCCCCGCAAGTTTTCGATAAGTTCCCTTGAAGCATGTTGATCCATGTTTTGAAATGTTTAATAGATTTACAAACTTGCATGCTATGATTGTTTACATAAAATGATATGTTATGATAGAGCGTAGTTATATACCTTGTTAATATGTATGTTTGCTACATATTAATCTATCTATCCTTTGGTTGCCCTAGAATGATTAATTGTACGGCCTAACACCTTTGTTTAGTCTACTAGTACTGCCTAGTTATGCTAAATACTATTCGTATGTTTAATTGAAAGCTTGTTATTTGAAATTCCAAATGATTGAGCAAAAATGTTATTTTAAAAAGGGCAGTTGGTGCTGCCAGTTTGGTAAAACAAAAGAAAAGAGAAACTTGGAATTTCAAAAATGAGAATAGGGTGGAAGGTTGCAAGGCGGGTGCAGTATGCATGAGACTCGGATTTGAGTATGTGCCACCCTAGTCATCCTAAGGACCGATCCCTTGTGATTGTCAAACTATGTACAACAGTGTGACCGCGGGTTCCAGTGTGGGACGGACCTGGCTGAGTAACTAGTGAAAACTTAATTAAGGCATGCCAGACGATGGAGTAGGCGTGGTTGTACCCACAGTAGTCCTACAGGCGCAAGAGAGGGCTTCCAACTTGGTTGTGGCCATTTGGCGGTGAAACCTCAACGGGCGTGACTTAGTTAAGACGTAGCTAGGGAAATGGCCTTGTGATTTTCACGTGGGGTTATATGCCAAATGAAACAAATGACCAAAAAGAGTGAAATATCTCACGCGGGTAGAGCGTGCAAGCTCTGCAGAGTAAAACTATTCGAATAGCCGTACCCACGGTCAAGGGTGGACAAAGTGCGTTGTCACAGGTAGTTTTTCTCTATTTGATTTCAAAACTCGACTTTACAAAAGAAAAGCCCGGTTGTAGCCGTGAATATTTTGATTTGTTAAAAGTCCGTGGTTGGAGCCACGCGAAAAAGATTTCCAAAGTATTCTTAAAATAAAACATGGTCGTTGCCAGGTATTGTTTTGTTTTCCCTGGTTGGCGCCGTGTTCTGAAAAGTTTAAACTAGGATTTCATAAAGAAAAATAGTTTTTAAAAACTGCTCTTAAAAATTCTAGGACCAAATCTTCAAAGTTGGCTTTTCGCAAATTAATCAATACCTTCCCTTGAATCAAGTTGCATACTGCATTTCTTACCGGACTTGTTGAGTATGTTGCATACTCACCCTCGCTTTTTATTGCGGGGCTGCTTATTCCATGAAGCAGATCAGGAAGATAAAGATAGCTATCCAAGGGCCTGCGTTCCACCATTCGATATCTGCAATGAAGACTTTGAAGAGAAAGATTATCAGGACATCTAGGATCACGTTATCTTCAGTCTTTGCCTCCGGTGTTTTTGGACGTCATTTTTACCATGTTAATTTGCCAGTTTAATAATTCCGCTGCTATCTGACCTACGGGTCCAACTTTTGTAATAATGGGCGGCCTTGTTGGCTAGTACTCTGTTTTAAACTTTATTTATCGCATGGTTATGATCCATACTGTTATGATCTGTGTGTACTAGCTATTGATCCAGGGACTAGTACAGGTAAACACAGCTGGGCCCGTGTCCTATTGCGGGTTCCGACACATCAGTTGATATGCTCGTCCCCTTGACATGTTCTTCGAGGGGCAACGTGCCTCATCTATGACAATGACGAAGTCCTCTTGTATGAGGTCTTTGTAGTCGACGGCATCGAAAGAAATCTCCTTGTTGAAAGCATAATGAGTCAGGTCCATGGACACGAGACAGGAAACATTACCGTAGCTTTTGCCAAAGAATTTGTCGATCTCCCCACGGACAGCGCCAACTGTCGATGATCGGGACTTTCGTCCGCAAACTGAACACTAAGAAAAATATAAGTAGGGATGCTCTTTATTTCTCAAATCTACAATGAAATGAAGTTTATTGAGGGAGATCAAAATCTAAGCTAAGTATACTAATATCTGGTTCTATATATCTCTACTTTTCTTATCTCTAATAGCGCGCAGGCTGTAGGAATTCATAGCCGTCAAGCGATGGGAGTTTCTATCTAACTGTTGCCTCTTCACTTCCATCCAATTGTCGTGTTCTACCATGAACTGCCATGTCTTCTGACTTCGTACGATGCCTGCAGTTGTTGATAACTACCTCCAGGCTTTGAATTTACATGGGATTAAATTTCACGCATGTTACAAGAGCATTATAATCATTGTTGTAAAAAGAAGGTGTTTGGCATTAATCGTTTTGTGCGGGTAAGTGCTTTGCTATACCATCATATGTATTGTTTTAGGAAGAAAATAACATTAGTTGGTTATTTTTGCCACTAGTTGCCTAAACAGCTTACTTTTTGTTGCTTTTTTTTTGTGAAACTTTTTCCCTTGTTAATTATTACAGCCGATAACTTTTTAATGTTGTGTAATGGAATACGTACCATATAGTTGGAATTTTACTAAATAATGTAAATTAGGACTAATATTTTTCCATGTCAATATATTTTAGATGATATTAATGATAATGTGAGACCCCGGATCAGCTATCCGAAATCTCCTGTGTATTTCCGTACTAGTCCCAGATCAGTAGCTAGTACACCTGATCCGCGATGATACATCATTGCCGAACATAACGAAACTTGTAATGTAAATATTCAAGTATGGGCCACATGGCCACTTATTACAATACTCGGTCCAACGACCGGACACTCAAAACAGCGGAAGCAAAAAGAAAGCAACAAGCGAACGCCAAACGCTACGCAGGCGGCGACTAGAAGCAGGTTAGTTATCCTGGCAATCCTCCTCGAACTCCTCGGGTAGAACTCACCATCTTCGGCATCTTGATAAATTTCTGATGATTACAATGTTGGTGTAGCACGTGAGTACAAAAGTACTCAGCAAGTCGGGAATTATGATCATGAGGGGCTTTCCAAAGGAAGCTTAAAAAGGGGTTTATTTGCATAAAGCCACATTTGATTAAATCATACTTAAGTAATAAATTTCACAAAGCATATTTTACAACTCTTTTTAATAATTGAATTATTTATTATTGTAGTGAGGTTCTATCCACCATCACTAACATAAAGGCTCTATCCGCCAACAGTTTAAAAGATCAAAGTTAATCATGCGACTCCATCCGTCAAATGAAAAACAGGTTCTTTCCACCTGGTTGGCTCTTTCCGCCAAACAACGTTCGAGAGTTCTAACCACTCCCGAACCCCAAAACAATACACTGTTCGGTTTTAAAAACAAAATCAAAGCCTACCAATATGAAAGCATTTCTTGCTTTGCCTTTGACCGTAGGCACGGCTATTCGAATAGTTTATACTCTGCAGAGGTGTACAACTTTACCCACAAGACAAGATATACCCTTGTTGCCATGCAATTAACACACTTCCTTAGGTGTGCGGCGAGGATATCTTGACAAGGCCATTACAATGTATCTACCTAGCTAGACCCACCCGTGAGGTTTCACATTGTTAGGGTTCCCTCCACCGATCTGAAGCCCCTCTTGCGCGTGTGAGCAAAACAACATCCACAACAATGCCTCCGTCGGCTCTCACACAACAACCGAGTGGCGAGTCTAAACTAGGCTTCTACAAATTAGTGAGCCAGTCGTACCATTATAGACATGTGGTAGTGCGGTTATGCTTAAAATGGACAATCATAAGCGTCGGTCCTTATATGACTTGGGGCGGTACTTTGCACAAAAGGATCAAGGCTTGATCCGCTTCCACCCGACATTCCAGGCCGCCCAAGTCAAAATCATTTTCCTTTTCTTTTATTTTAGAAAACAGGACCAAAACCATATTAATAACTTTCAAATCACGTTTAATAACATTCTTATTGAATAATCCCACCCATGGGTTGTTTTATCGGAAAAGGTCCTAAGCAATTCTACCGTACTACATAGCAACGGATACCATATAAACATAGGCATGGTATAAACAATGTTCTAGGGTTACAATGGATATGGTTAACAATGTCATGGAGGAATTAACAAGTTCGGAATAACTAGCTCTTATATTTGACATATTTCATTAAACATAGCCATGCAACTTTATAAAGCATTTTAAATTATTTATAAACGTAGGAGCAAAGTGCATCAAGGAGACTTGCCTTGATTCTTGGCGGTGTCGAACTCGGAAGGCTCGACGGCGAAATCATGATGTGGCGGGATCGTCGACTACACGCAAAACGAGGCAACAAATAAATAACAGAAAATAAAATAAAATCCAAAAATTATAAAATTAGTACTGGCAGGAAGGTCTTGATTTATGATGAATTTAGAAATTTGAATGAGGTCAAACGGAGTTCGGATGAGAAAGTTATGAGCTTAGAAGTTTGAATATCGAATAAATCGAAAGCAGGAATATTAAGGAATATTCCTCTCGGGTTGACTGGGTCAAAGTTTGACCGGCTGACTTTGACTTTGACTGGGTGTATGACGGTGGGACCCACACGTCATAGAGAGAGGAAGAGGAGATGGCTTCCTCTGGAAGCTTGCTTAGGCCATCCATGGAGGAGAGAGAGGTTGAGGAGAGAGAGAGAGGAAGGGGAGGGTGGCCTGGCGCACGGAGTGGGGGCTGGCATGGCATGGCGGGCCGGCCGGGCGAGGCAGCATGCTGCAAGGCGTGGGAAGACGCTGACACAGACGGCATGGCGGCATGAAGTGGCGGGCGGCGGCGGCCGGCCACGGCGGCATGGCCCACTCAAGACAGTGAGCTCCACTCAAGAACAGAGCAAGCCAAAAAAGAAAAGAACACAAGTTTTTCCAAAACTTGATTTTTCTCCCAATTTTGCATGGATTCGATCCAAACAAAAGCCAGAACCTCTAGAGGACCTCCTTAGCAACATCTAGGAGGAAGGAATTGGATTGAAACTCACCTAAGCGGATGAATTCGACGAAAAACACGGGTTCGGCCGAAACGAGCAAAACGCGAAATTAAATCGAGGAAACTTGATGAACCCTGAAATTGATGGATGGATTAGAGACTAGACATCCATACTAACACATGGAAACGAGCGGGAGGAAGAAAGATCCAGGAGTGGAAGATCTATGAGCAAGAACACGAAGAACGCGAAGAACACGAGAGCTCGTCGGTTTTCTTGATCTTGCGACGATTGGGTTTGAGAGACTAAAGAAGGGTTATACTAACGGAAAGAGGACTCTTATACGGAGAGATGAGAGGTGGAATCACGCGAACGGACTAAGGAACGGCCGCGCAATCTCCAAAAGAGTGGATTTCGGGTTTCTAGCAACCGTTCAAAAATCAACGCGATTTCGGGTGCAACAACTCCATGGATAGGAAGAGGAGTCCGTTGTGATCCCAACGGATCCGGTGGTGATTGATTTGGAGTTGCGTGGAGGGAGTTATGAGTGATTAAAGAGAGCATCTCCATTTTCGTTGACTTTGAACTCCTTCTCTGTTCTTCTTCCATGGCTAGAGGTTGAGGATGATGAATAGTGCATGACACGTGGCACCTCCTCATTGGTCCTCCTTTACGCCAAATGTTCCACCCTAGGGAAAAATAAGGAAAAATGGCCTAAAAATTCCGGAAAAATTCCTAGAGCCATTTTAGAATATTTGGGACTCAATGGAAGTGGTTTGGTTGAATTTGGATGATTTTTGTGGAATTGAATATACGGGCGCGGATCGCAGGCATTAAACAAAAGCCGCGCGAGATAAAATAGGAACGGTTGTCCAAAAATCCGGGAAATGATTCCTAAAATCATTTCGGAATATTTGGAACATTTTAGAAGTGGTTTGGAGATTTTTGGAGCGTGTAACACCCCAAAATTTTACTTTTCCTAAATTCATGTGTGATTTGGCACGTTGGTGAATCACACATGAATTTAGGAAAAGTAAAATTTTGGGGTGTTACAGTTTGATAAACAGTTTTCGACCGGGGCATGTGGCAAGAGTAATCAGGTGGGCCAGTTGTGGCATTGGGAGTGATGATTTGGTTTTTCGGGTAGTCTTGCCCTGGTCACTCTAAGGACTTAACCTTGCAAGCCTTTGAATCTGGGTCATACTTGCAACCACATGGTGGAATGGGGCGGCCCTAGTTGACTAAGTCGCTAAGGACTCACTTGTGGAGCCTCAGGGTGTCGATTACACCGCTTTGTGTGATTGTGCGGAGCGTATCGTGGTCGTGGCAGGTACCCATCTAACGGTGTGTTGGTCCCATACTTCGCCTTGGCTAAGGGAAGGGATGGTGTAGAGCACGTCTGGAGAGGACCACTGTGTTGTTTGAGGCTTAGAAGGCTTTGTTACTGGGAACTCGCCTTTGTGGTGTTTATTTGTATCTTGTGGGTAAAGTGCATAACCTCTGCAGAGTGTAGAATCTATTTGAATAGCCGAGTCCACAGATCTTGGACAATGCTCTGGAATTACTGATCAAGGGTAGACTTTACGAAAATAACTTGGTTTTGAAAAGATGTGTTGGTTTAACAAGGAAGATGATTGAATTATGGTTTAGTATTGTAAAAAATTTTGTAAAACATCTTGAAAAGTTATTTATGCTTTACTCATTTCTACGCTTTCGAATCTACTTATATTACTTTTCAAATGTTTCATCGCAAAAATACCTTATGCTATTCCTTTGTACCAAGCCATGCATATAGTATATTAGCTCATTCTGCATGCATGACTTCTTGAGTACCAAGTACTCACCCTTGCCTCAACACAACACAGTTGAAGAGGAGACTACGCCACCGGAGGAGGAACTCCAAGAGGACCCGTCTACTTAGGGAAGCGAGCCCGATGCCTGTGGTATACTGGATGGCGCCACGAAGTTTATTTGATTTTCCGCTGCTATTATTTCTCTCTGAATAAGTTTCGCCTTACGAGGCATATATTTGTAACTTGGCCATAAGGTCGAGTAACCCTTTGATTATTTAAATAAAGTACTTTGATAGTATCGTATGGTATGATTGTGATATATACCGATGTTAAGACTGTGTGCACTAGCGCGTTCCTGGACTAGTGCTGAATACACAGAGGGTCCGGATTTGCAAATTCGGGGTCCCGACAGAGCGCTTTTGGACTCGGGTGAATTTTCGATGCACGTGATCTTGGAAAATCCGATTTTTCGCGAGGAGGAATTAATTCCCGATTTCGAAGGGGAATGGATGCCAGGTTAATATAAACACCAAAGAAACTCCAACTTTTGAATTTACTTTATTTTAATTAGGTTTTTCTCCAGAAAGCCAAAACGAGGATGTTACATTATTACAGCTGATAACTTTTTAATGTTGTGTAATGGAATACGTACCATATAGTTGGAATTTTACTAAATAATGTAAATTAGGACTAATATTTTTCCATGTCAATATATTTTTGATGATATTAATGATAAATACCTTTTCATTATTTTTAGAATATAAATGGATGTATTATCAAGAAATTATGACCACCTACGAAATTCCAATTAATCAACCGCATGGCAATTAATAACTAGGTACTACCTCCATTTTAAAGTTGTTTTGGATATTTACATGATCTCCAATACACAAGTTTGATCATTACTTTTTTCTAATCATATGTTAGTAAAATTATAAAAAGTATAATGACAGGAGTGTATTTTTGATGACTAATCTAGTGGTTGCATTTTCACGTGACAAATCCAAATACATTTGTGCATTTAGTAGTCAAATTTTAAAAGATTGACTGCACGCATGCCATAACAACATCTTTGACATCTTGAAAAACAAAGGAATAATTGACAGGAATAATTGATGATTTGCCCTTATTTACTTGTGATATTAACCATTTGCCTCGTGATGTTTCACTGATATGTGAACCCTAGGGTCATATGTTAGTAATACTAGTTACATGCTCGTGCATTGCTACGAAAAACAAAATTGATAACGAAAAATAAAGATTAAAAAATAAAAAAATTATTTCACAAGATCAAACATCTATCTTTAACGCTTCGTTTCTTGCGAAAGCTGGCTAATTAAAGCAACGCTTCGTTTTTTGCGTAGGGCAATTAAGCAGAGCAATTAAGTAGGGCAATTAAGCAGGGCAATTAATGATGTGGGTAGAACTCACCACCGCCACCAACTGTTGCTTTATAATAGTAGAGATATATGGGACAAATGATCAATTACACTAATAAAAACGGACCAAATGATCAATTCTCCCAAAAACAAAGGATAGCTTTTTTTTTTTTTTGATTGTTTGATGAGTGCTTCTGGTTTGTTACAATAACACAATGACATAAAAAGAATAAGTGGCTAAACATACACATCTAACACTTGAAGACCCCGTAATCCTATTCGTTGACGTTAAGGTCTTGTTTAGATGCTTATTTGTGGCTAAATCTATGCTAAAATAAAGTGAATTAAGTTTACATTTTTATTCTAAAATGTAAACAAGATAACCGACCTAAACACTCTTAATATCAACAGCTCTATATTCACATATTTGATAGAGCTGGAGCTCTGCCAAACAAAACCTAAAGTCTCAAACCATCCCTGCGGATCCCGCTTAACAATAGGCCTCTCAAATAAGACATTAACACGAAAAAAATAGACCATATACAATAAAATAGACTTAGTTTGCAAAGCATTTTAGATGACAAGAAAAATAGACATGCTCTGATTGGTTTGAAGCCAACGATTATAGTAGCACTGACCAGATGTTCTGTGCATTTCATAAGGTTTTTACTACTAAAATGTTAGCAAGATGTATTAGTTCTATCCAAAATCTTAAATAACTAGATGCGCAATGAGTTTGTGAGTTACTGTAGGCGGAAAGAATTGTTAAGATAAGTAGAGATTTTAACAGAAAGAGAAAATATTTTTCTGAAATATCTACAAAAGAAAAAGTTTAAAAAACATATATATACTTTTTTGAAAAAAAAATTCCTAATTATTTTTAAAAATCACTGTAGCATCACTTCTTAATCACCGTAGAAACTACAGTAAACAGGCACGTGTGATGGAGAGGATGGTTGGCTACCATACCTCCAGAGTTATATAGATATGTATACAGTACTAGGCCAATAAGTGCGGCGCATGTTGCGCGTGTGAACGAAAAATGATTTTGCGTTTTTTTTGCGGAGAAAAAATAGATCTAGATGTATTTTCAATTTTTTTTGAGGCTCGAGAAATCTTAGAGACCGAGCTGGGAAAAAAGTACACATATTTCTGCTGATAAAAATATTTCTTTTGGGAAAAACGGAGAAAGGGCCTGGATGTAAAAATTGGGGACCTGGTTGTTATATTTTTGAACCTCATCGTTATCCCGAAAAAGTAAAAAAGGGCTCGTTCGCGATTTGTATTTAACGGGAGCCTCTTTCTGTAAAGTAATGAACGGGGGACCTAAACGCAATCTAGGAAAAATTTTCTTTTCCTTACAAAAAATCGCAAAGGACCTTTTCTTAAATTTGCAAGGACCTATCCGTAATTCGAAGAAACAGAGGGATGATGTTTTCGCAAAAACAGCCAGGCAACACGTGGATGGGATCTCCTACCGGGAATCCTTTGGACTTTGTTTTTTTGTATTTAACAGAAACTTCTTTCTGTAAAGTAACGAACGGGGGATCTAAACGAAATCTGAATTTTTTTTTCTTTCCCTCATAAAAAATCGCAAAGGACCTTTTCATAAATTTGTAGGGACATATCCGTAATTCTAAGAAACAGAGGAACGTTTTCGCAAAACAGACAAGCGACACATGGATGGGCTCTCCTACCGGGAATCCTTCGGACTTTGTTTTAGGTAGTATGTAGCCTTCTTTCTCCGGAGTATAATATACGATGAAGTATAAATGACCTTTTCGTAAATTTGTAGGGACCTATCCGTAATTCGAAGAAACAGATGAAAGTTTTCGCAAAATAGCCAAGCGACACGTGGATGGGCTCTCCTACCGGGAATAGGGGTGAAAATGGTACGGATAATTTTCGACCGACCAATCGACCGAAGCGCCTCGGATAGCAATTCGGATAATTTTTCAGATATCCGGATATTTTGTTTGGATATGGATCAGATACGGATAAAATGTTCCGGATACGGATACGGATATCTCGGATAATATCCATCGGATAATATTCGACTATTTTTTCGGATACTATTCGCCAGATAATATCCGAATTCCAAAAGCATTTGTTTTCTGGATTATTTGATTTATCCCAAAACCATTATTGTAGGTTTTTATCTAGCATGGAATGTTGCTAATTAAACAATTAAGGGTTGCATGCAATGTTGCTAATTAAACAATTAAGGGTTTGTACTGAAGATTTTTTTCATCGTCCTAATTATTTCTAATTTTTCTATGTATTATTTCTGATACAAAGTTTAGTAATTTTATGTTGCTTTAATGCTTCACATTTCAGGTGTCTGTGTATTTTGTGATTATATGGTGATGCTCCATCTGAAGCTAGGATGTCATGTTTTGTGCATCGAAAGTTTGATCGCTTCTTTTGCTTTCACTTCAAATCTCCTGGGTGTAAAAGATGAGCATGGAGGCCATGGCTCTTAATGGCCTGACTGATACTTAGTGCTATGCATGTGTTTTGTTACTTTTGTATACTTCTAAGAATGGTGTGCAACTTCTATGGATGATTTACAAGTGCAATTCTAAGATGTGACTCAGTGTATTACTATAAACTGTATGGTTTTAACGGTCTTGATCTCTCAATGTCCTATACAATTTATGTTGGTTTCTTATCGATAATATTTGTTGTAGCTCATCACTCCATTTGTATTTAGTGTTTACGTGTATTATTTGAAAAATATCCGTTCCGATGATTATCCGAACTTATTTTACCCGTATTCGTTCGAATATTATCCATATTCGTATACGGCATTATCCGTGTCCGAATCCGTATCCGACACTATCCGTGTCTGAATCCGATCTTTTAAAATTATATGGATCAAATACAATATGAGTGGTTTTGGATCCATAACTAGGGGTGATAATGGGCTGAAGTCCAGCACAAGTCTGATCTAAATCCAAAAATTTGTTTCTTTGATCCAGTCTAGTCCAAATCCAAAACTAATAAGCCTAGGTCCAATCCAGGCCCAAATAAAGGCTTAGACCTTAATCCAAGCCATTTACATGTAAAATATTAATGTAGATGTCACCATAATTAACACATAATACATGACATACAACGATTTAGTAGAAAAACATAAGGTCCCAAACTCGTCGATCTAGATCCCAAACAAATTTATAAATCTAAATGAGTACTGGTCAAAAGCCTAGACCAGTCCAAGCCTATTGTCACCCCTATCCATAACCGATCCGTTTCATTCCTAACCGGAATCCTCCGGACTTTGGTTTAGGTAGTACGCAGCCTCCTTTGTTAATATACGACGAAGTATATACGTAGCACGCGTGCTGTTTGTACGTTGGTAAACGAAACGACATTCAAGAAGAACAGAAAAAAAGGAAAAGAAAAGGAAAAGGAGAATAATAAAACGAGATAACGCACGAACCCCTCCTTCCTTCCTGCACACTGAGCCGTTGGGAGTTTTCAGAATTTGACACTCTTTAAAATTCGCATTTCGGAATTTGTGGCTCGGTCATAACATCTGGCGTACGGTCCATCCAAACGAATGGTAGAAGACTTGCGAATTGAGTGAAATATTCCTTCTTCACTTCTCCCCCGAAGCCAAAAACCCCTCGAAAGCCATCCACCAATGGCAACGCCGCCGGAGCCGCTCTCGCCGGAGGAGGTGGAGGAGGCGCGGGGGCTCCTCTACGAAGCGTACAACGAGCTGCAGGGCCTGGCGGCCGAGCTGGGCGGAGCGGTGGCGCCCGCGCCGGCGGTGGTGGTGGTCGGCCACCAGACGGACGGCAAGAGCGCTCTGGTGGAGGCGCTGATGGGGTTCCAGTTCAACCACGTCGGCGGCGGCACCAAGACGCGCCGCCCCGTCGCGCTCCACCTCCGCTTCAACCCGCGCTGCCTCGCCCCCCACTGCCGCCTCCTCGCCGGCTCGGGTGTCGGCGAGGGTGAGGTGGGCGCCGACGACGACGCCTGGGTCGCCGGCCGCCCAATGCCGCTCGCTGACATCCAGGTACCTTCATCGATGCGCTGCGCACATGTGTTTGTGGATATGCCGGTGTCATGTGTTCTATCTATGCTTGATGGGATGGGCGTCTTTGCAATGCACCCGATGTGTTTGTGTGACTAGATGATACCCCGCGTGGCAGCGGGAAGGCTTATTAGGAACGGGAGTTCAACGTAGCAAACTGACTGTTAAAAGATTAGCAAAATAATGAAGTTAATTATCAACAATTGTGATTGCTATAAAAAACAGAAGTGTATGTGAATGGTGTTGGAAACCTTAGAAGAGGGGCAATATTAATGCAAAGAATCACTGATGAAAAATTATTGTGCTATTTCAGCACTATCATACATACAGCAATATCCTTTAGCCCTCTTGTTGTAGACATCGAAAAAAAGAGTCTCACTAATAAAACCAAACAAAATCTTGTTAATTGTAAAATAGAAAGCATGGAGATAAAGGTAGTCAGATAAATAGACAACAATCTCCTGATGTTATGGGTCCTGGAGGGCTGAGAGTAGTCCTGCACACAAAGCAAATAGACAACAATCTCTTTATGAAAGCTGAAAAACGGAAAAATGCGGTCATATCGCATATGTAGAAATAAGAACTTCCATTAGCTGCCATAGACCATAGGTCACATAATCTCTTCTGTTTTTCCTTTTCAAGGTACTGTCTAGCTTGAAGGGTATGCTTAAAGGCTCTGAAGGTATATCCCACTGTGATGATCTTTCAAATTTGTTGCTAGGTAGCCTATTCAAAAACTACCGTACAGAAATAAGATATCAACTGGTATATTATACAAAGTTCCAGCAAAAATTTTAAGCATACCTAATTTATAGGATCTAACAAAGTCTATTCTTTTTACATTACAATAACAGCAGGATCTTAATCATAGATGTTATGGCAGTTTACAGTATGAAAAATTGCAATGAAGCAAATAACTGAATTGATTTTATAAAATAGCTTGTTTATCTCTTACAGCTGACCAGTTGTCATGGAGTAATTCTACTGCTATCAAGGGTTTGCTCCTTCCCTAGGGAATTATCTACTCACCCGAAAGTTCTTACCAAATTTGTTCTTATATTCGAGCAAGGCAATTGAAGTCACGCGGGACATACAAGGAAAGATTCCTTGGTGTATGTTTTTTTGCTTATGATGTGGTGCTAATTGACGAGAGTAGGGTAAGTGTTGATAGGAACTAGAACTTTGAAGGAAGACTTTAGAATCGACGGGCTTTAGACTTACTATGACTAAAACTGAGTATATGAGGTGTGTTTTCAGCGGTGCTATGACAGATGATGGAGATATTAGTTTTGAAGGAAAAGTAGTGCTTAGGAAGGAAACGTTTTGATATTTAGGATCGATGTTATAGAGTGGCAGTGAGATTGATGAAGATGTGAGCCACAAGATATGAGCGGGGTGGGTGGAATGGCGCTAAGTATCTGGTATCCTATGTGATAGAAAAATCTCTCAAAAGTTAAAAGGGTAAGTTCTATAGGACGATGATTAGACCTGCGATGCTGTATGGAGCGGAATGTTGGACAACAAAAAGATAACACATACAGAAGATAAGTGTAGCAGAGATGCGGATGCTGTGATGGATTTGTGGTAATAGAAAGCGATATCAAATCGCAATGATGATATATGTGATAGGGTTGGGGTAGCAGCAATTGAAGAAAAGCTTGCCCAACATCGTTTGAGATGGTTTGGACATCTACAATAGAGGCCTCTTGAGGCATTGGTGCTTAGTGGAAGTTTAAGCCGTCTCAAAAACACAAGAGGCAAAAGTCAACCGAGACTAACATTAGAAGAAGCAGTTAAAACAGACTTGAGGGATTGGAATATATCCAAAAAGTTAATGTTGGATAGGAGCGCATGGAAGTTAGCGATTCACGTATTAGAACCATGACCTAAGATCGAAGATTTAGGGGTCTTTTGACTTTGATTGGGTTTCATTCCTAGCCTACCCCAACTTGTTTGGGGCAAAAGGCTGTTGTTGTTGTATTCGAGCAACTCAATTGGTTTCCAAAAGAAGAAAATATTCACATACCAATCGTGCAAAAATTGAAGGAAGCTACCGCGTGTACGACTAAAAAAGCATGATTGACAATATGTCGGCATATTGGATTGATCAGTATTTGCATGTCTAGCTCCAGCAAGCTTAGATAAAACCACTTTGCCGAATGCAACTAAATCAGGAATTTTGGAGTCGCACGCACACATCGCATATGTCAAGAGTTATTGGTCAAGTATTTACTTGTGAAATTTTCATTAAACTGGTTTAACAAAAGAAGACACAAAAAAATATACTGACCTTTAGTCTGGATAAACCTCTGAACTTCTAAATCTTCCATTGAAGCAAATACACAAATACCATCGAAGCAAATACGCAAATTATCTGTGCATAGAGAGGAATAAAATGGCATACAATCATACACGTATGGAAATTCATGGTTGGAAATTAGATTGAGAAATGTTTAAATAAAGGGTGGAAATTGCGTGAATTAAAGGTATGCACCTGTCTGTAAACTTCCGTCAGCCTAAAATAAAGATAAATCTAATTAACCTTCCTGGTAGGGGCAGCAGCACCAGAAGCAAATTTCATACAAGAGAGAGAAAAGGGGGAAGGAGAGGGAGATCAAGTGGGAGGGAGTTTGGTGAGGAGGGACTCAGAGAAGGGAAGTATGGGAATTGAGAGAACGGGTGAGGCTGACGGCTGATCTCTGTGGCGAGCAACGACATGGAGCCGAGGGTGCAAGCGCAATCCGTGGTCCAGAAGTTGAGGATGTGAGCGCGTGTGATTAACTTGGAACAACGCCAGGGACAATCAGATGGGAGACTGACTCTGACGGCGACGGGTTGGAGGAGAGGTCGAGTCCAAGTGTCCAACACAGGGGCCACGGCAGCACCGACCTGTTTTCTCCGACCAGCGCGGCGTTCATTGGGTGCGGAGGAGTGCAAATTCGCAGCCGAGGAGGAGTGTGTGTGTGTGTGTGTGTGGGGGGGGGGGGTTCTGGGGGGTGTGCGCGCCACGCTGAGGAGACAAAGGGGTCGGTAGCTACACGGGCGCCAACCGCAGAGGATGAGATGTATGTATGCAACTCATGTGTTTGTTTGATTACCCCTTCTGTGTTTATCATGTCTGTAACTGTAGTAGGCTACTTAATTGCAAAACATATCTGTCTATTGTGCATATTAGCATGTAAGCAGCTAACTTTGTGAATCAATAAGGCAAGGGTTTTATACCTATAGGAACTAGTTGGTTGCTTCACTATGAATGGGAGGTGTATATTTGTTTCTAAAAAATGGGAGATGTATATAAAAAAGTACTGTCTATGCATCAATTTGGTAAATGATTTTGCCCAATTGCTGTGGTTATCAAGGTGAAGCATGCAGTACTTTTGTAGGAAACAAATGTTTCACTTTGTTGGTTTTGTCAACTTGAAATGCAGATAAGAGTGGACTGTTGTGGCATTACATGATTTACTGACTGACCCTTTTCCATTGCATGACAATATTATTGGACAATAATAAATACTTTCAGGCATATATTGAAGCTGAAAACATGAGGCTGGAGAATGATCCTTGCCAATTTTCAGAGAAGGAAATTTTAATAAGGATAGAATACAAGCATTGCCCCAATCTTACAATTATTGATACTCCGGGCCTCATCCTTCCAGCACCCGGCCGTAAAAACCGAGTTTTGCAGGTATTCTTTTGTTTTGTTTTTGTCTTGCTCTCTATCAGTTAGTTCTTTGTAGCCTTTTAAGCTCCTTTGGTTCCACTGAAACTGCACTTACTGCGATCCTAGGAACTCCTAGTGATACTAATATTTAACAAAAGTGACACCCTTTGGTAATCTTGCGACCTGCAGAGCCAGGCTTGTGCTGTTGAAGCCCTTGTACGTGCAAAAATCCAGCATAAAGAAACCATAATACTGTGCCTTGAAGATTGTAGTGATTGGAGTAACACAACTACAAGGAGAGTGGTGATGCAGGTTTGTTCTTTTAAACTATCTTTTCATATTGAATGCTCTTCTACAACATCCTTGCATGATTCCACATTAGTTGTACCGCATTTACTGGGTTACTATGTATAACTAAAACTGTCTCAAGTTCTAAGTTTCAATCAGAGTATTCAGTTAACCGATAAGGCAGTGCCTGTAAGCTATGCTTCACGTTTCCTTTTTGGTACTTCAGGTTGATCCTGATCTCGCAAGGACTGTTCTAGTCTCCACAAAACTTGACACTAAAATCCCACAATTTGCACGTGCCTCTGATGTTGAAGTGTTTCTTCACCCACCAACTTGTGTGCTAGATGGTTCCTTATTGGGAGATTCTCCCTTTTTTACATCAGTGCCTTCTGGGAGAGTTGGTTCTTGCCATGAAGCTGTCTTCAGATCTAATGAAGAGTTTAAGAAGGTAAAAACACGAGTACCACTCAAATTCTTTAGAGCTTTCTGTTTTCCATCCAATGAAGTTGAGTTTTCTGTGAGTTTATTCTTGCTGGCATGTTTGACCTTAGTTGTCTGTGAGTTTTCTGCTTGATGCATGGGCAGGCCAATTGGCAATCTGATTCTATGAAGTTGTGACCACACTGTCAATTGGATGAAGATAATGCGGGAAATGTGTCGTTTATCCATATATATTATTTCCCTTGCATATGATCTCAAACAAACTACAAATATGTAGAATCATGTCAGAATGAAGTGTAGTTTTTGAAATGTTTATAGGAAGTCAAGATTTAGGTAAAAGTTGTGCAATTGCCCTTTCTGTTTTCTGTTCACTTATCTGATAGTAGTTTCTATTTAAATATTGTAATACATGGTTGTCTCAGAACTTCCCAAACTCCATAAAGTGCATTAAAATATGCTTCCATATTTCTGTATACTTCTCTGTGATCACAATGTCTCGGGAATAAGGTATCACTAATAAATAGAATTCTACTGCAGTACCACACATTGTGGCGTTCATGAATGTAAATAGACTGCTCAGGATCTAGTTGTGAAACTAATTAGATGCACTACTATTGGACTAATGATTAATGTTTAGTAAGAACAAATGAAATGTTCTAAAATCATGGATGTAAATAGACTCTGCTCAGGATCTAGCTGTGAAACTAATGAGGTGCACTACTATTGGACTAATGATTAATGTTTAGTAAGAACAAATGAAATGTTCTAAACCAAGCAGCAAAGAAAACTGCTTTATAGAACATCTTGTGTTAAGGAGCACCTTTTTGCCAGGATTCTTCTCTGTTAGCTCCTGTTAGCCCAGTTTGGTTTGCTTTCTCTTGTCTGCAGCACTGCACTCTGTAGTAATCCAGTAACATTTATATTAACTGCATCCTTGAAAGTTGAAACACATCTAATTTATTATGTTCTGCAGGCAATCTCATTGAGAGAGTTGGAAGATGTTGCATCTCTCAAAGACAAGTTAGGAAGGTCACTTACAAGGGAGGAGAAAATTAGAATAGGAGTGAGTAACTTAAGACTATTTTTGGAAGAATTGCTGCAGAAAAGGTATTCTTGTTTATTATTTGCAGAGCCAGAGCATATAGATCTTTTCATCATTCTTCATATCTCTTCGTTGGAGTAATGCAAATTAATATGGACAAGGTACATCGAGAATGTTCCATTAATTACTCCACTTCTTGAGAAGGAACATCGCGGTGCAACAAGGAAGTTGCATGAAGTCACTCAAGAAATCAGGTGATTCCTTAGTTGATTGTCAGCAAGTATGTCTATAGTTTACAGTGCACTTAAATGGTCATAGGATCTGGATTTATTTCTCCCTAAAACTGCTGGTTTCTGTTCCGTATAGTAAGATAGTTTTTTCTTTTCTCTCCTGAAGTTCAAAGCTTATCCTGCTAATGAAGTTCTGTACCTGGACAGTGATTTGGATGAAGCAAAACTGAAGGAGAAAGTTCGCCTTTTCCATGATTCATTTTTGACAAAGGTGCTTACTACTCTGAAACATAATATTGCTGTTGGATAGTATGTTATTTCAAATGAAGCAATGCTCATGCATTGTAGTACATCATGCCAACAAAAAAAAATTATATGTTATTTAACATATATATTTTTTACTTCTTCTAGACTGCTGTGTACAAATTATGACAGTATTAAGTATCTATTCATGTAATGGAGTAAACTTTTTTTTAATGTATGTGCATGAGACAATGTTGCTGGATTGATGTTCACAAGCTGCTTGAAATAAACCTGAAGATTGATTTATTATTTCCGTGTTTCAGTTATCTTTGCTTTTGAAAGGCATGGTGGTGGCACCTCCTGATAAATTTGGTGGGTGTTTTATCTCCTACGGTTCATTTCCAGAGAATGTGAGGTTCTTGTTACATGCTGATTTTTTAAATAATTTATCAAAACTGTTGGGCTGTAGGTGAAACTTTAGTTAATGAGAGGATCAATGGAGGAACATTTCCTGGAAGTGAGAATTTCCAGCTCCCGAACAAGATGATGCCTGTAAGTTCTTTTTTTTCCTTTATTGTTTTGAAGATGCTCTACTATTTCTCTAGATTGTCTTATTTTTGTCTTATTTTGAGCTTACCATGCCTGTAAGAAAGAATTAAAGGCTCTTTACTATGACTAGCCTCGTTAATAGAATGTGACATTGTGTCAGAAACGCCTTTGTAACTAAGAGGTTCCTGATGAACCTCAAAACTGTTAGCAGTGGCAGATTGCTATGGGTAGCTGTGGAGTCACTTGACCTCACAACATTTTACTAACCCTCTAATGCACACAAACGTTTTTTTGCCAGAGAAAAAGTAAAAAGTAACCATATTTTGTCTTGTCAGCTCAGCCTTCATGAACATGACACTATGTATTGCTGTACTTTGCTGATGGCTGTATTCTTATACCTATCTACAGAATGTTTGATATTCATTGATGCCTTATGAAAATGCATACAATGTTTTTTTTGTTCTCAGAATGCTGGAATGCGTCTTTATGGTGGTGCACAATACCATCGGGCAATGGCTGAATTCCGTCTGGTAGTTGCAAGTATCAAGTGCCCTCCAATTACTAGGGAGGAAATTGTCAATGCTTGTGGTGTTGAAGATATTCATGATGGGACAAATTACTCCAGGTAGTCTCTTTCCACACATCAGAAATACTTTGATTATACTTATGTAATATATTTATTAATTTTTTTACATTGTTTTGTTAGGACTGCTTGTGTAATTGCTGTGGCAAAAGCACGTGACACGTTTGAGCCTTTCCTTCATCAGGTTGGTCCCCTTCAGCTTTCTTCATGTTTGCCTGTTCCAGACTAATGCTACGCCTATCAGATGTTTATGTGTGATTATGGTTTCAGTGAAATCATCAACCATGTTTTTCATGCTTTGTGCATCATTCTTTTGGATTGGGACTAGTGTGTGCCGCACATTTCCACATCTAACGCGTGAAATTGATTGAAAGTGTAACATGATGGATAAAAATAAATTTTGTTGTTGAATTACTCTGGCTGGATAAGGGGTGATCTTTCCTCTGCTTAATACATTACTGTGATTAAAATCTATCCCTTATGTTTTTTTGTGCAGTTGGGTTTTAGGCTGTTGTACATACTGAAGAGACTGATTCCAATCTCTGTTTTTCTGATGGAGGTACTAATTTATCATAAAGTTAATCAATTCGTGCATTTCTATTTTTTTGTAATGCTCTGATAGAACTCCAACAGAAAGATTGTGAGCACTTTAGCAGCCATGATGTACTTGTGAAGCGTGTCCAAGCTGCATTCAATAAGTTCGCCGAATTTACTGAACAATCATGCCGTGATAGGTACTAGCCTTCTCAATTCCAATACCTTGGAATTACTTAATAATAGCCATATTGCAAACTCAGTTGCAACTAATTCCTTGGATCTCCAATTAAGTATACTTTTCTGACATTTCCTTTTGTCAATTGATTAATGTGCTATCCACTGCTCATCTTAACATATATTGGCTGTATATTTGACATGTTAAAGTTGCTTTCCTAACCCATTTACTCACATCAAATAATGAAATAAATGCAAATTTTCTTCAATGAAGCTTATGAATATACAAGTAGTCAAGCCAAAGGCAAAACTAATAATCTTTGGGGCTCAGTAGAGCATCATTTGATGTTACGGTGCAATGGGTCCTAAGTCAACATATGTTTTAGAGAAAATTCCTTATATGCCACTGACCCAGTTCCTTGATATAGCACTAAAAAATTGTGTTTCCTTCTCTGCCGGTGAGTTTGATTGTTTGAACATTGTCTCCTTCTATACCACTAGAATGTGATAGTAGATGCTTGACTTCTTGTCTTATCAAGCATGTGATAGTAGTGATGTTGGCAAACATTAGAGTCTCAGTCACTCGCCCAACTGGTTATTTTTTCATTGTTGTTATTTTTAGAAATTTATTCATTGAAGTTGTTAGAAATAGAATAGCGTTGAAACATTGAAGTACAAATGAACGGGACGGGATACGAGATATCCCACATCCCCATAACATCTTTTCCCTCTGTTTGATCTCTTGGCATTAAATTCTGTGTGTTCGAGAGCATATATTGCAATCAGTGATTTCAGAGTTTTTTTCTCATGTAAATATGCGAAGTAGAATTTATGCTGTTGTTTGTTAGACTAAATATTTTCTGATATAAGTTCTTTGTTAATTATTGTTCATATTTCCTCAATCGTCACTGCTAGATCACACCTGTGCTCCCATAGACGCTACCATACATATTGTTTTTATTTGATGACATAGTTTATTTGCATGCTCAAATGTATAATGCAGATGTATGGAAGATTTGGAGAGCACCACTCGTTATGTCACCTGGTCCCTTCACAACAAGGTACAATTATCTACTTAATAGGAAGATAAGCGCGGCGCACCGCGCGCGTAAACGAAAAACGAATTTGCATTTTTTTCGGAGGAAAAATGAATCGAGATGTATTTTCAAAATTTTTAGAGGGTCTTTCGGAGCGGTTTTTTTGAATAATTTTTTTTAGGAGGGGAATGGAACAAGACGATTTTTTTTTAATTTTTTGTAGGATCTTTTTTTTTTTTTGGGAAAAATGGACCGGGACGAAAAAATAGACAAAGATGTAGTTTCCAAATCTTAGAAGGTTTTTTTGCAGTGGCACTTCGACACTCTCTAAGGTCCTCAAACCTTCCAACTTTAATACATAGCATATATTTTCTCGAGAAAAATGAAGAAATGATCTTCTTTTGCCGAGTTTAACATTCTATACGTTCTCCGGTCAATAATACATGCTTTGAAAAATACTATAGATCGAGTTGCAAAAAAAACTACAGAGATACAATTGTACACATATTTCTTATTCCGGAAAATATTAGAAATCGAGTTACAAAAAAATAGAGAGATAGAGTTGTACACATTTCTTTTGACGATATTTCTTTTGGTGAATTTATTTAACACTATTATTACCCGGCCAACCTTCTTTTGTTGAGTTTAACACTCTATTCGTTTACCAAGTTTATACATGTTTAGAAAAATATCAGAGATCGAGTTGGGGGAAACAGTCTAGAGATTAGAGATCGAGTTGGGGGAAACATTCTAGAGATTAGAGATTGAGTTGGGGAAAAAAGTCTAGAGATAGAGCTGCACGCAAATTTCTGTTGACGAAAATATTTTTTTTTTTCCGGGAAAAACGAAGAAAGGACTATGTTCCGGAAATTATTAGAGATGCGAACCTTCTTTTGTCGAGTTTAACACTCTGCGTTCACCGAGTAATAATACATGTTTCGAAAAATATCAGAGATCAAGTCGTTGAAAAAAATCTAAAGATCAGAGATCGAGTTGGGAAAAAAAGTCTAGATATAGAGCGTACACATATTTCTGTCGACGGAAACATTTTTTTCGGGAAAAACGGAGAAAGGACCTGGATGTAAGGGACGGGACCTGTTTGTTACATTTTTGGACCTGATCGCTATCCCGAAAAATTAGAAAAGGGTTCGTTCGAGATTTGTATTTAGCAGGGGGTTTTCCGTAAAGTAACGAACCAGGGACCTGAACGTGATTCCGAAAAGGTTTTCTTCGCCTTACAAAAAATCATGAAGGACCTTTTTGTAACTTGCAGGGATCTATCCGCGATTTAAAGAAATAGAGGGACTTTTTCGTAAAACACAGGGGTGTGACACGTGGGCACGCTCAGCTCGCCAATTCTAGGCCTTATAAGGGAGTTAATATTAGCAAAGTTGTCACAGCGGTCTAGCTAGGTGCGTCGAGCTCGGAGTGTCAGGATGCCTAGGTGGTGATTAGACGATGAAAATAATACATAATATCTCATATGACGTGAAATTAACTAAATATACCTCATATAAAAGAAATTAGAGATGATAAGCAAGCACATAAATAGTTCAAAATAGAAAAACATAAATAGTTCCAAATAGGACGACAAAAGATATAACTAGTTCTAAATAACATAACAAAGTATCACAGTTCATAATAAAGGTGAAAGGCCACATGACAAATAGTGAAATAGTATCAATTTCACTCATCATCCAACTCCAAATTGTGCCCCTCAATATTTTCTTCACCGCTCTCTTTAGAAGGAATTTGAGGTGCTTGACTAAAGTCAACTTCAACATCCTCATCATTACACGCAACATCTTCTTTGTCGGAGCCTAGCTCATGGGGGGTAGATGTAGCAACTCCACGCCTATCATAAACTTAAACTTTATCTCCACGAGCTCTCATAGGAAGTTTGCGAGTTGCGACTCCAAAGAGAGGATGATGCACCAATCGCTTCATCAACATGACCTTATAAAAGATCATTCTCACAGGCATGCACTTGTTCGGTATCCTTATTGGTCCAATCATTCTCTCATTGAAATGTTTCTAGGATCGAAGGTTTAGAACCACTTTCTTCACGAAGCCCTTGAAACCTATATGCGATCTTTGTGTTGTATTGAATATTCACCAAGTCATTCAACCTCTTGTGTTCCATCTGGTTCTTTTTTTTGTATGAATCTAAAGTAACAAGAATGGTAAAGTTTTAAGTTTGATATGTATCAAAATTGTAAAGTTATAGGTTTAAAATACTTACAAACTCAAATGTACTCTAATTGCGCTCGCAACCGGAGAAGGAACAACTAAGACCAATAATCCGCTTTGCAATCTTTTGGAGAGGCAAAGCATGGCCGCCATATGCTTTCCACCTATCAACTAAAGTCAAATATGAAGCTCTATGTTAGAAAGGTAAAATGTCGTATTGAATACACTTAGGATTTAGAGGACTTGCGAGGTTTCTTTATTTTTCTTTGCATGATTGCTAGCTTGTTGTTGAAGCTACCACGAGTTTGCTCATAGTCATCAACTAAGACATCAACACTGCTTAGCAAGTCCCTATCATCATGACACATTTTTGCAATCACTAAATTAAATGTCATGAGTAGGTGAGCTGCATAATCTTTATCCTTCTATGTGATGTGAAAAGAATCTAGATGGATTCAAAAACAAAGCAGCCCCATGTAGCTTTTGCTCTATTGTACTTTCCCACCGATTGTCAACAACAACCAACACTTTCTTGAGCAATCTTTTGCCAACATTTTCTTGAGCAATCTTTTCTTGGTTGCAATTGGGAAAGAATCCTTGATTTTCTTACAAGCCATGCCCATAGCTATGGACAGTCCTGACATTGCGGGCTTCTCATCACCATCAATAAGCCTCAGGACAACTAGGAGGGGTTGTGAGACTCATGCAATCTTCCACCGAATTCCAAAATGGCATAGCGAGGACAATAGTAACTACATCCTTCCTGGCATCTTTATGTCTGTACATGCTATGCAAAATGAGGAAAGAGGCGGCAAACCGAGTAGTCACGGGTTTCACATGATCCTTCCCACCCGTCATAGAGCTCATTATAGTAAGAAGTCTCACATGCCTATAAATGAATGTTGTGACACGCTTTGCTTGGGCAATGCACTTCTTGAACTCCATCTTCTTGCCAATATCTTTCAACATAAGATTTAAGCTGCAGCAGCACATGGCGTCCAATGTAGTCTAGGAAACCTCTCGATAGGAATCCTTCTTGCCACCTTATAGTTACTTTGTCCTCGCCGATCTCTTCAATTTTCTTCTCAAGTAAACCCACCAACAATACTACATCATGTGACTCACTAGATGCATCCACTCTCTAAGAAGAAACTCCCCTCTAGGCAATTGACAAGGAAATTAATTAAGTGATAACCCCTCTTGCCTGTCCATCTATCTGACATTAATGAGCAGCTAAAATTCTTCCAAGCCAACTCTTGCTTCTTCCTTATTTCACCAATTTGTATTTTTGATTTATTAAGATATGGCATGCTCAATACATTGTAACTAGGAGGCTTAAAGCTAGGTCCATACTGTCCAATGGTCTGAACCATCTCCTCGTAGCTTTGTGAGTGTGCAACATTGAATGGAATGCCATTCACGCAGAACAACTTGGCTACTTACATATATGTCTTCTCCCTATCTTCCTTTGGTTTTATGCTCCGCTTGATGCCCATTTGAGAAGCCCCCTTTGGGTGCCTTTCCTTCACAATTTCTTCCGGTGTCTTCAAGAACATTTGGGGGAATGTTCTTGCAATCTTTGTTGGAAGCTTGAAAAAGCTGCATAAACCTTTCTTTTAGCAGCCGTCCCGAAACATGGAATTGAAGCAGCTCTAGAACTTGCTGTTGGACTAGGACTTGGACGAGAGCCCCTGGATGTAAATACCTCAACCTCGAGGACTTAATCGCCATTGCCACCATAACCAACATCATCTAAATTAATTTGCATCTTTCTTAAGTCTTTCTCATCCACTCTTGCATCTCCTTCATGATGACAGTTGTCGTTTTAGGACACTTCTGCACATCCCCATTGCCCCCTATTAAATGCTGCTTCAACCCCTTGAACGGCCATGTATCTGTATAGTGTGCAAAGCCACACACAATTATTCTACAAAGCCACACACATTTAAGTATTTAACAGTACTAGAAATAGCACATCATAGAGCAACACTAAACGGGGAGGGAGTGTAGCAACAACAGCAGACAAGGGAGAGGAGAGTAGCGTCCAGCGGCAGCGGACGAGGGAGACGGAGAGTAGCAATAGCAGACGAGGGAGAGCGAGAGCAGCAGCTGCAGACGAGGGAGAGGGAGAGCTGCAGCAGCAGATGAGGGGGAGGGGGCGGTAGTGCGATACTCGTTCATCGGCGACGGCTGTAGACCTCGAATCGACTGGTAGAGGTGGATTCACTACTATAGATCTAGCCATCAATACCGGTTCAAAACGGCCATCAGTATCGGTTTTTGAACCGGTACAGACCATCCGGGACTGTTGCCCAATGGCATCAGTACCGGTTCCACCAATCGGTACTCATATAGTATTAGTACACAGGTGGCACTAGCTCGTGAGGACTATCAGTACCGGTTAGAGGCACCAACCGGTACTGATGAGCTACTGATCATTTGATCAATACCGGTTGGTGCCTCCAACCGGTACTGATGAGCTAGCGCCTTCTCTACAACAAGCGAGCTTTAATATTTAATATATAATATATATATATATACGTGTGAGGTAATATATATTATATATGTGTCTGTGTGTGTTAAGTCTAATATGTGTGTGTGTGTGTTAAGTCACAATTAATTAAAGCACATATAATCAATCATGCACAATTAACTGATAATTAAATCACAGAACTTTTATTAACAACTTTAATTACAACTACTATGTATCACAATTAATCAATCATGCCTATAAATAAGTACACATATACAGTTCACATAATATTCATTACAACTTTAATTACATAACGTTTATCGGGATCTTTTATGTGCATCGCTCTTGGTAGCCGTAGATATCGACTCTGACGGTTCACCAGTCTTTATCGAAGGGCCTCACCTATTACGCTGGATCATGAAACTCGCCTGTTGGATTTACGACCTCATCGTAAATCCAGCCAACAAGTTGTTCTTGGATTGCTCTCACTCGCGCCGGCGAGAAATCCGACGAACCTTGCAAGCAGCTAGCACCTCCGGTCTAGATGTGCATAAATTGGCACACATAGTAGCCGCATAAATTGTTGCTCGACTGCTGACGCAAGATCTGTGGTGAAAAAAGCTAAAAGTGTAAAATGGATGCACGGAAATGAAGTTAACTAATTAAAAAGCTAGCATGATGGCGTACGTACTCGAGAGGCAAGTGTAATATCGAATTCCTCGTTGAATTCGCCCACGGTTTTAGTACGGAACAGTGCGAATGCACTACACACGTGATTGCGAATTGAACATGATTATAATTTGTTTCAAATAGAGTAGAACTAGCATAATAGTGAAAGGAACAAGAATACCGGTTGAGCATGTTGATCAAGTTTTGGTACTTTTCAATTGGTTTCCTCAGCGAGTCCATAACTGTGATCATGCTACGATCTAGCTTGATAATGAGAATAATCCAGTGAAAGCTGTACATATATATGTCAACGTAGGTAACTAATTAGTTATAACATCGTGTTATGATAAAGGATTAGAACGAAGCGGTACGAAGACACGTACTCAAAGTTGTAGGGTAGAAGTATCCTTGACTGATATCTTTGACCTATTAACCCCTTGTATATGTTGGTCTCTGTATCGGCAAGGAAGCTTGTAACAGTCGTCTCATTGATAACTAAAGGTTCAAGGAAGCCTCTGTCGAAAATGCCCTCCGTTCTGCATCTTTGTATCTTCATTCTACATAAGAAGAAATTAGTTAGGCTTGCAAGTTAGTATAGTACAAGGGCCCGCACGATGGATTTTCGCAATTAAATAAGACACTTACAGTGTCCAGCAACTCAACATGGCCACATCAAGGGCGTATGCTGGTATAGATCGTACATTACTTGCCATTCGACATAAAATTCACTGTCGCCGTGAAAAAAATGTTGTTCCTTGTACTTGACGGCGAATGACGCTAGGCCATGCTGGAACGCATCCAGGTACCATTCATGGAATTGGCGCATCCTAGTTGGTAGCTGAACAAGCTCCTCATGCCTGACCAATGATGCGTCCGGTGTAAATGGCCATCTGACTTGTGCAGCTTCAATCTTCATGTCGCCTAATATTTGACATGGGTCAAGACTAGTTTCTTCGATGAATTTTAGCATCTCTTTGGCCTTCTGCTCAGCTGATGACGTTGTCTCCTGTGACGTCTTCTTGTAGCTTTCTTTGACCAATGTGCGCTTGTAGTCAGAGACACGAGGTTTTTCCTTTTTATCCTTCAAACTTTTAATTGTCCTCAAGCCTTTTAGAAATCCTTCTGTATTAGGCTGAACCTTCTTCTTTGGTGACGGTATAAAAAATATAGTGACCTCGGCTCTGTCTACTTTGTCGGTCTCCTCCTCCGTCATATCGTACGCCCGCTTTGGAAGTGCAGCCAACTTCTTGGGTTGGGTGGACCTCGTTTTCTTGCGAGCTGCTTGGCGAGTTGGCTGGCTTGTCTTGGGCGACGATGTTGGAGTTGGAGTTTCGCGTGCAGGAGTTGGTGTAGGACACGTGCTTCTTCTGGGGGGCTTTTTCTTTGGTGACAATGGAGGTCACGATGGACCGCTTATGTGTGCCGGAGGTGCTAGAGAGAACACGTCCATGTTATCTCGAAAAATGATGTACTTCTTACGCTATAGGATGAAATTGTGTACTGCCTCTCCTAACTTCGTAGTTCCGTCACCTCCGGGAATGTCGAGGTCAAGGTCTCACACCCTAGGCATACCTCCTCCACCGAGACCTTGGAGTAGCCCGACGGTATCTGCTGGCCATGGATGACCTGCGCCGGCTCCACTGGGTGAGCCATGCCGTGAGCCGCCTTGAAGGAGATGTTCTTCGCTTGGACGTGCAGCTCATAAGGTGTCTACTGCGTGATGTCGTCTACAAGCCAGTGGCCCAAGTCCGCTTCGTGCAGCCCACCGGAAGCGTAGCTGCTCTGCCGCCTTGAGGGGCTAATGACGTTCGGATTACTAGGAGGTTCCTAGCTCGCATCTATCCATTGGCTCAAGGCTAACTGCACCTGTCTTTGGACCTCTTCTTTCATGCTTTGTTGTATTTGATTCAGGCGTTCTTCAAGCATTAGGAGCTGCTGTGCCTGTCGGGACTTCTCACCCGACTCATATAGGTCTCGGCGTCCTTAGCGAAACTAATCTTCCATGGAACAACATCAACGCCTCGTGTACGTCCAGGATGCTCTGGGTTTTGTAGGGTCCTTGTTAGCTCGTCGTTCTCTTTGTTTAGTACGAAGGTGCCTTGGGAAGAGTCCTCGATCGACTTTACAAGTCTTCTAGCCACATCTGTCAGCGCCTTCCCGAACACCGCGTTTCCATCATCGTTAAGGCCGCCGCTGTGAGTATAGAACCAGCTCTTCGCTCTATCTAGCCATTCCATTGTCGCGGGTGCGACACTCTTCGCCCGTAGTTCCTGTTCCCTTTTCTCTCATTTGGGCATCGCCTGGCGGTAACCACCAGGGCCGAGGCGGTGGTGGTATTGCTTCTTCTGTGCATTCTGCTTGGTCTTTTCGGTCTGATCAGTAGCTCATCAATACGGGTTGGTGCCTCCAACCGGTACTGATAGTCCTCATGAGCTAGTGCCACTTGTGTACTGATACTATATCAGTACTGGTTGGTGAAACCGGTTCTGATGCTATTGGGCATCAGTCTCGAATGGCCTGTATTGGTTCAAAAACCGGTACTGATGGCTGTTTTGAACCGGTTGAACTGTATATTTGTCAAGGTTCAAAAAAACGCTAGGCGGTAGGCGGGCGGAGACCCACTGCCTAGCCCGCCTAGGCGGAAATCGCAAAACATAGCCCAAAATATCAATTTTCACACAAAATATAGTCACAAAACACATATTATAGTCACAACTCACAAATATAAGTCATAACATAGTCACACATAATATAGTCACAACTCACAAATGACAAAACATAGTCCCACATATAACTATGTTCCACAAAAGAGTGGATGACAGACATAAAAGATAGAATATGACATATGAATATGACATATGAGCCAATGATCATGAAATGATCAATCCTCTAAAGGATAGAGCTTTCGTGGCAACACTTCATCTTCGTCATCCTCGAACTCAACAGCCACCTCTTCCTCATTATCCTCTTCTTCAGATTGGAAACCATCATCATGAAGCTCTCTCACTCTTGCACTTCTACGAAGTTCAAGTTGTTCACTAGTACCCATAGCTTCATCAAGTACTCCCCACGGTATACCGGGCACTACTTCTTCCTCATCCTCATCCCTAAAAACAACTAATGCATGATTATCCCCTCCCTCGTATAGAAATCCTTGAGCTTTGGAAGCATCACAACATAGGATGACATCAATATTCATCTTTGCCATGATCCTTTCTTTTTTGGCCAACATTCTAGCATTGAATTGTATGTAGACTAGACTGTTGAGGTGGGCAGTGGTTAGCCTATTTCTTCTTTTGGTATCTACGAATTGCAAAGTAGATTTAGACATTATGACATTATGTTATATTGTGAATTGAGACTTTAGAGTATTGAATATTGGGACTCAAGAGTAGAGACTAACCGATTCAAAAGTGCTCCAATTTCTTCACAACCAGAAGAGCTTGAAGTTAATGAGAGGAGTCTTAAGGCCGTCTTTTGTAAATCCGGTGTTTGGCCTCCATATAGCCTCCACCAAGATGCTATCAACAAGAAAAGCAAGAATAATTTAGTATATGTTACTATGTTAGCATGCATTGCAAAATGAAGTCATAAATTAAGCACAAGTTTCCTCGGATTATAGTCGAAGTTTTGACAACTCCTTGCAAGCTTCTTTCCAAAGGGACCTCTATTTTGAAATTTGATCAACTCTTGATTTACAACTCGATATTGCTTGTCATCATCATCATGATAAAAAATATCAACACAAGGCATGAATGATTCCGTAATATTTGAATCCATGAAGATTGCATCATTAATATAACTATAATATAGATTCAACATGTATGCACTCAAGTGCAATGGAGAATCAAGTCTACCTTTCATCTTCTTCTCAACAATGGCCATAGTCCTTCGCCTTAATTAGTTCTCCATATAGAAAAGCTATAGATGGCTTCACATCCCCATCAACCAAACGAAGAACTTGTATCAAAGGCTCAAAACTTTCAAGCATAGAGCCACACCATTCCAAAAGGCCCTATTTAAAACCGTCGCCGTTGCATCCTTGCCCTTTTTGGTTTTCACATGACTCAAGTTTTCCCACTCTCCATCAACCACCATCTTCTTTAGTTCTTCCTTCTTCTCAATCAAGCTTTACAAAGTGAGAAAAGTGGAAGCAAATCTAGTCACCCCTGGCCTTATGATATCTCTCTTCTCTATGAATTTTGCCCCATCAATGCCAATGTCTTGTGGTGCGAATAAATGAAGATAATGAATGCCTTTGCTTGGTCAAGTGTCTTCTTGAACTTTGGCAAGTTGCCAATTCCTTGGAGCATCAAGTTGATAGTGTGAGTTGCACAAGAGTTCCAAAAGATATTTGGCCTCTTAGCATGCAACAATGCCTTAGCTCCCATGTTGTTAGAAGCATTATTCGTCATTGCTTGCACCACATGTTCTGGACCTACTTCCTCAATTGCTTCATCCACTATGTTGAATATGACTTCACTTGTGTGTGACACATCCGACATCTCCTTTTATTTTAAAAAATTTGTTCTCATGCTACAATATGTGCACAAATTCATTATGCTCCTCTTCATATCCGTCCAAGCATCGGTCATAATGGAGCAACCATGCTTTATCTTTTCCTCCTCACGTTCCATTAGCAAACTCTTGATTCTCAAGAATTCCTCACTCAACAAATTCTCTCGAAGGTCATATTGGGTAGGAGGTTGAAATCCGGGGCCAAATTGACCAATGGCTTCACACATTTGTTTAAACTCATCGTTGTCAAGAGCATTGAACGATATACCTATCAAATAAGAGATTAGTGAGGTAGTAAGCAATGGAACTATGGAAGGTAGAAGATAGAATGATTTACCATGTGTATACACCCATCTAGCAACATATTGCCGCACTTGATGTGTTCTCTCTTTCCAAAGTGCCTCCGTAATATTTTGTTGCCGCTTGGCTTCAGTCGGGCTTGCTTTAGGATCAATAGGACATGCAAACTTGTCCATAGGGCTTAATTTATTAGGTCCCGAGCTTCCATCATCCTCCTCTCCTCCAACCGACGAAACATTCACATCTTCTCTAACTTCATCATCACGGTCTTGCTTTTGTTTTTTCTTTCGTTTTGCTTCTTCAAGAGATTTCTTGGACTTGTCTTGAGCTTCTTTTGAAGCTATTTTGCATTTAGCAATACTATTTCCAATTTTGCCAATGTGTTGCTTAAGACGATAAATCCCTCCCGAGCTCACATGGCCACAAAAAATGCACTTCACTCTATCCAAGTTGGACGGATCGACTAGAACCCCAGAAGCCCATCCTACGTCATCCGACTTCCTCTTAAGAGTCGTTGTGGTCTCATTAGTTGTCGACGCTGATCCAGTTGACGACATTCTAGTGTAGGAAATGCAAACTTGTGCGTTCTATAATTGGTGTTCACTAATCAATAGAATCAACACTATACACTTCTACACAAAGAATAGATTCAATAATCAATAATCAATGATCAATCAACTAATGTAGGAAATGTAAAACAGTGTACTGTGTAGTTTATCACATATATTGATGTTCAATGTTCAATAGATTCAACACTTCTACAGAAAGAATAGAGATCAATCAATACTGTTCTACACTACTGTCACTGTGTATGAGCGCGACTCATGTTCACCTGACTTGATCGGCCACAAAGAGAGGAGAGGAGAACGGCGACAGAGGGCGGAGCTTCGGGGTGACCAGACTCCAGAGGGAGGAGCTCGAAGAGGATAGCGGCGACCAGAGGGAGGAGCTCGGGCGGGAGGTGGCGGGGAGGAGCGCGGCGCGGCAGCTTCGGCGCGGGCAGGCTGGAGGAGGTTGGGCGGCGCGGGGACGCGCAAGCGGGTGACCGCTTCGGCGGCGGGGACCCTAGCCCCCTCTTCTCTTTCGCTTTTCCCCCTTTTCTCCTCTCACCAACTGCCTAGGCGCCGGTTGCTTCGCTTAGCAGCCGCCTGGGCGTCCGTCGAGCACCGCCTAGGCGTCTGCTCCGTCTAGAGCACGATTACGTGCCTAGGCGAGGCGGAAGCTCGCCGCCGACCGCCTAGGCAGTGCTGAAGTGCGCTTTTTTGAAGCATGATATTTGTACTTATATATAGACATGATTGATTAATTGTGATACACATTAGTTGTAATTAAAGTTGTTAATAAAAGTTCTATAATTTAATTATCAGTTAATTGTGCATGATGGATTATATATGCTTTAATTAATTGTGACTTAACACACACATATATATGTATGTGTATATATATATGTATGTATGTAATATTAGACTTAACACAGACATATATAATATATATTAACTCACACGTATATATATATATTAAATATTAAAGCTCGTTTGCTGTAGAGGGGGCGCTAGCCCATCAGTACTGGTTGGTGCCTCCAACCGGTACTGATAGTCCTCATGAGCTTAGTGCCACTTGTGTACTGATACTATATCAGTACTGGTTGGTGAAACCGGTGTTGATGCTATTGGGCATCAGTCTCGGATGGTCTGTACCGGTTCAAAAATCGGTACTGATGGCTGTTTTGAACCGGTAATGATGGCCAGATGATTCCTGGTGGTGGAGGCGACGGAGGTGGCGGTGGAACTCTATCCTCTTGTCGGGCTAGGGTTCAAGTTTGCATTCCCTTCGTCGTGTCTGCATTCCCTTCGTCGCTTGTTTGTCTCAAGCCCCCGCAACACCTAATCGCCGGAAGACACGACTGGACGTCTAGGCAGTCGCCTAACCCACTCTAGTTGAGGCGAGCTGTCCTGGCTCCCCTATTTGGCTGCCACGACAACTAGACGGTGACTAGGCGATGCCGTGATAACTATGTCTATTAGTTAGAATATACTTTTCTGGCATGTCTAATGATTTGCGTCATTGAATATAGAACCGTGCTGGATTACGACACTTCCTCGATTCGTTTGTTGCACCGGAGCAATTATCTGTGAACACACATACAGCCCACTCAACTGGGCTGCATGATCAGTCCTCTGGGTTGAATGATAGCAAACAAGATAGATCAAAGGGAGAATTTAAATCTATTCATTCTTCAGACGCAAATTCACCCGGTTCTGTGTCAGAGACTAGGCTGGTTGATCTCGTGGAAAGCACAGTCTGGAACAGAAGATTGGCGCCCTCGTCAGAAAGGCTTGTGTATGCGCTGGTTCACCAGATTTTTCATGGGATCAAAGAGCACTTCCTTGTTACTACTGAACTAAAGGTCTGACTGCAGTGAATCCTGTACTCTCTAAATAACGCTTGATTTTTTTATGGCTTAATTCGGCTCATCATTAAAACTGCAGTTCAATTGCTTTCTCCTCATGCCAATCGTCGACAAATTACCAGCGCTTCTGAGGGAAGACCTTGAATCAGCTTTCGAAAACGATCTTGACAGCATCTTCGATGTCACTCAACTGCGCCGCTCGCTCGGGCAGAGGAAGCGAGAGCTGGAGATTGAATTGAAGCGGGTACTTATTTTATTAAGAAAGTTAAAACGCATACCACATTGCTACCTTCAGATCAATAAGCTAATTCATCTTCTTTTCTTGGATTCAGATAAAGCGCCTAAAGGAGAAGTTTGGAGAGATAAATAAGAAGCTCAGTTCTCTCCACGTTAGACAGTAGTACGTCGCCCTAAAAGAAGTAGCTGGTTAGGAAAGAGTTAGTATAGTTAAAAGTATTTTTATGTTGTAATAAACCATTAGCAGTCCTAAGAGCATCTCCAAAAGACCCCCTATCCAGCTCTCTATCTGTATATTTTAACAAGTGACTCCATTCTTCCTCCTCCAACAGCCTCCTCAGCCTCCTCCCCAAAATTTGCGAGGGGAGAGAGAATCCCTAAATTTAGCGATTCTCTCTCCGCTCGCTATCCGGCCAAGGCTGTTGGGCACCTCATTCGCGCGAGCACAGGGACATTCCCCCCTCATCTTCTCCTCGCCCATCGACCGATGCGGCGACGCAGTCTCCGCCACCACCTCCATCCGAAGCCGAAGTTCCTCAGTCATCCATGGAGGCCAGCGGCGCAGGCGCAGGCGAGGTCAGGCACTGGAACGCTGACGTCAACGGCATCTCCCTCCACGTCGCCGAGCATGGCCCCGTTGTTGGACCGGCGGTGCTCCTGATCCACGGCTTCCCGGAGCTATGGTTCTCGTGGCGCCACCAGATGGCCGCCCGCGGCTTCCGCGCCCTCGCCCCCGGCCTCCGCGGCTACGGAGACTCTGAAGCCCCCGCCGACCCCGTCGCCTACACCATCTTCCACCTCGTTCGCGACATCGCCGCCCTCCTCGACCACCTCCGACTCCACAAGGTGCGGCCTTTTCTTGCCCATGCCATCCAATTCTCAGTTTCTTGGCCGCCGTGCGCCGACCTCTGCCTTTTCCGGCCGGACCGGGTGCGCGCCGTCATCACCATAGGGGTGCCGTTCTTCCCCCGCAGTCCCCGCCCGGTGATGGACTGGTTTGGGGCGCGCGGCGACGGGTTCTACATTAAGGCAGCATATATTATTAGCTTTTCGAGTCCAAGCAGGTGTTCTTGAGACGTTTATGTACCCATACACCCGTTCCTACCGAGTTGCAGGCGCTTATGGTTTCTTGCATTTTTGTGCACGGCGCGCCAGATTGTTTTAGTCCAGTTGGACCTTCTGCATACTGAAGTTTCTTCTGTGTACATTTTTAATTGCATGGCTGGAACTTGCATTTGCCTCTTGAGAAATTATTAAATTTGGAGATGTTGATGATGGAAATAGCTCGTCGAGCTACTGATTTTGAGCCTCTTACCTTGGAAAATGAATCTATTTCTTCTGAGACTGCTGAGAATGCTTTCGAATTGGACATCTTATATGGTATTCTTGATGCAGAAGTCAAGGAATTAGATAACTTGATTAGTTCTCTTCAAATTGAAATTAAAAATTTTGAGCATAAGGTTTATGAAGAAGGATCTGGAGACAAAGTTAAAGCTATGCTGGATGTCTTTCAGATATCTTTGAAGCAGATGCAGGATCTAATTGCTGATATTAGAAAAGAGTATGCAAATTTTGAGAAAGCCATAGAGTTTTCCAATGACAAAGCAGGTAAATTCTTACTTATCCATTGGTTCTATATGCATCAATTGTATTCTTTTCTAACTGCACTTGTACAGGGATTATTGAAGATTGTGGGTGTGAAAATGGTCATATCTCATCCCACACTAATATGCAAACAGAAGATCAAAGGAGAAATGTTTTGCAGATGTTAGAACAATCCATAGCAAGTGAGTTAGATCTTGAAAAGAATCTCTCTGATTCGAGATCTACTGTAGAAGAAGTCAAACTGGAGCTCTGTCATCAAGAACAGGAAACATATTTTTTGTAGGAATCAATTGAAACAATTTATGGGAGAATGTTTGCAGCAGAAAATGCTTCTGAGTTACTCTTGGGAACTTCAAAGGAACTTATAAATAGACTTAATACCTTACAGTTCCATCTAAGTGCATCAAGATGTAGGGAAGATGATCTCAAGTTGAAGTTAGAACACAGCTTTGTGAAACTGTCTTCTCCGGAAATGAAACCAGAGAATATGCAAGAAGAGAGTCAAAAAGTTGAAGCTGTTGAAGAAGCTAAGCAGAATCTCAGACATTCAAACCCTGATTCTTCATAAGCACTGTGCTATGACTCACTGGAGAAATTTTAATGTAAGTGACATTCTGAATCATGGTCATCGTCCTTATCTTTTGTACAAACTTTGGACCAAAGACTTAAATAATTTAGTCAAAAACTCCAAGATGCTCTTCTTTGCTCCAAACCTATCATTTCATGTTCACGGTGCCACCAAAATGGGTATAGGTACAGTTTGATCTATATTTAGTGCCATCGCCGTAGTCTGTAGATGTTGAAACAGAGCAAACTTACTCAAAAAAACTCATGCCTGCAGGAACCTGGAAGAGCTGAAAGGGCATTTGCTCGCTATGATGTTGCAAGTTTGCAACTGTCCTAAAGAAGTTCTACTCTAATGAAATAGATGACTTTTATTGGAATAAAAGAGCATGTAAAATGTTTGATGAATTCGTGTAAACGTCCCAATTTAGTCTCTCCAAATAATCCCATGATGGTTCCAAGGAATTTGGTAGACTTAAGTTTGAGAGGTGCTTCTATGCTTTTCTTTTTTGAAATCGCACAAATATTAAAGCATGAATGAAGGGTAAATGGTGATGTATATATAGACAAGAATAATTTAGCCATTCGAATTTACCCGTTGAAAAATAACCGTTGCATCGTGGTGGTTACAATAAATTTTGAATTTTAAATTCCCGCATTGAAATATAGCCGTTCAAATTTACCCATTGAAAAATAACCGTTGCAACGTGGTGGTTACAATAAATTTTGAATTTTAAATTCCCGCATTGAAATATAGCCGTTCAAATTTACGAATCAAAAAATTCAAGTTATTGCTATGGCGGTTGTGAAATATGATTAAAATATAGGGGAGAGAAAATAGAGAGTGTGATATAGAGAGTGCTGTTGGAGAGGAAGGAGATATAGAGAGTCAAATTTTTGGAGAGCTCTCCAAATATGACTTTTGGAGAGTGAAATTTGGAGAGCCTTGTTGGAGATGCTCTAAGGGTGGCTTCTTGTTGGATCTTTTCCATGAGTAAATAGGAGTCCTTATGTTCTACTACTTGATTTATATCTGGTACAACCATACCATATGGCCAATAAAATGTTCCATCCCTTTCCATACGCCTAAGTTTGAAGCGTTGTTTAGCAACTTCAGTTTGCTGTGAAAGAAATAAATGGAAACTAAAGCAATGCAATGATGAATAAATTGATAATGGTTTGCTACATCTAGTCTAGTGCGACTGTATTAGACTATGAGCAGGAGCACAGGCACATTGCGACTCTTCCAAACCAAACCGGTCTGTGAAGCACATTGATCCTCCACCAAGTAAAAGTAAGTATTATTTTATAATAACGGCGGCGATGTCATGTCGGTGTTTCCGGCTCCATCTCCGTCACCGTGCGTGCCTGACAACTGGTGCTCTCGTTGATATCCAAGGCCTAAATTGATATCGTCTGTGACCCTGGATGGATTGCTTTAGTTTTACACACAAAAGAGAGCAACATAAAGTCCGAGTACTTTCTATCGACTTTCCTCCACTGGGAGCCATCAGCGGGGTGCCTTAGCCTTCCATCGTCCTTACGATCTTCTTTGTGCCAGCGCATCATCTGGGCATGAGCTTTGTTCGCAAATAAACGCTTCAACCGGAGGATTATAGGGAAATACCACACCACCTTGGCCAGGTGTCTCTTCTTCTTACGTTGCCCATCTTCCTCACCTGGGTCATCACGCCTGGTCTTATACCATGAAGTTTTGCACACCGGACAAGCTTCCAAATCCTCGTACTCATTGCGATAAAGGATACAATCATTACGGCATGTATGTATCTTCTGCACCTCTAACCCCAAAGGGCAGACAACTTGCTTGGCGTCGTACGTAGTTTCAGGCAGCGTGTTACCATCTGGAAGCAACTTCTTTATGAGGCATAACAATTCGTCGAATCCCTTATCAGACAATCCATTGGTCGCCTTCCATTGCATCAATTCTAGTGTGGTACGCAATTTTTTTGTGGTCTGTCAGCAATTTGGGTACAGTAGTGTTTCGTGGTCCTCTCGCAGGAGCTGGAACTTTTTGTAATATCTTTTATCGGTGTATTCTCCCTCTCCATCAAGCAGCATCTGGTCTAGGTCATCATCGCCAAACTCCCCCAATGTATCTTCGAACGAACGGTGTTGGACAGCATCTGGTATATTATTGTCCACCTCTTCTTCTTCTTCACCATCTTCCTGTATAGTCTCTTCTTCACCGTGCTTGGTCCAACAGGTATAGTTTGGCATGAAACCTCTTGAGAGCAAATGGAAGTGATGGTGGCTGGATTTTGGCCACTCCTCATTGTTGCAGTCTATGCATGGACAACATATATAGCCTGACTTCGTGTATGCATCGACCGCACGAAGAAAAGCTTGTAAACCCTGCAAGAACTCCGGGGAGCGTCGGTCCATGTACATCTATCGCCGGTCCATCTACATTATGTTACATCAAGGCAGCTATTAGCTCATTTTCCAATAATGAATTTTTGAACATTTCTCAAAATTCATATTTTCATATCAATTAGGTGCTCAAGCCAAAAATGGTGTGCAAGGTGTTATATCTCCACCAAATGGTTAAACATAGAATTAGCCCCTCCAATTACAAAAACATGTTGTTTTCTACATTGACATCAAAAAACAAAACTTTGACTACTAATTTATATTATAAGAATTGGTAGATCAAAGTCTAGATATTGTTTTTGAAAACTTTTCTCAAATTTTGAACTCATTTTATATTTTCTATTATGGGGAAAAAAATCAAATTGTCTTCATGATTATGGGGGGGGAAATCAAATTTTCTTCATGATTCAAGCAAAGAAGAGGCTCCATTTAAAACCAAATGTAGTAAGGAATGATGTTACTAACCTTAATTACCTTGGTTGCGAGTAAAATGACCAAAAATTTGAAATTTTGGCAGCACCTCCCCTCCCTTGAAGCTCTTAGCCGAAGCTCCTGTTCTTCTCGCGCGATGAACTGTTCTTGCTCTGGCAGAGAGCGGGAGGATGAAGAAGTTTAAATTGGTCTAACATCAGTACCAGTTCAATGTACCAGCCGGCCTTGATGTTAGACCATTAGTACCGGTTGGTTCCTTGAACCGGTACTGATATCCCCCCGCAGCCCTGTAGCCGTTGAACCGATAGATAGTACCGGTTCGGGAGACGAACCGGTACTGATGTCCTTGAGGGTAACGGCCTATGGGGGATTCAGTACCGATTGATTTTACGAATCGGTACATCTCTAATATTAGTACCGGTTGATGTAACCAACCGGTACTGATGGTAGAGATCAGTACCAATTGGTCTTATCAACCGGTACTGATGTGCCTTGTAACCGTTGAACCTCTAGTTGACATAATTTTTGAATGATTTTATCATTGTGGCATAATTTTTCTTCCAATTTTGACCGATTTTCTCCTGATTTTCACTGTCCAGTTGAATGTTCCTCGAAGCCGTTTTTTATAATGATTTTCTCATTGTGGCATAATTTTTTAGAACGTTTCTTTTCTTTTCATAATTTTTTTGAATAGTTGAATTTAACGGTTCAGGCGGTGTAGATTCAAGAAGTGGGAGGTAAAACATTATATGTAGACCATAAAATATTATATTAATTATAATATTTCATAACATAACAATATATTAATTACAATACATATATATATAGTGGTGGCACGGCGCGCCGGTGGTGGGTGGCGCGATTACTGATACCACCACTCGTCGTCGCTGCCGGGGGTCTGTCGTCGTCGTCAGGCGGGGGGCTGTAGTCGTCGTCGTCGTGGATGACGTCGTCCTCCGACGAGCTCCCCCAGCGGATCTTGGACTGCTCCTCCTCCTCCTCCTCCTCCTCATCATCATCATTTTCCTCATCCTCCTCCTCCCGCTCCTCCTCCACCACCTCCTTCTCCCGCTCCTCCTCCTCTGGAGGTGGTGATGGCGCGCCAGAGGGAGAAGAAGGAGCTGACATTGTTAATTGGGCTAACAAAATGCTCGATCTGATGTACGTCTCCCTCACTCGATCGATGGCTTTATAGGTGGCTGGATCAAAAAACCAAGAATTCGATCGAATGAACACGAATTAAGAGTTTTGACATCGTAAATGCGCGTGGGATCGAGGGGGGCGCGGGAGACGAAGCGTGGACTGCATTAGTACCGGCCAAAAACACCAACAACCAGCCGGTACTGCTGATCCGATCAAGCACCGGTTGGTGTACCGGGTTGGTGTAACCAACCGGTACTGATGTTAGCACATCAGCACCGGTTGGTGTTTTTGACCGGTACTAATGATCCCCCAGACCTGTAGACCTTTGAACCGGGAATGATGTAAAGGTCAGTCCCGGTTCATGGATAACTGGTATTGATGAGCCGGTATGGAAGGCCAGATCTGTAGTAGTGTGAAACATCAGCCGGGGAAGGCCATCACGCGGCGCCGGTCAGATAGCTTCCTCGTCGAGCGAGACTATGGTGCGTCCGGCTTGGGGAAAACCACCGTCGCCGACTTTGCTTTGTGCTCGCTCCTTCCCGACTGGGCACGCGGCCTGCGACAGATCAACCACGTGGACCACCAAGCCTGCCATGAGCCAGTGCTCTATGTTTGCAGTTCTTGGCGTAGGAACATCTCAATGAAATGAAATGCCTTCGAATCAAGTATATTTTTGTGAGTTGAATTTTTTTAATGAATTTGAAAATTTTTTAGTTGAAATTTTATAGTAAAAACTTTTCAAACCAAAAGTTTTTTAGTCGAAACTTTTCGAGCAGAAAGTTTTTTTAAATCGAAACTTTTCAAAATAATTTTATTTGAACTGAAAGTTTTTGTAACACCACAAAAATTTGCTTTTCTTAAATTCATGTGTGATTTGGCACTTTGGTGAATTTTTGGAATTTTCTGGAATTTATTTGAATTTATTCCATTTTGAAATAATTAAAGAATTAAACTTTGCAAATAAAAATTTGTTGGAAATATTTTATTTGAGTCCAAAATGTTCCAAAACATTTTCCAGAATTTTTCTAGAATTTTTCTGAGTCTTTTGCTATTTTTAATGATTTAATTGAATTTCTGAGAATTTAATTGGATTAATTAAATCGAGTTGGTTTCACTGTTCCTCCGACCGAGCCCGAGTCAGACTCGAGTTCGAGTCCGACCCGAACCCGACTGCGCTGCGTGGTCAAGCCGAACCCGTCGCGGAACCCTAACCACGTGATCGCTGGATCTTGATCCAACGCCCACGATCGTGCCACGCCGCCGACCCGAAGTCCGACCGAGTCACCAACTCGCCGAACCGACCGAGTCCAACTCACGCGACCGTTGGATCTCGATCCAACGGCTCACGATGAGCCACGCCGCCCTCTCCGTCGCTGCCGTCGGACTCGCCGCCAGCCGGAGCGACCTCGCTTTCGCTGCTTTCACTGACGCCGAGGGCCCTATTTAATGCGCCGCTTTTCGTGTCATGACCTAGACTTCCGTGGCGCACCAGAGCTCCTAGACAACGTCGCCCGAGGCACCGTGGTTGCGCCGCAATCGCTCGCCGGAGTGGATTGTGTGTTCCGCCGCGGTTTTCCGTTGTTTTCGCCGCCGTCTGCTATCCTCCGCCGCCGTTGAGGTCAGATCCGGAACCGCAAGAGCCAGCCGCGTCGGAGGGAACCTTCCACTTCACCGGAGCACACCCGCAACGCCGCTGCTATCGCTGCCGTCTCCATCTCCGCCGGCAAGCACCGCTGTGGACATCGCCGTGACCTCGAAGCTTTTCGGTAGTCGGATCTCCATCGCACGGACCGTATCGCGCCACGCCACCCGCCGGTGAGATCCACGTGCTAAACCCTTATCCAATCTCACCGTTAGATCTAGATCGACGGTTAGCGTTAACCGCATTATACGCCAAGTTAGATTGATCCCAACCGCTGATCTAGATCCAACGGTCCAGATTAACCGTTAACCCAAATGCGTGAAACCCAGATCCAATCCGAGCCGCCGGATTTCAAATCAACGGCCGGATTGCGCCACGTAGCGGAAGCTTGACCATCATGGCCACCACGCAGCGTGGCGTGAGAGTCATCGACACGCCGGGCGCGTGTCGGGCCGATCGCACCATGACGCCACGACGTCATGGCGATGACCTGCGACGCCGGCCGCCACGGCCGTCGCGGTGACGCCAAGAATGACGCCACCCGATGGTCCCACCGCCGGGCCTCACGGGGAGCCGTGGACCGGTCCACGGTAGACCTAAGCCAAACCATGGACCACGCCCATGAACCTACCGACGCCAAGAGACCAATCAGAGGCTGCCACGTGTCACTGCTGACGCAATAAATTAATTTCCGAAAAAGAAAATAATTTATTAATTCGAAATAATGATTTCAGATTTTGATTCAAACTTCAAACACTTATAACTTTTGCGTTTTAACTCCGAATTGAGTGATTCAAATTTCTAAATTTGTATAAAATTGAGATCTACCTAATGATGAATTTTATTTAATTTTTGGACTAAAGTTGTTCTCTGTAATATTATTTAAATTGATTATTTAAACTTCAAAATGCTATAACTTTCGCGTTTAAACTCCAAATTTGACGATTCCAGTTTCTAAAAAATTCATAAAATTATGCTCTCTCTGTTTATGAACTTATTTGGATGTTTGGACACTTTTTGTCTACTGTTTTATTCATTGGTTGCTATTTGCACGCGTTACGAGTAGACGTTGAAGTGCCGGAAGGATTCGAAGGAGAAGTATTGACCCAGGAGCCAGCTCAGGACCAAGAGCAAGTACTTTTTGAAGGCAAGTTGTGCTTTGACCATATTGATCCTATTTTGAAACCTATTTTGATTTAATTTATTGCATGATAGTTCAATTAGAAAATACTTTATTTAATTATGGGAAATTAGATAAATGCCAATTTGCTGTATGACACCTTGATTACTTAAATATGTGCCATGACCCCTTGTCACCCTAGTTGTGGATTATTAGTTGGACATTATTAAATTGCCAACATGGGTTTTTAGACCGTTGTAGCATATTGCTTAGACCTGCTACGTGCTCATGACATGATTTTGGACAATCAAATGTTAATATTGACTTAATGATATATTGAACCTGTTTTGGGAAGGTATCATGTCATGCTGATGGCACGTGGTGCATGGTAATCAACTGGGGTTTGATAAATAGCTTTTGACCAGGGCATGTGGCAAGAATGATCAGGTGGGCCAGTTGTGGCACTGGGAATGTTGTTTTGGTTCTTCGGGTAGTCTTGCCCTGGTCACCCTAAGGACTTAACCTTGCAAGCCTTTAAACTGGGTCAAACGTGCAACCACATGTCTGTAATGGGATGGACCTAGTTGATTAAGTTGCTAATAACGTACCTGTGGAACCTCTGGGTGTCAACTACACCGTTTGTGTAGTTGTACGGGGAGCCGCATCGGCCGAGGCCAGGTACCCATCTAACGGTGGCTTGACCTAAACTTCGCCTTTGCTAAGGGAAGGGTTAGTGTGCAACACCGGAGAGGACCACTTGTGCTGTTAGAAGTTTCCGAAAGACTTTGTTACGGGGACTCGCCTTTGTGGTGTTTGACTGTATCTTGTGGGTAAAGTGCATAACCTCTGCATAGTGAAAAATCTATTCGAATAGCCGTGTCCGCGGTATTGGACATCGCTCGGGAATTACAGTCAAGGGTTAGACTTTCTTGAAAATAACTTGGACTTGAAAGGTTGGGTTTGGTTTAAATAAAGATGTTGACGGAAATGTGGTTTAGGAATGGGAAAGATGTTGATTAAACTCCTGGAAAAGTTATTGATCTTATACTTGTTTCTATTGCTTTCGAATCTACTTATGCTACTTGTCAAATGCTGTTTTACTGCAATTATACCCTGAGCTATTCCTTTGTACTAAGCCATGCATGTAGTATATTAGTTTGCATACTGTGCATGACTTGCTGAGTACCAAGTACTCACCCTTGCCACAATACAACACCAGTTGAAGAAGAGTCTACACCAGCTTCGGAGGAGGAGCTTCCAGAGGAACCGTCTAACTAGGAATCGAGTCCCAGTCAGTTGCCTGTGGTATACTGGATGGCGCCACGATGTTATCTTACTTTTTTCGCTGCTATTATTACTCTTTATTAAGTTTCGCCCTGCGTGGCGTATATTTGTAACTTGACCCTAAGGTCGAGCAACCAGTTTGGTTAACTATTTAAAGTACTTTATTAGTACCGTTTGGTATGATTGTGATATTTACCAATGTTGAGACTGTGTGCACTAGCGCGTTCCTGGACTAGTGCTGAATACACAGAGGGTTCGGATTTGCAGATTCGGGTCCCGATAGTTTTCGAACCGAAAATTTTTTAATTGAAAGATTTTGGAGTTGAAACTTTCTAATTTAATTTTTTTTTCAAGTTTAATTTTCGATTGAAACTTTTTGAACCAGAAGTTTTTAAATCAGAACTTTTCGAACCGAAAGGTTTTCAATTGAAAATTTTCTGAGTTGAAACTTTTCTATTATAATTTTTTTTAGTTGAAACTTTTCGATTTGAATTTTGATTGAAAATTTTTTAAGTTGACTTTTCAATTGAAACTTTTTGAACCGAAAGTTTTTGAATTGAAAATTTTTGAACCGAAAGCTTTTCAATTGAAAATTTTCTGAGTTAAAACTTTTCGATTATAATTTTTTCAAGTTGAAAACTTTTCTGAGCTGAACCTTTCTATTCTAAAATTTTTGATTTAAAATATTTTTGAGTGAAGTCTTGCTTGCTCTCTTTGCTGGCTCATTCTCAAATATTAGCCTAGAAATTACGTGAGCTCTTTCTAGACTCAAATTTGTACCATGTGTTTTGAATAGGAATGCACAACAGGAAACTAAACACGGGAAAGGGAAAATGAACTTTCGCGTGGAAAAAGGGGAGTGATGTCCAGAGAACAACACATGGTGCTTTAGGAGAGAGAGACCGCATGGTTGTGTCGCTACAGTCGACCGTAAAATAGTCATTCCCATTTTGTGTTGCTCAACTGTTGTAACATTTTTAGGTTTTCTCTTCTCTATTTAAAGGGCAAACATATTGTAAACTTGAAAAAAAAAACAAAAAAGAAAACACAAATTCTGAAGAAAAAAATGAGCTAAACTTGGATATGGAAGTCTTCTTTTGTTTAGGGTGAAGTAAGACCAAGCTCATGAGCTTATTATCCTAGGTTGGAAAAAATTAGTTGATAGTGATAGGATCCCCTTTTTGACGTTCCCATGTCCCACCCGTGTGGTGTGGCGGCACACTTTTGGCATAGTAGGCCTCCCTTTGGGAGGCCCGCGCGACGGGCTATTAGCTCAGTGGTAGAGTGCGCTCCTGATAATTGCGTCGTTGTGCCTGAGCGGTGAGGGCTCTCAGCCACATGGATTGTTCAAAGTGCTCATCAAAATCAAACTCTATCTCTAAGATGCTAAGTTTCCTAACAAATATAGACCTTTCTATCTATAAGCATCTAAGTTTCCTAACAAATAACCTATATATCTATAAGCACCTAAGTTTTTTGACAAATCACTCCCCAAACTTAGTGCTTCTTGACTTCAACTAAGCTAATCTTCGTGTGCAACTCCTGGAGTTTAACATGCCCAAGTGACTTCGTCAGGACGTCTACGACTTGCCCATCAATGCCGATGAACTCGACCTCAACCTTCCCTTCTTCGATGCAGTCTTGAATGAAGTGATATCTCATATCAATGTGCTTGCTTCGATCATGAAAAGCAGGGTTCTTGCCGAGGGAGATTGCCGATTTGTTATCTACCTTGAACATTATTGGACCGACCTCCTCTTTTTTCACATCGATAAGAAGTCATCCAAGCCATATGCCTTGGCATGCCACTATCGTTGCAGTGATGTACTCGGCTTCGCACAAAGATAAGGCCACCACCTTCTATTCTGCGATTGCCAAATATCGAGGCTTTGCCCAAGAAAAAATAGCACAACTGTAGTGCTTTTGCGTGTGTCGATGTCGCCGGCTATGTTGGCGTTGTTGTAGCCGATTAGCTGGGGCTCGCCCGTCCGCCAGGTGTAATGGCACCCCGAATTGTCGTGTGCTAACGATGCAGCACAGTATGTACTTGACCACCGCAAGGTGCTCAGTTGTCAGGTTCTCCATGAACCGACTCACGTACCCCACGGAGTATGCAATGTTCGGACGCGAAGTGCACCAAGTAAGACTTCTGACAATGCTCTAGAAAGTCATTGCATCGGTTGGAGCCATGCTTCTCTTGCTTAAGTTAAACCTCAGTTGCATGGGGACTTAGCACGGATTGCAGTCCACCATGACGCTCTTCTCCAATACGCGTTACGCTTATGGCGCTTGGTTGAGGGTGATGAAGTTGTCGCCTTGATGCCCTTTGATGCCGAGGTAGAAACTAAGTGACGAGTACACATACCATGGGTACCCCCATCAGCCCGGAACCATGAACGGGCTGACCTCTTTAGAAGCCCAGCTCTGGCGAAGGGCCCGTTGTCGGGACCCGAATTTGCAAATCCGGACCCTCTGTGTATTCAGCACTAGTCCAGGAACGCGCTAGTGCACACAGTCTTAACATCGGTAAATATCACAATCATACCACTCGATACTAAATAAGTACTTTAATTGAATAATCAAACTGGTTGCTTGACCTTATGGTCAAGTTACAAATATACGCCTCGCAGGACAAAACTTATTAAAAGAGAATTAATAGCAGCGGAAAATAAGATAACATCGTGGCGCCATCCAGTATACCACAGGCAACTGACTGGGCTCGCTCCCTAAGTAGACGGTTCCTCTTGGAGCTCCTCCTCCAAAGCTGGTGTAGTCTCCTCTTCAACTGGTGTTGTATTATGGCAAGGGTGAGTACTTGGTACTCAAAGCAAGTCATGCATGTAATGCAAGCTAATATACTATATGCATGGCTTGATACAAAGGAATAGCTCAAGGTATATTTGCAGAAACAAAGATTTAACAAATAATATAAGTAGATTCAAAGCAAGAGAAACAAGTATATCATTAACAACTTTTCCAGGAGTTAAATAAACATCTTTCCCAATCCTAATCCACATTTCCATCAACATCATTATTAAACCAAACCCAACCTTTCAAGTCCAAGTTATTTTCAAGAAAGTCTAACCCTTGACTGTAATTCCCGAGCGATGTCCAATACCGCGGACACGGCTATTCGAATAGATTTTACACTCTGCAGAGGTTATGCACTTTACCCACAAGATACAACCAAACACCACAAAGGCGAAGTTCCCGTAATAAAGTCTTTCGAAACTTCTAACAATACAAGTGGTCCTCTCCTGTTGCACACTAACCCTTCCCTTAGCTAAGGCAAAGTTTAGGCCAACCAACCGTTAGATGGGTACTGCCGCGACTTCCCAGACGCCTCCGTACAACTACACAAACGGTGTAGTTGACACCCAGAGGTCCCACAAGTAAGTTATTGGTAACTTAATCAACTAGGTCCGTCCCATTACGGACAAGTGGTTGCACGCTTGACTCAGTTCAAAGGCTTGCAAGGTTAAGTCCTTAGGGTGACCAGGGCAAGACTACCCGAAGAACCAAACCAACGCTCCTTGCCACAACCGCCCACCTGATCATTCTTGCCACATGCCCCGGTCGAAAACTATTTATCAAACCCCAGTTGATTACCATGCACCACGTGCCATCAACAGCACAACACATGATACCTTTCCAAATCAGGTTCAATATATCATTAAGTCAATATTAACATTTGATTGTCCAAAATCATGTCATGAGCACGAAAGGTGTCTAAGCCATATACTACAACGATCTACAAACCCATGTTGGCAATTTAGTAGTGTCCAACTAGTAATCCACAACTAGGGTGACAAGGGGTCATGGCACATATTTAATTAATCAAGGTGTCATACAACAAATTGGCATTTATCTAATTCCCTGGGATTAAATAAAGTATTTTCTAATTAAGCTAGCATGCAATAAATTGAATCAAAATAGGTTTCAAAATGGGATCAACATGGTCAAAGCACAACTTGCCTTCAAAAAGTACTTGCTCTTGGTCCTGAGCTGGCTCCTGGGTCAATACTTCTCCTTCGAATCCTTCCGGCACTTCAACGTCTACTCGTAACGCGTGCAAATAGCAACAAATGAATAAAAAAATAGACAAAAAGTGTCCAAACATCCAAATAAATTTCATAAACAGAGAGAACATAATTTTATGAATTTTTAGAAACTGGAATCATCAAATTTGGAGTTTAAATGCGAAAGTTATAGCATTTTGAAGTTTAAATAATCAATTAAATAATATTACAGAGAAAAACTTTAGTCCAAAAATTAAATAAAATTCATCATTAGGTAGATCTCAATTTTATACAAATTTAGAAATTTGAATAACTCAAATCGGAGTTAAAATGCAAAAGTTATAAGCGTTTGAAGTTTGAATCAAAATCTGAAATCAATAATTCGAATTAATAAATCATTTTCTTTTTCGGAAATTCTTTTATTGCGTCAGCAGGGACACGTGTCAGCCCCTGATTGGGCAGCTGACGTCGGTACGGTCCATGGACGTGGTCCATGGTTTGGCTCGAGTCACTGTGGATCCTGGCCCACGGCTCCGTGAGATCGACAGTGGGACCCACTCGGGTGACGTCATTGCTGACGTCAGCGGGGACTCAGCCCGCTACTGACAGGTGGGACCTACTGGTGACGTCATGGGTGACGTCACTGACGTGTGGGCTTGCCTTGTCAGCGGCTGGGTTCACGCGCGCACGTCGTGGCTGACAGGTGGGCCCTCTGACACGCGGCCTCGCTGCGTCGAGACACGCCCTATCGCTGGCGCCGATCGCGACGGTCGATTTCCACCACGTGACGCGATCTCGGCCGTTGATTCGAAAATCAACGGCCCGTATTGATCTCGTGACGCACGCTTGGGGTGAACGTGGGTTATCCGGACCGCTGGATCTAGATTCAACGGTTGAGATCCAATCTAACGCTGTGATAACGCCGTTAACGCTAACCGCATTTATCTAGATCTAACGGCTGAGATTGGATCTGTGGTTTGGAAGGATCTCACCGGCGGACGACGTGGCGTGATCTCGATCGCGGCGATTGTGATCTCGATACCGAGGGAGCTCGAGTCCGGCCGATGGCGTGGCGGTCTTGCCGATCGCCGAGTCGGGACGGCGACACGGCAACGGAGCCGGCGCGCCCGGTGAGGTGAGTTCTCCCTTCGGGTGCGCCTCGTCGCGGGGAGTTCGAATCTAGGGTCGTCGGCGGCGGAGGACGGCGGGCGGCGGCGGGAACAACGAAGAACCGCGGCGGTGCTTCACGCAACTACGGCGAGCAATCGCGGGCGTGACGGTGCACTACGGGCGGCGGTGGCTAGGGCAATGGCTGCGCGGGGTCAAGGCGGTCCTCGAGGTGCGACCCGGGCATTAAATACCCTTGGCGTCCGCGCGGAAAACGAAAACCTAGGCCCACACGGCGGCGGGCGCGGCGGCGGAGTCCGTTTCGGACTCGGTGGAGACGACGACGGGCGACCGTCCACGTGGCGCGATCAACGGCCACGATCGCACGGACGGAACCGGATCCGGCCCGGTCACGGCTCGAACCGGTGCGGTCCAATCCGGACCGTTGGATCCCGATCCAACGGTCGAGATCGAGTAGGGTTAGGATTGGGTTCGGTCGAGTCAGCTGGCTCGGGTCGAACTCGAGTCCGACTCGGGTTCCGACTCGGTCGGATGAACAAGATGCTAATTCGATTGATTTTTCCAGCGATTTAATAATTCAATTAATTCCCAGAAATTCATTTAATTCATTAAATATAGTAAAATACTCAGAAAAATTCCAGAAAAATTCTGCAAAATATTTTGGAACATTTTGGACTCAATTAAAATATTTTCAACAAAATTTTATTTGCAAAGTCAAATTCTTTAATTATTTCAAAATGGAATAAATTCAAATAAATTCCAAATAAATCCAAATAAATTCCAGAAAATTCCAAAAATTCACCAAAGTGCCAAATCACACATGAATTTAAGAAAAGAAAAATTTTGGGGTGTTACACCCGTGGGCCATAAAGAGAGGACTGCCCCCGATTCGACTCACCGGCAAGCCAGCAGTTCGACCCTTAGGCCTGAAAGGCCACGGCCGGCCGGTTCGCCAATGGGGGTCAATCCTCACGACGTTCGCCAATCGCCTGCAGACGCGACGTCCCATGACGTCCATACCAGGGTAGGTGGTCCCTTCCCGAGGATATCAGAGGACTCGCCAAGAAGTCAAGCCCCGGTCCCGTCATACTGACACGTCGCGGAGGAGAGCGCCCCCTCCCGAGGACACGATGAGGTCAGATACAATTAATTGCCGGGTCTGACGGTCGTACGAAGCAGTGCGTCACCCCGCCAGCCCGGCCGAGGACCCCCTGCCGTAGGACTACCAACCCGGCATGGGGGTGGACGGAGCCTGGTCGGACGATAAGACAGAAGACCAGACTCCAAGGTGTATAGTACCCCTTCTTTTTTCTCTCCAAACTCCCATGTAACCTGCCACCTCCGAGTCTATAAGGAGAGGCAGGACGCCAGGGGCGGGCGGAGATCGATCAATATAGAACCAGAAGCCGGTCGAACGCAAGAGGGAACCCTTCCTCATCTGTAATCCCCTGGCGATCGTTCGCCTCGAGAAACAATACGCACCAACAGCACGAACAGGAGTAGGGACATTCAGCCCGAACCAGTATAAACCCCTGGCTTCTTGAGTCAACCATTCGAGGAGAGGGAGCGCACGACCCCCACTAACCAAAAATTCGTATTGCCGGTGCACGAAATACCGACAGTTGGCGCGCCAGGTAGGGGTACTCGCGCATCATCATCACCTTCGTCTTCGGATTCCCACCTGTTTTCCTCGATGGCTTCTTTCTCGCGCACCAGCGTCGAGGGGCTGGATCCGTTTCGGCACCCTCGGCTTCATCGCTACGACGGCGGGAGAGCTCGTGCTCGTCCCCGCCACGGTCCGCGACCAGTTCTTCTCCGGAAGCCTGGGCGCAGTCGCCGACATTCTCGGCAACCTCTGCCTTGAGGCCCCCGCACGGGCCTTAGGGGCGGGCCTACCACGCACCGGCGTCACCTCTGGCGGCGCCGCGCGCGAATCATAGCGGGCAACGGTCCCGCCTCTCGCGGGCTCCCGGCTCCCGGCTCGTGGCCATGACCGGCTACGTGCCGACTTCCCTCCACGACCTGCTGGGGGACTCCTCCAGCCACAGTTCTAGCTCCGACAGGGAGCACCCCCCACGCAGGACGTACTCCCGCAAGTGCAACATGGCGGGCGCGGCGGAGCCATCCGCCACCCCCGCAACTCCCGGAACCCTCCTCCCGCGCGACGATGCACGGGGAGACGAGTCCCGGTGGGAAGACGACGCGTGCCTCCAGGTTCACCTCGCTGACCTCCAACGGCAGCGCGAGGAGCTGGAGGCCCGTAAGGCCGAGCTCGACAAGCTCCAGGCCGACCTGGAGCGACGTCAGCCCGAGCCGCCACTGGTTTCTGGCGCGCGCGCGCGTGCACGCCAGGTCCATCACCAGTTAGCTGAGGGGACGGACAATCTCCCGTTCTTCCCCCACGCCAACCAAAATGTCGCCGCGGCAGCGATGCTGCTCCGTGGTCTGCCTGAGCCGACGGACCCGGAAGCCAAGGCCACGTACCAAAACCTTCGGGGGCTGGTGGAGCGTGCTGTCGTCCAGCACGCCCAGGGTTCCGGTTCCCGACACTCGGGTGCAACCTCGAGCAACCCGTGTCACTCCCCCTCGCGGGGTCATCGGAGCCCGGCCGTGACGGCCCCGCATCACGAGCTCCCCCAGGCATCACGCACCCCGGTGCGCCACTGCCTGGGGGACAACCGTGACCTTCGTGCCACCCTCGAGGCACAGAGAAGAGCTGCCGACGTACCGGCACCATCGCAGGTTGCCGACAGCGGGCGGCGCGACCACCGCGATCCGGGTCTCGACGGCCCGGGACCGCGGGCGTTCACCCACGCCATCCGCAACGCCGGCTACCCGGTCAGGTTCTGGGCCCCAGCTAATATAGCCAAATACACGGGGGCGACGAACCCTAGTGTTTGGCTAGAGGATTACCGGCTCGCCTGCCGGGAGGGGAGAGCGACAGATGATTTCTTCATCATCCAGTACCTCCCCCATCTACCTCGCGGACTCTGCTCGAGCCTGGCTCGAGTACCTGCCCGCGGACACTATCGGGAGTTGGGCCAACTTGACGAACCTCTTCGTCGGAAACTTCCAGGGCACGTACAAACGCCCTTGCAATTCTTGGGACTTAAAGAGCTGCAAGCAGCAGCCGGGGGAGACCCTCCGGGACTACATTCGCCGCTTCTCCCAGCAGTGCAATGAGCTCCCCGACATCCACAACGCCGATGTCGTCGGGGCGTTCATCTACGGCACTACCTGCGAGGCTCTGGTTCACAAGCTGGGCTGCGCCAAGCCTCGGACCACCAAAGAGCTCCTCGACATCGCCACCAACCACGCCTCCGGCAAGGAGGCTGTGGGGGCCATCTTCGAGAGGAAGGTGGCCCATCAAGCATCCGGCTCCGAGGCCGGCACCCCCTCCGACCGCTCCAGCAAAAAGAAACGGAAGGGGAAGCAAGGCCGTGAAGGCCGCATGGTCGCCGCTGCCGACCGCCCTTCCAAGCAACAGGCTCGGCAGGCGCCCGAACACTTCGAGAAGTTGATGGATGGCCCGTGCCCGAACCACGCCTATCCCGTCAAACACAAGTACCAGGACTGTGAAGTCCTGAAACATTTCCTCTCCGGGAACCCCACGACGTCGCGGGGCAAGGGGAAGAAGCGTGACCCGGCGTCTGACGCCGGAACTAAGGGAGATGAGGCGACCGACGAGTTCCCACAGCTCGACGGTTGCCTCATGATCTTCGGTGGGGCGGCATGTTACGCCAACAAGCGCTTGCTGAAGCTTCGCCACCGGAAGTCCACACGGTGACCCCGCCGCGTGCCGGCTACTGCGGTGGTCGGAGTGCCCGACGCTTCTTCGATCGGACCGACCACCCCGACCACGCCCAAAGATCCGGACTCTACCCGCTGCCGTCGACCCCATCGTGGGGACGGCGCGCTGACCAAGGTGCTCATGGATCGGCGGCAGCGCCTCAACATCATGTATGTTGAGACCTTGACGCCTGAATCCTCGCTCCGCCCTTCGGTCGAGCAAGGCGACTTTCCACGGCGTCGTCCCTGGCCAACAGGCCCATCCACTCGGGCAGGTCAGCCTGCCCGTCACCTTCGGGAGCCTGGACAACTTCCGCACCGAGAGCCTCACTTTCGAGGTCGTGGATTTTCCCGGCTCCTACCACGCCATCCTGGGGAGGCCATGCTACGCGAAGTTCATGGCGATCCCCAACTACACCTACCTCAAGCTGAAGATGCCGGGGCCACAGGGCGTCATCACCGTGGCCTCATCTTTTCAGCTCGCTTACAACTGCGAAGAGAGCAGTTGCGAGCTGGCCTCAGCGGTCGTCGCGTCCGCCGAGCTCGCTCGCTTCCAGGGAGGGACCCCCCGAGTCCACCCTTGACTCCTGTAAGTCGGGGCCGAGCTCCTTCAAGTCCGTAGAGGACGCGAAGGAGGTCACCGTCGATCCTGAGGATCCCGCCAAGACGGTACGGGTCGGGGCCGCTCTCCCTGCCAAATAGGAAAGCGCGCTCGTCGACTTCCTCCGGGCAAACCGGGACGTCTTCGCCTGGAGACCCTCGGACATGCCAGGAATCCTGAAGGAAGTCGCCGAGCACTCCATGAACATTCGACCGGGCTCCAGACCGGTCGCCCAACGCCTGCGCCGTTTTGACGAAAGAAAGCACAAGGCCATTGGGGAAGAAATCGCCAAGCTCTTGGCCGCTGGCTTTGTAAGGGAGGTGCGTCACCCAGAGTGGCTCGCTAATCCCGTTCTCGTAAAGAAGAAGTTCGGGCAATGGAGAATGTGTGTTGACTACACGAGCCTCAACAAGGCCTGTCCAAAAGACCCATTCCCATTGCCTCGTATCGACCAAGTTATAGATTCCACCGCCGGGTGTGAATCCCTTTCTTTTCTGGATGCCTACTCGGGCTACCACCAGATCGCGATGAAGGAATCCGACCAGCTCGCGACTTCCTTCATCACTCCGTATGGCTCGTACTGTTACGTCATGATGCCGTTTGGCCTGAAGAACGCGGGCGCTACATACCAGCGATGTATGCAAGCGTGTTTCTCCGACCAAATAGGCCGTAACATCGAAGCGTACGTCGACGACATCGTCGTCAAGACCAGGAAGGTCGACGACCTCGTCACCAACCTGGAGGAGACCTTTGCAAACCTTCGGCGGTTTCGCATAAAACTCAACCCCGAGAAGTGCATTTTTGGGGTCCCAAAGGGAAAGCTGCTCGGTTTCATCGTCTCCGAATGTGGCATCGAAGCCAACCGGCAACCGCGATAAGATCTCTGCCATCATGAGGATGGGGCCGATCAATGACCTGAAGGGGGTCCAAAGGCTAATGGGGTGTCTCGCGGCTCTGAACCGCTTCGTGTCTCGCCTCGGTGAGCGCAGGATGCCACTCTACAAGCTACTGAAGAAATCCGATCGTTTCTGCTGGACCCAAGAAGCTCAGGAAGCTCTCAGTCGACTGAAGGCATTCTTAACCTCACCTCCAGTATTGGTCGCCCCGGCACCGCAAGAGCCGTTGCTCCTCTACATCGCCGCGACAACCCAAGTCGTCAGCGCGGCGCTTGTCGTGGAGCGAACGGAGGAAGGACGTGTCTTCAAGGTGCAGAGGCCGGTCTACTTCGTCAGCGAAGTACTCTCCGAAACAAAGGTTCGGTACCTGCAGGTACAGAAGCTGTTGTATTCGGTGCTCATCACGAAGAGGAAGCTGGTCCACTACTTCGACCGGCACCCCATCTCCGTGGTGACCTCGTCACCCCTCGGAGAAATCGTCCACAACCGTGACGCCATCGGAAGGATCGCCAAATGGGCTCTCAAGCTCAATGGCCTCGACATATCGTACGTCCCCAAGACGACGATCAAGTCGCAGGTCTTGGCCGACTTCGTCGCCGAGTGGACCGAGGCCCAAGTCCCGCCAGCGATCGAGGACCCCGAGTACTGGACGATGTACTTCGACGGGTCCTACACCAAGAACGGGGCTGGTGCAGGGGTTATCATCGTCTCCCCTCTCGGCAACAAGTTTCTGTACGCCATCCGACTACTTTTCGACGCGACCAACAATGTCGCCGAATACGAGACCCTCGTCAACGGCCTCCGGATCACCGCCGACCTTGGTGCTCGGCGACTCTACGTCCACGGCGACTCCAAGCTGGTCGTCGACCAAGTGATGAAAGCCACGGAGCCTCACGACGCCCGTATGGCGGCCTATTGCTTGGAGGTCCGCAAGCTCGAGGAAAGATTCAAGGGATTCGAGCTTCACCATAGCTACCGATGCTACAATGGTGAAGCCGACTCCCTCGCTAGCCTCGCCTCCAGCAAGGGCCCGGTCCCTCCCAGAGTCTTCGTCTCCGACCTCCACAAGCCATCCATCCGGTTGGATTCGACGATCGAGGGCGCAGCCGACCCCCTAAAAGCGAACGCTCCGACCGACGTTCGGCCGAACGCGTAGCCGCCTGGGTCGGACCGTAGTGTGCTCAACGTTGAGTCCGACTAGAGGCAACCCTTCATCGACCGGTTGACAAACGGATCGCTCCCCGCCGACCCCACCGAGGCTCGGCGCCTCGCTCGGCGGGCCAAGTCCTTCGTCCTGGTCGAGAAGAACCTCTAGAAGAAGAACCCCTCTGGGATCCTCCAGAAGTGCATCCCGGCCGACCAAGGGTGACACCTGCTGATCAACGTCCACGGCGGGGTCTGCGGACACCATGCCGCGCCACGGTCCTTGGTAGGAAAAGCCTTCTGGCAAGGCTTCTACTGGCCGACCCCTATGGCTGATGCTACGCAGATTATTCGCACCTGCGAAGGCTGCCAGTTCTTCACCAGGCAAACGCACCTCCCGGCGCAAGTCCTACAGATGATCCCCATCACGTGGCCCTTCGCGGTCTGGGGGCTCGATCTGGTCGGACCCTTCAGAAAGGCGCCCGGGGGTTTTACTCACCTGCTCGTCGCCATAGACAAGTTCACAAAGTGGATAGAGGCCAAGACGCTAGCGACCATCACCTCCGCGCAGGCGGCCAGCTTCTTCCGCGACATCGTCTACCGCTTTGGGGTCCCGAACTCCATCATCACCGACAACGGGACGCACTTCACTGGGAAGGAGTTCCTCGAATTCTGCGATGACATCAACATCCGCGTCGACTAGGCAGCGGTTGCGCAACCCTGCGCCAATGGCCAGGCCGAGCGAGCCAACGACATGATTCTCCAAGGGCTCAAGTCAGGAATCTTCAGTCGCCTGAAGAAATTCGCGGGACGGTGGGCAGCCGAGCTGCCCCCCGTTCTTTGGAGTTTGCGGACCACGCCAACCCGGTCGACCGGATTTACGCCATTCTTCCTGGTGTTCGGAGCGGAGGCCGTCCTCCCGACCGACTTGGAGTACGGCGCTCCAAGAGTAGAAGCCTTCGACGGCGCGCGGAGGTCGGAAGCACAACAAGATGCCCTCGACCAACTCGACGAAGCACGAGACGTCGCCGTCCTGCGGTCGGCCAAATACCAGCAGACACTACGGTGGTACCACAGTCACCTGGTTCGCGGCAGGTCGTTCAACGTCGGTGATTTGGTTCTGCGCCAAGTCCAGTCCAGCAAGGACAGACACAAGCTCTCTCTGCCCTGGGAAGGCCCTTTCACCGTCGCAGAGGTCCTCCGACCCGGCACCTTTCGTCTTAAGGACGTCGAGGGTAACCTCATCGCCAACGCAGGGAATATAGAGAAATTGAGAAGATTTTATCCTTAGAAGATCTCTCTTGTCCATGTACTACTCGAGAAGTCTCCAAACCGAGAAATCGCATCGATCGGCTATCCGATCGAGCGTCCAGTTCTTCCTCTCGGTAACTTTGTCGAGCCCAAGCACTATGACCTACGCCCCAGCGGCTGAGGTCCCGAAGTAGTGCCCTACGGGTCGAACAAATTGCACATGTAAAGTGACCAGCAGTTGGTCGGGATTACGTCCCTCCCGCGCAAACTCGCACTAATACCTGCCTCCGACCTACGCCCGACCCCTTGCGGTCCCTAAAAGCTACGGTCATCGAAGCGCATCTCACAAAAACAAGCCCGTTGAAAAAAGAGAAGAAGAACCAGCGAGCAGAGAAAGGAACGGAGTAGCAACTTCTTTTTATTTATTTATTTACATAAAGGGGCACTAGCCCCACCGGCGGAAGCCGCCCACCCGGATCGGAGCTCCCCGTCACTCACGGCGGCGCTCCTCCAGGTGCGCGCCGATCCAGCCGAACGACGCATGACGCCGCTCCGTCAGCGCCTCAATCAGCGGCGCCCTCACCATCCGAAGGCGAGGCATAACCGCGATGAGGGCGTCAACCCGCCTGGCGTCCCAGACGACGGCGCCGGCCTCCACGTCCGCCACGATCCTCCGCCAGGCTTCCTCAGCGTCCACTGAGGACTCCCTGAGAAGTTCAGCGAAGCGGTCCCCCATAGTGGCGCGGAGAAGCTTGGCAAAGAAGTTCTGGTGTGGCTCAAAAAGATCTCAACGCACCTCCTTTTATACCCCAAGGCGCGCGACACGAAGAAGATCGAGTAACTGCGGGGAGCGGAATTTGAAGCGTCCTGCACCAAGTCCAACCACGACGCAGCCCTCCAGAAAAGATAAGGCAGCCTAATCCCAAAAAAAACTCTTTTCCGTTTTTGACACGTCTCTTTCCCCCGAGCTCAAAGTGGTACGCGGCAACTGCAGCCCAGTCCCCGCGCACCACTTGGGGGCTACTTATGACTGCACGGGTCAGTGACCTGGGTCGGTGACCCAACCGACCAAACGGTTTCCCTCGCGGTAACCCCTTCGACCAAAGTGCTACGGCCTACGCCCCTGCGGCTACGGCTGCGAAGTGGCACTTCGCAGAAGAAGGAAATTACTCGAGCGAGGCAAGCCGAGGCCGGTCGAAAACACTTCTTCTCTATGAAGTGAGCGCTCTAAGTTCTAGTCCTCTCCCGCGTTTCCCTCGGATGTGATCAACACAACACCCACGCTCTCGGGAAACCCCCACGGATCCCGTAGCTACGGTCGTAAAGCGTTCATCGCATCAAAGAGACGCGGGATGAGCGAAGGGAAACTTAGAACGGCCCAGCAGGCCGGAACCGTTAGCAACTCTTTCAATCATTATTACACAAAGTTCACTACCCCACGGACACGAAAAACAAAAACTAATCATCTCCTCGCTCTCGGTGGAGGACACTCTGCGGCGAAATCCTCTCGGCGATCTCCCAGGCGTATGGGTCGACCTGGGACTCAAACCTATCGACTTCCTCGTCGGTCCAGTTCCCGGCGATCCCACTCCCGACCGTCTCAAGGTCGATGCCATCGTAGTAGGAGATGGCATTGACCAGCGCCGAGGAGGCGCCGAAGCTTCGACATGCTCCGGCACGCCGGCCAGCATGGAGGAAAGGGAGCTCGGGCCCGGGATGAGCCCTAGCAACCGGTCGTAGACAGCCTGGCCGACCCCCTGAAGGGTCGTCAGCTCGGCTGTCAGCTCGGTCACCCCCCTCTCCGCTATCTGCTGAGCCGACAGGGCCACGTCCCGCGATGTGACCGCCGCATCCCGCTGCTCCGCCGCCAACCTTCACGACTCCAAGGTGTCGCCGAGGTTCCTTTGCAGCTCTGCAAGATCAAGACCGCGTCAAAAGACGCCTATCGCAATGTCCACCAAGGGGTCGGACAACTCACCAGCCGCGGAGGCCTCCATGGCGCGGAGTTCCTCTTCAGCCTTGGCACGCGCCTCCCAGTCGGACGTTGCGTGTTCGGCGAGCGTTTTCGCCGATGTTAACTCCTCTCGAGCGGAGTCTCGCTCGACGTGCAATTGGTCGGCCTCCCTTCGGGCCGAGTCGAGTTCGTCCCGAAAGAGGGCTGCCTCCAACCGAGCGGACTCCTCCGCGCCAGCCACGGAGGCCCTAGCTTTCTCGGCCTCCTCCAGGGAAGACCTGGCCTCAGCCACCTCGCCGCCCAGGGACTGCGCTAGCCGCCGAGCCTCCTGCAGGGCCCCGGTGACTTCGTCCAGCCGCTAACCGGCGACGGTGACCTTCTCCTGCTCGGCGGCAAGCGCTCCCTGAGCATTGCGCAACATCGTTTCGAAGCGGTCGCGCTCCTCTTCGACGGCCTCCCTCCGACCGTGCATACGCTGGAGGAAGGCTGACTTCTCTGACGCCCGAGCCTGCAGACGCTGCAAGAAACCACTTGGCCGGTCAAACACAGCCCTGTTCAAAAAATTGCAAGGACAAGGTTCTTTTGACCTTACCGACCCAACCGGACGGGCTCCCCCAATGATAAAACCTAGAGCCCTGGTGGAGGATTCGAGAGCGAGGAGAAGATCCTTGCGGATCTGGCCGATCTCGTTCTCAACGTTCCTCTCACTCTCTTCTAGAGCCGACCAGTCGCGGTACTCCGCCACGTCGTCCAAGACGAGCAACGGCTCTCCGGATGGGCCGCTGCCCGGCCAGGTGAGCACGGGAAAGGACTCCGCGGCGGACCCCGACTGCGCCGTCCCAGCGGCCCGCCCTTCCGGAGATCGACCCGGAGAGTCCAACCCGACCTCGATCATCTCCGGGGCCACTCCGGCTGGTGCGTCCTCAAGAGCCCATCGCAGGGCCTCCTCCGACAGTCGGCGCACGCTGACCGGCGGTTCCCCCGGTGGTGGAGGCAGAAGAACCTCCTCGACCCCCTTGACCGGTGTCACGGAGAAAACCGGACTCCTCGGGCCCCCCGGCGGCGGCACCACCTCCTCTTCCACCGGCCCCGCCGCAGGGACTGTCCCCGCGAGGCCCCCGCTCCGGACGGCCCCCGCCGGTGGAGGCGGAGAAACACGACCCCTCGCTCCCGAGGTCGGGCTCAGCACCACCTCCGCACTTGAATAGACCCTGCACGCAACAACCAGTCGGGAACTACACAAGATAGCCCGAGCGAAAGGCGAACCAGAAGACAGGCGAGACACTTAACGTGTCGAGCGAACGCGCGGCGGCCGACGCGCCCTTTTCGCCGGACCCCCGCGTAGGGGCGTGACAGCTCTCCGCCTCCTCAGGAGGAACCCCGAACTTGGAGCGTCCTCTTGAGGCTCGAAGGCACCGACCCCTTGGCCGGAGCCCGCATCGGAGCCGCCCGAATCGCCCCCGGCGCTTTCGCTGCTCTCGCTCGAGATCACCTCCAGGCTGCCTTTGCTCAAGGACGTGTCAGAGACCTCCTCGCCCCGCGCGGCTCGGGCCGCGTGCTCCTCCTTCTTTCGCGCCGTCGCGGCTTTTCTCCTCTCTTCCCTCCGAGCCCGGCGGGCGGCGTCGCGTTGATCTGCGATAGTGCGCGCCGCGGTCCTCGCCTCTTTATCTCCTGGTAAGTAGGCCCGAGAGACCATGCCACCGAGCCCCTGCGAAGGTACACTCGGATGAGCGTGGGGAAGGATAAGGGGAGAAGGACCAGAAAAAGGGGGTGCCACCCGACCTACCAGATTCGGCGGGTTCTGTGCTGAGAACGGCGCAGGGATGCCGCCGCCGCCTCGGTGTCACCCGCACCGACGACCGCTGATACCCGAGCTAAAAGCTCTAACGCCGGGAGCTCTGCCTCGGACATCCTCATGGAGTCGGATGTCCCAGTGTACCTGAACATGGGGTGCACCCGATCCCTGAAGGGCTGAACGTGCCTCTCCATGAACGCGCGAACGACGACGTCGCCCGTCACACCCCGCGCCTTCAGGTCCCTGATCCGCTCAATGACCATCTTCACCCTCTTCTTGTCCTTCGCCTCGGGTCCCCAACCCCACTGGGGACCCGGCTCGGGTAATCCCCCGGTGAAGACCGGGGCGCTGTTACCCGGGTTCTGGACGTAGAACCACTCGTTGTGCCATCCCCGGTTTGACGACGGCAGCTTCACGTCGATGTAGCCCGCCTTGCAGCCGCCGTGCAGCTGAACGGCAACGCCGTCGAGGGGAGCGGCCACGTCTAACAGCAGCCGCGCCAAGAAGAAGTGCCTCCAGAGCCCCCAGTGGGGTTCAATCCCCAGGAAGGCCTCGCACAGCGTGATGAAGATCGCGATGTGGAGGACGCCGTTCGGGTTCAAGTGGTGCACCTCCCCCCCGTAGAAATGCAGCAGTCCGCGGACGAACGAATGGAGGGGGAGCCCGAATCCGCGCTCGTAGAAGGAGGCGAGCACGACGATCTCTCCGTCACCCAGCGCAGGGGCCGTAGCCCCCGTCGGCACCCTCCACTGCGACACGTCCCGCGGGGGGAGGAACCCTTTCTTCTCCAAACCAAGGACGTGGCCGGGCGCCGCCGTGCACGGGGGCCACGACATCGCTGAGACCAACAAGGAGGCGAGGCGAGAGGCGAGGAACCGAGGAGTCCTCTTCGCCGGCTGTGAGCTTTCCTCTTTTCTGTTTTCCCTTTTTGTAGAAAGCAGGAATGGGTGCTCCCCTCCTCGCGCCTCCCTCGCCCTCTTTATAGACACCGGGCGGGAACAGGCGCCCCTTCGCGTGAACTAGCGCGGTTCGACTGCTCGATCGCCACCGCGCGCCATCGCTGGGCTAACGCATCGTAGTTTTTTAATCCCCACTAAGCATTAAAAGTTCTGACAAGACAACTGCCTCGCGCCGCGCGCCACGCAGCCCCACGGTCTCCGCCGGGCGTAATGGGCCAAAGCGCCCCGAAAAAGGTATGACCGGCCCATTGGGCCGCCCGGCCTCGAGGTGGCGGAACGCCTTCTGGCTCGCACCCGAGGCCCGGCACCGTGCTGAGGGTTACGAAGGCCAAGTCCAGTCGACTGGACCCAGTGCCGCCCCAGCACGAAACCAGAGCGAGGGGCAGACCAGGGTGAGCCCCCAGTGGGCCTCCAGTTGGGTTGCCGGACGACCCAATCACCTTGGCCCGCGTCCGAGACCATACCTCACACTCTCCCGCGGAACTCATCGATGAGTGGCGGCCAGCCGCGCTTCGGGTCGGCGGACGACCCGGAAGCCCGATACGGGATCGAGTAAGGAAAGGTTCCTATGGGACGCCCCGCAGTGGGCCGGACACCCGCGCCGGGTTTTCTGTCCGCTTGGAAATGATCCCCCCGAGGGAGATCACCAAGGTCCCACTCGGATTACCCGTTAGTAGCTCGCACGAGCACGGGGTTCAAGCCGGCGTAGGTAAACGCGTGTTTGCTCACCCGCTCCAGGTCCCACGACTGTGGCCGACCAGAGCCCGTCCAGCTATAACGTAAACGAACGTTTCTTAAATGCCGGAACTTCGCAAAAAGGCACCCAGGGACCCCGCCGACCTACCCGACGGCGGGTCGACTCCGACCGGGGTAAACCCCCGACCGGCTCTCCGACCCGCCGAGAGCTACACCACCGGTGCGCGCCACAAGACCGTGCTCCTTCGGCCGAGGCAGCCACCGGCAGGCTGCGCCGACCGGACCCTGCTGACCTACCCGACGACGGGTCGACTCCGACCGGGGTAAACCCCTGACCGGCTCTCCGACCCGCTCGGGGCTCTGGTTACACTCCACTGGTGCGCCACAAGACACCGGCTCTTCGGCCGAGGCGGCCACGGGTAGGTCATACGACCGACCTACCAGACGACGGGTCGCCTTCGACTGGGGTAAACCCCCGACCGGCTCTCCGACCCACTGGGGGCTCGGGGGCTACACCCATCGGGTGTGCTCGCGCGCACCCGGGCTCCTCAGCCGTGGCAGTCTCCGGCACGCTGCGCCGACCAGACCCCGCCGACCTACCAGACGGCGGGTCGACCTCGACTGGGGTAAACCCCCGACCGGCTCTCCGACCGCCGGGGCTCGGGGCTACACTCCACCGGTGCGCCACAAGATCTGGGCTCTCCGGCTAAGGCAGCCACCGGCAGGCTGCTCCGACCGAGTCTCGCCGACCAACCCGACGCCACGTCGACCTTGCCAGTTGACCAAACCCCCGACCGGCTCTCCGACCCGTTCGGGGGCTCGAGGGCTACTAACAAGTACACATACCATGGGTACCCCCATCAGCCCGGAACCACGAACAGGCTGACCTCTTTAGAAGCCCAGCTCTGGCGAAGGGCCCGTGGGCCATAAAGAGAGGACTGCCTCGATTCGACCACCCGGCAAGCCAGCAGTTCGACCCTTAGGTCGGAGAGCACGGCTTGCCGGGCCCGGCCAATAGCCGGGGTCAAGCCCCGCGCTGACATCTGGCTAACTGCCCTGCGCACGCGACATCCCATGACGTCCGTACCAGGGTAGGCGGTCTCTTCCCGAGGATGTCAGAGGACTCGCCAAGAAGTCAAGCCCCGGTCCCGTCATACAGACACGTCGCGGAGGAGAGCGCCCCCTCCCGAGGCCACGCAGAGGTCAGATGCAATTAATTGCCGGGTCTGACGGTCGTACGAAGCAGTGCGTCACCCCGCTAGCCCGACCGAGGACCCCCTGCCGCAGGACTACCAACCTGGCATGGGGGTGGACGGAGCCCGGTCGGACGATAAGATAGAAGACCAGACTCCAAGGCGTCTAGTACCCCTTCTTTTTTCTCTCCAAACTCCCATGTAACCTGCCACCTCCGAGTCTATATGGAGAGGCAGGACGCTAGGGGCGGGGGGAGATCGATCAATATAGAACCAGAAACCGGTCGAACGCAAGAGGGAACCCTTCCTCATCTGTAACCCCCTGGCGATCGTTCGCCTCTAGAAACAATACACACCAACAGCACGAATTGGAGTAGGGACATTCAGCTCGAACTAGTATAAACCCCTGGCTTCTTGAGTCAACCATTCGAGGAGAGGGAGCGCGCGACCCCCACTAACCAAAAATTCGTATTGCCGGTGCATGAAACACCGACACTAAGTAACCCGAGGTCACTCATCTTGAAGAGAGACTTCATCTCCTCTTCGAACATGGCAATTTCCTCTGGATCCGAACCAGTGATGATGAGGTTGTTGACGTAGATCCCCACAAGCAACCACGATGTGCCGCTACCGCGTGCTCCGACATGCTCCGGCCGAACTCAAGGGACGCCAAGCAAGTGTCCAACTTTGAGTACCATGCTCTAGGTGCTTGCTGTAGCCTGCAGAGCGCCTTTGATAGCTTGTACACTTTCTTCTCTTGGCCTTTGGTGACAAAGACAAGAGGTTGCTCAACGTACATCTCCTCCTTGAGATCACCGTTGAAGAAGGTGATTTTACATCCATGCGGTGCACCATCCACCCCTCATGCATAGCGAGAGCGATTAGGAGGCGAACAGATTCAAGATGTGCAACTAGGGCTAGCAAAAGCTCAAAGCTCGTGAGCCACTCAAACTTGGCTTGTTATGAGCTCGGCTTGTAAAACAAACGAGCCGAACCGATTACCTAGTTCGTTATCTTAACGAGCAGAGCATGATCTAACTCACGAGCCGCTTGTTAGCTCGTTAAGGCTCGGTAACTAAATATTCACTGTGATTATTTCTGATGTAAAATACTTTTAAATAGATGAATATTTAAATTATGTATGTCCATGTAACCATGTTAGGTTGGAATATAATTTTTTAGGATCGTTAATCGGCTCCTCACTAATTATATATGTTTTCCTTATATGTTGGATAATTAATTATGGTTTCATTTATGTAGTTATCCTGTTGCATGTATGTGTTAATGTGTGATGTGTGCTCATCATGTGGCTTAGTTTAGCTTTTGACTAATTACCTTAGCTCATGTGATTTAACTTAACTCAGTTCATCTTAACTGACATGGATCACGAGCTGCTCATGAGCCACTCGAGCTTTTTATCAAGCCCAACCGAGCTGAGTTTTTAGCTCGTTAACTTAACGAGCCGAGCCAAGCCACTTTTTTTTAATGAGCCTGAACAAGCCGAGCCGAGCTAGCTTGATAGCCAGCCCTACATGCAACCCATGTGAACACATCCTTGAAATCCACTCCCTCATGTTGGACATTCCCCTTTGCCACGAGACGTGCCTTGTTCTTGAGGATGGCCCCAAGGGCGACCTTTTTGATCTTGAACACCTACTTCAACCTGATCGATCTACGACCAGATGAAAGACCAATCAGAAACCATGTTCAATTCTCGTTGATCGAGCTTATATTTTCGAGCATTGCCATGCGCCAATTCTTATCTCCCTCGGCCTCCATGATAGTGGCCGGCTCTTCTTCGAGCAAGAGATATAACTCGTCGATGTCGAGTTCTTGCGTGACGGTCGTGTCGTAGATGTTTGCCATGGTCCAAAACCTCCATGGACTATTATTGTCGGCGTCGAGCAATGCCAAGGCGTTGGATGGTTGAGAAGCAAACTCGACACATGCCCCGATGTCGGGCGTGGAATCATCGGCACTGGGTGCCACGGTGCACTCATCACGTGTCTGTGGGCACGAAGACCCATACGTGTCCAAGCTAGCTGCTGAACCGAGTGAGCTGTGGCCTCCTGCCACGTGTGTCGAGCTAACTGTTGAAAAGGGTGAAACTGATGGTGAAGTTGCACTCCCCGTGTCCAATATCGAGTCAACGTCTGAGACAGAGTTGATCATAAATTGCTCACCGGTGCTCGGCGTGTAGCCATGATCATCCTCACTCCAACTCCACTTGGCGCCTTCATAAAAGATGATGTCAAGTGTGGGACCCCGGATCGGCTATCCGAAATCTCCTTTGTATCTCTGTACTAGTCCCAGATTAGTAGCTAGTACACATAGTCAGCCGTTAAGTACCATTGCCGAACATAACGAGATTGTAACATAAATATAGAGTATTAGCCACATGGCTACTTATTACACTACTTGGTCACATGACCCGAGTCACAGCAGCGGAAACAAAACGACAAGAAGCGAAACCCAACGCACACCACAGGCGATGACAAGACACGCGACTAGTTCTCCTGGCGATCTTCCTCGAACTCCTCGGCGTAGAACTCACCGTCTTCAACGGCGTCCTGATAATTCTCTGATAACAACAGTTTATGTAGTATGTGAGTACAAAAGTACTCAGCAAGTCTGGGAAATTATGCACATGTAGGGCTTTCCAAGGAAGGCCTAATATGGTTTATTTGCATAAAGCCAAATTTCATCAAACCATACTTAATAATAATTTCCACAAAGCATATTTTAGCAATTATTTTAATAATTGAATTATTTAATATTTCAGTGAGGGTTCTATCCACCATCACTAGCATAAAGGCTCTATCCACCACATTTTAAAAGATCAAGGTTATCCACACCTGACTCTATCCGTCATGAAATAAAAACAGGTTCCATCTACCTGGTTGGCTCAATCCGCCACTTAAGCATCCGAGAGTTCTAACCACTCCCGAATCCCAAAACATCATTTATTTTCAAAATCAAAACCAAAGTCTACTAGTATGAAAGCATTCTTTGCTTTGCCCTTGACCGTAGGCACGGCTATTCGAATAGTTTTAACTCTGCAGAGGTGTACAGCTTTACCCACAAGACATGATCATCTCTTTAATGCCATGTAATTAACACACTTCCTTTGGTTTGTCGGCAGAGGGATCATGACAAGGCCTTTACAATGTATACGCCTAACCCGACCCACCCGCTGAGGTTTCACCACTGTTAGGGTTCAATCCACCCAGTACAGAAACCCCCTCTTGCACCGTGTGAGAAAAAAACAGTCTTGCCTCTATCCGGCACCCACATTCCACCATTTGGCGAGTCTAAGTTAGGTTTCTACAAATTATTTAGCCAGGTCGTACCATTATAGACATGTGGTAGTATGGTAATGCTTAGAATGGACAGTCATAAGCGTCGGTCCTTAATTGACTTGGGGCGTTACTTGCACATTGGAAACTAGTGCTCAATCCGCACCCACCCGACATTCCAATCCGCCCAAGTCCAAATCCTTTTTCATTTTGTTTTTATTTTATAAAAACAGTACCAAATACTTTATAATAATTTCCAAATCACACTTTAAATCATAACTTTTGTATAATCCCTCCCATGGGTCATTTTCATCAATTCGGGTACTAAGCATATCTACCGTTCTAGTCAACAAATGTCATAATATAAAAATATACATGGCAAAGCAACGGGTCCTAGGGTTACAATTAAGCATAGGTATCAATAATCAAGGAGGTAATTGCAATTTGGATTAACTAATCATCTATATTTGACATACGATGATAAAGATAGCGATGCATGTTTATAAAGCATTGTAAACACATTTGCAAACATGGGATCAAAATGCATCAAAGGACATGCCTTCTATCTCGGCGGGGATGTCGAACTCTTGAAGTCCGGCGGCGGGGTCGGCGGACTCGGCGAGATCGTCGGCTACGCGCAAAACGGTACACAGAATAAATAACAATAAAATAAATAAAACCCAAAAACTACAAAACTTATACTGGCAGGTAGATATTGAATTTAGATAAATTTAGGAATTTGAACGGAGTCAATCGGAGTTCGGACGGAAAAGTTATGAGCCGCCGAAGTTTGGAAAATCATGAAATTGCAAAACCGAGGAATATTCCTGGAATCTTCATTTTTCTGATTTTTAGATTAAATGGAGCCTATGACTAGTGGGCCCATGCTGTCATTGAGGGGGCTCTTCTTCCCCAAATGGAGCAAGAGCAGGGAAGGAGGAGCTCTGCCATGGCGCCGACGAGGTGGGGACCGGGCTGCCACGGCGGCGACCTGGCAGACGGGCAATGGTCGGCGACGGCGGCGCGGCTCATGGGCAGCCGACGCTGGCCGGAGCCGGGCGACGGCGACGGCAGCGGCGGGTCGGTAGGTGCGGGCGGCGCGAGCAGCGGCGGCAATGAGGCGACACTGGCGCCGGCCGTATGGGCCACAGGCAGCGGCAGCGGTGAGGATCCGGCGGCCACGACGGCCGGCAGCCGACGGCGATAGAGGCCGAGATGCGCCAGAGCGCGGCAGCTCGGCCCGGCTTTACAGCGCGCGGCATGATGGAGGCGCGCAGTTGTCGGCGAGGTGGGCAATGGGTCCCGACGGGCGGGCAGTCGGGCAACAGACGGCCTGGCCAGCAGGCGCATGGCAAGCACGAGCAGAGGCCAGGAACAGAGCCCCAAATTTTTTTTGAAAATTGGAAATTTCCCAAAAATTAGAACATGGCTCCACAAATTGATTGATGTAACCACTAGAGTACATCTAGAAGGGCTCACGCTTGCAAGGAATTGAACAATTGCTCACCGGAGAAGATGAATTTGGCGAAGAACGGAGGTTCGGACGAAGCGACTCAACTCCAAAATTCATCGTCAAAACTTGAGGAACCCTAAAATTGGTCGATGGGTTAGAATCTAGACATCCATACGAACACGAGGAAATGAACGGAATCGGATTTGGCTCCCTGGAGAGGAAGATATGACGATGAACACAAAGAACACGAAAAAAGTGGTTCGACGCCAGTTTTCTCGATGTAGCGGACAAATGAGTTAGAGATGCAAAGGATGGGTGCTACCACCGGGAAGAGGATTCTAATACGGAGATTTGAGAGGTGGTGGTGCGCCGTTTGGAGTTGAAACGGACGAGCTATTGCCATTAAAGAGAGATTCGGTTTTTCCTTAATGCGGCGGTTTTCGGCGAGATTTGGGGCTAATGAGGGTGAGGAATGGAAAGGTCTCGCCGTTACGCTTCCAACGGACCCGGCCATGATGGATTTGGAGCATTACTGCGAGAATTATGAGCATTTGAATGGAGGGAGGCAATGAGGGAGCTTATGTTCTTTTCCCTGGCAAGAACACCATCATGCAAAGCATTCCAAGGTTGAGGTTGGTGAATAGTGCCGCCACATGTCATGCTCCTATTGGCCGAATAATACACGAATGCAATGCCCTAGAGAAAAATTAGCAAAAATGGTCAAAAAATTCTGGAGAAATTCCTAAAACCATTAGGGAATATTTGGAACCCAATAAAATTGGTTTTGCGAAATTTGGATGAAATTTGGAGTTTAGAATATTCTGGAGCGAATAGTGGGCATTAAACGAAAGCCGCGCGAGATAAAATACCAGAGAGCTTCCAAAAACCTTGGGAATAATCCCAAAAATATTTTTAGAATATTTGGAGCCTAAAGCAATAGGTTCCGGGATTTTTGGAGCATTTTCGAACTCGAGTGGAATTTCGGGTGCAGACTGGAATTAGGAAATTCGATTTTTCGGATGAAGGAGAAATGATTTCCAATTTCGGACGAATAGGGATGCCAGGTTAAATTAAACACAAGGAAAATCCAAATTTTGAATTTAATTAATTTAAATTAAATTTTAGCAGCAGACCGAATTGAGGATGTTACATCGAGTGTCACGTGCATGCGTTTGCCAATGGGATTGTACGCACAGTACACTTTGGAGCCTTGCTCATAGCCAATAAAGACCATCAGCTTGATTCGGTCATCGAGCATCTTCATGTTCGGCTTGACCACCTTGACATGCACGATGCAATTGAAAGTGCGAAGAAAATACACGTCTGGCTTGCATCTGTGCCATACTTCTTACGACGTCTTGCCGTCGACGCGAGAGGTGCCGCTTGACCCCATGATCTGTGCAATACTCGTCAAATGCCGCGGATGTGAATTCATCACCTTAGTCGATGCAAAGGGTGCGAAGCTTGCGCCTGTCTTCGAGCTCAGTTTTGGATTGGAACTGAATTATGGTGTCCGACGCTTTAGTCTTTGATTCAAGAAGCTTCACCCACATGTACCAGCTCCAGTCGTCAACAAGGAGGAGTAAGTTGGGCTTCCCTCCCTATGTTGCCAGCGTGATCGGACCGCAAAGGTCTCCATGCATTAGCTCCAGAAGCTCCTTGGCGCTGTACTTTGCCTTTTGTGGGAAGGAATTACAGCGTTGCTTTGCATCCAAACAAATGTCACATATTTGATCCAGATGATCAATCTGTGGTAGCCTGTGTACCATGTTGCGGCATGCTAATGCCCGCAGCGCGTCAAAGTTAAGGTGGCCGAACCGTGAGTGCCATCACCATGCTTTGTCATCGAGCTGTGCTGAAAAACACACATGTTGTGTGATGTCCAAGGCGAGGACATACAATTGGTTCCGAGCACACTCAACCTTGGCGAGGAGTCACTGTTGTTGATTATGGAGCCAAAGTATGCCCTCATCGATCAAGACCCAGCATTTGTTATCGTTGAGTTGACCAAGGCTAATGATGTTATTTCGGAGTTGCGAGATGTAGTAGACGTTGGTGAGAGCACGATGCACATTGTTCCGACAAGTGAACACCATGGTGCCTCATCCTCTAATGTTGACCATCGACGTGTCACCTAACTTTATGGATTCGGTGACTCCCGTGCTTAGCTCGGCGAAGACCTCCCTTGCTACCCATCATATGGTTGCTCGCCCCAGAGTCGAGGTACCAAGCGTTGTCATGCTTGTGGTCGGCCCAGTGGATATGCACTTGCACTTGCTTCTTGTTTAGGAAGAACTCTTCACTCTCCTCTGTGTTAGCTTCGGTGACCAATCCAATGTGCACCATGAGCAATGCCAATTGATCATCATCAACTTGCATGAGGTTGGCTTGGTCGTTGCGCTTCGCCTTACAACAACTTATGGCCCAATGACCGAGCTTGTCGTAGTAGCAACATTCGTCATGGGAGATATCCCGACCGCCGCCTAAAGTTGACCCGGAGCTACTACTGGCACCGACATCCTGCCCCCTCTACCAACCTTGCTGTTATGGCGCCAACGGCCACCACCACCATGGCTGACACTGGTCTGCCCACCACCGCTGCCGTTGCTGCCGCGGCCACCGACACGGTTGCTGTTACCATGATCGCTACTGTTGTCATGACCTCTGCCGACTGAGTGTTACCTGTGTTGCACCACACGCTTGGCCCACACTTCCTCTTGGAAAAGTAGACGGCCATTGGTGCCACCGGCGTCAACGGTGTCGACTTCGAACCGATCCTCGTTGACTTTGAATTGCTCGGTCAAGTCTTCCATAGATAGCATGATCAACTAGACTAAGGTTTTGATTGAGATTGCAATCTGGGAGTATCTTGGCGGCACCGCGTGCAAAAATGTCTCCATGATTTTTTGCTCATCAATGTTGTCGCCGAGAGTCACGAGGTTGTTGATGAGGACGATGAGGTGCATGGAGAAGTCGTCCACCGACTCCCCATCCTTAAAAGTGATGCCTTTGAACTCCTTTTGAAGCACCTGTGCCTTTACCTTGTGCACGCGGTCGACTCCCATGCGCATGGACTTGATTGCGTCCCATGCTTCTCTCGTCGTATTCTTCGTGGTGAGTTTTGAGAGTTTGTCAAATTTTAGAAAAGAGAAAAAATAAAAAAAATGTAAAAGGCCAACTAGGCCAACCCGGCCCATGTTCGCTGAGCCAGCCTAGCCGGCCTAGCAAACTGAGGCTAAGGGACCACCTATCGGTGCCCTAGCCCCAGTCCGGGTCAAGCGAGTAGAGTGGGGCATCGAGCGGGTCATGGGGAGGAGCTGGCAACGGCGCCCAATTCCTGTGGCCTCTTGCGTGTGGCAGCAAGACGCGGAGCTCCCGATGGCCATTGCTCCTCTTCCTCTCCCCTATGCTCCTTTAAAAGCAAGGTTAGAGTTCCTCTCGGAAGCTCACGGTGAAAACCATCTTTTTCCCCCCATTTGATGGTTTCTATTCCCCTCAAATCTGGTTGAAGCTTTGGCACGGTTCTTGCTTTTTTGAAGACCTCTTGTGATCCTTGACACCGATCCATCCTCTACTTACTCTGTGGATGCCGCGATTATTAGTAACTCGAGTTGAGGAGAGGCGGTGAAAATTTTGCTGATGCCATTGAAAAAGTGCGCAATTTTGGTTCTGCCACTAGTCTTTTTGTCATTTTATTTTTGCACTAGTCTTTTCACTTCATCATCGTTTTACCATTTCCGCTAGTTAATTGTGAGTTTGACCTAACGGGAGTTGGTTTCAGACACTTTTGCCCTCAACCCCTGGGTGGGACCCCACCAACCAACCACGCGACGCTAAGCAGTATGAAAAATGTCCATTAAAATTATACCTTACTATGCACGATACAGAATCAAATTTACGCAAGAAAACCAGACATCCACAAACTAAACTCCAAAGTAGGGAGTCTGTTTCTCCTTTAACTATTTCATTGTGGCAGATATTAAGCTTCTAAAATAAGATGAAGAAAAAAAAACAGGTACATTTAGATAAAACTTGTGATTTCTACTTCCAAACCCAAAAAGGCACAATAAAGCAACAATATAATTCAGTGCCATGCTTAATCGTAGAGCAAGTAGATCTGGGCTTTAATTACACCAGTAGTAGATCTTAACATATTAGGATACTGAGCTAATCAGCTCCCAGCAATTGCAATTCATAAAATCCTTCACCTAGGCTATGATACTGAACTAATCTATGCTGATTGGTGAGAGAAGATATTAAAACATCTTAATTACCCTCCTTTCTCTGGCCAAGTAAACATGGCCAAACTTTCCCTCCCAAGTGGTCTCCCAATGTCAAAATCAGACAATACCCACCACTTCTCCTCCTATGAATGCGGTGAAGCCTACAGAAAGCCAACATGAAGACACCATTATCGTTCCATTGGCGGTGGACGCTAATGCGTCGACATATTGCTCGGTGTCGGTGACATGGAGCATGTGCCAGAGGTAGGATCCAAGGACAAGAATGTCGGGGGTGCGCGGTGCCTAGATGAAATCCAAGGAGATGGACGTCGACGGTGAGGGAGACGAAGAGCACGCTGGAGAAGGAGAGCGCCTTGTAGCGGCTGAGGTGCCAGCCCACGAGCCCCATGGGGATGAACATCATCACACACGCCATGAGCATGCCCACCTGTGTTGTGGCGAACACGATCGATCGGCTAGACAAAGCGCCCGCGCGAGAAAGGGACACCAGATCTAGGTCTGACTGGACATGACAAGATTGCGGGAGGAGGTTAGGTGGGCGACCAGCGTGGCATGGAGAGGAAGCGAGAAGTAGAGCAGATGGGCATCGCATCGCATGGTTGGCTGGTAGGTCCCACCCATGGGATGAAGGCAAAAATGTTCAAAATTAACTCTGTTAGGCCATCTCCAATAGCTTCTTTATCCTCATTCACTACCTCAAAAAATGAGCAAGATGCAGCACAATAGCATAAAAACAATCTCCAACAGATTCCTCATTCGGTTGTCCATCTTTAGAGGTAGGAGAGAGAATCCTAAAATCTCATGATTCTCTTTCCCTTTCTCATCTTGTTCCTGATGGGCTCAGAGGCAACGATCACTCCCTCCCGAGCCCGCGAGGACAAGCCAGTGCCGTGAAGGCGGCAATGTGTAACACCCCGGCATCTAGTATGCCTGAATGTTACCAAACATAGACTAAACAACATCTAAATACCATAAATAAAGATAAATTACAGCAAATGTGCAAATGCTAAAACGAAAATTTCGGTAGCATCTCTTTTGTTTTTCCATGAATTGAAGCAACATTAATCATAAGGCAAGATATAGCATGATATGAAACATCTAAAACAGCAATAACCAAATGAAATAACATTACTTATGTCTAAAATAATGAATGCAACCATTCCACAAATCATAACGAATCAAACGATGAACTTAAACTCAAAGCCAAGCCATACACCAAGTTCTCGTGGCACTACTCTTATTATCATAACTCCAAAAGATTAAACTGTGTATAAGTGTAAGCTACGTGAAGAGGTGTAGCTAATGCCCTTTCCCGCATGCCGGTTTCATGGTACTTAAAAACCACATAAAACACAAGCGTGAGTTCATCACTCAGCAAGTATATTGCAATAGATCATAAAGAACAACTTAATGTCAATATCGCTACATGCCATACTTAACATCATGATCAAATCATAATTTCATATACAACATCATATCCGTGCTCCAATCTCATTGTACACAATTCATTATCATCATCATGTATGCAATGCAATGCAATGCACATGTCTCCTTGAAGCACATACCGATATTGTCGAGTACACACCTGTCGGCGTGCACCCTCTTCCCCCTTCCATCCCGTAGATGGAGGGTGCCTACTGCTCGCTTCCATCCACCACGGTGGATGGAATCACGAGGTAGTTCTTACTCAATGGTGCTCCGGATTAGTCATAACTTTCTCACCGACCTTACCGGACTAGTTATGACTTCCTCACCGACCGGGCCATTTTCATGCCATGTATGCAACATATGCCATATACATAAAACAACTTATCATTGCATAGCATCATCATAATCCATTTTCATCATATCATGGGCAAACATAAAACATGGCAAGGTATCAAATCATGTAATCCATTTGCATCTAATCAAGTCTAGCAACAAACAACACGCTACCCATTCCAATACACTTGCCTTAACCGCGGGCGACGGATTGGCGAGAGGATGAGGGCACTCCCGGGGTCAAACCACCTACACAAACATACCACACACTCAAAACGTGCCCCCCAAAATAGTACACAAAAGCTCGTCTACCCCGACTTCACAAACTACTCCCAAAACCGAAAAACAGAGAATCTGTCCCGTCAGGACAGCATGCTTCAATATAGTATAACTTTAATTCTAGGACTCCGAATCGATTAAACGAGTACATCATCGCGAAGCTTAGGAAATTTTCTAAATTTTTCTAAGTATTGGGAAAAGCTGATTCGGACTCTAAAATTGTCTAATCTACAAAACATTACGTTTTGTTCCAATTACGTCACAGATTTGAACACACTCGATAAAACGATCATAACTTTCAAACGGCTGGGCGGAATTGGACGTTCTTGGTTTCCAATTAAAGGTATTGAAGTTATCTACAACTTTCTCAACAGGCGGCCGACCAAATTCCGACTCTAAAATTGCGAAAACTCAAACCCTAGGTCGTGTGCCCAATCTGCCTGAAACAGAGAACTAGGCAAACTCTAGTTTTCATCCAATTTACCCAATCACAGCATCACCTCTTGATCTAAAAGCATCAAAACACCATCTAGCATAGCACCTAGACCATCCCCAAGGATTACCCCTAACCATACCTTCGCCCGACGAACGATGAACCGACGAATGGCGACGAATCTCCTCCCGGTTCTCCCGATCTCCTTCCTCGCTCCGAATCCGCCGAATCTCCTCGTCGCGAAGCTTCCCGATGGAGAGAACAGCGGGTTGACGAGATGAGGAGCTCTCCTAGGTCAGCAAGGAGGAGTGGTGGGGCAAGGGGGGAGGGAGGAGGGGGCGCACGGCTTGGGGGAAAGGAGGGGGCGGCGGCTAGGTGGGAGAGAAGGGGTGGGGCGGCTAGGGCAAGGGTGGGGGCGCAACAAGGGCAGGGGGCGCCCAAGGCTCCAAAAATCAGGTCTCCCTCTCCCTCATGGGCCCAAATCCCTTCCCACTAAAGCCCACGACTCATCCCCTTGGGCCCAAACTCCCCCGGAGAGGCCCAAACTCCCGAAATCGGCCTAGAAACGCGATTAAACTTCATAACGTATAGTTTTAATCTCCAATTTCACATTTTATAATGTTACGACAGTAGTGTCACACAAGGCGCTCTGCCGATCCGTGGAGCATCGTTGATGAGGCAAAGTTCTGCTCATTGTTGCTGTCGTCGCGGGTCGAGTTTCGGGGTCAATTTCGTTAGATCTGGTGTGGTGTTCACGGAATCCGAGAGGTACTAGGGGTGGGAACGCCCCAAGTGTCTGGGTCTCATAGTGGTTAGCTTGTTCTATGGGGTCCCGGGGTGTGAAGCGCCTGGATCCGGTGAAATGTTTTAGTTTGGGGCTTAGTTTCAACTTGTGTGGTCCTTCAGCTGAATGAGACATCGGGTGATTATATTTGTATAATTGATGCATGTGGAGTTGTTTAGATTAGTCAAAGTTGACATTGTTGCTAGGCTTTGATTTGTTAGATGTTTGATGATTTGTACCATTCCATTGTGAATTTTCTGTAAACATCGATTTAACATGCAAATATGCTATATTGAGTTTTGTTCTAGAGCGAATCGCAACACCACCTATATTCGATGCGATTGTTGCTGGAATTAGTGCTAGTAGTCACATAGTGTTTTCACCTAATGCACTCCTATAAAAATGTTTTAGGGGAAATATTTTAAAATTAACGGCTACTATGGAAGTTTTTTTAAACCAGCGAGGCTGTCATTTGATTAAGTAGCTAGTTCTGGGCTACCTTTTGATTTGACATCAGGTCTTATGTGACATTATTTACAAAATCATTGAAACCTTATTTGAGGCTTCCACATACCAAGCTTTAATCTCATTGAGGTGTCCCTGACAAGCTTGTTCACTTGGAAGTGAACCTATTAAGTGATTAGGCACCCACTAAAAAGAAGAGCTTGGATTCGATGGGTGCACGTTCAATATTTATAAAATGTAACTTGAATAGATGATTTATCCTGATCCCCTTGAGAATTTGCCACCAATTCTCAAAACAATGTTCAATGAGGTCTACTAAACATGCATACAATCTCTTGATTGACTGGATGCTCTGATCATGTTTGATATAAAGTAGCCAATAGATTGAAGTGCTAGTGACGAGATTTTTATTCTAACATGTATCTAAAAAGCTAGTAGGTCAGCATAAATGTTTCATCCTTTTTAAATCAAAGGAATAATCTGATATATGCCACTCCTCAATCTGAAAATTCGATGGCATGTGTAAAAAATGCCACTCAATGGCATGATTTTCAACATGCCATCGAATTTCTAATTCCTAGAGTGGCAAATATCCAAATGCCCCATCAAAGGTTCACAATTTACCTTACTAGATGGATAATAAGTACGTTAGTATTATTTTGCCCTTTTTATCATTCTATTTTAAGTTTTGAAGAAAGAATCAACATATTATGTATGCTCATTTTAAAGTTATACTTGGTTCTGAATGCAGGTTTAGTGAATTCGGAGTTGATGGTGGGCCAGCATCAAAGGCCCTTCATCCTAAGTTTAAAATTTTTACCAAAAATATTTCTGCACATCTAGGAGTAGTTGTGCCTCATATTGAGGTAAGAATTTTCTTTACTCATGATATGCTTTATGTAGTCCTAATATTCTCTAGTCATTTACTAGTTTTGCTTTCTTTTTTGAATCTATCCAGTTGAAACATGTGATTGTTGCTACCATTGGTCTTAAGGGTCTCAGAGGTCTCCTTTTTATCTTCAACAGTCATCAAAGTTGTTCGACAACATTTTTTAGTTGCAATCTCACCACATGTGATGGCATTTTTTTAGTTGCAATCTCACTGCATGTTTGTAATTGATCTTTCTTGTGTTTTTTTTACAGTACTATGACGTTAGGAAGGAATGTGAAGGGAAACTTTGCTATGACTTCTCAAACTTGGAGAAGTTCTTTGGTGATAAAGCAGTTAGGGTGGCAATTGGAGTTGGTGACATTGAATTGTTATTTGTGATATTATCTCAAACATGACCAAATTGTTATTTGTGATATTATCTCAGTTATTCTTGGAGCATTTCTGAGTTAGTTAAGTTGTCTTCTTGGATACAGTAATCTTTGATCATAAGCATGCTGGTGAAAAATAGGAGTTTGATTTCTACATGCATAATTTTCTATGCCTATGGAATGAACTGTGTTATCGAATTGTCTGTAGAAAATAGGAGAATAGTTTGTTGTGCAAGAGGGTGGTTGTGAAGCTCTGCAATTCTTTTTTTAAGATGGCTTATTTCTTGTATGAGGCTGCTTGTTATCTGTAAATGAATTATGCATGTAGGGCTAAATAAATGTTATTCATATGGCGGTTATGATAATATCATTATAGCATGAGAGGGAGAAAATAGAGAGTGATTTGGGGAATGCTGTTAGAGAGGGAAGAGATATAGGGAAGGAATTTTTTGGGGGAATTATGTATATAGAGATATAGGGATCCAGATTTAGGAAACACTGTTGGAGATGGTCTTAGGTCAAACTCACAGTCAACTGATGGAAATAGTAAAAAGAAGATGAAGTGAAAAGAATAGTGGCAAAAATAAAACGACGAAAAGATTAGTGGTAGAACTGAAATTGTGCACTTTTTTAGTGGCATTAGCAAAATTTTGCCTTTCCATTAATCATCTGAAGGTTCCAGGGTCTTGCAAATTAAGTCCATATTTGGAACACAAGAATTTCATAGTAATTTTGCATGAATTTTATTGAAAATAGTTCAATTCCTCTAGAAATAGTGAAAATTTCCCTTTTTCCAAATAAGACCCAAGAGAAATGTTGCACGCACAAACAGAAGTTTGGATATCTTTTTCCAGTTAGTGATTGTTCTTGGACTTTGTATGGTCCATTTAATGAATCGGATAATTTTCGATCGACCAACCGACCGGATAGCTTCGGATCGAATTCAGACAATTTTTTCGGATATTTTTTGGATTTGGAATTGGATTCGGATATTTTATTTTAGATTCGGATTCGGTATATTACTATCTGTCGGATCGGTATATTCTGAGATCTTTTTCGGATATATCCACACCAATCACTTCAGATATCCGAAATTGATGGCCCATATCGGCGGCCTAGTACACCCCCTCCCCCACGCCGTTCCAGTCCTCCCGACTCCCCCATACAGCCGTGCCATGAGGTCCTCCCCTACTCCCTAGTCCCCCCGCTCGGTCATGCGGTCAAACGCTGCCGTTGCCCTCCGCTCGATCCCCCTGTTCTGTCGCCCCCTGCTCCAGTGCTCCCTCTGCCGACCTCTGCACCTCCCACCATCCTTCTCCCATAGTCCCACCGCCCTGCTCCCTCCGCCGCCCCTCTCGCCACCCTCCACTCCTCCGGCTGCCCCTACCTTCGCGGCTCCACCCCTCCCGTCACTGCCTTTCACCCCTACCTCAGCCAGCCGACCACTCTCGACCTCCAGACTCCAAGCGCCAGTGCTCAGCGAGTCAGCGCCTCAGCGGCATCTTCCCGGATCCCGGTTCCCTACATTTGCTGGCTGCTGCTACATCTCCCGAATCCCGATTCACTCCTTGCCTCATGTTGTCATGAGTGATTATTTTGTATATTCTGTTGCTATATTTTCCATTTATTTACTATGGATGAAGTGATTTGATTGACTTCACTCTCTAGACTATATTTTTGTGTATGTGTTTGTATAATGGTATGGACCGGAGAATATGATTATCTTTTCCCCAGATGATCGACAATGAACATTCTGTGCGCTATAATTTTTATCATCAGAGATAATCAAGCCAGTACTCCAATCCTCCAGTTTTATGGAAAAACCTAATTTTCTTTGTTAGAAAGGGTTTGGGTATATAGGGAATATATGTTCAACATACTGAAAGATGTAATTTCTACTTAGATCCTTGTTTTCTTAATTTTCTGATGCACTTTTGTTATGGAGGATATGATGATCCTTTTCCCAGATGATCGACAATGAATATATTGAGCGCTATAATATATGTTTCCCAGATGTAATTTCTAGAAATATATGTTTTCCCATCTAACAATATGTGTGTTGTTCTAATTTTTTGGGTGTTGAAAACTGATTACCAATGGAGCTAATATTTGTATGGCCATTGTATATGAGTCAATGCCATAATAATTCTCTCTGTATTCTGCATATAATACATGTGATATCACTGTTATTAGTAGAAATGGGGATATTCTCTGTGACTTACAATTTTTGTAGGCTAGAGTAGTTTAGTCCATGATGGATGGTGTCTAATGGATGTGGGAGTAACTTTTATAATTCCACACAATTGGAAGCAATTCATTATGAACAATGCCTTTTGTTTTCTTATTCCGTTGTGAAAATTATTATTTTTTTCAAAACTTTATGTTGTAAAGTTTTGCTTTTCTTATCTTGAAAGTTAATTTCTGAATCTTGCAATGTCATATGATAATGTCATAGTTAAATGTTTTCTGTGTTCATTTCTCCCTGCCCTAACAGATTTTCACTTTACTATCTTGTTCTTTATTCTGTGTTAGTTAGCAGTCTGATGTCTAATATGTTTATATGCTATTCATTTACAGCAAAGCTAGTGAGAAACATGTTCTTAGCTTAGCAAATCTGTTAATGTCATTGGTTACCTTGCTACCTGATTTTTGGAAGCTTTAGTAGCAATTGCAATGAGAAACGTTTTAATATTTGTGTAACAACTAGAGCCTGGTCTTAAGTTGGTTTCTATCATGTAATTTGCAATATGTCAATGTAGTTATGTGTGTACCTTGTTTTATTTGTCCTATGACTCTTCCAAAAGTAGTTGCATTATGTTGGTTTTCAGACAATGTTGATTTGGGAACAGCCTGTGGTAAACCAGCAAGTAGGATCGAAGCAAATCAGTTTATATGTGTTGTTTGTGCATGCTGCACTGTTGTGTTCCTCTTGCTTCATGAGCACTGCGACTGATATGTGATTGAACTTGTTAGATTTTTTATCCTTCTGCATTCCATGGCTTCAATGAAGTAGGAGAATACATATCCTTCTTTAATCTAAATTAACCCTTAATGCAGCATCCTCATTATTTCCATAGCCATCAGATTAAATTCAATTAAAATATTCCTTTGGATCTTGGACACTAAAGAAGTAAAGATATGTTTGGTTAGACACCTTTCAACTCTTGACTAATTCTGACCATTTTCAAATTTTGTTTTTTATTAATGTTAAACATGTTATGCACTCTTGCTCTTAAGACCTCAACACAAACCTTTTTTTTTGTAGGATGAGACTATGGTTGAGTGTAACATCCCAAATTTGTGCTTTTATTCAATTAATGAGTTACTTGAATTTTTGGAATTTTTTGGAATTTATTTGGACTTAATTTGAATTATTTAAATATTTAAAAGTTTCAAATAAATTTTTGTTGAAAATATTTTATTTGAGTCCAAAATGTCTCAAAGTGTTTTCTAGAATTTTTCTTAGCATTTTGCTATTTTTCTTGACTTATTTGAATTTCTAGAATTATTTTAAATTATTAAATCGTTGAAAACCCTAACGGGTTGCACTGTTGGTCCGACCCGAGTCAAACTCGAGTCCGACCGAGCCAAACCGCGCCGGACCTGAGCCTGACCCGAGCCCGTTTCGACCGAGCCAAAACATATTCGCGCGAACCGTTGGATCAAGATCCAACGGCCGAGATTGTGCCACGCCACCCTAGCTATTTCCCGTTTAGATTCGTTCGCGGCGTGCGATCGTGGCCGTTGATCACGTTCGTGCGGACGGCCAGGATGCGGCCACGTCACCCTCTCTATTTCATGGTCGGAGTCCATCGCCGCCACGGCCGTTCCTTGAATTCCGCGCCAAATCTGGACGTCGAGGCCGGTATTTAATGCGTGGGTCAGCGCGTCGTACTCGCCGTTGCCGCCTACGCATTTTGCCCTAGTTTTTGGAGCCCGAGATGCCACCGCCAGCTGCTAATTCCTCACCGTTGCGTGGAGAGTAGCCGCGGTGGTTTTTCTTCTTCCCCGACGCCGTCGAGCCGCCTCCGCTGCTTTTGCGCCCCGATCTAGAGTCCCTGTGTCAAGGCGCACCCGCGTGGACCACTCACTTCGCCGGAGACCACGCGAAACACCGAGGGTAGTGTTGTCGTCCCCAACCCCGGCAACCAAGCACCATCGCGCCATCGCCAGGATCGTCGAGCTCTGACAGCCGTCTAATCCAGATCCGACGCACGTGATACGTCCACGTAGCCAATCCATTTGTTTCATCGGATTAGATCCCCACAATAGGATTTAGATCGTACGGTTAGTATTAGATCTCGAGTTACTGTTTAGATCTATTAGCAACCGTTGGATCTAGATCTAATGCACCAGATTAAGCCACGTATACCCTTACCGCATCGTGCTAAGATTAGATCTCAGCCGTTAGATCTAGATCGTACGGTTAGATTCAATTCACGTTGTAGCGCTAGATGTAATCGCAGCCATCCGATCTGCGGTGTACGACTTAGATCAAGCCATGTGTTCAACGTCGTGTCATGCCACGTCGCCCCCATGATGCGGCAAACCCGATCGAACCTCAGCTGTCCGATCCAAATCGAACGATCCAGATCAAATCGCGTAAATCCAAAACGTGCGGGAATAGATCTAATCTTGACCGTCAGATTTCAAACGAACGGCCCAGATCATGCCACGTTGCGTGGAGCCGGAGCGGCGCGGTTAGCACGGTCGTCGCCTAGTCGCCGCTGACGTCACCGTGACGTCAGCGTTGGACCCGCATGTCAGCGGCTCGGTCGCACCATGCGATGATGTCATCCGTGACGTCATGATGACGTCACGGTGGGACCCGCGTGTCAGCCGTCCCAGCCGAGCCGGGCTGATGTCAGCAATGACGTCATCAAGCCAGGCCCATGTGTCAGCGACACGTGCACCTGTGGACCAAGTCCACGATGGACTGAACCTGAACCGTGGACCAGGTCTATGGACCGGCTGATGCAATCATGACGCAATAAATCGAGTTTCCTTTAGAAAAATAATTTGGCCCAAATCCAAAATGCGTGATGACGTCATGCTGACGTCATATTTCCGATTTTTCAATAGAAAAATAAATGAATTAATTCGGTTTATTCTTTTTAATTGATTTTCAAACTTCAAACGGCTATAACTTTTGCGTTTTAACTCTGATTGAGGTGATTCTAGTTTTTAAATTTTTATAAAATTGAGCACTATTTAATGGTGAATTTTATTTAATTTTTGGAGTTGGGTTTTTCTTTGTTTTTATTTATTTGTTGTTTATTTATCCGATTCGCGTAGACGTTGAACTGCCCGAAGGCTACGAAGGAGAGGTTTTGACCCAGGAACAAGTTCAAGACCCAGAACCAGTACTCTTTGAAGGCAAGTTATGCTTTGATCATGTTGATCCCACTTTTGAAATTATGTTTATTTAAAGTATTGCATGCTAATTTAATTAGAAATGCTTTCAATTAATTTGGGGAATTAGATAAATGACCTATTTGTTGTATGCCACCTTGTCTATAATAATTGTATGCCATGAATCATTTGTCACCCTAAAACTAGAATAATAGTTGGGCTTTAATAATGTGCCAACATGGGTTATTTAGATCGTATGTAGTACGCTTAGCCATGCAACGTGTCAATGACATCATTTTGGAATATTAAATATTAATCTTGACTTAATGAGATATGGAACGTGTTTTTGAAGGATGTGACATGGTTTATGATGGCACGTGGTGTATGGTAATCAACCGGGGTGATAAAATGATTTAGACTAGGGAAAGTGGCAAGATTGTTTCTGGTGGGCCAAGAATGGCACATGGGAGGTCATATTTGGTTTTTGCTGTTTTGAACACTGTGAATTCTTGGGTAGTCTTGCCTCGGTCACTTTAAGGACATAACCTTGCAAGACTTTGAACTGAGTCCAACATACAACCACAAGTCTGGAATGGGACAGACCTGGCCGAGTAAACTGGGATGTCTAGATTTTGGTGCTGTCATGGTGGTGTGAGCCCCGGGTTAACGGGTGGACTCACCGGCGCAAGAGGGGGGCCTTGAGTGTGGTAACCAGCCCCTTCAGTGTTGAAACCTTAGCGAGCAGTACCGGGTCTAGAAGTAGCTTTAGAAAGGCTTTGTTACGGGCACTCGCCTTTGTGGTGTTTGATTGTATCTTGTGAGTAAAGTGTATAACCTCTGCAGAGTGTACAACCTATTCGAATAGCCGAGTCCACGGTATTGGACATTGCTCGGTGATTACAGTCAAGGGTTAGACTTTCGTGAAAATAACTTTTGGTTACTTGGTATGGAAATGATGAACCTGCTTTACGGGTGAAACTGTTTATGAAAGTTATTATTGTTATTACTGTTTTACTACTTTCAATCTATTACTGTTATTTGTGAATGATGATTTACTGCAAAAGAACCACTTAGCCTGTCATTTGTAACAAGCCATGCATATAGAATATTAGACTACATCTCTGTGCATGACTTGCTGAGTGCTTATAAGTACTCACCCTAGCCACAATACAAACATCAGTTGAAGAAGAATCGACGCTAGCATTGGAGGAGGTCCAGGAGGAGCCGACGAACTAGGGACGAGCCCAGTCAGTTGTCTATGGCATATTGGTTGGCGCTACGCGTTTTTTTATTTTCTGCTGCAATTTTATTTGAATAAGACTTAAGCCCTGCGAGGCGTACTTTTGTAACTTGACCATAAGGTCGAGCAACTGGTTATATTTCCCTTTCAATAAAGTACTTTACTATTTCATTGAGTATGATTGTGGTATTTACCGATGTTGAGATTGTGTGCACTAGCGTGATCCTGGACTAGTGCTGAAAATACATAGGGTCCGGATTTGCACATTCGGGTCCCGACATCGAGGCTAATATTGACTGAGTGCTTGAGTATCGAGGACAAGTAGCCATGGACCCATGGTCATGCACTTGTGGAGTCGTGGTCTCATTGAGATGTTGACAGCCTTCCTTGTCCAATTTGGTCTTCAAACTCTTCTATAAGATTGTGTGTATGTTTTTATGATGTAATCATATTATTGTTATTTTATCTTATTGTCTCTTTCATGGAGACATGTACTCATGGTCATGTTGTTGAGATATTATTTGCACATTATTCTATGTTCCATAACTTTTCGCTATGTGTACCGTTAAAATTGAATACACTTTTGCAACTTTGTTAGACTACCTTATAAAATAACTAGTTAAATTGTGATAGTTTTGTTGCATTCAAACTTATACGGTTGATCAATCAGTGCTATATGTGTGCTTTATGCGGTATATATTTTCGCGTGATATTTGGCAAAAATTATCCAGTACCGTATTGATTCCTCTCCGCATTCGATTCGAATCCGCGACCGGTATTACCCGTGCCATATTTGTATCCGGGACTATCTGAATCCGACAAAAATATGGTTTAGGATACGAAAAGAGCGATATCCAACCGAATCCGAGCCGATTGCACCCCTACTGCTTGTTATCTGTAAATGAATTATGCATGTAGGGCTCAATAAACGTTATTCATATGACAGTTATGAAATATCATTATAATATGAGAGGGAGAAAATAGAGAGTGGGATTTGAGGAATGCTGTTAGCAAGGGAAGAGATATAGGGAAGGAATTTTTTTTGGGGGAATTCTGTATATAGGGATATAGGGATCCAGATTTAGGGAACACTATTGGAGATGATATTAGGTCCAACTCACACTCAACTAACAGAAATAGTAAAAAGATGATGAAGTGAAAAGAATACTGGCAAAACTAAAACGACGAAAAGATTAGTGGTAGAACCGAAATTATGCACTTTTTCAGTGGCATTAGCAAAAATTTTCCCTTTTCATTAGTCATCTGAATCTGAAGGTTTCAGGGTCTTGCAAATTAAGTCCATATTTGAAACACAAAATTTTATAGAAAACAGTTCAATTCCTCTAGAAATAGGGAAAAATTCTCGCTTTCCAAACGGACCCAAGAGATATGCTGCACGCACGAACTGAAGTTTGGGTATCTTTTTCCAGTTAGTGACTGTTCTTGGATTTTGTATGGTCCATTTGAGAAAGTCTGCCCGTCGATGTACATGTATAACGTAATTGATCATAGGAAGTAGCACGGTCAATTTGTGTTTGTTATAATGTAACTAGCTAGTGTGGTTTAGTGGGCATGTACAGGCAACTCCAAAATGAGTTTTAAAGGCACGATTTTTTGGATTAGGCATTTGACAATTAGAAACATGACAAGGAGTAACAAACTCATTCCTACAAAACTAATTATTAACTAATGAAAATTGACGTTACCATGTAGTAACACACTGCAGCTCCGTTTTGTACCGCAGACTTGCAGTGGTCTTTCAAAAGCACTTAATTATGTTTCTACTTTCGGACATAATAATCAGGTGAAAGCATATATTTTTTTATAATGTATAATAGCAAAATCTTATTAGAGTCAGTAAATATCCTCATAATTAACTAGATTTTTATAGCGCAGTACAACACAACCCCCAACTGACCCTATGACATCTGCAAGATCGTAGCAAAAACATTCACAAAATCTGATCTAGATCGACGAAACATCGATCGAACCAACTCAATAGGTACGTAGGCAATAGCAGTAATAGTAGCGCTCAATTAATTTCGGAAGCTCTTCCATAAACTACTACGTACTTTGATTAATTAACCTCGTTAAAGTTCTGTCCAAAGCTAAAATAACATCGAAGGATCGAATTCAACAGCTAAACAGTATAAGGTTTAACAAATACTCCTCCCGTTCTTTTTACTTGATATACTAAAATCCATCCCATCAAACTTTCAGATTTAAAACTATCTAAATTAGTTATATAAAAATTATATTATTAGATTTTTGTTATTAAAAAATATTTTTATAATATTATAATCTCATTAGTACATACTAATGTAAAGTTATAAAAAAAATAACCGCTGAAGCCGCATCTTGAAGAACACGAGAAGTAAACAAAAAAGGGTTTTGATAAGTTTCATCTAATGTTTATTACAAGAATCCCATAAAACAACTGAAGATTAATACTCCTGTAATTATAATACAGCTAGCCCGTAGGAGTACTTAATTAGTACACCTCCCAAATAGCTAACTGCAACGAATTAATCGAACACAACACCTCCCGTCAAATGGTTACTACAAGAACCCTACCAAATTACTCCATACAATCAAAGAATCAATGCTAATGAAATCGTAATACAAGCCTGCGGATCAATTAAGCTGCAAAAATCGCGACCCCATAATCCCAAGCTGATCTGCCGGCCGGTGCCTGCCGGCGGTGGGACTAGACGTCGTCGAGGATATAGTCGAACAGAGACACGTCGAAATCCGCCAACTCATCAGTCGACGGTGAGCCGAGGAACGACATGTCGGGAACTGACCGTGCCCCGAGCTCGCCGCCGTCGACGGGTTCGTTGTTGACGTAGGTCGTGAATTGCTCGCCGTTGTCGGCGCACGAGCTTTCCTCTTGCGGCGGCGGCGCGGCGGCGGGCTCGGGTTCTTGTGCGGCTCCGGCACCGGCGCCGCACGCCATGTTGACGTCCGTCTCGTAGCCGCCCTTTGGGTCTAGCTGTGGCCGCCCCAAATCTTGGCAGGCGGGATGGTACCTTGGCGTCGTCTCAGTGTAGCCCATGACCGTGCCCTGTGCTCCCTGACTGTCCCCGTACGTCAGCAATACTTCGTCCATGAACGACGCCGCGGCTTCCTCACCGTCCCAGTACGTCTCCTGCGGCACCTCCTCCAAGAATTCGTTCACGGGCATGCTGAAATTATCCGACGCCGCGGCTTCCTCACCGTCCCAGCACGTCACCTCCTCCAAGAATTCGTTCACGGGCATGCTGAAATTATCCGACGCCGCGGCCTCCCCGAACTGGCCCTGGAGAGGAGGACCAAGAACGCTTGACGGCGGCGGCGCGTCCGCCGCGAACTGCCCCTGGTAATGACCAAGAACGCCCATCGGCGGCGGCGCGACATACGCTAGCGGCCCCTGGTAAGGACCAAGAACGCCCATCGGCGGCGGCGCGACATACGCGAGTGGTCCTCCCTGGTAATGGCCAAGAACGCCCATCGGCGGAGGCGCGGGCTCCGCGTGCTGCCCATGGTAATTAGCAAGAACTCCCGCCGGCGTGGCCTCCGCCCCCTGCCCCTGACCGATACCACGAACGCTCGACGGCGGCAATAGGGCCGCGACTGCATCAAAATACGCCGTTGGAACCATCACCCCGGCGGCTTTCACACCCTCTTCCCCAGGGACGCCCGATCGGTTCGCCCTCTTCCTCTTCTTCTCCTCGGACGCGCGTGGCGAGACGTAGATCTTGCAGAGCACCGGCGCGCCGGCCTTGCCGGTGCCGTCGTCCATGCAGCTGGTGTACTCCTCCATGAGCCACGGCGTCTTGTTTTTCTTCCCGAGGTAGAAGCCGAAGCTGTGCCTGAACCCGACGTGCTCCCCGTCGACGCACAGCTTCTTCTTGGTCTGCTCCTGGTGCCAGTACCCGCCGGTGGCGACGCTGCGCTCGGTGCGCCCCCCGGGCGCGCTCTGGAACCTGCACTCGCTGAAGAAGAACCATTTGTGCTCGGAGTTGCGGGTGTTCCCCGGCTCGTGCTTCTGCCGAAGCACGTCGGGGCTGTCGCCGTAGACGTTGTCGCGGAAGATGATCCCCTTCGTGTCCAGCATCTCGTTGCGGCCGATGTGCCTGTTGAGGTAGTTGCACACCATCTCCTCCGGCCCCGGGTTGAAGTAGACGCCGGGAGGCAGCACAACCTTCTGCGGCGGTGCCGGCATGTCATCCGGAGGAGCCATCTCCTCCATGGCCACGGATTCGCGGTGAGTTTCTTGCTTCTTTTACTTGCCTTCTTGGTGGCCAAGTAGAGTCGAGTAGAGCAATGCTTTGCTTCCAAGAGAGAGAGTCCACTCCGGGGCACATATATGGGAAGGCCATGACGCCTCCGAAGTGGAGTCGGACTCGGACGCGAGCTTGCTTGGTTGCTTCTTTTTTTTTTTTTTTTGAGGGACTCGGACGGGAGTGACTTTAATTTCTAAACATGAATCCGAGACCACCACCCTGCGCCGCCGCCTCCGCCGCCGGCCACGCCAGTGCCCACGAAGCATTCTCCTACACCATCCTGATCCAGGCGCTGTGCGCTGAGGGGCGCGTGGATGACGACGCCCGCAGGCCCGGGGTGCGCACGTACACCGAGCTGGTCGACGGGCTGTGCGAGGGCGGGCGGGTCGGGGACTCCGAGGCGGCGCTGCTGGGCGAGACGGTGAGGAAGGGTGCGGTGACGCACAACGCGCTGATTGGCCGTGTTGTCGGGACGGGAGGTTCGATGGTGTGTTGAGCATGTTGCAGAAGACGGAGATGTATGGTCCTGCATGTGCCGTATGCCGTATTGCCGGACTTGTTCCCGGCGAGTGCAAGCACGGTGTTGGTGACCGTACTTATTTTTTGTTCAGGTTATAACCTCGTGTTACATAGGTTGATGTATATATTTTTTAGTTTATATTCTATATTGCTTCAGTTTGATAAACAAGTAAAACCCAATAATAAATATATTTTTGGTGTATCGCTGTGTTCGTATTTTTGGAAAAATAACCAATTCCATGTCGGTGCTGTCTCTGCGTCTCTGTATCCGTACAACATGGCCATCCAAGGTGTTGCACGAAGCGCTTTGCACCTGGAGTAAGCACTTGCAATGCGTTGATCGATGGGTATTGCAAAGGTGGTGATGTGAAGGCTGCTCTTGGTTTTTTAAGGTTGATGGAGATGAACGGGGTCAATCCATGTGTCCAGACTTCTAATGAGGTTATCAATAGATTCTGTAATAGAGGTGGGCACTCGGGCCGAGCTTTTTTGGGCTGGCCCGAGGCATGATTGGCCGTGTTGTCGGGACGGGAGGTTCGATGGTGTGTTGAGCATGTTGCAGAAGACGGAGATGTATGGTCCTGCATGTGCCGGATTGCCGGAATTGTTCCCGGCGAGTGCAAGCATGGTGTTGGTGACCATACTTATTTTTTGTTCAGGTTATAACCTGGTGTTACATAGGTTGATGTATATATTTTTTTAGTTTATATTCTATATTGCTTCAGTTTGATAAACAAGTAAAACCCAATAATAAATATATTTTTGGTGTATCGCTGTGTTCGTATTTTTGGAAAAATAACCAATTCCATGTCGGTGCTGTCTCTGCGTCTCTGTATCCGTACAACATGGCCACCCAAGGTGTTGCACGAAGCGCTTTGCACCTGGAGTAAGCACTTGCAATGCATTGATCGATGGGTATTGCAAAGGTGGTGATGTGAAGGCTGCTCTTGGTGTTTTAAGGTTGATGGAGATGAACGGGGTCAACCCATGTGTCCAGACTTCTAATGTGTTTATCAATAGATTCTGTAATAGAGGTGGGCACTCGGGCCGGGCTTTTTTGGGCTGGCCCGAGGCATGATTGGCCGTGTTGTCGGGACGGGAGGTTCGATGGTGTGTTGAGCATGTTGCAGAAGACGGAGATGTATGGTCCTGCATGTGCCGGATTGCCGGAATTGTTCCCGGCGAGTGCAAGCATGGTGTTGGTGACCGTACTTATTTTTTGTTTAGGTTATAACCTAGTGTTACATAGGTTGATGTATATTTTTTTTAGTTTATATTCTATATTGCTTCAGTTTGATAAACAAGTAAAACAATATAAAATAATAAATATATTTTGAGAGGTGTATCGCTGTGTTCGTATTTTTGGAGATGGGAGTGTATAGGCATCATCCTGATGTTTTTGTTCCAAATAACATCCAAACTTTGGACCGTACGATCAAAACACACATCCGTAGGATCAACCCACCTAGAATTCAGGGGGGGCCGTGCATTGATCTGAAAGCAAATCCAATGACCAGGAATTTGGATGATGGTTGCTAAAGAAAACATCCGGGTGAAACTTATAAAAACCCTTTGGAAAAATAACCAATTCCATGTCGGTGTTGTCTCTGCGTCTCTGTATCCGTACAACATGGCCACCCAAGGTGTTGCACGAAGCGCTTTGCACCTGGAGTAAGCACTTACAATGCGTTGATCGATGGGTATGGCAAAGGTGGTGATGTGAAGGCTGCTCTTGGTGTTTTACGTCGATGGAGATGAACGAGGTCAACCCATGTGTCCAGGCCCCAGGGCATGTACAGTACAATGGTACATGTCGGTTGTTTATAAGGGTATGCCACATCAAATTTTGGATGATGTGGAGGAGAGAGAGGGAAGAGAGAGAAATTTGTTGTCTACTATTTAACAGATGGTCTTATAGACAGCTTTATAGTGTGTATACTATTGTACAGACAGTCTATTAATCATATGAGAGATCATTACAGACAGCTATATAGACAGTCTATTGTATAAGTTGTCTTTAATACTGTCTGTAGATGATATGGAGGTATATTATAGACAGCTACCGTCTATACCACTGCACATGCCCTAATAAGGTTATCAATGGATTCTGTAATAGAGGTGGGCACTCGGGCCGGGCTTCTTTGGGCTAGCCCGAGGCATGATGGGCACGACCCGATCCAAGCCCGATCCGGCATGTAAGAGGGTCGTGCTGTGCCGGTATGGCACTGTAGCTCGGGCCGTGTCGGGCCCAGTAATTGGGCACAACGGGCGACACGGCAGCGGCATACTGGCACGCCGTCGGCTCGCAGCACGGCGCCACTGCCCCGGCTCAAGGCAGGCCCCGGCCTCGCCAGCGTCGTTTCCCACGCTCTCCCGAGCTCGCACCAGCACCATCGTCCGTGCCGCCCCGACCTCACGCCGTCGCTTGCGCCGCGCCGAGCCAGTGCCCACACCGTGGTCGCGACATGGAGGAGGCGGAGAGGAGCAGGACGGGATGGGGGGCGGAGGGAGGTGGCTGCGCCATCTCTACGCCGTGGAGGAGGCTAGAGGCGGTGGGGTGAAGGGAGGGGCCAAGGCGCCATGGAGGAGCGGTAGGGAGGGAGTAGGGAGGTGCCGACGGGGCTTGGAGGGGAGGCCGGGCGTGGAGGGGAGGCAAAGGTGTCGGATGGGCTTGGAGGGGAGGCGGAGGGGTGGCCAGGCGTAGAGGGGAGGCGGAACGCCTGAGCATGGAGGGGACTAGGAAGGCAGAGCACCTGAGACCGCCTGGGGAGTGGGGAAAAAGGGTGGGGAGGAAAAGAGAGGGAAAAAAGAGGGAAAGAGAGAGGGGAAAAGAGGATGGAAAGGGGAAAAAAGGAGAAAAGAAAAAAGTGAAAAAAACTATGTGCTAAAATTTATGAGTATTATTTTATAATTTGTTTTAGGATTAGTTAACAAGAGTACTTGGCAGTTCTCACATGATTAACGTGAGAGCGGTTGTTGGTGCAAGAGGGGGGAGAGAGAGAGACTGAGAGAGACGAGATCTCTCTCTCTCTCGCCCATCTCTCAATCTCTCTCTCTCTCTCAATCTCTCTCAGCTCTCTCTCCCCTCTTGCCCGTCTCTCTTAGCTCTCTCTCTCTCTCACACCCATCTTTCTCAATCTCTCCCATGTCCCCCCTATTTCTCAATCTCTCTCAGCTCTCCCCCTCTCACTCGTCTCTCTCAATGTCTCCCTCTCTCACCCATTTCACTCAATCTCTCTTGTATGTCTCCCTCACTCTTTTCTCACCCATTGGCCCCCTCCTCGAATCTCTCTCAGCTCTCTCTCACCCATCTCTCTCAATGTCTCCCTCTCTCACCTATTTCTCTCAATATCTCTCGTATGTCTCCCTCACTCTCTTTCACCCATTTCTCTCAATCCCTCTCATATGTCTCACGCACTCTCTTTCTCGCCATTGCCCCCTCTCTTGAATCTCTCTCAGCTCTCTCTCACCTATCTCTCTCAATGTCTCCCGCTCACCCATTTCTCTCAATCTCTCTTGTATGTCTCCCTCACTCTCTTTCTCGCTCATTGCTCCCTCTCTCGCCCGTGTTTAGCACATCCCCCTCGCACTTTGTAACCGTTTAAGAACAACTAAATTTTAGTTCTTTTTCTCATAATATTTGTGTCCAATGTCTCAACTCTATGCATCTCCGACTTCTTTCCTCTCATCGCAATAGTGCAAATGGGCCGGTCCTAGGCCGGCACGGCACGAAGTGCAAATGGGCACGTGACTAGGGTCACCGAAGGAGAGCCGGGCCAACACGACATGGCATGGCCGGCACGACGGGTCATCATGGCTTGGCACGGTTCAGGCACGAAACACGATGGGCCCCTGCCGGGCCAGCTCGACATAGCATGACGCCCACCTCTAATTCTGTTGCAGTGGTGAAGTTCATAGGACAATGGCCCACTTGACACAGGATTGGGGCTAGATTGTCACTGAATATTTTTCCAGAACCTATAGAAGATTTGTGCGTCTTAAGGAAAAAAAACAATGGGCAACAATAAAGCAATGAGAAAAATTGTAGCTATCACTGAATAATTTTACATTCAACTCGCTGATTTTCGGTTAGTGCAGACGTGCAGTGCAGGTGAGATGAAGCATGCTGTTGGGTTGCTTGATTTGATGGAGTATGGTGTTATTCGAGATCATTCGCTCTACCTTTGTCACGTGTCAAGTGTAAACTCCATAAAATTTATATGTATATGTTTTTAAAAATTGTTAAATAATTATCATATGTAGAAGAGGTGAATTTCTACAACTCTATAAAATTTGAATACCAAACTCAATGTATTTGAAATTGTGGGGAGCCGTCCCCAGGACTCCGCTGATTCACCCAAATGCATGACACAATTTAAGTGAATCAAAGGGACCTCGGGCGCTCCGCATATATGTCCTTGTTGGCCCCAGGACAGTTAACCAACACACACAACGATGCCCAATAGTTTGCATCACAACACATACACAATAGCGGAAACATAAGCATATTTACATAGGAAAAGTAGGACTATTGTGCACAACGACATACTTAGAGTTATTACATCAACAAAGCAGCAGAAACACAATATAAACAACAAAAGAAGTCCAGCGTAGTGTGCCATAGCCCGCAGGCAACCAACTGGGGTAAGAACGCACATCTAAACACTAACATCATCAAAAATCTGCCCGATAAAGCTCTCCGGGCAGTGCCCCATCCTCACCTGTAGCAAGTGGGCAATCCGATTGAGTACAAAGAGTATACTCGCACAATAATATAAGTTGTATGCTGAGTTCTAGCTACATGTGGTTGCTACATCAAGAGAAGGCACAAGGGTAATTTCAGCATAAAGCAATAATTGAAATAAAAACATAAGCATGTATAGATTGAAACTGGCATTTGGTAAACCTTTTCAAAGTTTAATACATAATATAAAATCATCATAAACATAACCATCTCATGCCTCCAAGCATTCTCTGAACCACGAGTCCAGCGCTCATGTTCGCCTACACATACAAGTACTCCAATACTCATATCATTTTCCACACCCATCCCACTCTTACCAAGTCCTTAAAACTCGCTTGGTGGCTAACAACAAAAAACAATCGTCCTTGATCATGGATGTGGCTATTCGAATAGTTTAAACTCTGCAGAAGTACGACTTTCCCCACACGACACGCCACACTCGTAAGCCATCTATTAGCACGTTTCCTTTGATGTGTCAGCCGAGGTAAACGTGAAAAAACCATTTTTCAGTATGCATGGTAGTGCATTTAAACCACCCAAGTGATTGTGACCCTTGATCCCATGTGCCCAGTGCCTCGTGTGTGTGGATGAATGAGTACACCCATTTGTTGGATATCCCTAACTCCATAAAGTTCGAGGGATCCCGAGGACATTCCTTGACTCTCCATCAAACTCAAGGAATTCCGACAGACATTCCTTGACACTCCAGCGAGCTCAAGGAATTCCGAAGTGCATATGGTTTAAACACCCCTAGTCATACACAAGTAGTTGGTTAAGCCGGTTCCATAAATGGCGTGTGGCTCGTACGATAGTTACTTGATGAGATGGCACTAGGATTCAATCCTTAAGGTCCTTAACTAACATTGCTACACATTAACCACAGTTGAACCATCATCAACATAATCATTTTGATCATTGCGACCGATGGACTAAATCCATCTATCGCGGTTTCTAACGATGTTATAAGCGTGGCTAAGCAATTCGTAAGAATCCATACATAATAGTAAACCACCTAAGACGACAATGGAATACGAAAGGAACATGGCAATGGTTGATATGACAACAAGGCAATAGCGAAACATTTTACCCAAAACATAACTGTAATTGAAAGTAGGCAGGCGATTGATAAAATAATTTCAAACATAATTCGCAAATAATGGGATCAAGTATGTTCAAGGTATAAGTAGTGCCTTGCTGCTTGTTCTTGATATCGTAAACGTAGTCGTACTCGGGAGTGTCTTCCGAAGCGTCAACACCTATCGAGAAGATCCAATTCAAATAAACATCGAAAAGAGTTCAAATGAGTATTGCTAAGGGAGAATTCTCAAATATGCATGAAATGCTCATGATTTGGATTAATAGTCATAATATGAACATACAATTTGACTTTGTGAAGTTTGGACGTGTGTCAAAAGTTATCACCAAAACAATATAGTTTGGGTGGGGGTAACAATGCTACAGCTTGTTAAAAGATCCTACGATAGATCCTCATATAGGTAACCCAAGTCTTGTTTTTCTATTGGGTATGAAAGAGCATGATCCTACGAATGCATAGGAATTGGTTTCACCCAATTTGGAATTACGATGCAAAAGTTATAGTTACTTGAAGTTGGTTCGGTCAGAAGTACTGATCGTATGATCGGATAGTCCGATCCAGACTTAGAAAATTTTTCAGTTGAAATCCACGAAAGGTGCTTCTCTGGACAAATCGGAAGTTCCGATCAAGGGTATCGGAACATCCGATATGTGTGAATTTCAAGGTTGTGCAATGTTAGGATTTGAAGTATATCTAGAGTTTTAGCCACATCGGATGTTCCGATGCGTGCCGAACTGTGCAATACAATATGAGTTTCGTTAAGGTCTTTGGGTGGCTACTGCACATTGTGCTCAATTACTATAGAAAAATGAACTAGGGTAGAGCCTTACCACCACAAGGATGTCCTTGCGTTTGGTGGAAAAGTCGGTTCAATGAAGAGATCAAGAATGACGCTGTGAAGGTGATCTTCGGTACTCTTCCCGGTATCAACTCCTCCTCCTTGCTTACAGAAACAAGGCCTCCTCCTATTGAGCTTGTAGTAGCATCAACTCCTCATCAAGCTTCCAACACGACATGCACAATCCGATTCACGATTTGGTGATGGAGTTCATGGAGAAGGAATGAGTGAGCTCTAGGTTGCCAACATTTTCAGAAAATGGCAAGACAAGAATCGATTGGAACTCACCCAATACTTGGTGCACGCAAATTCCACTTGGATGGATTTGAAGCTTGGGATGAGGGGAATCCATTGGTATAGCATGCACAAGCTCGATCTCAGTTTTTGGAGAGATTTGCGGGGGAGAATGGAGAAGGGTTGAGAGCTCTCCTTGCTATTTTCAGAACGTGTGAGCAGAAAATGAGTTGGGTAGTGTAACACCCCAATTTTTGCTTTTCATGAATTTAAGTGTTACTTTTCACTTTTGTGAATTTTTGGAATTTTCTGGAATTTATTTGGATTTATTTGGATTTAATTTGAATTTATTCCCTTTTTGAAATAATTAAAGAATTAAAAGTTTCAAATAAAATTTTGTTGGAAATATTTTATTTGAGTCCCAAATGCCCTAAAATATTTTCTAGAATTTTTCTGGGATTTTTCTGAGTATTTTGCTATTTTTCATGAATTAAATGGAAATTCTGGAAATTATTTTGACTATTTAATCGCTTCGGGTTTAGTACTGTTCCTCAGGTCCGAGTTGGACTCGAGTCCGACCCGAACCCGATCAGCCAAATTGCCTCGGTCGAACCACGTCACCCGAGCCCAACCCTAACCCTAATCGCGTGACCGTTGGATCGAGATCCAACGGCCACGAATGCGCCACGTCGCCCGAGCCAGCCAAGTCACCAAGCCGGACCCGAGCCCAAACCCCGTGCCCATTGGATCTTGATCCAACGGTCCACGTTGAGCCATGTCACCCAAACCGAAATGGATTCGGATTCCGCCGCCGCCCATGGGTGGGGCCTCGTTTTCCGCGTTTATCACGGACGTCGAGGGCCTATTTAATGCGCCGCCACCCCTGCCATGGAGCCCTCTCCCGTGCGCACCCGTAGCCCTAACCCACAGTGCTGGAGCCGCTTCCGTCCGCCCACAAGAGCTCGCTGTAGTTGGAGGAGGCGTCCGCCGCGGTTTTCCGCCGTTTGCCGCCATCTCCGTCACCCTCCGCCGTGAACAAGCCCAGATCCGAATCCGCCGCGTCAAGCCGCGTCGAGCAGTACCACCCACCCTGCCTGAGGAGCCCGCAAACGCTGTTCCCCGCATCGTCTTCTTCCCCTCCGGTGACCTCGCTCCGCCGCACGCCATCGCCGACCCGCGAAGCATCTCCACCGTCCGATCACCAACCAACGTCCCAGATTCGGCCACGTCATCGGGAGGTAATCTGCACATTGCTTTTTCTAGATCTAATCCCCGCCGTTGGATCTAGATCCAACAGTTTAGATCACGCCACGTAGCCGTAACTGCACCGTGCTTGGATAGATCTCAGCCGTTAGATCTAGATCGTACGGCTAGGGTTAACCCACATTGTAGCTTTAGATCGAATCTTGACCGTCCGATCAAGATCGAACGGTCCAGATCGACCGTGTTGTTTCCTAACGCGTGAAACCCAGATCTGATCTGGGCCGTTGATTTTCAAATCAACGGTCGAGATCTAGCCACGTGGCCGGAAGGCTGACCGTCACGGCCGGGCCACAGCCGCTGGCCGACGCCACGCGTGGACGCCAAGATGGGACTCGCGTGTCGGCCACTCGAACCGCACCATGACGTCACCGTTGACATCACGGTGGGGCCCAACTGTCAGCCGTCCTCAGCCGAGCGTGATGACGACACCGCTGACGTCATCCGAGGGGGCCCACATGTCAGTGAGACATGTACTCGTGGACCGGGTCCACGGTGGACCCAAGCCGAACCGTGGACCACGTCCATGGACCGGCTGACGCAATAAATCGATTTTTCAATAGAAAAATAATTCGGTGGAAAATCAAATTCCACGCTAACGTCATGCTGACGTCATAATCGGATTTTTCAATATAAAAATAAATGGATTAATTTGGATTATTGATTTATTTGAATTTTGAAACTTCAAACGCTTATAACTTTTGCATTTTAACTCCGATTTGAGTGATTCAAATTTCTAAATTTTTATAAAATTGAGATCTACCTAATGGTGAATTTTATTTAATTTTTGGACCAAAGTTTTTCTCTGTAATATTATTTAATTGATTATTTAAACTTTAAACGCTTGTAACTTTTGCGTTTTAACTCCGATTTTGACGATTCAAATTCCTAAAAATTCATAAAATTATGCTCTCTGTTTATGAACTTTATTTGTATGTTCGGATACTTTTTGTGTACTGTTTTATTTATTATCTGCTATTTGCACGCGTTACGAGTAGACGTTGAAGTACCCGAAGCCTTCGAAGGAGAAGTATTGACCCAGGAGCCAGCCCAAGACCAAGAACAAGTACTCTTTGAAGGCAAGTTGTGCTTTGACCATGTTGATCCCATTTTGAAATTATTTTGATTTAATTTACTGCATACTAGTTTAATTAAAAAAATGCTTTAATTAATTTTGGGAAATTAGTTAAATGCCAACTTTGCACTATGACACCTTGATTATTATTTATGTGCCATGACCCCTTGTCACCCTAGTTGTGGATTATTAGTTGGGCATTATTAAATTGCCAACATGGGTAATTAGACCGATGTAGTATGCTTAGCCTTGCCACGTAACATGTTTTTGACAATTACATGATAATATTGACTTAATGAGATATGGAACCTGTTTTGAGAAGTGTCATGTGTTATTGATGATGATATTGATGGCACGTGGTGCGTGGTAAACAACTGGGGGTTTGATAAATAGTTTTCGACCGGGGCATGTGGCAAGAATGATCGGGTGGGCCAGTTGTGGCACCAGGAGCGTTGATTTGGTTCTTCGGGTAGTCTTGCCCTGGTCACCCTAAGGACTTAACCTTGCAAGCCTTTGAACTGAGTCAAACGTGCAACCACATGTCTGTAATGGGACGGACCTAGTTGATTAAGTTGCTAATAACGTACCTGTGGGACCTCGGGGTGTCAACTATACCTTTTGTGTAGTTGTACGGGGGAGCGTACCGGGGCTGCAGTCAGGTACCCATCTAACGGTTGATTGGCCTAAACTTCGCCTTCGCTAAGGGAAGGGTTAGTGTGCAATAACCGGGGAGGCCCACTTGTGCTGTTAGAAGTTTCCGAAAGACTTTGTTACGGACACTCGCCTTTGTGGTGTTTGGCTGTATCTTGTGAGTAAAGTGCATAACCTCTGCAAAGTGTAAAATCTATTCGAATAGCCGTGTCCGCGGCAATGGACATTACTCAGGAATTACAGTCAAGGATTAGACTTTCTTGAAAATAACTTGGACTTGAAAGGTTTGGTTTGGTTTAATAATGACGTTGATGGAAATGTGGATTAGGAATGGGAAAGATGTTTATTTAATTCCTGGAAAAGTTATTGATCTTATACTTGTTTCTACTGCTTTCGAATATACTTAGGTTACTTGTCAAATGCTGTTTCACTGCAATTATACCCTGAGCTATTCCTTTGTAATAGACCATGCATGTAGTATATTAGTTGCATTCTGTGCATGACTTGCTGAGTACCAAGTACTCACCCTTGCCACAATACAACATCAGTTGAAGAAGAGTCTACACCAGCTTTGGAGGAGGAGCTCCAAGAGGAACCGTCTATCTAGGGAGCGAGCCCAGTCAGTTTCCTGTGGTATACTGGATGGCGCCACGAAGTTATCTTATTTTCCGCTGCTGTTATTTCTCTTTTAATAAGTTTTCGCCCTGCGTGACGTATATTTGGAACTTGACCTTAAGGTTGAGCAACCAGTTTTGGTTAACTAATTAAAGTACCTTATTATTCATTGAGTATGACTGTGATATTTACCAATGTTGAGACTGTGTGCACTAGCGTGATCCTGGACTAGTGCGGAATACACAGAGGGCCCGGATTTGCAAATTCGGGTCCCGACAGGTAGGGAGGAGAAACCAAGGGAAATATGCTTATATAGTTGCCCACTCCACCCCTTACATGTGGGGCTTGGTCCCACATGTCATAGTGAGGTAAGAAAGTGGGTAGGAGGTGAATAAAGTGAGAATTGATAGAGTAGATATGAGTAGTCCACTCCCTCTCACTTACAAGTGGGGTCTACATGTCATTGACCTTGGGCAATAAGAAACATTGGTGTAAATGAATAATAGTTTTAGAATGGTAGGAATTTCATATCCATTCCCATAAAATGATGCTAGCACTAGTGGAGTTTTAAACGAATGAGGGTTATGTCACTAACATGAATGACATGAGCATGTTATGCATAACTTAATAACCAAGGAAAGTTCAGGCTGTTACAAAAATATATGAAATTGACCAGCAGCGAGATGAATAATGATGAACAGTGAAAGCACCACTATTTAGGCTGAATTTTTTTATATCTCTCAAATATGTTTGATTTTGGTCTTCAAATTTTACAAGATTGTAGAAGCTCGCCTCCTCTACGTATGGTAATTTTTTCAGAATTTTTGAAAACTTTACACATAGTTTTCACAGAATTTGCATTGGATATGTGCCCATCTTTATAGATGATCTTTGTGACAAAGGTAGACTGGAGGAGGCTGAGGTCAATGCGTTGGGGTGGCCTGATCTTAACAGTACGGTTCGATAGCATTGGCTCATTTTGTTTTACTAGTACGCAACCACCAATTGAAGCGATAGGGTTTTGGTTGACTTTGAAAACCCTAAACGATCAGCAGCTATGTGCCTCCTTAGTTGAATTGCACCCTCAATTAGAGAAAACAAAATGTAGAAGAAGTCAACCTAGCCCTCCCAAACCATGAACTAAGATAGTTCACGAATCAACGGGTTGAATTGTGTAGATTTGGTGGTTAACCTCAAGTAGAGCTTTTACTTGATTTTTTGCCAATCTCACTCAAACCCTATATGGGAAACCTTGCACTCGCTCAATCATGACTGCCAAAACATGGCGATTTTCTGATATTTTATTCAATGCATCAACTCTAATATGGGTTACACCCCTTGACTTATATTGGTGCTCATGACTGCCAAACACATCAAACACAACTCAAACTTAGCTCCTAAACGTATACAACTTGAACTCTAAGGGATAACAAAGATATTACACCTTAAAACTTAAATTTGACCAACTAGCAGGATGAAACTTGTCGGTCAAATTAAACGTAAAAGGAAGTGAAATTGTAACTTGACACAATGGAGAGATATGAAGATAATTTTATAAGCTTTCTAGAGAAAGTCTAAGAACATTACTATCTGATCTTGGATGTGAGAATTATGGACGTTTCAATTTGGCTTATGCTGTCAATTTGAAATTATTTTCTCTCTCTACAAACCAAGTTGGATTCTTTCCTTCCTACTCTCCTATGACTATGGCTCTCCTTTTCTCTTCCCAAACCATGTGCTAGCCCACCACAACCATCCATGCATATGGCTCATGCGGTCTTGGCCCATACATCCATGCCCTCGTGGACCATGCGACCTTGGCCCTTGGTTGGCCCATGTGGCCATAGCTAGCACATGTGTTGTCTCCATAAGGTTTATGCAATACCAACATAATATACTTTTCATAATTTAGGGTTCTAACCATTCTCCCTCAGCCTTCCACTCCTTCCCCCTCAGCCATATTTTCTTTCTTGCCTTCTTGTTGCAAAACAACACTAACTTAAGCTTTACAATTGGATTGCATGTGGAAGCAGTACACAAAGTTAGGATAGTGAGTTGGACCATATCATTCCCTCCCCCTTCAAACGAAATCATCCTCGGTTTTGAGATATACTTTAAAAGCTCCTTTTGCTTCACCTCGACATCATATATGATGTCTTCATCCTTATTTGGAAATAAAGCATAGAACACACCTTTGTGGATGAAAGTAAAGTGATTTACTCTTATGTTCTGACTTCCTGATGTGAAACCGGAAGGAATACTGTTATAAAACCTTATAAATACATTATGTGTCTTTTGTTGTTTTCTTAAAAAATATTGCATATGTTTTACTTTTAGGTGGTGTCTAGTTGAAAGGTGAGTATTTGTTTTTGTTAGAGGTACTTAAATTTTGTCACAACCCAGATTCTACCCCAGGGTCATCATTCTTCCCACAAATGCTCAGGAATTTAGTTGCAGACATAACTTGCATCTCACCTACTTACAATCGCGAAAGAATGTTAGATAGAGTAAAATATAGCCTATTGGCTGAAATTATAAAGAGCATTGTAGGCCAATGGCCCAGATTTGAACTTACAAACCAACAATTGAAAACCTACAAGAAAGGCCTGAGTACGGTCGTGACCCTAATATGTCATCGTTGCTGAAATCCACGGTGTAAAGGTAACCGTACGATGGCCTTCATTCTCATTCTCTGAATAAGTATCAACAAGCAAGGGTGAATATATTTATGCTCAACAAGACTTATACTATATCACAAATATAAGTAAATGTATGACTTATCAACAGGAAGGCTCTATGCATACAAGCATAAAGCAAGGTATGTCAAAGAATGGCTATCCTATCAAGTTTTCTAGTTTTGTGGCTATCATATCAGATTTTCCAGTTTTGCAGAAAGCAAGATTTATTTGACAATAACAAGCAGTATATTGCAAATAGAATTTATAAAGAGCAATTAATAACTATGTAAACAACAAGTATATAACATAAATATGAGCAAAACAAAATCCTCCATTATTGTGATTAACGATCCATTCCCCGTCATTAACATGGCTACCCACCATTTTTCAATTCAAACTTTTTATTAAACTCAAAAACTAACTAGTGTCGTGCACCAAGTCTCTCATGACCGTGAGCATGGATTTTTGAAAAGATTTACACTCTGTAGAGGCAAACAACTTTACCCACAAGTCATGATCAACTCTTATTGCCAAGCTATTAACACACTTTTTTTGCTGTGCGGTAAAGAGATCATGATAAAATCATTACATCACCTAGACTTAACTTTGTACCAGCTCGGTGATGTTTGACCCTTGGTACGATAGTGGAAATTAATTACATATAATTCATAATAACAATGACAATCCATCCCTGTCATAACCATGGCCCCATAGCAAGGCATACACCGTTGTATTGCAAGTGTTATTTCTAACACCTCGATGAGGACACCCCTTCAAGCAAACCTATTCAGAATGCCCATACTACTCTGGCCTTCTAATGTGCAAAGTTAGTCCCGAACAACTTAATAGGTTAGAACCACCTTATAAATTGTATTTGTGTTTGCACAAAATATCTTGTATTATACAACACTACGTTCAATCCTTAATCGACCTAAGCGAGAAATCTCCCTACACTATGTGCAAGTCCACACCTTGCACTCAGATTTTATAAATAATTCACCCGTATCAAAATCTAGTTTTATTTTTTATTTTATATCAAAATAATTAAGGTAACTCCTCAACATGTCAAAAATTCCATTCCCGAACAAATGTTATAACCGACCATTTGTTCTTCCCAATTCTAAAGCATGGCTAAGCATAGGTACATATGTTTGAATATACCCAAAGTTGATATTAGTTATTGTCCAACCCTTACCTTATGGATTTCAATGTTAAAGTTACGTATTTATCAAGAAAGTTCCATAAAACAAGTAGGATTATCAACCAATATCCACAGTATAGAATTTTTACTAAAAGTACACACATGCATACATAAACTTGTGAAACAACAAAAATTAAGTGAAATAATATGATCAACATGATCAAAGGAGGTGCTTGCCTTGCTTGTTGAATACTTGTTCTTGCTTTGGTTGATCTGAGTATCAATAACATCGTCTAGCCCCGAACCTCTCATATAGTCCCACGATTCATACATACACTCCAATGTTAATATGACATACAAGTAAACGAATATGAAGTTACTTTTCTTCAGGTAAACACAATATATGCATAAGCATTATACAATAGGTCATGCATAGAAGAACAATGCATAATAGAATGATGCACATGAGAACTATGCAAATGAGATTGATGTGAGATCGAACTGCTAACTCCTAAGATAACCACTCAAAAGAACATACACCTTCTATACAAGCCATGTCGTTTGTTAGGTATGGTAATCTACGAATGATCCACCAATTTGACATGCATGTCTTACTACATAATAATCACCAAGGTTGCTCACTATGCACAATATCATGAATTATGGATTAAAGAATCACCCAATTAATTTGTCTCCTCATTGACTGGGCTCACAGCATTCCACTTATACAATCTACTAAGTAATTGTACATAACTCACTAAATTAACTGCACAAGATTCTGATCAATCTAATAATCACTATTCACTAGACTTGTAATGCTATTGCTAACAATCTAGTTGTAACAATCCCACATTAATAATCCATAACTAAACATATTAAAATTCTACTGATCTAGGTGTATACATCTATGTAACACTTATGAGGCTTCCAAGTTGATCACGTACTCACCACATAATAGCCCATTGATCACTCATAAATGTACTCCTCTATTGGATCATCATGCATGTAAACCATCCATTTAGTCATATCTATACCACCATAATTGACCCATAATTATACATTTGTGAATCCAACTTGAGGGTGTAGACCTTCTCTAATGGTGCAAGCCTAATATTTTTTTATGGTATTTCATTCCAATTGCGTATGGTCAAATGATAAATCATCGAGTACTCACATATTCATCTACCAAGTTATCACCCTATCAACTTGTCTATAGACAAGATGCAATATTGTTATTAGAAATCGGTATAAGTTCACTGCGGGGTATCTAAGCAGGATGATTTATCAGCTCAGGATTATGAAACTTTGGTAAGCGATAATCTAGATTACTTGGCGGAATTAAGGTTGCAAACATTAGAGCGAATTCAAAAGAATAAAGCTAGAGTCGCAAGGGCCTATAATAAAAAGGTTGTGCCTAAGTCATTTGGTGAAGCCGACTTGGTATGGAAAACAATTTTACCTGTCAGATCGAAGGATAGCCGATATGGAAAATGGTCACCTACATGGGAGGGGTCATGTGGATAGGTTTATCTCACTATTATTTATTTTGTTTCCGCTGCTACTTTATTGAACTCAAGCTATGAGGCTATTTATTTGTAATCGTTGACCATAAGATCGGTACCTTTTATTTGAGTTTTAATATTATTTGGTTCGTGATATAGATGTGTTATCATCACTATTTTCACTGTATGCACTAGCTTGATCCAGAAATAGTACGGTTACAAATAGAGGGTTTGGATTCAAAAATCCATCCCGACATATAATAATCTTGGTAGAAAGCCAAGATTCTAGATTTGACCATTTATCTTGTTGGTATTTATCGAGATTCTCTCTTTTAGCATGGAGTAAAAGAGAGTCCTATGTACATATCATACTATTTGTATGCTCAGTTAGGCACATTAATAACATGATTATCATATCCATACATCATATCACAATTGTCTGGAAATAAACTTTTTCATAATATTAAAATTTTATTAGATTTTATAAATATATTATAATACAAATTAGCAGTTAAAATTAGGTTTTAAAAACCATGTCAATGTAAAATAATATAGAGAGTGACTAGGCAACGGTATACCGTTGCAACGGTATAGCCGTGAAACTTATGAAACTTATCAGTTTCAGTGCTGGTTTCATGAGTTTCAGTGTTTAGTTTCATCAGTTTCATGTTTTATCAGTTTTTAGTGCTAAGTTTCATGAGTTTCAATGCAAAAAATCGTAAGTTTCATGAGTTTCAGAGGTAACGGTATACCGTTTCTTAGTTTTTCTGAATAATATAATATATGTATTTATGACCGGAGTGAACGAATAGCTGCTCTGCTGTTCTCTCGCGAAAAAAAAAAATAGATAGCCGACCGTTCCCCATTTTGTTTTTTCTTTTCATTTTCCTCTCAGACAACAGCTCTAAAATTTCTTGCTTCCCCATGACGAACCAAGGAACCGCCCCTAAACCCCTCCTCTCCCCCGCCGCCGGCGCCGACATGGCCGTCCACCACCTCCTCAGCCGCCGACTCTCCGGCGGCTCTCCCCTCCACCCTCTCCGCGGCCTCCTCCTCGTCCCCCAGGTACCGACGGCCCCTCCCGTCGTTCATTATCCATGTCGTTGCGCCCGTTCTTGATTTCGCGGTGTTCCCTTCTTTGGATTTCTCGGCGAAGGACCTCGGCCGGCGGCGGCGGGGGATGCAGCGGCCGAGCTGCGGCGCGCGCAGGAGGACGTAAAGCAGCTGCTCAACTCCACCTCCTGCCATCCCATCCTGGTATCATACACACAACCTTGTACTTTTATAGACGATTGCAATTTTATCGACTTCGACCAGAGGTGTTTGTATGGGGATTTAGGTTATCTGTCTAGCTGTCAAGAAACTTAGCATTTCAACAAAAATTCATTATTATGTAGTTAAGGAACTAGTACTACAAGGTGCTTGGCTATATATTTAGTTAACGGACAGATTATTATGTTTCTGCAAGAAGATTATGCTGTGAGAGTATAATAGTGCTGTAGGTGCACCAGTCTGTAGCATGTCCTATGCCCAACTTTAATCATTTTTTTCATCTTTGCTGTATGTGCACAATTCCTGGTTGTTGGATTTTCTTGACCCAATATTAACAGATGCAGCCTCCGGATCCTCTGAATGATTTGTCTGCTGAGTTGCTCTTGGTTTCAGGTTCGGTTGGGTTGGCATGATGCTGGCACTTATTGAAGGGAATATGCCCGAGAGGCAATAATAAATTGTTTATTATCTTATTCCATGTTTATAATAGATGTTTATTTCTCATGCTAAAATTGTATTAACCGGAAACGTTGATACATGTGTGTGTAATAAACAAACAAAAGGTTCCTAGTAAAGCCTCTCTTTTAAACTAGCTTGTTGATTAACTGATGATCAAGGTTTCCTGATCATGAACATTGGATGTTGTTAATAACGGGGTCACATTATTAGAAGAATGATGTGATGAACACACACCCAAGTTGGTATAGCAAATTGATCAAGTCATTAAAGTTTGTTGTCAGATCAACATATACAAATAGCTCTTTTTCCTTAGACTATGAGATGATGTCAATCACTAACTCCTAAGAGTACTTTTGATGACATCAAACGCCATCCGCAACACTGACTATAAAGATGGATTTGGGTACTATGAAAGTATTAGTTGAGGCTCATGCATCAAGAGTGGGATTTGTCCATCCGTGATGACTCCGAGAGATATACTGGGCCCTCTCAGATATCACATTGACATCGCTATGCAAGCACGTGACTAGGTCACAAGAATGTCATATCACTAACGAGTAAAGAGTACTTATCAGTAACGGATCAAACTAGGTATAGTTGATAATTAATGATCGGATCTCGGATAAGTAATATATCGCGAGACAAAAGGAATTGGTTATGTTGGTTTTGGTTCACACGATCACTAGTTCATCGCTGAGTAAGTGGGAGTCATTATGGATCTCCGATCCCCGATGATTATTGGATCGAGAGGTGTCTTGATCATGTCCATTTTATTCACGAACCGTGAGAGGTGACACACTTAAGGTTCATCGACGCTTTTGAGTGGATACGAACACCTGAGAAAAGTTTGACAGCACCGAATAGTTTCTCGGGATATCAGAACATTCACATGAAGAGAATTGAGAGTCCATTCACATGAAGAGAATGGAGAGTACATTCACATGGAGAGAATGGAGAGTCCATTCACATGGAGAGTCCATTCACATGGAGAGAATGGAGAGTCCATTCATGGAGGAGAGAATGGAGAGTCCATTCACATGGAGAGAATGGAGCTCACTCCTATAAAAGGGAGGGTGGAGCTCCTCTCTCATGACTAATCTCCATGACCCTTTGGTTGGTCTTTTTCTCCTTCCTCCCGCTGCTCCACCTTCAAGCAAAGAGCTTGCTTAAGCGCCACAAGTCAGCTTTCCACCACCACCACTAAGTCGAGTGTTGTTGGAGTTTCCCGTGATCCTCTACTTCCGCTGCCTCGGGATCGAGGGATTGAGGTCGCCGTTGTTCGCACGCGTGACCACGAAGGCCTGCCGCTTGTGGCGCCATCTTCGCGACTTTGAAGCTCCGGGCGTGTACCTCTACTTCAACCACGTTGTTTGCGGAACGCTATTCCCGCCGCCGTCTACGAGGGTGAGTCCTTCAAACCGCTTGCATGCATCTCCTAGATATGATCTTGGTGTTTGGTTGCATTCGTGAGGAAAATTTTGTTTTCCATGCTTCAAAACCCATCGCTGGTATCGAGCCTATGCGTAGATGTTTTGTACGCTTTAAAACACATGTGGATGTGGGCGTTGATGATCATGTTATTGCATACTTTCGTGTATTTTGGATCATGGTGGCATAGTGGGATTTGAAGCTGCCTGACTAACCTTACATGTCCTCAAGACATGAGACTTGTTCCACGCCGACATGCAACTAGTATTGCATAAGTGGCTTTATGGGTGTCGGGCTCCTACTATAGTCATGATCTAATTTACAACGGTTTGCTAATAATGTTTTTATCACCGCTGTGGTTCTTGTTCGTGAGGTAAGAACATGCTTTTCCTAGAAAGCCCAAAACCACGTAGAAATATGCAAAAATAAATTAGAGGCGCTCTAACTTGTTTTTGCAGGCTTGTGATGTGATATGGTCATTGATACAAAGATTGTTGTATGAAATGAAATTTATTGTAGAATTTAAACAACCTACAGGAGCCATTTGGTTGTTTTTTCTTTATGGCCTCGCTGTAAGTATATGTCCATGTGGATATATTGTAATGGAGGAAGACAATCAAGATGGCAGATCATGGACCTTGGTGCCATGCCGGTGGAATGATGGAGATCATACCATGTCGCACAAGATGGAGAGATCAAGTGTCAAAGGACCATATCATATCACTTTATTCATGCATGTGATGTTTATCTTTATGCATCTTATTTTGCTTTTCTGGATATGATCACGCCGATAGCACTATAAGATGATCCCTTCCAAATTAATATCAAGATAATAATGTGTTCTTCCATAGTATGCACGTTAAGAAAGTTCGCTGCTTCAAGCACCACGGATGATCGCGTGTAATAGACTCTACGTCGCGATACAACGGGTGTAAGCCGATTTACACACGCAAATATTTTGGTTCTTACTTGGCGAGCCTAGCATGTACAGACATGGCCTCTAACACGAACCTAAAGGTAAAGCATGAGTCATATGGATGATATGATGAACATATTGATGTTCGCTTTGAAACTATGCCGCCTCACGTGATGATCGGTTTCGCATAGTGAATTTGGTTCGTGTAATCACTAAAGATGACTAGAGGGATGTTGTTTTTGAGTGAGTTCTCGTAGTAATTTTGAATTAAACTTGAACTTAATCTATTATGAACTTAGTCTAATTAACTTTGCAAATACGTTGTAGATGGCACCACCTATTTTCAATTTCAATTGCTCATGGAGAAAGAGAAACTAGCCACCAACGGTAGCAACTTTACCAATCGGCTCTTAACTCGAGGATTCTCTCGCTCACAACAAAGGAGCTATGTGCTTGATGCGCGCCGGGTGCCCCGCCCACGATGATGGCCCCGAGGAGGAGAAAATGTTTTCTTGACTCGCAAGGAGGACCACAGCGCTCTAGTTCATCGCGCATTTTGTACGGCCTTGAGCCTCGAGCCGTAAAACGCTTCGAGCACAAAGAATGCTTTTGATACAATGAGAGAGTTGAAAATGATCTTCGACACCCATGCCGCAGAGAGAGTTATGAAGCTTCAGAAAGTTCTTTAGCTGCATGATGGAGGAAAACAAATTCAGTAGTGAGCACGCACTCAAAATGTCCGGGCACGCCGATAAACTCATAGCTTTGGGAATAACGATCCCCATTGAGCTAGGAATTCATCGTGGTTCTCTGGGCCGCCACCAAGCTACAAGAGCTTTGTGATGAACTACAACATGCGTGGCATGAAGAAGTCTCCCCGAGCTTCACAATGCCGAAAACGAAGTGGAGATCAAAAGGAACATCAAGTGTTGATGGTCCAAAAGACTATCGGGCCTAAGAAGAAAGGCAAGGCTAAGGGAAACTTTCAAGAAGAAGGGCAAGTCTGCTGCCACATCTCGAGAAGAAGACCAAGGCTGGCCCTAAGTCGACATCGAATGTTTTTATGCAAGGGCACCGGGCACTGGAAGCGAATCACCCAAAATATCTGGCCGATAAGAAGGACGGAATGTGAATGCCAAAAGAATTAAGTTGAATGATGATATTGCTGCATATATGTGGCATTGCCGCTATGTCATATTGGTGTTAAACGATGAAGAAGCTCCATTCTCGATGGACTACTAGAATCACTTGATTATGAATCATTTGAAACATGTGAACCATGCCTCATGGGCAAGATGACTAGAACCCTGCTTTTCCCAGATAATGGAGCGGGCAACCGACTTATTGGAAATCATACATACCGATGTGTGTGGTCCAATGAGTGTGGGCCACAGTATTTACTATCAAGTACTTTCATGGATGATTTGAGTAGATATGGATATATTTACTTAATGAAACACAAGTCTAAACATTTGAAAAGTTCAAAGAATTTTCAGAGTGAAGTAGAAAAATCATCGTGAATAGAAAGATCAAATTTCTACGATCCGATCGTGGGAGGAGAGTATCTTAGTTACGAGTTTGGCACACACATGAGACAATGTGAATAGTTTCATAACTCAATTCTGCTGAACACCACAACAGAATGGTGTATCCGGAAAGGTCAGAATCGATTTCTTATTGGATATGGTTCTATGATGTCCCTTACAGATTTGCTAATTTCATTTTGGGGTCATGCACTAGAAACAACAGATTCACTTTAAATAGGGCACCATCTAAACTGCTGAAATGACACTCAGATGAATTATGGTTTGGCAACAAACCTAAGTCATTATTTCTAAAGTTTGGGATGCGATGTTTATGTGAAGAAACTTCAACCCGAGCAAACTCAACCTTAAAGCGGAAAAATGCGCTCTTCATAGGATACCCTAAAGAAACAATTGGGTACACCTTTCTATCACGCATCCGAGGGCAAGGTTTTCGCTAAGCCAAGAATGGATCCTTTTGGAAAAAGAGTTTTCTCAAAAGTGTGAGTAGTAGGAAGGTAGAACTCGACGCAGGTTATTGAACCTTCTCTTCATGGAATGGCAGTGCAAAGAAATACTTAAGTTGTTTCGGAGTTGACTTCACCAAATGAAGAGGGAACTAATGATAAGGATCATGAAACTCCGGAAGAGAACACTACCGCACTCGCAGTCAACAAGAGCGCATAATGCTCCTCGACTTTTTATGTTCCTACTATGAATGTCATGGTAGTTGAGAATAATGACCCCGCGACGATTTATGATGAAGCGGTATGATGAGCCCAGATTCCGACAAATGGCTAGAAGCCATGAACCAATGAGATCCATGTATGAAAACCAAGTATGGACTTTGGTGACCTACCCAATGACCGCAAGGCCGTTTTGAGAACAAATGGATTTTCAAAAAGAAAATAGACGCTGATGGTAATGTGACCGTTTATAAGCCTCGACTTGTCGCAAAGGGTTTTCACAAATTCAAGGAGTTGACTACTTATGAGACTTTCTCACCAGAGCGATGCTAAAGTCCGTTAGGATTATGTTAGCAATTGCTGCATTTTTCGATTATGAAATTTGGCAGATGGATGTAAAACTGCTCCTTAATGGAAACATTGAGGAAGAGTTGTATATGATACAACCCAAAGGTTTTGTTGATCCTAAGGATGCCGATAAGGTATGCAAACTTCAATGATCCATTTATGGATCAAGCAAGCATCACGGTTGGAATCTCCGCTTGATGAGGTAATCAAAGGTTTTGGATTTGTCCAAACTTACTGGAGAAGCTTGTATTTACAAGAAAGTGAGGGAGCTCTATAGCATTTCGATATTATATGTGGATGACATATTGTTGATTGGAAATGATATAGAACTTTGAAAAGCGTAAAAGATTACTTAAACAAGAAGTTTTCAATGAAGGACCTTTGGTGAAGGATATTTTAGGCATCAAAATTCATAGAGATAGATCGAGACGCTTTGATTTGGGTTATCGCAAAGTACATACCTTGACAAGATTCTAAAGAAGTTTAGAATGGACGAAAGTAAGAAAGGGTTCTTACCTATGTTGCAAGGCAAGACGCTGAGTAAGACTCGTAGTCCAACTATAGCGTAAGATAGAGAAGTAATGAATAAAATTCTATGCTTCAGCCATAGGCTCTATCATGTATGCTATGTTGTGTACAAGACCTGATGTGGCACATGCTATTAGTTTGACTAGAAAATAACTGATCCAGGTTTGGAACACTCGACAGCGGTCAAGAATATCTTGGCACTTGAGAAGAACTAAGGATATGTTTCTCATATATGGTGAGAAGAAGAGCTCGTCGTAAAGGTTACGCGACGCTTAGTTTTCGACATCGATCCTGATGACTCTAAGTCACAAACCGGGTATATTTTTTGAAATGAATGGAGGAGCAGTGAGCTGGAGGAGTTCCAAGCAATCGGGTGGCAGATCTTCAACAGAGGCGAATATGTTGCTGCTTGTATAGGCACAGAAGCGCTTTGATGAAGATGTTCATATCCGAACCGGGTGTGGTTCCCGGAAAAGCGTTGGACCCAATGGTTATCTATTGTGACAACAATGGTGCCATAGCCAATGCTAAAGAACCAAGGTCACACAAGAATTCCAAGCATATTAAGCTGGTTTCACTCCATCCGTGAACATGTCAAGGATGGCGATGTAAAGATTTGCAAAGTGCACACGGATCTGAATGTGGCACGCGCTGACTAAAGCCTCCCAAGGGCAAAACATGATCAAGACCGTAACTCAATGGGTGTTAGATTCATCACAATGTAATCTAGATTATTGACTCTAGTGCAAGTGGGAGACTGAAGGGAATATGCTCCGAGAGGCAATAATAAATTGTTTATTATCTTATTCCATGTTTATAATAGATGTTTATTTTCATGCTAAAATTGTATTAACCGAAACGCTTGATACATGTGTGTGTAATAAACAAACAAAAGGTTCCTAGTAAAGCCTCTTTTAAACTAGCTTGTTGATTAACGATGATCAAGGTTTCTCGATCATGAACATTGGATGTTGTTAATAACGGGGTCACATTATTAGAAGAATGATGTGATGAACACACACCCAAGTTGGTATAGCAAATTCGATCAAGTCATTAAAGTTTGTTGTCAGATCAACATATACAAAATAGCTTCTTTCCTTAGACTATGAGATGATGTCAATCACTAACTCCGAAGAGTACTTTTGATGACATCAAACGCCACTCCAACACGGTGACTATAAAGATGGATTTGGGTACTATGAAAGTATTAGTTGAGGCTCATGCATCAAGAGTGGGATTTGTCCATCCAGATGACGGAGAGATATACTGGGCCCTCTCGTGATATCACATTGATATCGCTATAAGCACGTGACTAGGTCACAAGAATGTCATATCACTAACGAGTAAAGAGTACTTATCGTAACGGATCAAACTAGGTATAGTTGATACCAATGATCGATCTCTGATAAGTAATATATCGCGAGACAAAAGGAATTGGTTATGTTGGTTTTGGTTCACACATCACTAGTTCATCGCTGAGTAAGTGGAGTCATTATGGATCTCCGTATCCCGCCGATGATTATTGATCGAGAGGTGTCTTGATCATGTCCATTTTATTCACGAACCGTAGGGTGACACACTTAAGGTTCATCGACGCTTTGAGTGGATACAACACCGGAGAAAAGTTTGGACAAAGACTTAAATAGTTTCTGGATATCGTAATATCACATGAAGAGAATGGAGAGTCCATTCACATGGAGAGTCCATTCACATGAAGAGAATGGAGAGTCCATTCACATGGAGAGAATGGAGAGTCCATTCACATGGAGAGTCCATTCACATGGAGAGAATGGAAAGTCCATTCACATGGAGAGAATGGAGAGTCCATTCACATGGAGAGAATGGAGAGTCAACTCACTCCTATAAAAGGGAGGGTGGAGCTCCTCTCTCATGACTAATCTCCATGACCCTTTGGTTGGTCTTTCTCCTTCCTCCGCTGCTCCACCTTCAAGCAAAGAGCTTGCCGGTTAAGCGCCGCTGAAACAGCTTCCACCACCACCACTAAGTCGAGTGTTGCTGGAGTTTCCCGTGATCCTCTATCGCTGCCCCGCTGGATCGAGTGGGATTGAGGTCGCCGTTGTTCCTGCACGGTGACCAAGTACTAGAGGCCGCCGCTTGTGGCGCCATCTTCGCGACTTTGAAGTCGGGCGTGTACTTCTACTTCAACCACGCTTGTTTGCGTGGAACGTTATTCCCGCTTTCGGTCTACGAGGGTGAGTCCTTCTGAAACCGTTTGCATGCATCTCCTAGATATGATCTTGGTGTTTGGTTGCATTCGTAGGAAAATTTTTGTTTTCCATGCTTCGAAACCCATCACTTATGACAAGAACATTAGGGAGTGGCCGAAGTGGTGTGGAGCTAACAGTAGCTTGAGATTTGAAATTGAGTTGAAGCATGTGGCTAATAACGGTTATTTTTTTCTTCATGATGAGGGATGATTCTTAAACTAATTGTACTGCAGGTCTTGTGAATGCTTTGAAGCTGATCCAACCCATCAAGGACAAATATGCAGGTTGCTTAAGCGGATCTGTTTCAGCTTGCCAGTGCTGCAGCCATTGAGGTTGTTTGCGGCGCTTCAACCTACCGATGATTTTTTTTTTCTTGATTAATAGTGATGCAACTGTTTTGATTTTCTCACATTTCAGGAAGCTGGTAGCCCTAAAATCCCCATGATCTATGAAAGGGTTGATGTTGCTGCCCCTGAACAATGCCCGCCAGAGAGGAGACGCCCTGGTTAGTAACTAGATTCTGTAACTCAGCTTACTCCATATGACAAGTTAGCTATGCCTGATTCAGTGCCTAGAACATAGAACATCATGCTGCGCCTTTAGTTTTGTCAGATATTAATCCGTACATTCTATTGCAATAATTGCTCAGTCATTGAAGCAATGAATTAGTATCTGTATCTCGCAACCTGGAATGGTTGTGCCTTGATTGTTACCAACTTGTTAGCTTACTCACTGAGCAAAACATTGATAAACTATCTCTTATCAAGTTCATCCCATGTTGTTCCCCGATCTCTTCCTCTCCTAGGTTAATAAATATTAGTATACTGAACTTTCACGATAATAATACGAGTTTGTGATCAAACTTCATAATTCATGTAAAGGAAAATATGTTTGACTTAAACATGCATGTATCAAAAATTAACACACTACCTAATTCCATTCATTCACCACCCTTTTTAATCTAAACATCATGAGCCACCACATGCAACAGAACTACCTCATGGACATAATCCACATCAAGCCCAAATGCCTTCTTGAAGATCTCACCTTTATTTAAATGTTTATTTGTCCACAAGATGTAAATTTGGTGCACTAGAGTAAAACATTAGTAGAAGATATGGATTTCACAGTAGAAGATACAAATACAGCAGAATACTTTTCCCGCTAACTTTCTTGGTATTGTTTTTCAGTCATCATGAATTTATTTGGTTGAACTATCCCCTTAATTATTCCTATAAGAGTTTGTTGGATTCCTTTTGTTGCCTTCAAAATGAACTTCTTGATATGGTTGAGTTAAGACCAATGTTACTTGGATAGACATGGGAGTCGGAATCTGACTCGGATTCAGGGTGTCCGATTCGGCAAAAAATTTTGGACATGGGAAATGCTAGTTGGAACCGAACATGGGTGTCGGAATCTGACTCGGATTCGAGATGTCCGATTCGGTAAAATTTTCTGGACACGGGTGTACGATTAATATTGGTTAAGACTGTATTTATCCATGTATATGTGAAACTTACTAGTAAAATTGAAGCAGAAAATAGGCTAAAGGCCTGGAAAGGGGTTACGTGATCTACAAGTTCTAACAAAATTACCGTTGTAAGGTCTTTGGTCTGGTTGAACTCATGACGCATAATGTGCTGCAGATGCTCTATTTTGAGTTGTGTCCTCCACTTTCAGGAATAAAAGAAGCATTCGACAATTTCAGGACCAAACATTTCTGACATGTACTTGGATGTTGTATGATACTGCATCGAGCTCTTTCAAAAGGATGATCACAATAGAAATCAGATTTAGCTGCCGGGTCCTTTCGCGATATTTTTGGGGTATAATCATCTAACCCGCTACCTGTTTTTTAGCTTTTGTTCGCTGCATATATTCCTATCACCATGTTTTCCTTGGATTATCTGCACCACGAATCAATGCAAATTTTCTTCTTCCAACATCACGCAGCCTAGTCATTATTTATGCTATGTCACAGCTGCAAATCATACGACACGCATCCATTATGACCTCACTATTGCACTAAAAATGTTATTTCTGCGTCGCAAAAAGCATCAAGTACTATATATCTGTATCTTATGTATGACGAACATGCATATACCAGGCTGAAGAGATCAACTCATTTCCCTCTTGGGCACCCCAAGACAGCCTTAATCATGGCTGCCAGGCTGCCCCTGAGCACGCCCTTGAGGATCTTCGTCTTCGCCGGCGTGTACGGCGGGTACCTGGCCTTCGCCTCGCCGCCGAAACCGCGGACCAGGACGGCCTTCTTGTGGCTGAAAGCATCAAAGCCGAACCTCCCATGGTAGGCGCCCATGCCGCTCTCCCCAACTCCTCCAAACGGCAGGTACGGATTGGCGAGCTGCGACATTGGAAGCAAACCAGAGTTCACTTCATCAACATCTAATTAGTTCGACATTGGAAGCAAACCAGAGTCACTTCATCAGCATCTAATTAGTTCAAAAGAAGAAGAAGAAGAAACAAAGTAGAGGCGGCTTAGTCCTTAATTACATGTATGCTGGTGTCGTTCACTACCATTCCTCCTGCAGAGATGCTTTTGTCGAACTGGTCCTGGAGCTCGCTGTCCTTGGTGAAGATGTAGGCTGCAAGTGGCTTGTTCATGGAGTTGATTAGGGCAAAGCTCTCATGGATCTTGTCAACCTACAAAAAACCACCACCACGAACACAGCGGTTTGAGTTGCGCATCACGCATCACCAAAACCAGCATCGATCGTGCAATCTCTAGTTAGTGGCTCGGCTAGGACAAAACAAAAAAAACTTCAATCTTGTGCATGGTTAGGTTAAGGATTAGCACTAACCGTTATGATAGGAAGCAATGGCCCAAATATTTCCTCCTCCATGATCGCCGAGTCGAGAGGGACATCTAGGAGGATTGTAGGGGCTATCTTTCTGCAATGCGACGTAGAAATGATCAGCCAAGCTAAGTGGTTCGGGAGCATTTGGCAGGGTTGAGTTTGATCACTCACAGCTGCTGCTCGTCTCTCTGGCCGCCGAACACGATCTTGTCGCAGACCATCTCTTCGTCCATCAGGCCCTCCAACCGGTTGAAATGGTTGGAGTTTACGATGCGCGAGAGGTCTGCCGATCGCAGTGGATCCTTCCCGTAGAACTTGTCCAAAACTTTCTTCAAGGACTCCAGCTATCAAGTTTCACAAACCAAGAATCACAGCACGGTTAGTCGATCGGCGAAGTGCCCTGCGAATTCCTGCAAGCATTTCAGTACGGCGATGCCCATGGATCGATGCTTGTATGTATACCAGCTTTGGAGCAAATGATTTCGTGGTTACGATGAAATCGGGAGCAATGCAGGCCTGCCCATTGTTGCAACCCCACTTGCCAGCAGCTATCCTCTTGACAGCAACCTTTCGGTAAAAAAAAAAAGAGGCTGGTCAAAACATGCAAGAGCTAACCGGACATGAGATTTCTTTCGCGGGAATTCGGCAATTCAGGCTCGAGAGGAAGATCGAATTTTTTTTACATGGAGGTCGACATTGGAATCGACGACGACAGGGCATTTGCCACCGAGCTCCAAGACCACCGGCGTCAGGTGCTTTGCAGCCGAGGCCATCACAATGCGTCCTACTATGCCGTTCCCTGCAATTTTGTCATAGCAGCAGAAATCGTGCACTTCATGGTCTGAAAATTACCTAAATAAGTAGGAGGCTATTGATACGTGGAAGAAGAAGCTTCGAGCTTCGTCAATGGCGGCGAGAACTGATCAAACCTGTGTAGAAGATCTTGTCCCACTTCTGCTCTAGAAGCGCGGTGGTTTGAGGGACGCCGCCCTCGACGACCTTGATGCAGGAGCCGTCGACGTACCGCGGCAGCAGCTCGGCGAGCAACGACGAAGTGGCCGGCGCGACCTCCGACGGCTTCAGCACGACGGCGTTGCCGGCGGCAATCGCTCCGATGACCGGGTCGATGGACAGCACTGAGATGCATTAATAGGAAGTGATTGAATCAGGCGGTGAAGAGTACAAAGATATTAGAATCACTGGAGCTAGTCAGCTAGAGCTCAAGCTAAGCTCAAATTCATAAAAAATCACAAATAAACCTATCTAACAAGTAGTTAGTGAGATTCAAATTATGGTTTTCACTTACAATACTCCCTCCGTCCAAGTTTATAAGGCTTATTTTTTGAATAATTTTATTTATAAATATAAGATGTATTTTGTATTCTAATGCAAAATTAGTGTGATGTTCCCTCTATACTCTTAAGAAATATCTATCTTTACTTTAGTGTTCTCTACATGCATTCATTAAGTATAGTGTTTAGTGATACTAATTAAGGTAAACTTGGATGGAGTACAATGGTGACATACCAATTGTACTAGCAACCATGGTGTAGGGTCTAATTAGCAAACCCCACAAAAATAATCAACTTCTATATCAAATTGCTTTTAGTGTGTGTGTATCCCAAGCATCAGGTCTAAAAAAACAAAATCCAAAAAGAAAAGAATCAAAATGCTGCTAGCCACCAGTTGGTTGTACTCCCTCCATCCTAAAATATAAAGCACAACTGATTTTTTTTTTCAAGTCCCAGAATACAGGACGCAACGCCTCCTCGGCTCCTGTTCTGGCTTCTCTCACATCTCTCATGCGCAGGCATGCATGCATTAACCCCCTCGAGTCCTGCGCGACGCAACTGCTTCCTTGGTCTCTGCGTTAGTAGGAGTTACGCCTTAATATAAGATGGAGGGAGTATATATTAAGTTGTGTGCAAACTACAGAATTCCAGCACATGAGAGCTACACGTCTCCAAACAGAAGAAGACACATGAAAGATACATGCCATAGGTGGTTGATGCCTACGTACGTATGATCATGTTTTCAGTTACCACTGTGTTCTGTTCGTGTCTCTGATGGCTTTGTACTGTCAATTAGGACTGAACTCTCAGGGAGCAAGTCATCAACAGTTGAATGCGGCTGAAGCATGGTCCGCTACCGATCCAGTGTTCGCCGGCATGGCGATAACAACAGATCACCATGGCCTCTTTAAAGCTCAGATGTCGGTCACTGCTGACAATGGCTGATCGAAACTTTGGGAGACAACAACTTCACCTTTCGTAATTTCGATCGTCACACAGGGAGGGGAGATGCTAAATGCAGCAAACATACTTCACACGCCATACACATGAGTTGTTGATTGAGAAAAAAAAAAAACATGCATGCAACCCACCCCTCAATCCCTACATCAATCGACTCACACTTGAACTATGAACCGATGAGTGCATGTAATGTACGTTTCTATTTCCTCTCACGCAATGTTTGATCAGGCAGCTATGGAGCCCGGGCAAAAAGCATGGAGAATTTCTATGTTTGGGCTTGTTTGGACGGATGGGGATTGGGTCCAATCCTGTCGGATTGAGTCGGATATTAGTACTCCTCCGTCCAAGTTTATACGACGTATTTTCTTTTTACACGTAGGCTGAAGAGACGTTGGAAATAACTATATACTACTCCTAATTATTATCTCTAAGCACTATATTTAACGTATGCATATAGAGAATATGAAGTAAATTTAGATATTTATTAAGGGTATACAGGGAACATCACACTAATTTTTGTATTAGAACATAAATACATCATATATATATATATAGGAAAATGGTTGTATACTCTGGGGAGTACGTACTCCCACTCTCAATATACTGCATAAATGATGTTATTATACTTCTTTATCCTTTTGAATATACTCTAATACTAATTATAAGATACTCCAAAGTGAGTTTCACGAAAAATTTCATCAAAACCCACATTTTATAGCATAATTTGTTTATATACTCTTTTTATACATGAAAAACGGTATATAGCACGAAATAAATGGTTCCGATGAATTTTTTTCAACAATGTCGCATTTTAGTATTTTAGAATTATTATTAGAGTATATTGAAAGTGATAAAAGAGTATAACACATTCGTTTAAATGGTATACTGGATGTGGGAGTACGTACTCCCAAGAGTACAGAAAAGGCTTCCTATATATATATATATATATATAAAAGATCGTTCAAAAATACGTCCTCGGATCAGGTGATCTTTCTTCAATTTTATGAGAGGATGAATCTGGTGATCTTGTCTAAGCATGTATATGCACGCATCATGTTCCAACTTACAGAAAGGGTAGTTCCAGGCGGAGACGACGAGCACGACGCCGAGGGGCTCCGCCGCGATCCTCGCCGTCGATGGGAATGTCATGAGCGAAGCAGGGACCTGAATGAACGTACGCAACGTGGCGGCAAAGCCGTTAGGCAGTGATGCAGATCAAGGTTTTAATAATAATAATAGCGATTAATTGTCGCTCTGTGCAATGTGTGCAGTCAGGCTGGTGAGAAACCTACAGTGTAAATTGTAGCCATACAGGATGCAGGTGAAAGCCATTATCTTGATGCAATTAACCATGTGAATCATCACGAGGACAAATTGTGTTTAACTTTGGTAACGAATAGTTATCGTTTTAGATATAGGTGTAGTTAAACTTTCTAAACTTATTTGACGGTTAATATTTTCTTAAATATTTAGATTGGATACATAAAAATTATGTGTGCATTTTTGTCTAAAAAAGTACTTTCTTAATATTATATTTTTATTGAGTTTATAAATATATTATAATAAAATTACTGATCAAAATTATGTTTTGAAGATCGTGTCGTTGTCCAAAACTATGTGTGACAGATTGACATGCACTTTTCTCTCAAATAAAAATGTTGAGTTGTGCACGAGATCGATCTTACCATATATTCATTATGTTAGTTAAAAAAAAAACCAATTTAACTAGAGCTTCAATAAGGAAGTAAAGCTATAACCAGACGCCACAAAATCAGAATAACGAAAAAGGTCTTATTAGGAGTATGACAGTGATTATCCATCGAGCAGGTACATGCTTATTAGCAATCAATAGCTAAGCTAGCACATATCTTAGGCCTGTTTGTTTCAGCTTTTGATTCTGGATTCTGGTTCTAAAAGCTGAATAAAAAATAAACGGTTTGATTTTAGAATCTGATTCTCACAATCCAACCCACTCCTATAGACTAGAATCCACAATCCACTTCATATGTGTTTTTGGATTCTAGCTTTTGGAGAATTAGCTTCTCTATAACCACAATCCAGAATCAGCTTTTAGAGAATCAAAAGCTGAAACAAACAGGCCCTTAATGTAGTGACGGATCCATGACCAAAATTTAATTAGGAAACTAAACATAAATCGGATCATCGATCCAAAGATAGAGGACATAATTAAGGTACATTTTTTATATGGTGCAACGTATTGATGGGTAGTCAAAACAATAGAACAGACCAACCACCAAAGATGAAGAGATTCCTTGCAACCTTTTGGCCTATCTAGATTCTAGAACACAGAAATTTCATAGGATATAATTTAATTTCTATAGAAATCTAAAAAGCCGAGTATACCTTTTGGGGTTTCATCCATTTCTTCAGATTCTTCAAGGCAAATATGCACGACGAGTTGACCAAATATATCTGCATGCGGCACAGATTAATCGACGCACAAATTAAAATGCAACAGCATATGCATGCCAATGAGTAATTATCAGATTAGGAGAGTTCCTTTATGGATTTGGCTTTCAATCTATGTGAGGCTTAAGCTTAAGCATAAATTAAGAAATGAACTTTGGTCGACCAAACTAAGGTTAATACTTGACCAACATAGACAAACATTGATCATAAAACACAAACTGTGTCTCTCTTAAATTTTTTTCCATTAACAATAGAGCTACCGATGGGCCAATGGCGTAGTGGTGGGAGCGAGGGTGTTCGTTCTCATCCACCTAGATTTGATCCCTAAGATCGATATAGCATGCCGTATTTAGGCCCCGTTCGTTTCAGCTTCTGGACAGCTTCTGCTTTAGAAAAAAACGGATTATTTGCCGAACGGGAAGATTCTGGACAGCTTCTCTGAGAATCAGAAGCTGATTTCTGTATAGAATCGGTTGTCCGAAACTTGATTCTCACTGATTCTTGCTGATTCTCGCCGACTCGGTCCGAAACCTAGAAGTTGTAGCCGGCTCGACCCGATTCTCCCATAATCAGAAGCAGCTTCTCCCATAATCCAGAATCCATAATCCAGAAGCTGTCCCGAAGGGGGCCTTACTCAAAGTACACACGCGTGTGTTTTTAGTGGGAAAGCACGCACCCACAACTCTGTAAGGCCATCTCCAACAGGTTCCCTATCCCATTCCTCATCCCTCAAAATGAGTAATCCGTACATGCAAACGTTTCTCACCTTGCTCCAACAGATGATCTATCCGCTTCCCCATTTATGCAGAACGGAGAGAGCTTCTCGAAATATCGGGATTCCCCGTCCGTTCCCCATCGCATTCTCGATCTCTGGTCGGTGCTCTCCCGCGCCCGTGAGGAATCAGCGAGGAGGCCACCGCTCCGTCGTCGACCCAGTCTTCACCGCTTGGTGGTCGTCGCCGCTCCTACGTCGACCCGGTCGCCGCCACCGCTCCGTCGTCGACCCAGTCTTCACCGCTTGGTGGTCGTCGCCGCTCCTACGTCGACCCGGTCGCCGCCGCCGCCGCTCCATCCTCGACCCGGTCGCCGCCGCCGCTCCATCCTCGGCGCCGTTCCATCCTGAAGTTGCAAGAGCCGGTAAATCCCCTGTTGTTGCTCCTCCATTCCATCAGCTTAGATTGAGATAGGTTAGGGTTAATTAGTTTGCATGACATCTGAACCTAGAATGGTATAACATCTTGCCACAAACGTGCTTACAAAGTTTCTTGCGACTGATTGGGTCTGGGAAGTAGATGATTCGTGCTGCAGCTTATCATATACTTCATGCCCACAACACTCGTGAAAAAAAATTTAGGGAAAAAGGGCTTAGCTGTGCTCGATTCTCTGCTAAAGGCACAGTTAATTTGTATAGCTTGCATCAATGAGTTCAGATTTGCAGCATACATTGCTTTGTATGCATCATAATGGAGGTTTTCTATTGAGCATCTGGAAAAAAATTAGTGTGTTGTATTGTGGTGGTCTAAGGGTGTGTAGGAAGTAGTACTTAACATGGCAGATCAGGGAAGACTGAGCCAGGCGCATGACAGATGATGGGCACCTGTTATTTACACATGATAAAATGGCTCGTGGAAAAAAAACTAAAAAGAGCAGAGAGTTCAGAGAAGTATACATGAAGATTGACACCGGGTTATGATCTGCAGAATGGTAGTGGTGCCCATTTTTCTCGTCTTTTAAGCTGTTTTTTTTTGTTGGTCTGCAAATGATGTCTTATGTGCAACATCTCCAGCTGCTCAATTGGGAATTTAGTAGTCTATATAGAAATGGTAAGACAAGCAACCTCCAGCGATTGGTTGCTTATGTTGCACTTGCTGCTGTTTTTAGAAACTTTCATGGCTTAAGCATAGAAGCAAAGGAGACAAATAGAAGCAATTCTGAATGTATGCCACATCAAGTAGGCCTTAAGTTATCAAGAACAAATATATATAAAAAATTAAACCTCAAACACATATCCTGCACTGATGGAATGGGACAGATCACCATTCAGCAAAGAAGTAGGTCAGATGTGTGCTTTGCAGTGGCGGATCCAGAATTTAAATTTACCCCGGGCTGAACTTTAAGAAACTAACTTCTATTAAGAACATCAATTTATGTCCACACGACAACATAACAAAAGTACATCACAGTTTCACAAATACAACATTAAGATGAAAATTTTGCTCAATTCTTCAACATAAAACATCATAAGTGATAGTGTGATACATAGACAATGTAGCATAGTAGAGATACAATTTGAGTACCAAAATGATAAATTGACAATTATACACAAATCACAAATTGACAAATTGACAAATTGACAATAAGCATTCACATTCACAGATTCACTAATTCTTATACTTTTAAATGTTCTACTCCTACTGTCCTACACAAATTTAACATTCGCATTCACAATCATAGAAGCTAGTATTCGCATTCACAATCCCAAGAGAAGCTAGTAAGTAGTAAGAGCACAGTGCATAGAGGAGGTATGTATACCGGCACAAATGGGCCGCAGATTTGGAGGGCGTGGCCGGCGCTGCTGGCGCTGGGCGGCGAGGTCGCTGCAGATGCGCCGGCGGCCAGCGGCTCCGGCCTCGGGTCGGCGCGTCGCGCAGTGGGGGATTCGGGCGCGGCAGCGGACGGCAGCGAACGCAGAGTGAGCCCGCCGGCTGGCGAGTGAGATCTCGGGCGCCGACGCTGGGTCGGCGCGGCGCGAGCGAGTGAGCGAGGGCGGCGCGGCGCAGAGCGAGGCCGATGGGCGCGAGCGCAGGCAGTGGCGGGAGTGAGGGGTCGGCGGACGCTGCGCAGCGCAGGGTGGCGACGGGCGGCGGGCGTGGCGCAGTTACGCGGCGCTGCAGGCGATGGAGTCGTGGAGATTGGAGAGATGGTAAGCACGCACGGTGGAGTCAGTGGACTAGGTTTTCCTCATTTGCTGCTTGCCTGGGCTCTAGCAATATGGGCTAATATATGGGCTAGTATATTTATCATGACCTGGGCTTACCTGGGCTAGACATAAATAAAAATTTCACACCCTGGGCTCTAGCCCACCGTGCCATGGGCCCAGATCCGCCCCTGGTGCTTTGCAAGAAAAGATGACACTTCATACCTGAAGGTCCGATATGTCCTTCCAAAAAAAAAACCGATATGTTCATCTTGTTTTTTCTTAACACTGTTTGTGATGCTTGATCTCTAAACACTAAGCTCTGTGCACGTCTGGTTCAACGAGAAAAGAATGAGCAAGTACATAACTAAAATTCCATTTGGAGTGAAGGTTTTAGTTGGCATTTCAACTGGACCTTAGTGTTTTTTTAGCGTAACATGAGTTACACATGCACTCTGCCTTATACTAACACCTAGAGATGTTTGCAATACAATACGTCATGAAACATTTCTTAAAACCATGTTGACAGATGGTCAAATGCCATATTATTTGAACTACCCACATGTTGGTTGGAGGAGGGAGACATTTGTGACAAGGTTTTAATATTTGTTCTTTTGCAAGGAGGCTTAATTAATTGTTCTCTTGTCATTCTCAGCTAGTATTCTACACATTTTACTTTCTAGCTTGTGTAGATGGACAAGGATCCAGAGAAGGCTCGGTAAAGGCTTGGCATGGACAGTAAAACAAATAGAGAGCATCGCATTGGACCTAAACAAAATTGTACAAGACAATTTTAGTACTGGCACATGTCATTGTGCTAGTGAACTCAATAGCCTTTTGATGGACATCGAAACTATAACTCGAAGCTTAGAGCAAGTTGCCATACAATCACATGAACTGATGCAAAGAGATGAAGTAGATCTTGCAGAGGATGTAGACCCAGAGTTGTGCCTTCCCTATGACTACCAGAGTGATGACGAGTATAAACGTGATGACAGGCAGTATTGTGAAGAAGAGGGTATCGAAATTGATAGTGATGATTCGGGAAGGTTTTAGTCTTGTATTAATGTTAAGACTTGTTATGTATGTTGTAATGATGCTAAGACTGGTTTAGACTTGTTATTTATGATGTAACGATGCTAAGACTGGTTAAGACTTGTTAAGATATTATAACGATGTTTGTTAACTTGTTAAGATATTGTTACGATGTTTGTTATCTTGTTAAGATATTGTAATGTTGTTTGTTAACTTGAGAATTTTTGATGTTGTCAGAATAGAAATTATGGATGGCTTCTATATAAATTTGTTGAGTGAGGGAGGGGATGCACTCCGTGATTGGGATGGTTCTGAACCTTCGCCACAGGAAAGTCCAATTGGTTCACAACCGTCACCAATTTGAGAAAGGAAAAGAGGGAACTTGAGATTATAAAAGAGAGGAAGAAAGATGAGCGATATGAGCGACTGTATGCACAAGAACAAGCGAAGATTGAGCAAGAAAAAGTCAAAATTGAGCAAGAAAAAGAGAAGATTGAGCAAGAAAAAGAGAGGCTTGAATTCAAGAAAAATGAACTTGAATTCAAGAAAATGGTCGAGGAGAGAATTATGGGCATTGATCTAAGTCGCTGCACTGAGGCACAAAAACAATATTACACGAGCTTGCAGAACGACATAATAGCTAGAAGATGTAATAGGTCAGGTTGAACCAAGGTTGTTTGTTTTGCTTAAGAACGATTCAGTTTGTCCCTCATTCCTTAGGTTATGGACTTACATATTGCAATGCAATCTTGGTTGATGGTTGATTTCGAAATGACAGCATTCTTGTTTTGCAATAGATGAATGACTGAATACATAGATGAATGACTGAATACATTACAACAAATAGAATTACACCCCTCCATAACGTTGCCATAAGTGCTCCACTAGATCGTTTTGTAGCTGGTGGTGAGTTTCCCTATTCCGAATGGAATGATGAGTTTGAATAAACTCAAAGAGTTCAGGCGTATGCTCGTGTGACACTGAAACTGTTTCTCCCATTCCTTCGTAATTATAGTCAAGTGGTCCTCCGTCTCGCTCATCTTCAACTATCATGTTATGCATGATGACACAAGCTGTCATGATATCTCTGAGTGTTTGTTGATCCCAGAAACGTGCTGGACCTCGAACAATTGCAAACCGAGATTGCAGAACTCCAAAGGCTCGTTCCACGTCCTTCCTGGCTGCCTCTTGAGCTTGGGAGAAATATTTCTTCTTATTCCCGTGAGGAGCTGGTATTGTCTTCACAAATGTTGCCCATTCAGGATATATCCCATCAGCAAGATAGTACCCCATTGTGTAATTGTGACCGTTGATAGTGTAATTCACTTCCGGCGCTTGTCCTTCAGCTAGCTTTGCGAACAGAGGGGAACGGTGAAGAACATTAATATCATTGTGAGATCCTGGTAAACCAAAAAAGGCATGCCAAATCCATAGATCTTGTGAAGCAACGGCTTCTAGAATTATTGTTGGCTTGTGTACATGCCCAAAGATACAAGCCTTGCCATGCTATAGGACAATTTTTCCACCTCCAATGCATGCAATCTATGCTTCCTAGCATTCCAGGAAAACCTCTTTCCTCACCGATTGCAAGTAATCTAGCAGTATCATTCTCATTTGGAGATCTCAAATACTCATCTCCAAAGAGGACAATAATAGCTCGCACAAACCTTTAAGACTCTCTATGGCAGTACTTTCTGCAATCCGTAGACAATCATCAATAGCATCTGCCGGTACTCCATAAGCTATCATCCGGAATGCTGCAGTTACCTTCTGTAAAGAAGATAACCCGATAGTTCCAGCACAATTCCTTTTCTGAACAAAATAATTATCATGGGTTTCTACAGCATGCAATATGCGAAGAAATAGGTAACGACTCATTCTAAACCTGCGCCGAAAAGAAGAATGAGCTATAGAAAAGATGATCAATCAAAAATACAAACAATTGAAATATTTCTCATCATAAACCTCCGCCGAAAAAAAGTTGGGCCGTAGACCGGAGGATCAACAAAATAGTCTCGATATAGCCTGGCATGCCCTTCCTCTCTATTGCGATGTATGTATTGATGGCCAACAATAGAACCCCCATGGCGTCGAGCACTCACACACTTATCTTGCTGCTGTGCTAGATATGCTACTGTAAGAAGAGATTCATCGTCGTCATCCGAGGATGAGTCTTCGGAGAGGAAATGCTGAACTAAGTTCTGACGACTCATTGAGATATACTAGATAATGAACATTCAGATATGGGGCAAGGATTGGAAGTGTAAATGGCTGTGTATATATAGCCTCAAAATATAGCCGTTACAATATAGCCGTTACAATATAGCCGTTACAATATAGCCGTTACAATATAGCCGTTACGATGACCGAGGGAATGAAATTTTTTAAATTCCTGCAATTAAAAATAGCCGGTCAAATTTTTTCCGCTAAAAATTAAACGTGGCTCATATGGCGGTTATGAAATATCATTATAATATAGGAGTGACAAAATAGAGAATGAGATTTGAGGAATGCTGTTGGAGAGGAAAGAGATATAGGGAAGGAATCTTTATAGGGAATTCTGTATATGAGGATATAGGGAATGAAATTTGAGGAATGCTGTTGGAGTTGGCCTAAGGGCTGTGGAACCTCTGCAAAAATTCATAGCATGTAAATGGCTAGGCGGGAGGGAGGGGTCCACCGTCTAGACGACGCCTACACAAGCTAGACAACCACCTAGAGGAACAGTGGGTGTACTTGTGATGTTACCTTCTCCTAGTACTCTATAAAAAAATAGAGAAAACACTGGAACTGTACCAAGCTGCAAATTGTGCAGCAGACGGACGAATTTTTTTTATAAATAATCATTTTTTATTCGGCTATTACAAAAATATACCTACATATTTTTTTTTACAAAAATGACCTATTTTCGCGCCACGTCATCGCGAAATAGGGTTTTTCGCGCCACGTCATCGCGAAATGGGGGGCTTCGCGCCATGCTGGCGCGAAATGGGCTGGGGCCGACGTGGCGTGCGCGGCGACGGGCTTCGCGCCACGCTGGCGCGAGAGGAGCGCAGAGCGGGCAGGGGGCGGGCAGCGGGCAGGCGTCGCCCATTCGGGATTTTTTTTTATAAATAAATATTTTTTATTCGTGTATAAAAATAATATATGTGACTTTATTTTTTTTTTGCAAAAATGGACTTCGCTACACCAAGCAACGACTACTGTCCCATCCTCCATTTTTTTATTCATCCAATGTTCAAATCGCTACATGGTGTAGCGACCATGCAAAATTTTTTTTCATTTTTTTCATTCTATTCTATTTTTTAATTCAATAATTTATATCTTTTGCTAGGTAGCTCCAAATCCAACAAAATAAATTTCTAAATTTATATTAAACTATAAGGATTGAGATTATACAATAAATTGTTTAAATCAAGTTACTAAAAGAGCCTTTTATGTATTATGAAAACTTGAATTAAACAATTTAGATATATATGGAACATAGTAGTTTTTATCATATAATCTTAATTCTTGCATCTTAATACAAATTTATAAATTTATTTCATTAAAAAATTAATAACCTACGTATATTTTTGTACTATGCGAATAAAAAACTATTATTTATAAAAAATATTCTAGCCGCGCAGCCCTGCATAGCTATAAAAAGAATTCCACAACTAACAACTGAAAATAAGGAAAAGAATGAATTAATCTATTTATTTCCTAACCATTAATTTTAAAAATAACTTTTCAAGTATTTTTCCCTTCATTTCATTTTTTAATAAGAAAAAGCAGAAAGAAAATGAATTAATCTATTTGTTTCCGCAACTTTTCAAAAACAAACTCCTAACCAAAATTTTTTAAAATAAATTTTCAAATATTTTTTCCTCATTTCATTTATTTTTCTTCTTTCCCATTCGTAACCATAATTTTTTAAAATAAATTAAAAATGCGTTGATGACCCTTTGCCGCCTGGCGCCGCGCCCGCCTCGCTCGCCGCCCTCGCTTTGCCCGCTTTGCCCGTCGCGCCAGGGTGGCGCGACACCACCGCCGGCCGCCGCCACGTGTCCGTTTCGCTCCAACGTGGCGCGATTTTCTACCCTTCGCGATGACGTGGCGCGAAAATAGGCCAGTTTTGTAAAAAAATAATATGCAGGTATATTTTTGTAATACACAAATAAAAAATGAATATTTATAAAAAAAATTCGCAGACGGACCATTAAAAAAAATGCAAAATAATGCATGCCCTAAAAAAAATGCAAATAATACAGACCTCTTAAAAAGACCTAAAATAAAAACTCTCAGAAATCTCGTTAGAAATCCAACCTTTACAAGTTAATTAATATCCCAAAACATGAGCCCGCACAAATACACAACTGTTGCGTGTACGTACATACTGTGTTTCTGTTTTTCAGCACACATGCATGTACTGCCTCCCCCTCCACCTCGAAAATAAATTCTATGCAACGATGTTGAATACAGTAGTCTGTGCAGCACCGTGCAGGTTGACGTCACGCGTCCCGCCGTGTCAATCTCCATGCAAAGAACAATTAAATGATAAGGACTAAAGTGCATTGAAGTGCTTGGAGATTAACGCAGCGGGACGCGTGGCGCCAATCCGCACGGTGCTCCAATCCGCACGGTGCTGTACAGGGCGCTGCATCAACTCTCCTCAAATTACCAGAAAGCAGAGTAAAGTATGAACCAAGCATGCATGCATGCAAACACAGCAGACGAATTAAGCATAAAACTGCCAGGAATTAAGATAAACAAAATTATGAGAAATCCAATCTCTACGGATCATGCAAACACGAGATCGAACACACAAGAGATTAAGGCATGTAATTAAATTGATGGCGCCCACGACGCACACGCGCTGACGTACTTCGTGGACGTAGGACTCGGTGCGGGGCTTGGCGAGGTCGGCGTGGAGGGCGTCGCATATCTCCGCCTCCATCTCCGTCACCATCCTCAGCACCCCGCGCAGCTGCGCCGCCCGCCACTCCGCCGGCCGCGTCTGCCCCGCCGCAAACCTCGCCCGGAGGTCCTCCACGGCCGCCGCCACCTCCTCCTCCATGCTATCTAGTACTACTACTTAACTAGCTAGTTGGCAAGGAGCAGATTAATTACTACGAGGGAAGGAAGGAAGGTGGAGGCGGTGCGTGGGAAAGGCGGCGACGTAGATATGAGACGTGCTCATATATATAGCTGTACAACTGTGCCGTGTGCTGGCTTGTTTGCTCCCTTTATATATTTTCTTGAGTAATTGCACTTTTGTTAATTCTATCTGATATATATATATATATATATATATATATATATATATATATATATATATATATATATATATATATATATATATATATCACATGTGTGATGGTTAATTTGACAACTATATTTATTAATATGTCATGATTAATTGAAAAATAATATTTGTGAATATGTGATGACTAATTGAAAAATAATATTTATTATGGAATAATTATTTATTTGTGCAAGATCAAGATGCAGTGTGGGTTTTAGGGATGGCAATCGGGTGGGTACCTCTAGGTACCACCGCCTCAGATCGGCCTGAACTCGAACTTGAACAAAGTACCGTCCACCCGAACTCACTAAGCTTCATGAGCACAGATTTGTACCCACACCCAAACCCGATGGGTACCCGATACCCAATGTTAGGGGTGAAAACAGGACAGGAAATATCCACCCGATCCGATCCCGAATCCGTTTAAAATCCGTACCGATGTTATCCGTATCCGTATCCGAAAAATCCGATGTAATATGGGTTAGGATATGGGAAGAGCAATATCCAATCCGTATACGAAAAATCTCATATAATATGGGTTAGGATATGGGAAGAGCAATATCCGACCCGATATCCGGTAAATATCCGACCCGATATCCGGATAAAATCAATTATCCTTCCATTAATTTGATTCATTATTGGATAGATAGAGTAGTTGTTTGATACTGGCACTAAAAAACACTACTTTGTTATTAAGCGTGAACTTTAACAAATATATCAAATGTGACAATTCAACACTATTTAATAGCAAACAAATCCGAGTAGTCCTCATTATGAGAGAAGTCTATCTTCAGTTTGTCAGAATGTGACAATTCAACACTATTTAATATCTCTAGGAATTTATTCCGTAAGGTTAAGTTTGATGGAAGAGCTCCCCTTGTTCTCTGTTTTCTTTATGTCTCGATCTCTCTCCTTGTATTCGACCCATTTGCACCTCTAACTATACTACTATCCTACGTTGAAATAATTATGACTTGAAGCTAATGTTATAAGGTTAATGCTTCATTATTTCTTTTACATACACAATTATGTATTATACTACTATCCGATTATGATATCCGATCTCGACCTGAATCCGTCAGGTATCCGCTCCGTATCTGAATCCCGAAAAATCCGAATTCGTATCCGTATCCGGAACCAAATCCGGAAAAAAAATATGGGTTAGGATACGGGACGAGCAATATCCGCCCGTATCCGACCCGGTTTCACCCCTACCCAATGCGTACCCATGGGTAGGCAAACAACAAACTGAGAGCTAACATTACACTCCTGTGTCACTTGAACTGTCCTATTATTTATCTGTTTTGTAAAGGTTAACATCATTAAGCCCATTGTCTAGTTCTATGTTTCAATATGCATCTTCACTATGAAGTTCAACATTTACAAGCCCATAGCTTCATAAATAGAATTTATATTTTTTTTCTCAGAATAATGTATATTAAAGCTAATTATCTTCCAGGTTTCAAGCAACATCTACAACATCACATCGTTAAGCTAAAAATCTTGTTAGTGTAAAAAAATTTTAGACCTGATATACAATTCATGTCTCATATGTAAAACAATTTGATGGTCCATAAATGAAATGAATATCATATCTTAAATCCAAAATATATGTGGGAAATAAAATACTGGTGCAAGTTAATAGGTTCAGAAAGCCATATACTCAAAATAAGCACTAGCAATAAAGGTTAATTTCAACAACTCACCATGAAGCCCTTGTGGAGACAAGACCTGCAGCATTGCCCCGCATTCTTTAATAAACCCAATTGCTGCCTGTTAGACAAGAAACATAAGCACATATTTCAAAAATGATAAAATAAGTTCTTCACAATATGAGAAGTACGTAAGAACCAAGCTCTGCACCTCAACAGTATCATTCGTTGGATTCTCAAGAAGTACTGTAAGAAGCTCCAGGACCACGAGCTCATGCGTGGCCACCTGATTAACCAAGTGTGCTATGAACTTGGTTGCTGCAAGCAATTGGAACTGCAATCAACAAGAGCTGTGGCAGTCATCAGGGGAGGTTCCTGATTCCTAGCTGGGGCTTCGACGGTTGTCATGGTCCTGGTCGCAGTCGTGCTTGCTACGACAGTCATCCCTCTCGTCGTCAGAAGCCCTAGGGCGCCTTCGCCTGCTATCGACCTCCTCATCATCAGAAACCCTAGAGTACCTCCTTTGGCGGTCACCATCCTCTTCCCCATCAGATACCCTAGTGCGCAGGGAGGGCGGTCTCATCCCTGCTAAACTTAGGGAGTTTGTTGCCTTCGAAGAGCTTGCAGTCGCGATGGTGGTCGCGGTCAGGATTGAGCAGGGAAGCCCTAGATCTATGGTGGAGGTTGGCGCCGCGGTCGGAGGAGGGCAAGGGGGACAAGGACGCATGTGGCTTGCAGTGGTGGTCGCTGCAGCGCAGGGAGTAATCACGGTGGCAACGATGGGGCTTGGAGACTGCCGGCGAGATGGAAGAGGAGGCGGCCATCGGGCGAAGGGTTTGTGGTGCTCGAAAATCTGGAGGCGTGAGAGAGAGGGGGGAGATGGAGGCGACGGTTCGTGGTTGGAATGGAGAGATCCAGGGATAGGGTTAAGGGAATAAGGGGGGAGCAGTTGGGCCGAGTGGGCCGGACTAAACCAAATGGGTCAACATGGCCGAGAAAAAGAGGAAAATGATCGGGCCAAAAAGAAAAGAAAAGAAAAATGGGTTGATCTATTGGGCTAATAATAATAGTAGGCCAAACAAATTTTAAGTGGGACCCACATGTCATAGTATATCCATTGGGTACCCATAGGTACAAATTGGCACATACGCCCATCCTATGACCTTATCGAGAACCCAAACTCGAAAACCCATGGGTCTGAAGTGCTATCCGTGCCCATCCTTTTCGAGTCAGCTACCCACGGGTACCCAAACCTATAGGTAAAAGTGCCATTCATAGTGGTTTTGTTTTATTTTTAATAGGAGATGCAACGCAGTTGTGGAGACACATTGCAGGCATAGGTGTGGAGATGCAGTACAAGCATATGCGATGCACACTGCAGGTTGGAGAGAATCCACGCAAGCAATGCGTAGCCCGAGATTAGCACGTGAGGGTCACAGGTGTAGCGAGACGGGACGCGAAGAGATCTACATGGATGAACGATGCAGTGTAGCAGCCATCTGGCCGTGCAGGTCAGCGAGCCACATGAGAGCAGTAGGTGGCCGTATGCATGCATGTGTGTTTTAGGCTATGTGTGTATGTATTGTGCTATATGTGTATACATGCATGTATGCATATGATTAGAGTTAAAAGATAGGGAGTTGAGCCATAATAAATAGCAAGACGGCTGCAGCAAAGGAGCTGTCGCGGAAGAAAAGAAAATGCACAGGTGCAACACACACAAAGAGAAAGAGCGGAGCCACCGCACAAAAGAAAAGGAGTGGAGCGGTGGCGGCACAAAAGAACTACCGAGGAGATGTGTGCAAGCGAGGACTCAGTACGGCACAACAGGAGAGCAAGCAGTAGCCCAAGTGAAAAACAGAGAGCCACGTCACGGGAGGCAGCAGCACAGGTGAAGAAGAGAGAGCCACATCACGAGAGGCAGTGGTGCTATAGTAGAACGTGTTGTAAAATATAGTCGTCCACCCACAATCAATTAACAGCATGCCAACAAAATCATAAGAATAAACTATGGAGCACACACAAAGTAAGGGGTTAAAGCTCTCTCTCTTTATTAGATTGTTTTCCCTGTACAAAAGGGTGTTCAATATATAGCAAAGTCAACTATAATATTGTCGGTGTTTCGGGCACCAGCTAGTGAATTTGTATAGGTAGAAGGGGGGTACACGCTCTCTCTCCTCGAACGGCTTACTCAGGCGAGCACAAGATGTATACTGGTTCGGGCTGAACGTCCCTACTCCAGTTCGTGTGGGATGGATCGTATTGATTCTTGATTGTTTTTTACATGCTCGCCCCTCCCCCTTTATATAGACGAGGAGGAAGGTTACCCTGTTGGTTAGAAAAGAAAGGAAAAGACTGTCCCTAGGGGGCCTTCCCTTCCTGTGCTCACGGTCGTCCGAAAGTGACGGGCTGATGGGACTGGCTGCCGACTCCCCCCGCTCGGCCGGTCGCCAGTCGCGCCGCTCGTAGTAAATGCGAGGGTCGGGAACTTGTGCCGCTACGTCATCGTCATTATGGCCGGCATTTAATATGCTCGATACGCAATAAATGCCGTCGCTTCTCAGGGATATCGGAGACCCGGTCGTGATTTCGGACCTTGCCCGGCGGTCGTGGTTTTGGGCCTCGACTGGCCTGGGTCGGCCCCCGTGTCTTTCTGGGCCGCTGGGGGTACCCATGGTATGGGTACTCGTCAAATATATTCATATTTGCCCACCAATCGATAGAGTCCTTCCATACTTGGACTGGAATTCTATCCATATCATACCATATCATAAAACTTCCCCTTAGGCGAATACCGCATAATGCACATGTCTCATTAAAAACTCCTCCCAAAAACCCAATAGGAAAAAAGGGATGGAGAAAAGGGTAAATTGCACTCACACTCCTTGTTGCACTAGTTGCCTCATTAAAAACTTTCATATGAGAAAACTTTAGGGAAACTCACTAAGGGAAAAATAACACAACTTATAATCTTCAGGATATAAAATATTATCTTCAAGATCATACAAAATGGGTCATGGTTAAGGAATTACTCCTCCTGAACTCTGCAAATCTCTAAGTCGCCCCATTCCAATGCCATTAATACAACTTTGAAAAGTAAACTTTGGCAAAGATTTTGCGAACAAATCTGTTAGAGTTTCACATGACTTAGTTCGTATTATCTTTACCTTGTCATTCTTCTAGAGTTGGTGAGGATAGAAAAGCTTAGAGGCAATATGCTCTGTGATATTGCTTTTTACATAACCCATCTGCATTTGTGTAGCATAAGCAGCATTATCTTCATATATAATTATGGGGTATCGACGGTATTAAGACCACACGAGTTCAAGATATAGTTAATCGCACATCTCAACCAAACACATTCACGTGAGACTTCATATAAAACTATAATATCTGAGTGGTTGGTAGAAGTAGCTACCAAGGTCTGCTTAAAACACCATCAAGATATGGTTGAATCACCTTAAAAAAACACAGAACTAGTCTAAGATTTGACACTGTGGAGATCAGACAGATGGCCAACTGTAGGGTCAAGCATGCCGACTAGAGGGGGGGTGAATAGATGCTTTTAAATTTTTTTTCTTACGCTATTAATACAATAAGCTCTAATCAACCCTATTTCAAAACCTTAACAAGATAATACAGAAATGATAAACTAAGGTTTTGACAATTAAAGCCTAAATCTTTTAGGCTCACTAAGTACACCAACAATTAAGTCTCTAAACAAGAATAAACAATTCTACTCAAGCAAGCAATTTAATTTTAGGAATGTAAATTGCAACAAGGTAAATAGAGAATTGCAAGCATACAAGCACAAGGAGACACAAGTAAATTAATAGCTAGATCTGATTTCTACTATCTATCGTATACTATACGTATAATGCATTATAAAATTTCTCAAATAGAAAGCTTAGATGCACAGGAGATGCTAAGTTTCAAACTAACACGCATGAACTCATGCTTGCTGAACAAACTATGGCAGGCCATGAATCTCACCAATTCTCCATTTACAGTGTTGGGAAACCACTATGGCCCATGAAGGCCCATGATGGTCCCTTTGCCAAAACCCTAGAAGGAGGCTATAAAAGGAGGAGGGGTCCCTCCATTGTACAGATATCTAAAAAGTAAAAATAGATCAATCTTCGTTCCTCCACATTTTTCTCTATCTGTTCATAGTTTAGATCTATTTGGGGAACCCTAGACTACACCTGGTAGCAAGGTTCCTCAACACGTTATCAGCATGAAGCTCTAACGAACACCAACACAAATTAAAAAGGTAGGAAACGGTAATTGATCTACTATCTTTGAATCTGTTATGTGAATCCCCATGCATTCATCTACGAGTAAACACTATCATTGCTGACTTGAAGTCGTCGGCATGAAGCAGATCGTAGTGTTACACTGGCTGTCGCAGATTTGAAATCACCGATATTACATCGATCAACCATATGATGAAACTCGTCATGAATTTTATGTAGATTGGTTTTTATTTTATTTTTCTCTAATCTACGCATGAAACACGCCGCACGAAATGGCTCCACCGTGGCATGAATCATCGGTTGTGCCGTGCATGAAGCCGCGCCGTGCCTCACCACCAGCAGAGCATGAAGCACACCGCACGCACAAAGCCCATAGCATGCATGCATATATACTACTTTTGCCACATGCATGCCCACGGAGAGTAATACGGTCATGCACAAGAGCACCAAGTGTTGGGCAGAAACAGCCTGAGCGTGCCTGCAGACGGGGCACATACAAGCTACTAGAAAAGCTAAACGCATGCATGCATGTAGCTAAAGCTAGTTGTATGCGTGATTAGCATATTGAATTGCAATGCATGTGTATATGCGAATTGAACTATGAAGTCATGCTGCATGCATGCGCATATGCGAATTGAACTATGAACTCATGCATGCATGCATGCGTATATGCATATATGCAAATTGCAATTGCTAATCATACATGCATGCTGCGGCACGATTCAGCATGCATGCAAATACTGCAGCACGATTCGCGTATATGCTACAACTCATACATGTTGCAGCATGATTACAGTATACAGTAGTTGCGAGTTGCATGCTGCGGTAGTACTCACGGGAAAGAAAAATTGGCAGGGCACCTGCTACAGTTTTTTTGAAGCTTTCTTTTACTGCTTTTATGAATATTTATGAATAAGATATTTATTGTTTTCTTCAGTTTACTAAAAAATCATGAGAATTTAAGTATGTATTTATGTATTAATCTAACAACCACTCTCTACTAGATTGCACGCAGTAATCTAATGAAAGAATCTCGTGAATATGCAGATGTCTGGTATTATGAATCGTGAGTTTGAAGAACTGGCCTCGCATGGACAGAACTATCTCACATGGGCATCATAGGTGAAGATCATGCTTGGTAGCAAGAAACTCCAAGTTGATATCGGCTTAGGATTCTCGAAGGATGAGCAACCTACCGCCGAACAAAACAGTCAAGCTTTATATTTTCTCAGGCATCACCTCTCAACCACTTTGAAAAATGAATATATAACTGAGGGGAGTGCGCTCAGGCTATGGATTGTACTCCATAAGCGGTTCAAAAAGCTCAAGTACACCATCTTGCCCCAAGCACAACAAGATTGGGTTCACCTGAGGTTTGCAGACTACAGATCAGTAGTTGAGTATAATTCTGCATTACAAAGAATTTGTACCAATCTCTCTCTATGTGGCAAGAAGATTACTAAAGAAGAGATCGAGAAAACTCTTTCCACTTTTCACCCTAATGCTGTCCAAAGTGTCCGCAGCTATCGTCGGGACGCATACAAGGAGTATTGTGAACTGATTGATGTTATGCAAGTTGCGGAGTCACAAGATGATGTTCTTCGTAAGAACTTCGTCTCACAGCCATTTGGAAGAGGTATTGGCACATAAGTCAATGCCAATAGCTATAAGGTGAGGAAGCCCACTCAGAGGAAGAGGGGCAAGAAAGGTGGAAAAGAGCAGAATCCGGCAAAGGGAAAGTCAAATGCCCAAGACAAGCAGAATGACAAGAAGAGACCACCCGCTAAGCCGTATGGATAGCAGAACCAGACGTGTTTCAGGTGTGGTACTTGGGGACACTGATCGAAGATATGTCGAAAATCCAAGGATGTCATCAATGCATCAGGCCAAGAAGAAGGCAAAAGGCAATGCACCAGCAGAAGCACATTTTGCTAAGGTGTGCGATGATGATGCCATGGATGAGGAAACTCCACTAGAATTGTCCTCCCAGCCTTCCTGTAGACATAGATGCAGCAACCAAGTTCATGGCAGATGAAGAAAAGACCTCTATTGATGACATAGATACAGAAGGAAATGCATTCTTCATGGATTCTGCCTAATGCATGAATCGCACCATTAACATTTCTCTTAGATTGTGGTCGTTAGTGAACTTTGAATAATGGATTGTATGCTTTAGAAGAGCATAAACTTATTTCTCATGATTGGCTATGCAGTTTATCCTTTATTCCAGTTTTCTATCTTTACAAGCAATATTTGAATTATTTTGCCACTACTTGATTGGAATTGTATTTTTATAGAAAATTGTGTAGCGTCCAAATGGAGGAGATATGCATTGTTGATAGTGGCACAACAAATACTATCTTAAGAGAGTCTAAATACTTCCAATCGACCACGAAGAGCGCTAGTAGTATTACTAAAATAGCAGGCAGTGATGCATGTATAGTAGGCTCCGAAAGAGCCACAATTATATTACCAATGGTTACTACCTTAGTAATCAAAGAAGCCCTTTTGTATCCTGAATCAACACAAACTCTCTTGAGTTTTAAAGACAACCGCTCCAATGGGTTTCACGTAGAAACAAATGAAGAAATGGCAAAGAATTTTTGTGCATTGTGAAATACACGGGATGTGAGAAAATGGTATTAGAAAAATATCCCTCATATGAATCTGGGTTGTACTACACAAAAATCAATGCACCCGTAGTGTATACTTCTCCGAAGATTGTTTTTAGAAGCTCTAAGTTATTTTCTTTGTGGCATCGTAGATTAGGCCACCTTGGTCTTAGAATGATGATAAATATAGTGAACAACTCACAAGGTCCTGGTATTAATGTTAAAAATTTCTCAAATCATGAAGATTTTGTGTGCCCTGCATGCGCCACTGAAAAATTAATAACTAGACACTATGTTATGAAAGTGCAAAATAAAATCCCTGCATTCTTAGAACACATCCAGGGGGATATTTGTGGCCCAATTCAGCCCTTCTCAGGGCCGTTTTGGTACTTCATGGTGCTCATTGATGCTTCCTTAAAATGGTCGCATATATATTTGCTATCAACAAGAAACCATGCTTTTGCAAAGCTGATCTTGCAGATCATTAGAATTAAGAACATCTTTCCTGATCATCGTGTGAAGTCCATTCGAATAGATAATGCCGGCGAATTTACTTTCAAGGCATTTGATGATTATTGCACAGCAGCTGGAATTGCAGTTGAGCACTCTGTACCGCATGTCCACACGCAAAATGGATTAGCCGAAGCACTGATAAAAAGAATTAAATTTATAGCCCAGCCTCTTTTACTGAGTTGTAACTTGCCCAACACTTGTTGGGAATACACAGTCCTACATGCAGCAGCACTCATCAATTTTAGATCGTCGGCCTACAACATCCATTCACCTATGCAACTAGTGCAGGGAGTCATCCCAAAAATTTCTCACCTTAAAAAGATTGGATGTATGGTATATATACCTATACCACCTCCAGCAGACTGCAATGGACCCACAATTGGAGTGCATCCATAATAAGGTATTTGGAACACATAACTGGAGACTTGCATACAACCCGATTTACTGATTGCATTTTTGATGAGGATCGTTTCCCGTCATTAGGGGGAAATCAACCTTTGGATAAAAAATGCCGAAAAATCATATGGCATTCCACTGGGATCCCCGCTCATGATCCTCGCACTAATGAAGCAAATTAAGAAGTCCAGAAGATAATTGATTTGCAAAATGCCAAAACCTAGCAAATGAATTGCTTGATCATTTTTGTGATCTAAAGAGCGTGGTTAAGTCGCATGTACCTGCTCGAAATGCATCAGAGATGGTTGAAATACTAAAGAAAGTAGAAGGTATCCTTTATCCTGTTCAGAGGCCTCAAAGAAAAACAACAGAAACTCTAGCGTCTCAAACCCGAAGTACCCGGAGACGTCTAGGGAAAACAGGGTAAGAGGACTCACCACAGCCAATCACAAAAATACCCCAAAATAAGAAGGGGAGCCAGTTGAGACCTGGCACTGGAAAAAAGTTTATAGAAAAGGCAATTCTAGATTTGAATCTTCCATTGCAGAAAGCCGCCGAAAATAATATGTGCGCACACATAGGCGATGAAAAACTAAAGGAACTTGCTCCCGTAATAGGAAATAGCAGAGAAGAGCAAGGAGAAGTGCATGAGGAAGCACCCCATGATGAAATGGCCATAAACTTTGTAACAACGGGAGAATCTTTAAATAGAGCAACAACCAATGTTGATGCACATTTTGCAAAGAAGATTGCCGCAATTATTGATCATGATCATGAGCCTGCATCTCTGGCAGAATGCAAGAAAAGGCTAGACTGGGAGGAATGGAAGAAGGCAATCACCGCAGAATTAATCTCTTTGAACAAAAGAGAAGTGTTTAGGCCTGTATGTCATACGCCTCCCCATATACACCCCATAGGTTACAAATGGGTCTTTGTTCGGAAGAAGAGTGAAAATAACGAAATTGTAAGGTACAAGGCAAGGCTTGTTGCACAAGGTTTCACTCAATGTCCAAGAGTTGATTATGAAGAAACATATTCCCCAGTCATGGGAGGAATCACCTTTAGGTATCTAACCTCAATGGCAGTCAACTTGAAGTTGAAAATGAAACTGATGGATGTTGTCACATCATATCTATACGAAAACTTGGATTCAGACATATACATGAAAGTACCGGAAGGTATCCCTGTCCCGAACCAAGACAGAGAAAACAGAAACCTATACAGTGTGAAATTAGAGAAATCACTGTATGGGCTAAAGCAGTCAGGAAGAATGTGGTATAATCGTTTTAGTGAATTTCTCTGCAAGAAAGGCTACACAAACAATGAAGATTGTCCTTGTGTTTTTATACAACAATCCCCGAATGGATTTTGTATAATCTCCGTCTTTGTAGATGACTTGAACCTCATTGGGACGAATGAAGAAATAGAGGAAGCTTGCTCATCTTGAAGTCTGAGTTTGAAATTAAGGACTTGGGTAAAACCAAATTTTGTTTAGGCTTGCAGCTTGAGCATGTCCAAGGAGGAATCCTGATACACCAATCGTCCTACGTGCAGAAAGTAATAGAGAGATTTGTTTTTAAAAAGGTATATCCCGCAAAAATCCTAATGGTCGAAAGGTCATTACAAATAGACCTAGACCCATACAGGCCTAGAGAAGAGGGGGAGAAAGTTCTAAGAGCATAATTCCCATATCTGAATGCAATTGGAGCGCTCATGTACCTTGCAAAATGACACCAGACCTTACATTGCGTTCGCTGTGAACTTGCTAACTAGGTACAGTGTAGAACCCTCCAAAAGGCACTGGAAATGGATCAAGGACATCTTCCATTACCTCCAAGGAAGCAAAAATCTTGGCTTGTTTTATAGAAGGAATCATGATTTGAATTTGGTTGGTTATGCCAATGCAGAGTACTTATCGAACCCGCATATAGGCAAATTCTAAACTGGGTATGTTTTCCTTTGTGGTGGAACAACAATTTCTTGGAAGTTGTCTAAGCAGACTCTTGTCTCGACGTCAACAAATCACTCAGAAATTATTGACCAATACGAAGCCTCCCGTGAATGTGCATGGCTTAGAAGAATGGTTCACCATATCCAAAAATCATGTGGTTTGAACATGGAGCAAACCCCTACTATCATTTATGAAGATAATGCAGCTTGTTTGCTCAAGTACAAATGGGTTATGTGAAAAGCAACCTAACGAAGCATATCAACCCCAAATTCTTCTATGCTCATGAAATGCATAAGATGAACGAGATCAAGATACTGCACACTAAGTCGTGTGAGAACCTTGTCGATTTATTCAGTAAGTCACTCCCGGCATCTACTTTTAAAAGGTGCATTCGAGGAATTAGGATGATGAGACTTAGAGAAGTGCGGATCTCAGGGGGAGAATCTTTACATACTCCTAAATAAATTTTGAACATAAAGTTTGAGTACCCAACATGGATCTTGAGGATTAACATTGAAATTTGGGTGAATTGTACTCTTTTTCCTTAGTAAGTTTTTCACAGAAGCTTTCTTACGTAAGGTTTTAATGAGGCAATTCGTGCAACGCAACAAGCGTATGCTATGCGCTCTTTCTCCAAGTATTTTTTCCACTGGATTTTTCTGGAGTTCTGATGAGACATATGCATCTCGCGACAAAAGGCCCAAGGGGGAGTGTTGGGAAACCACCATGGCCTATAAAAGGCCTATGATGGTCCCATTGCCAAAACCCTAGAAGGGGGCTATAAAAGGAGGAGGGGGTCCCCCCATTGTACAGATATCTGAAAAGAAATAATAGATCAATCTCTGTTCCTTCATATTTTGTCTCTCTTTGTTCATAGTTCAGATCTATTTAGGGAACCTTGGACTACACCTGGTAGCAAGGTTCCTCAACATACAGCACGCAAGGAAGGAATATGCAGCTAAGAGGACAATGGTCCAACCAAACAACTCTGTGCAGAATAAAAATGATAACAATCAGGTAGCACTAACATGTAAAAATCATTGCAAAGAAAGATATTTACAGACCCCCCGCCCTCCGGCATCGACCCCTTGAGGCCTCGATCTATCCCCTCCGCCCCTCACCTTGCCCCTCGCCATTTCGGCCTCCTCTTGGCCACCTCCCTCCCCCCACCGACCCTTCCCTCCTTCCCCCACGGCAACGGCGGGCGACGATGACTGGCACGTGTAACATCCTCGTTTTCGCCTTCTGGAGAAAAACCTAATTTAAATAAATTAAATTCAAAAATTGGAGTTTCTTTGGTGTTTATATTAACCTGGCATCCTTTCCCATCCAAAATCGGGATTTAATTCCTTTCCGGTCGAAAAATCGAATTTCCAAATTCCCGCCGGTACCCAAAATTTCACCCGAGTCCAAAAATGCTCCAAAAATCCCAAAACCACCTCAATCGTGTCCCGAAATATTTAATTCCACAAATTTCATCCAAATTCCATGAAACTAATTTTATTGGGTTCCAAATATTTTAAAATGGTTCTAGGAATTTTTCCGGAATTTTTAGACCATTTTTCCTAACTTTCCCTGCGCGCGAATCTTTTCATTTAACCCCGGCCAATTAGAGGAGGACACGTGGTGGCTACTGTTGATGTTCTTCTACCTTACGATTGCCTGCTTCCATGGGAAAAGAACAGAACTTCCCTTTCTTGCTTCCATGGATTCAAATCCCCTTATCTCTTCCATTAAGGCACGAAATCGGGCAAGGCCGGATCCGTTGAGTCCGTGATGATGAGGCCTTTCCATTCCCCACCTTAATTAGCCCTTAATCTCGCCGGAAACCGTCGCATTAAGCCAAATCCGAAAACGCCTCCAATGCTCATAACTCGGCCGTTTCAACTCCAATCCGCGTGTTTCCACTCCCATTCTCTTCGTATAAGAACCCCCGTCCCGGTGGTATGAGCCTTCTTTGGCCTCTCCCGTTCGTTCATCCACTAGAGCAAGAAAACCAACGCCGGGTCTTCTTTTTGGTGTTCTTCGTGTTCTTGGTTGTAGATCTCTCCACGGTGGGTCATTCTTCATGCCACTTGATTCCTTGTGACCGTGGATGAGTCTAGAGTCTAACCCGATAATCAATTTTAGGTTTCATCAAGTTTTGGAGACGAATTTTGAGTTTTTGTCGGTTCGGCCGGAGCTCCGTTCTTTGTCAAATTCGTCGCCTCCGGTGAGAATCCACTCAATTCCTTCCTCCTACGAGTCCCTAAGGATGTAATCTAGAGATCCCATGCTTTTGTTTGATCCAAATCCATGTGAAATTGGGTTAAAAATCGGATTTTTTTGGGTTGAGTGGGCTCTCTGTTTTTGTTTTGGGAGCTCACTGTGTTTGGGCCCTCGCCGGCCGGCCGCCGCATCGCCACCGCGCCGCCGCCGCCGGCGTCGCCTGGCCGGCGTCGCCGCTGCGCCACCGCCGGCTGTCCCAAGGCGCCACGCTGCGCGCCAAGACGCTGCGCGCCGCCGCCGCCATCAAGGCCACGGCGACCAGCCACCGAGCCCCCTCGCCGGCTGGCCCACCACCCCTCCCCAAGCTCCATCCTTCACATCCCATGGACATGGCACAACTCAAGGTTGAAGACAACCCTTTAGACAATGACATCATGGGCCCACATGCAAGAGACACAATCCATTTCCAAAATTCAGAAAATAGGAAAAGGAATATTCCAGGGAATATTCTCGGTTTTCCGATTTTTCGAAATTCAAACTTCGGACACTCATAACTTCTCCGTCCGAACTCCGATTGACTTCATTCAAATTTCTAAATTCATATAAAATCAAGATCTACCTACCAGTATTAATTTTGTAATTTTTAGATTTTATTTATTTTCTGGTATTTATTTGTTGCCTCGATTTGCGCGTACCGAGGACTCCGACGCGACCGCCGACCCCGCCACCGGACTTCCTTCGTACGACGACCATCCCGCGACCGAAGGCAAGTCTCCTTGATGCATATTGATCCTACGTTTATAAAATTGTTTTAATTGTTTTCCAAACATGCATGCTATGTTTATCATCGTATGTCAAATGTAAGTGCTTAGTTAAACCAAATTGTAATTTTCCCTCTTTGTGATTGATATCCATGTTATTTGTAACCCTAGGACATTTGTTATACCCTGCTTATGCTTATATGGTACCCTTTGTTACATAGCACGGTAGAATTGCTTAGGACCTTTTCCGATGAAAACAACCCATGGGTGGGATTACTCAAAAAGAATAATTTCAAGTATGTTTTGGAAATTATTATTATGATTATGGTACTGTTTTTCTAAAATAAAAAGAAAAGGAAAAATGGTTTGGACTTGGGCGGATTGGATTGTCGGGTGGGTGCGGATGGAGCACTAGTTGTCTTGTGCAAGTACCGCCCCAAGTCAACTAAGGACCGACACTTGTGATTGTCCATTCTAAGCATAACCGTACTACCACATGTCTATAATGGTACGACCTGGCCAACTAATTTGTAGAAGCCTAACTTAGACTCACCACTCGGTGGAATGTGAGTGCCGGATAGAGGCAATGTCATTTTTCTCACACGTCGCAAGAGGGGGCTTCTGTACTGGGCGGATGGAACCCTAACAGCGGTGAAACCTCAGCGGGTGGGTCGAGTTAGGTAGATACATTGTAACGGCCTTGTCATGATCTCTCTGCCGGCACACCAAAGGAAGTGTGTTAATAGCTTGGCATCAAGAGACGATCATGTCTTGTGGGTAAAGTTGTACACCTCTGCAGAGTTAAAACTATTCGAATAGTCGTGCCTACGGTCAAGGGCAAAGCGAAGAATGCTTTCATATTGGTAGACTTTGATTTTGGTTTTAAAAACTGAAAAGTGTTTTGGTTTGGGATTCGGGAGTGGTTAGAACTCTCGGATGTTGTTTGGCGGATAGAGCCAACCAGGTGGATAGAACCTGTTTTATACTTGACGGATGGAGTCACATGATTAACCTTGATCTTTTAAAAGTTGGCAGATAGAGCCCTTATATTAGTGATGGTGGATAGAACCTCACTGCAATATTAAATAATTCAATTGTTAAAAAGAATTGTTAAAAGTTGCTTTGTGAAACTTATTACTTAAGTATGGTTTAAGAAAATTTGGCTTTATGCAAATGAACCCTATTAAGCTTCCTTTGGAAAGCCCCACATGATCATACTTTCCCTGACTTGCTGAGTACTTTTGTACTCGCGTGCTACATCAACTTGTCATCATCAGAGAATTATCAAGAAGCCGCCGAAGATGGTGAGTTCTACCCCGAGGAGTTCGAGGAGGATTGCCAGGATAACTAGCCGCGTTTCTAGTCGTCGCCTGTGGCGTTTTGGTGTTCGCTTGTTTTTGTTTTCGGTTTCCACTGTCTTGTCTCCGGTCTTTTGACCAAGTATGTAATAAGTGGCCATGTGGCCCATACTTGAATATCTATGTTACAATTTTCGTTATGTTCGGCAATGAAGTATTACTGTGACTGTGTGTACTAGCTTCTGATCTGGGACTAGTACGGAAATGCACAGGAGATTTCGGATAGCTGATCCGGGGTCTCACAGCACGCAGCCATGACGGCACGTCGTGAGAGGCGAGGAGGCACGGTGGGCGGGTGGCCACAGCACGGCTACGGTGTCTACGGCGTGGCCATGGTGTGGTGACGGCTTGGCGACTCTTCCCCTTCCTCCACAACGCATGTAATCCCCTTGGCCCCGCTCGCTCTCCCCACCTGACCACCTCCCTGCTGCGGCCGGTGTGCCCTGTCGCGGATTCATGGTAATGCCTCGTGCTGAGCACGGCATGGACCTGACCTAAACGGCCGTGCCACCCACTGTGGCTCGGTCCAGCCTAAAAAAAGGTCCAGCCCGATCCCCGCGCATGTCTACTCATGGAAAGCCGGTCATCAAAATCGCTACCAAGGTAAGCATGTCTAAACTCTTAGTACATGGACCAATTACGGATAGTCCTTATAAATTACGGATAGGTCATTCGCGATTTTTTGTGAGAGTAAGAAAATCGTTTCTAAATTGCATTCAAGTCCCTAGTTTGTTACTTTTCGGGAAACGCCCCCCCCCTCCGCGCTAAATACAAATCTCGAACGAGCCCTTTTCTAATTTTTTGGGATATTGAACAGGTTCAAAAAGATAAAAACAGGTCATCGTCCCTTACATCCATGTCCTTTCTCTGTTTTTCCCAGAAAAAAGGTTTTCGTCAACAAAAATTTGTGTACAGCTCTACCTCTAGACTTTTTTCCTCAACTCGATCTCTGATCTCTAGATTTCTTTCCCCAACTCGATCTCTAATATTTTTCGAAACATGTATTGTTACTCGGTGAACGCGTAAAGTTTTAAACTCGACAAAAGAAGGTTGACATCTCTAATATTTTTCGGAACATGTATTATCCGTTTAACGTATAGGGTGTTAAACTCGGCATCTATAGTTTTTTTTGCAACTCGATCTCCATTATTTTCCAAAACATGTATTATTACCCGATGAGCGCATAGGGTGTTAAACTCGGCGTTTATAATTTTTTTTGGCAACTCAAAATCTAATATTTTCCAAGATGATCTCTAATATTTTCCAGAACATGTATTATTACCCGGTTAACGCATGGGGTGTTAAACTCGGCGTCTAAATATTTTTTTTCAACTGGATCTCTAATATTTTCCAGAACATGTATTATTACCCGGTGAACGCATAGGGTGTTAAACTCGGCGTCTAATCGTTAGACTCCCCCCTCCCCAACTCGATCTTTAATGTTTTTCGAAGCATGTATTATTACTCGGTGAACGCATAGAATGTTAAACTCGACAAAAGAAGATTGGCATCTCTGATATTTTCGGAACATGTATTACCCGGTTAACACATAGGGTGTTAAACTCGGCATTTATAATTTTTTTTACAACTCGATCTCTTATATTTTTCTAAAGCATGTATTATTACCCGGTAAACGCATAGGGTGTTAAACTCGGCATCTATAATTTTTTTTGGCAACTCGAAATCTAATATTGTCCAGAACAATCTCTAATATTTTTCAAAACATGTATTATTACCTAGGGCTGGAAACGAGCCGAGCCGGTGCGGCTCGGTCCAGTGGCGAGCCGAGCCAGGCTCGGCTCGGCCCTGAGGCGAGCCCAAAAAACCGGCTCGGCTCACGAGCCGGCTCGTTGGCTCGCCGAGCCAGAACATTTTATCAGAAAATTAAATATTTATACAATAATTCATGTATTTGCAGTGAATAATATTAACTTACTAATTACTACTAAATAATAGTAGTTGCTTAGTTGCTCTCTATCACACTTGTAGGAAATGGAATTGTCTCAACATCATCTTCATCATCTTTTTCCTAAAAATATAAGTCATTAGTCATACTAAATTCCCTGCATGGGCTGGGCCGCCGAGCCAATTTGGCTCGCGAGCCGGCTCGCGAGCCGAGCCGAGCCGGCTCGGTGTTTTTGCGAGCCTGAAAAACAGGCTCGGCTCGAGCTCGATCCGAGCCACGAGCCTGTGCGAGCCGAGCCAGGCTCGGGCGAGCCCGAGCTGAGCCACGAGCCACGAGCTTTTTTTCCAGCCCTATTATTACCCGATGAATGCATAGGGTGCTAAACTCGGCATCTAAAATTTTTTTTGCAACTCGATCTCTAATATTTGCCAAAACATGTATTATTACCCGGTGAACGCAAAGGGTGCTAAACTCGACGTCTATAGTTTTTTTTTTGTAACTTGAAATCTAATATTTTTTGGAACATGTATTATTCTTTTTTTTTCCAAAAAGTCCCGTTGTTTCGCAGATTCGTCGACGATTCTTACCTAACATATTTTTTTCCCAAAAAAACCCAAGCGAACAAAAAAACACTTGGATCTTCTTACCTTTTTTAAAAAATAAAAACTTACATCAAATATCGCACGGCACGGCAGAGCACGCAAATCTTACTAGTTGTATATAAGGCAGCGCGAAGTGGGTCTCTCTCAAGGCGCGCTTACCGTCGCATGCCTCCTCGTATCAACCGCCGCCGCCGCAGGATCCATCGCCGGCTTCATCGGCGCGCTCAAGGTCTTCCGCTCATTCAGTGGCTAGCCGCGCGTAGTATGGCATGTAATTAACCCGAATAATGTCAGATTTATGCAAGTTGATCAGATGTATTTTGAAGCAATCTTATTTATTTTCATCCAGAGCAAACGCTTCGTGAAATAGAACAGAAGTTACTTGTGCTGAGTGTGGTTGGAATTTGGAATAGTGCTTGTATTTGCAATCAGTGACGGAGGACGAACTAAAATTTTGATATGACAAACTTTATAGCATATATATAGTAATAGTGGTATACGAAATTAAAGTTATCCATACGCTAATATTATAAAGCATATTATAATATAAGTGTATGATATTTACTAGAATGAAAACTATATTATAAAACATAATAGATAACGAAGAAGATAAAATGTGTACCAATAAAGTATTAATTGCGTATAGAAGACCTTGACAGCTGTATTTGGTGAGTTTTCGAAAATGCTTCTGCGCAGATAAAAACCACGGAACGGGAACAGGAACGCACTACACACCAGTATATACTATATATATGCAAGGATACCCGGTATAGGCTAGGTATGGCGGGAGCCATACTAGGTCCTCCGCCACTGTTTGCAACTCACTGTGTGTAATGGTTTCCTCGAGTAAACTTCAACACCCAAGAGTAGTAATGGTTCTATCAAAGAAATAAACAACGCACCAAGCACAACTAATTTTTACAGACTCCTGAAAAAACACCAACTCACTTCTTTATAGAATACAGTACAATGTGTGAAATTTCAGTGCTGAAACATGATCATTCAACTCAATACATGACGGCGCATACTGCTGGCTCCGCATACCACTACTTCATACTGGTCCTAAAATCAATTTGAGGCAATGCATATTATTAGTATTACAATCTGAAATCTAAGGTACCTGGATCATTACATCAATTACAACATCAAGTAAACGACACACAAAGAACAACTGCACAGATTATACTGGATATGAGCCGAGTTCCATTAGAACGGGGTAATTATATTTTATATAAATATGGTGATGTTTATTACAGGTGACTAGATTTTCATTTTTCTAAAGAATACATGTTCCTAATTCCGTGTAGAGCCTCCTTTGGATGATCATCCTTCTTTCCTTCAATCACCCTAATGGCCTCCCCTTGTTAATCACTCTTTATTTGAACGGTAATAAGCTGCGCACTCCTCCTTCAGAATACCAATGATGCCAGGGAATTGACGCCAACAATAATCTTCCTCAAATCCACGAATGGTATTGTTGCTGTTTGAATAAATAAAAAGAATTAAGGGTATATATGTTCAGGTGTGTGAAATGATCACACAAGGGAAGATACAAACTTGGGGATTCTATCACAGGGTGCACGGATCCATCCAATCTGCCCTCTCTCATTGTCATATATCACCATCTGATCCTGCATTGTAATGTCTGCACAAGAGAAGATTAAAAAAAATCAATTGTAACAAAGATATGTGAGCTCGTGACTTCTCAAGCTAGGTTACTTGGTCATGTATGAACTTCCTACCTCCAACAATGTTCAGATCCTTGAGGCCGATCTGTGATGCATTGAGGATGCCCAAACACGCATTCCCGTATTTCTGGCACAAACGCAGAAATAAACCTTAGCCACCAATAAATCGCAGTTAACCAATAATCCATTATGGAATGTTTACAGTGACAATGAGGTAGTTTTCAGGAGGGATCTCCATGAGCGCTTTCTTGCCATTAGAAAAGCTCAAAACCAACGATTTGAACTCCTCTTTGACATCGAACACGGATTTGAATGGTTTCTTCCCTTTCCAGCATAGAGGCAGAGAGGGGTCAGACACCTCTTTCAGCCTCTTGCTTAGATCACCCTTAAGCTGCAAGACAGAAAACCTCATAAGCTCCATTTTTATTTGTCAATCCTATCATATTAGAATGGGAAAAGTTTCAAAATTTACTGCGGTGACAAGCGCTTGATATGGCTGTGCAGCAAAGTAGGTGAATGAGCTGCCGCTGTCAAATACTACTTCCATTGGCCTCACACCTAGTGACCGGCCATCAAAGTACAGGCTTGCTAAGCCAGGTGAGTAGTAATTCCTGGCAATACAGAGTTATGTCATTTAAAACTATATGGGAGAAAATCTGACCACAGCTTGTTTATTTATACTGAAAGATTGGACATAGTTAAAACCTCCAAAAAAAATGGGCATAGAATCAGGAAACAACAGATTCGCCACACTTGGCTGGCTCCATACAGTTTCAAAGTATATAAGAGGCAGTGATTTACAAGAAAATTCAGCATGACCATGTGTTTAGTGTACCGTTTTTCAATTCATTTAAATCCTCACTCTCTCAACAATAGTAATGATCAATCACTCAAATTAATGTCAATAGTCAAACACTGATTACTTAAGCATTATTTGAAACAAGCAGCAGGCATCAAACCTTGTTCTGTCTGATAATTTTCAGGTGACACCAAAACAAAATCCTAGGGCATTAAGGCTTACCGGAATGCGCTCCGAGCCATAGGGGCCCATGTTGCAAGCGAATAGGGCACAAGATTATCCCCAAAGAAGAGGAACCCCCCTCCTCTTATGCTGAGGCAGTGGCCAACCACGTTCTTGGTAATCCCATGCTGCTTGAGCTGCGAAATCAAGCTAATAGAGCCACTCCCAAGCCCAAGCACACCATCAGTGGGCGCCACCTCACTGCTGCTCCCAATCTGCTGATCATACCCACACCTGCACACACGAAAACAACCATCAAGAACCAATTCAAGTGGCTCATTCTGCAATGTTGTACCTTACAAGTTACAAGCAGCATACCCGAATGCAAGATTGGGTCGGACAATGGAGGAGTTTGTAAGGCGGAAACCGAAGCTGTCGGTGACAAGCACACCGAGGGATGAGCCCTGGTCGGCATACCTAATCTCATAGTCACACTGCTGCTGTGGTGAGTCACACTTGTGCTTCCCAGTCAGATCACCGTGCAGAGAGGCGCACAGCTGATCCACACATGGCACCAGCTTGTTCTTTGTTGGTCGGTAGAGTGGGTGTGGCACCTGCACCAACCATTAACACGGAAAACATGAAAAAAAAATCAGATTCCTGACCAAAAAAGCATACCAAGTTTGGTTTTCAATATGAAATGTTGGACTAGAAGGATATAGCATGCTGACTGTCATGCCCGATCAAGGAATGACCAGACACCAAATCTGGAACTGGAAATCAGCAAGACAAAATTGGGCATCAACAATTAAATACCAGTTCTCGAACTAGAACTAATGTCAATAATAGACTTGTAACACCAAACTAATATAATGAAATGTAAATAGGCATCAACAGCATAAGCATTAAATCAATATACCAAAATTTACCGCTTTCCTCTTAATTCAATACATCCAATGACTAACCAAGAAGAGATCAAGCCCCAACTTTTTGGACCAAAACAATACCAAGAAAAGACCCCTAACGCCAAAACACCAGCTAAAGCACTGCTCAAAGAGATAATCTACAGTTTAAACCAAGAACAACGCATGATGCCTAGCACCAAGTTTAGAGTCCAATACCCTCCTCTGGGCTTCTCCCTGATGCAATTTTGGGTGGATAAATAAGCAAGGAATGGTGAACGGATGGTACGGTACCTTGGAGCAGCTGACGCAGGGTGCATCGCACTGCAGCCAGGTGAGGTCGCTGCCGGTGTCGACGTCGAGGTAGTAGGGCTTCGCCGGGTTGCCAATGGCCATGGTCACGTAGTACAACCTGCACATAAGGAAGCATCAGCCAAATAGAGAAAAGATCAAAATTTCCCGCAGCAACTTGATTCATCAAGGCTATTAGTGCAAGAATGGACACACAGTAATCCGCACAGAATCCATGAAACTCCCCAGTAAGACCAAAATCTGCAATCAGTTGATTAGTTCTCGGAGTTAGAGAAGAGGAATGGATGTGTAATCCAATCCACTGGGGGGGATGGAGCGGGGCAGAACGGAAGCGGCGGCCATACCCGTTGGGGTACACGTCGCCGTATAGCGGGAACACGGCGGAGGGCGCCTCCGCCCCCGCCCCCGCCGGCCCCGCCCTCGCCGGCTTGTCCGCATGCGCCGGCGGCGCCAGCACCACCCCCAGAAGCAGCAGCAGGAGGAGGGCCCACCTGGCAGCCATGGGTGGAGGAGGAGGAAGCAGGAGTGAGCTCTGCCTCTGCCGCAGCAGCAGCCTGAACAGAGCAGAGGAGGGGGCTTCTTGTTTTTTATTCCCCTTTTCTCCAGTTGAGAGAGGAGATGGATGGGGCAATGTATTTATTGCAACGGAAGCTTTTCTAGACATTGTTGGCTGTGGAATATATTCGCTCCTTCTAAGTTTATGGTATGTATATTTTTAGTATGTAAACTAAAGTAATATTAAAAATAATTAGATTACTTCTCGTTGTTATCTCTAAGCACTATATTCAACGTGTGCGTGTAGGGATTATCGAGTAAATCTGAATATTTATTAATAGTATAAAGGAAACATCACACTAATTTACACTTTAACATAAAATCTTATCTATAAATTATAAATAAAATTATTAAAAAAATATGAGAGTGTATAGGTATCATCCGGATGTTTTTGTATTAGCTAACATCCAAATTTTGGACCATTGGATACCTCACCCGGATACCACCTGGCCGTTAGATCAAATCATATAATTGGATGTAATCGATATTCTCGAATCTCAACAATGATCCAATGATCCTAGATTTGGATGATTTCAGAAAAAAAAACATTCGAATAATATTTATCAAATCTCAAAAAATATAATTTATAAATTTAGACAGAGGGAGTACAACAAGGAGGTCGTTTCCGTTATTGCTTTACCCTTTCTCAGAAAAGGAATTCACCCAGGTGCATTTTTTGACCCAAAGCCTGGCGTCAAGTCGTAGTACTAGCGCTCTGCCTTTGTTGATTCGGTGGAGAAAGGCGTTTGCCTGGTTGATCAGCTTTGCATCATCGTCAGAAGCTACGGATTGCGAGCACTTTGCAGGCAGGCAGGCACAAAATTAGCCGACCTAGGAAATTCATCAGAAAGTACTATGCAGTATAAAATCCCTGGGTTCCACACACATCGGTAGATTGGATGTACAGTACAGGGAGACCTCATTTTTGCGTTGTTTCAAACAGGAAAAAACAAACAAGAAGAAATGTGAGATGTCCATGACGGGGTACTAGTAGTCTTTTGAGAGGTACATGAATGCTGCCTGTGATGCCAATTCGTGGGAAATTTCGTAGCCTGGTAGAATTGAAAGAAGCCTGCAACCACCGCTTTAACTGAGGACGGATGGTTCCGTACTTCCGTGTCTGGTCAAGAACTTGCAGCTGCAGGCCTGCAGCACACAGCAACAGCGGTAGACAGGAATGTACATATGTTATATATATCCAAGTCATTGTTAACTTAATCAAAATAGGATAAACACGAGATTGGAACGGAATATAAGATGTTGATCCATTTCTCTCTTCTTTTTATTGATATTTTATGAGAAAAAAATCGTATTTAATACAAGTTTTAACTCGTATTTACAACATGATACAACAGTTTCGCATATTTACAAAAAAAAACCCGTCATTCCCGGTTCCGTGTAAACCGGCGAAGCATGACCGGTTCCCCAGGAACCGGCCAAGCCATCTACGGTTCTTGGGGAACCTGCCATGGCAAAAAAAAATCATTTTTTTCTTCTTGCCATGGCAAAAAAAATCATTTTTTTCTTCTTTTTTTCTAATTTTTGAAACCGAGTTGATTCAAATGCAAATAACTTTCGCTGTACAACTCCAAATTTAATGAGACAACTTTCTAAATTTTTGTAAAATCATTTAGATTATGAATATGCAAAAATATTTTAGTTTTGATTATTGTGCAGCAAACGATGTCCAGGTCACGGTCACAAAGTGCAGTTTACAGTTTGGGGAGTATGAAATTTACTATGGTTTGGGGAGTATCAAATTTAACTATCTCCTCAAATTTACTGTGGTTTAGACAGTATCAAATTTAACTATCATTTTTATGTTGGGAAGTTCATTGATGAAGTTTGCTTGATCCTAGAGTGGATTGTGAACCGATACTTTTCATATTTTGATGGATTAGAAATTGTGGATTATATTACAAATAATTCTGTTGGAAATGAATCTTGAGGACATTAAGGGTTCATGAAAACCATGCAATGCAAAACGCAAAATCATAAACGGTATTAGGAATGCAACAAGGGGCACATAAAGTACTGACTGAAACAACTGAGGATCCAACATAAAAATGTAATATCTGTTCTTTATGATGCAGTGCTGCTGCTGATGAGCGCATGGAAAAGTTAGCAAAAGAAGAGGGAAAGCAACTAATAACAGTAATTTCTAATGTCTTCCTCATAAACTCGTCTTTCTTTGGGGGTTAAGTCGACATTCTCAATGTTGCAGTTTGTAAATCTATCTGCACCACATGTATGCCTTGGCTATTTTAATTAAGCACAAGTATCACTGCATCACATGATTCCTTGGACATTTTTAAATTTTAATTTTATTGAGATTCCGGTAGAGGTCAAAGGTGGTCGTTGCGTAAAAAACATTCATTATATGACAAAGCAATACAAACTGAAAATAGTTGCACGCCACCGGGTTTATTGGTGCACATACACTCAACACTGTTGTTCTACTAGTAAATTTAATATGGAAAAAGTCCATATAACACCTCAAACTATGAAACCAGACATTTGACCCCTGTTGACGCTAAAAACTTGAAGTAGAGTTTTCAACTTCAAACACACCGGCCAAACACTGGGTTCGAGCGTGCCAGTCAATTTGAGGAGATAGTTAAATTTGATGCTTTCCAAACCGCAGTAAATTTGAGGAGTTAGTTAAATTTCATACTGTCCAAATCATGGTATCCAAACCATAGTAAATTCGATACTCCCCAAACCGTAGTAAATTTCATACTCTCCAAACCGTAAACTGCGCTTCATGATCGTGACCTGGACATCGTTTGCTACACAGTAATCAAAATTAAAATATTTTTTTTGCATATTCATAATATAAATGATTTTACAAAAAATTAGAAAGTTGTCTCATTGGAGTTGTATAGCAAAAGTTATTTGCATTTGAATCAACTCGGTTTCAAAAATTAGAAAAAAGAAAAAAAATGATTTTTTTTGCCATGGCCGGTTCCCCAGGAACCGTAGATGGCTTGGCCGATTCCTGGGGAACCGGTCATGCCCTTGGCCGGTTCCTGGGGAACTGGTCATGTTTCGCCGGTTCATGGGGAACCGAAGATGACGGATTTTTTTTGTAAATACGCGAAACTGTTGTATCATCTTGTAAATACGAATTAAAACTTGTATTAAATACGATTTTTTTCCTATTTTATGATGTGGGTATAAAGTGCCCCTATGCCCCTATTTATAAATGGGAGAGGTCTCGACTTATATATATATATATAGGAAGATAAGGGGACTTTTCTTACAGAAGGATAAAGCTAGATTATAGAGTAATTTGTTGGGACTCTGGGTTATAATTAGGAACCTCATTGGGGTCCATTTAAAGAAATAGAATATTTGACAACAACCTGAACTTCTCTTCAGTAAGTTTCAGAAATTTTACCAACTGGTAACAGAAATTACTATATCTATAACTAGAAATTACTATATCTATAACATGAAATTACTATCATACACAAGTGAATTTATTAGCGAGGCATATATCATGTTGTTACTCTCGTCAGTAATTTAATGGTGAATTTCATTCGTGAATCGGAGCTGCGAATAAAAAGATATGGCTAAAAGGATGTAAAAACCGATCCATGTACAAACTAGAAAAGGTATTCTTGGTACAATGATCAACTAGTAAACGCATCTATTTCTTTGTACATGAATCTGCTGTTTCTTTATTTTAGAAAAAAAAATTATTGGAAGCTCCGATTTGCAAATGGTTTTTACCAGTAGCTCACTGATGACGAGATTAACAGAATGATATAAGTTTCGCTAATAAATAGTAATTTTGCTGACTGGTAACAAAAATTACTATATCTATAACTAGAAATTAGTACATCTAGAATATGAAATTACTATCATACAGTAGTAAATTTAATAGCGATGTTTATATCTTGTTATTCCTCTCGTCGTCAGTAAGCTAATAGTTTCATTCATGAATCAGAGCTACAGATAAAAAGATATGGCTAAAACAATGTAAAAACTGATTCATGTACAAACTAGAAAAGGTGTTCTCGGTACAATGATCAACTAGTAAACGCGTCTACTTCTTTGTACATGAATCTGTTGTTTCTTTGTTTTAGCAAAAAAAATTTATTGGTAGCTCTGATTTGTAAATGGTTCTCATCAGTAGCTTCTAACGATGAGAGGAACAAAGTGATATAAGTTTCGCTAATAAATAGTAATTTCGTCGACTAGTAACAGAAATTACTATTTCTATAACAATGAATTACTACATCTATACATGAAATTACTATCATATAGTAATGAATTTATTAGCAAGGCTTATATCATGTTGTTTCTCTCATCATCAGTAATCTAATGGTGAATTTCGTTCATGAATTGGAGCTGCGAATAAAAATATATGGCTAAAACAAAGAAGAAACAAATTCATATATAAAGTACAAAACGCATTAAATAGTCAGTTTGACCACGCAACTGATTTGGTAGTAGTTGCATCTATTATTCTATAGTAAAATGTATTTGTGATTTACTACCGAATTGCTGCAATCAACACGGTGTGCTTTTCATATGCTTCTCCAGCCAGAGTGCAGAATAGCCTATTCTACACTTAGGAGTACAATAGCGCTACCGTGTGTGTGTGTAGGAAGCCTCTTTTCTACTCTGGGAGTAATTACTCCCTATGCCGTATCTCACAATGTAGGGAGTATCTCGCGCAACAGAGGGTATGTACGTGTAGTATACAAGTATCTAAGACTATCTAGGTGGTATTTACATTTTTTCAGAGGTGGTATGTACATTTTATAGCCATGCTCCTTTTGATGTGCGTATATGAAAGTATTTGCAAAATACGCTAAAAACTATGTACTCCCTTGCAATTTTTTCATGTGGATCTCATTGGAATATCTTATCTTAACTATTATAAGAATGAGTTGGTGGTGATGGTGAGTCTGCCAGGTCTTGGGCCAGAACAGTAGGGGTTCAAGGCCCAGTAGGTGAGTCACTATTGCCTTGCTAACCTATAGTTGTAAATCTGCAGGACAACTCAATATAGATGATTTGATTTATTTACTAGCTTACAAAGATATGTTTTGCTTGATATGTGTGTTACAGAAAATTGATTTATTATATGGTTTAGGATCCTGCATTATAATTATGTATTATTCTCTTTTGAAATTCCGTTGCAACGCACGGGCATCTTATTAGTAATTAGTATATGAGTGTATCCAAAGTGATAAAGTGATCTTTCAAGTTTAATAGAAAGTATTTTTCTCATATATATATATATATACACACACACTATCTCCCGGCAGGGAACTAATGGTTAGCAAAATGTTACTACTACGTGACACTTGCTTGTCATTTTCACGAGAAGAAAAGAAGATGTTCTAGGTCTACGTGGCATGGAGACGTTGGTTGTGTCGCTTAACGTTATTGTCACACTAGTACTGAGTACTGACCTACCTCCCAAATTAATTGGCTCTTGCTGGTTGACTCGACCAGGTCTTTGGGTAGAGTTGATCCAAAAGAAAGTCTATCGATAAAGCTGATACCAGCAGTTGCATGGAAAATTAGTCCTTTAACAAGGCTCACTTCAAAAGCCAAAAAAAAAATTTGCATGAAAGTTTTTTTCTTCAGTTCCTTCGATCCAGTTTCGCATATGTGCACCCTTTAGATCCAAGTGCACACGTCTTTTTTTTTTTGGGTACTAAAACAGTTTAGTTTTGCATGTATTGATTACGAACACAGCTCAAGGATTATTCTTCTAGTCACTTGACCACAATGAGGGGGAAACAAACAGACTGGAGTAAGGGATGAAGGCTACCGCTATTCACTCCTTACTTTAGGCCTTGACAAGCAGGGGCGTAGCCAGGGGTTGTAACACTTGGACTATGGCACAATCAATACTTCGGCCCACCAATATTCTCTAGTCCGACAAGAAAAAATAGTACGATAATATTCAAAACCTTATTATTATCTTCGTATATATTTAGCTTTTGATACATTTTATGTTTATATGTTGCCTTGTTATCTATTTTTTTAAGTTGGACTAATCTTACCTAAAATTCTAGCTACGCCACGGTTGACAAGCCCTAAAAATAATCACTAATGGCGGTTGTATTTTGGTGTACGGACTAAGGAAGCATAAAAACAGCTTAATTTATTCCTAGCCTTTGCCCTCCATGTCTTGTGATTCTAGCCTTTGCCGTTCGCCTGAATCACACTACATTGTTAATTCTAATAGTAAAACATTTACGTGATGATTAATTTGACAATAATATTTGAGTATGTGATGATTAATTTGGCAACAATATTTGTGAGTTTGTGATGATTTATGGTACGATATTTGTTATGGGATATGGTACTGTGTGTGGTTTGTTGTTTATTTGCAACATGTGTTACAACGCAGACGACAAGAGGTGCATCGTAGGGATGCGAGATGCACGTTGCAGCGCATACGGACGCAGATGGACGTACACTGCATGTCGAGGAGATTCCGCACAAGTGACGCGTAGTCCCAGGAGCAGCACACGAAGAACACAGGTGCAGTGAGACGGAACCCGTAGAGGTCTTCACAGATGGACGATGCAGTGTAGCGGCCATCCGGTCGTGCAGACAAGTGAGCCATGTGAGTGCGGTAGGTGGCCGTGTGCATGGTGCAAGCGAGTGAGTCACGTGAGAGCGGCATGTGAGCTATACGCATACACGTATGATGCATGTATTTGCCTATGTGTAATTGGGTCAGGTGAATATACATGCATATAATTGATTAGAGATAAATAGTTAGTGTTTGCTAAGAATAAATAAGAGGGATACCTCTTAGATTAGAGAGCTGTAGAAAAAGAGGACAACGTGTAGAAAATAAACTACGCGGCGCAACTATCGCAAGAAAAAAAGGGCGACGCGGAGCTTGCGGTTGAGGAGCGCAGGCTGCTCATCGGGCTTCACGCGGATCTCACGGTCGAGCTCGTGCGAGACAGCCATGTGGGCAGCTTGCTAGTCTCTAAAATTGGAGCTCGCGGTCTTGTCTCGGCTTGAGTCTCCAGCAGTGTGTATGAAAGGGTGTGTTTGGTTGATGGGACGAGGTTGAATGGGATGGAATGGTGCTGTACCATTTGATTCTATTATTTTGGGTGAATGAAATGGTTCAGCATGTAGAGAGAATATTCCTTAAATTTGTATCACTTAGTTCGGAATGGGATGGTTCCATTCAAGCAACCAAACACATGGATGAGTTTTGCTTAAACCATCTCATACATGTACCACTTGGTACAGGCAACCAAACACACCACAAGGGATCCTCCAACCGGACGTACGCACGAGAAGACAAAGTGCATCAATAGATGCCACGGAAGAGAGAGAATAGAGCAAAGAGAGAGAGCGGAGATTGAAGAGATAGAAGAGAAAGAAAGAAAAAGAGAAGAAGGTTGAGAAAAATTTGGAAGATTATTTGAAGGTTATGTTTTTGTGTAAACGGATCCATATGCATATTTTTTTGATGAAAACCAGTGAATATGGATTTTAATATTCTAATTCATGTTTACATATTATTACTTTCTAGTTGGCATATTTGATTTAGTTTTCTTTCATGGTCTTAGATTAATAATTCTAGATTGAATATGAAAGTTTGATCATTATTTTAGTAATTTAAATAATTATTAAAAATAAAAAATATTTATATATTAGTTTGCATCAATTGTAAGTTTAAGCTCCATTAGTTTTGATGATTGGTTTAAATTAATGCTTAATCTTTATTTAATGACAAATCTAATCTTAATGAGACTAACATGTCTATTGAGTTATATCAATAGTCTCATATTTGGATGGAAAATGGTAAACCAAGGTATGAATGCATATTCATTCTAGTATTAATTGCATACCACAAAATGTGCATTATGTTTCCCAATTCATATATTACATGGATGCACATATCTAGGGGGAGTTCACACATGAACTTGATGTTTCAATGTATTGATCTATTCTTCACTCCATATATAAGTGATCAATATATTGATATACAAAGCAATTTAAATAAAAATTTAAATTGAGTCCATTTGTCTTATTAATCATCAAAGAATATTTCATCATGTGTTGATGGTGTTCTTGTGATCGATTAAAGGACAAATGAAGAGTTCTTGAGCAGTATGAAGCATCAGTTGCATCATGTGCTTAAGACACATTTAAATTCATTAAAATTGATTTAGGTTGTGCTCAATCAATATAAGTGGCATTCATTATGGGTTAATGGAGTGCAAGTGATGATTGAGACAACCATGTGTTTTGGACTAACCATTTTCTATGAGTTGTAATGAAATATGGTTGGGTCCAAATGTTGAAAAGATGAGAAGGTTCATCAAGAAGTGATGAATAAGATGATGAGATAGCCGGGTGATGGTCCCGGAAAAGAGAAGTAGAGCTGGGTGACGTTCTTGAAGAAATAATGATTGAAGATCATGAAGACTTCAAGAAAGAGAGCGAGGTGTTGCTCCCGGGGGAAGAAAAAGATTGAAGATATTAAGACCCCAAAGGGGATCGCTCGCGTGCGACGCAAAGGTATAACTAGATAGGCTAAGGATGTTTCCTAGCTTTGTGTCTAGATTTAGCGCCGTACTATTAAGATGGGTTGAGTCTTTAGTTTGAACCTCATCTTATGGTGATAAACTCAATCCGGTCACTCGAGCTCAATGTGTTCTTCTCATTTGGTTTTTCACATATTAGCTCTAATTTGCATGTGTTGCATATGGGACAAGCTAATGCATTGGGTTTTGGCATATTGCTCTAATTTGCATCTGTTACAAATAGGATAAGCATATATTTTGGCTTTTAGTATGATTGCTCTGATTTGCATGTGTTGCATATGGGACGAGCTAATGCGTTAGGTTTTGGCATATTGCTCTGATTTGCATCTGTTGCAAATAGGATAAGCATATATTTTGGCTTTTCGTATGATTGCTCTGATTTGCATGTGTTGCATATGGGACGAGCTAATGCGTTGGGTTTTGGCATATTACTCTGATTTGCATCTGTTGCAAATAAGATAAGCATATGTTTTGGCTTTTAGTATGATTGCTCTGATTTGCATCTGTTGCAAGAGGGAAGAGCTTGTACGATGGTTTTCACATGAAGTTCATATTTTGCATGTGTTGCAATCATTGAACTTTATGTTTTTGTTTTCACGCCAAAATCTGTACGAGTTTAAATGGTATTGCTTGGAGTTGTATTTGCATGGGTTGCAAAAGGAGAGAGCTCAAGTAAGTTTGTGGTTTAGTAGTTGCATGGAGCTAGAGAATTGCAAGTGTTGCAATTAGAGAGCTCATGCACTCTGATTTGGTTTGGTTATTGCATGAGGCTATGGATTTGCATGTGTTGCAAAAGAAAGATAGCTCATGCTCTGTGGTTTAATTGTTTATTTGCAAGTTGGTTGTGCGAATGAACGGGAGGTCTATAGGTTCCGGTCTTGAGAGCATGTGATACTTGCACCGTGGTTTTTGCAAGTCAGTTTAGTCTTGTGTTGACCATTACATGGCTAAGAGGATAAACCTCATAGACCCCGAGATTTATTTTCTTAATACATTCTTGCAAATATAATCTTTGAGGCGTTTGCTAAGTGTGTTTTCGCAAATTGATTGGAGTTTGATTGAAATTCTTTGAGCTTAGTTTTGTGGTGTTGCAAATGAGTTTTGCAACTTAGTGTGATATTGGTTTGATCATCATATGGCTCAAAGAATAGTTGTTGAAGTTTTGGAGAAAAGGTTTGAGTTTAAAATCTTGTTTTCTCTGATTTTCCGGCACTACCGCAGTATTAATGTCGGTAATACCACAAAGCCGGTAGTACCGCTATTTATGAAGCGGTAGTTGTTTTCCAGAATAGTGGTGTTTTTCTGGAGTTTTCGAGGCCGGAGCTACCGCATTATTTAGAGCGGTACTACCGTAGGTGTGGTAGTACCGAGCTTTGTGAAGCGGTAGTTGTTTTCCAGAATTATGAGTTTTTCTGGAGTTTCTGAAGCCGGCACTACCGTAGGCTTATTGGCAGTACTACCTGTGTTGCGGTAGTACCCGATTTTTAATAGCGGTAGTTATTTTCCAGAAGAGGGTGTTTTTCGGAAGTTTCTGAGGCCGGAACTACCGTGGGTTTTTTGGTGGTACTACCGTAGGTGCGGTAGTACTGAATTTTTAGTAGCGGTAGCTATTTTCAGAATTGGATGTTTTCTGAAGTTTTTTGAAGGCCGGCACTAACGCGTGTGAAGAGCAGTACTACCGCAGGTCTGGTAGTACTGGGCTTTTAGTGCCGGTACATATTTTCCAGAAGGGTGTCTTCTAAGGATTCGTTGAGGCGACAGTACCATGGCTTGAGGCCGGTACTGCCGGTATAGCGGTACTACTGAGATTAAGCCGGCGGTAGTACCGGATTCCCTGTGTAACGGCTAGTTTTATAGCTGTTGGCCTGAGGGCAGTACTACCGGCCATTGCACGATGATAGTACCGCAAAAATCGATTTTTCAGGGTTTTGCCCCCTCCCCCCCAACGGCTAGTTTTGGAGTGGGGGCTATATAAGACCCCTTTGGGGGGCATTGGCTGGGTTGTTGCTGCACTCTTGAGTGGTTTTGAGCTTGTGTGAGTTCTTGAGAGGGTGTTGCATGTGTTGCATACTTCAATTTGGTTTTTGAGCATAAGACTGAGACTAATTGCATGTGTTGCAATTAGAGTGTAATTGAGAGGATCCTAGTGCATGTGTAGCACTTAGGAGTCACCGAAAGCGCATGTGTTGCACTATGTGAAGTTTAAGCGGAGTGCTTGACCTGTTACTCTTGGAGGTTGCCGCCTCCTAGACAGCGTAGGAGTGTCGTGCGCGGATTTAGGCTTTATTTGTCAAAACCTTAGTTTACGCTTCCGCAATTATTTTAGGTTTTGACATAGGGTTGATTAGAGCGAATTCGAATAGAGAATTTTTAATAGCCTATTCACCCCCCTCTAGGTGCATCGACCCTAAATCAATTCACCCTCCTTTTAATGTACTCGATCTTTCAATGCACGTGTAAAACAGCACGAGAAAGGAAGAGGCTACCCCGGCTAGCGATGCAGGCATTTCTCTCTTCGGTTTTGAGCTAGTCTAATTCATATTCTTGTTGTGCACCGGCATAGCAAACAAGGGCCGCTCGTCCTTTCCTAAAGTAGGAGGAGCCAGGGTTCAACTTACTATTTTGATTTTGAAAATTGATCAGACTACAGTACCGGTTTTCTCCAAAAATCACCCAAAAGTCGCTATAAATCACACGGTTTAGGAATCCAAAACTCTATGAAAAAAAATCAAAAAAAATAAAAACTATACCGATTTTCACCGATTATCATGATATTTTGACCGACGAATTGAATGTTTCTCAGAGCTGGTTTTTTGAGCGATTTTCTCTCAATTTTCACCGATTATTGCGATATTTATGTCGTATAAATTTTTTTGAACTTTTTGAATTTTTTTAAATTTAGCCGGTTTACCGTCCGATTTTAGGTACCGTACCCCATCAATAAGGCCGATAATCACGATTTTCTTATGATTTTCTATGATAAGTTGAACCCTGGGAGTAGCCTTAACATTGTGGTGTAGGGGCTTGATCGAACCAGATGGAATAACCGATTTTCTTTTTGTTGAATAGGGGTGGAGCCACCTCGTGGATAGTGTGTATTAAAGAGATCATGACAAGAATCGTTAAATCACCTAGATTCAACTTTGCACCAGCCCAGTGATGTTTGACCCTTACTATGGCGGCGAAAATTAAATACATATAATTCATAATCATAATAACAGTTTATGCCCTGTCATAACCGTTTCCCCCTATAACAAGGCATACACCGTTGTATCGGTAAGCATTATTTCCAACATCTCGGTGTGGGCACCCCTGCAAACAAAACCTACTCGGAATATCCATACTAATTCAGCATTTTAATGTGCAAAGCTAGACCCAAATAACTTAATAGGCTAAAGCCACCCCATAACAACACTTGTGGTTGCACGAAATATCTTGGATTATACAACACTATGTTCGGTCCTTAATCAACCCGAGCGAGTACCCCCATACTACGTGCAAATCCATGCACTTTACATATTATATAAATAACTCATTTGTGTCAAAATCGAGTTTTTATTTTTGATTTTATATTAAAATAGAATATACCACTTTCTCATCGTGTCAAAATTTTCATTCATGAACAAATAGTGTAACCAACCATTTGTTCTTTCAAGTATAAAGCATGGCTGCACATGTACGACGGACCGAACTCACAATGCAAATGTGAGAAACAGAAAGTTTCCCATTTACGACGGACTAACTCTACAGTCAAGCACATTTACGATGGACTGGAGAAAATCGGTCCAGCGCTAATGGGCATTTCACCACGGACCAAGTCTTGGCGTAAAAGACCATGAGCGACGGACCATACCTAACTCAGTCTGCCACGAATACGCCTCAATGCAATTTTAGTCCGACGCAAATAGGGAACTGTCTGTTTTTCGCCAAAATTGGTCCGGTGTACATTTGTAAAAATTTGTTTCTTAACTCTTATCAATTTCAAATGTTTTAATCTAAAATCTGAAAAATACTCATCTAAGTTTAAAGACTTCAAAATCTTGTCTAATTTTAGGACTCATCTTTGCTAAACTATCCTTGATTTCGAGACCCAAGCTATTCTCAGATTCTTTTTCATGGGTTTCACCAACCAGAGTAAAAATGGGATGCCTGTCTCCCACCAACTACCCCTCTTCAAGGAACCTTTTCCCAAGAGAGCAGTTTTCTTTTTACTGTTTGCATTTCACACTTGTTCTGGTCAGTTACCTCTCCCATAAATTCCCAAATCAACCGCATTCTCCAAAATCGCCCAAAATCCCCAAGTTCACTTACATTCTCTCGATCAGGATTTCTTCTCTTCACCGAAGCCAACCCCAACCGGGTGTGTAAATGGTGCTCTGCTCGAAGTGGTTCTTCTAGGGTTTGGTAAGTCCTCCCAGACTCCTCCTTTTTTCATGCAAAAACCAAACCTTAGACCTAGGAATCTCTTGACCTAAGGACCTTATTCTTTTTCCGTAGGCTAAGTCAATTCTTGTGCCTGAAAGAATGTTTTAGAGCAGACTTTGAGAGCACTTCAATCTGTCAAAATGACTAAGGACTCAGACAAAAGAGATTTGCTGGGTAAACTGGTTAGCAAAGTCAAAGGAAAGAAATAAAGACCTACTAGTTCAGGACAGTCACAACAGTCACAAGGACCAGTTCAAATCCAAGATACTCATACTCCTGACAGAATACATAGAAAAGTGACAACCTCTAAACCCCCAAGAAAGGACAAACAACCTGTGCAATCTAATCATGAATCATCCTCAGCTGAAGATAGTGAATATGAGCATAGTGCAAATTCTATTTCTGAGGAAGAAGAGTTAAGTAATGAAGTAGATATGATTGTTGGCAGTGAATTAGCCACACTTAGAGGAAAAAGTTAAGATCAGTTAGATGGGTAAATGAAAAGAATTGGTTTCCTTTCAATAGACCTCCACTAGATAAATAATTCAGCACAACTCTGCAGAAGAACATCTATTTGGGATACAAAAACAGAAGTAACAAAAATGGAAAGCCACTATCTGCTTTATGTAAACATCAATATGTGGATTGGAGTCAAACAGAATTCTTGATTGTGTCAAATCAATTCTTGGATTAGAAGAATTGATGTCAACTAGAACTCCTTCTTGAAATGAGAATAGAATTCTAGAGTCCTATGCTTCTCTATTGGTAAATAAGAGAAGGCAATATCTGCTGTTTACCATAGATGAAAAATCAGAAAAGTGAGATCACCTATCTTTTAAGCTGCTATAGGAGCCACCAGCCCTCTAGTCAACAGGACTAGAATCCATGATAGGATGTGCCCAGGGAACAGATGGAGGCAAGTGGGGGATATGCCTGATTTACAGTTGTCGGCTCACATCTATAGGGATATCACCGATAACAATTTCAATGCAAATAGAGTTAACTGTTTATCTGTTGAAGCCAAGGTTCTTTTGTTGCTGCTCAGACACCATTTTCCTAAAAACTGGATATAAAGAGGGTGTGACACCTACCTTGGTCTGGTTGCTACACTTGATTTTGTCTACGCAGCCCATAGACCTAGTAGACTATATCTTTGGAGAAATGGAAGAGGCCATTTATAGAAAGATGGGCAGTCCACTCCCCTTTGCACAACAGATATCTTAGATGCTCTTGGCCCAAGAGATTATCTCACAATAGGAAATGAATAGAGAATTCAAATGTATGCCTAAACTGTATAAAATGAGCATGGTAATTGGAGAAGGTGTTAGAGGAGCTAGTGTAAGTTCAAGCTCTATTAGTTTTGGTGATTTGTGTTAGATTAATGCTTAATCTTGTTTAATGACAAACCTAATCTTTAATGAGACTAACATGTTTACTGAGCTTATTGTTAGTAGTCTCATATTTGGATAGAAAATAGAAAACCTAAGGTTTGTATGCACATTCATTCTATTATCCATTGCATACTTTGGATTCAAGTCAAATAATGAAATTTTCCATAGCTTTAACCACAAAATGTGCATTATGTTTCCCAATCTATATATTACATATTTACATGGATGCACATATTTAGGGGGAGTTCACACTCTAACTTGAAGTTTCATTAGTATTGATCGATTTCTCACTTCATATATAAATGATCAATACATTGAAACATATTCTTGAGTATATGTTATAAATGCCTAGTTCTAATATACTCATGGCAATATAGGACGAACTCCAATACAATCAATTTGAATATGTGCATATTGATTCAAAGTCAATAATATGTATGCATATATACTTGTAGGGTTTATTCTATAGTTGATGGCTAAGAGTAATGATTATACTCATACATTCCACATATTATGGATCATTACCTATCATCAACATGAGTATATGAAAACTTGTGTAGTTAGTATATACTTACATCAATTTAAATGAAATTTAAATTGAGTTCATTTGTCTTATTAATCATTAGAAAACATTTCATCATGTGTTGATGGTGTTTCTTGATTAATTGAGGACAAACAGATAGTTCTTAAGTGTAATGAAGCATGTGTTGCATCATTGTGCGTAAGACGCATTTAATTCATTAAATTGATTTAGGTTGTGCTCAATTCGTATAAGTGGTATCCATTATGTGTTAATGGAGTACAAAAGATGATTGAGACAACCATATATTTTGGACTAACCATTTTCTGGAAGTTGTGATGAAATAGGGTTAGTTCCAAAGGTTGAAAAGAAGAAGGGTTCATCAAGAAGAGATGAACAAGTTTATAAAGCTGGGTGATGATCCCAGAAAAGAGAAGAAGAGCTAGGTGACAATTTTGAAGAAATAATGATTGCAAATCATGAAGACTTCAAGAAAGAGATCGGGGTGTCGTTCCCAGGGGAAGAAAAAGATTGAAGATCTTAAAGACCCCAAAGGGGATTGCTCGTGTACGGCGCATTGGTATAACTAGATAGGCTTAGGTTTTTCCTAGTTTTGTGTCTAGTATTTAGCGCCATATTATTAAGAGGGGTTGAGTAGTTATCTTGAATTTCATCAATGGTGATGAACTCAATCCACAGTCACTCGAGCTCAAAGTGATTCTTCTTATGTGGATATTGCATTGTATTAACCATTTGGCATGTGTTGCGAATGGGTGAAGCTCATGCTTAGTTGTTGGCATATTGCTTTGATTTGCATGTATTGCAAATAGGATAAGCATATGCTTTGGTTTTTAGTATGATTGCTCTGTTTTGCATGTGTTGCAAATATGAAGAGCTCATACGTTGGTTTTCACATGAAATTCAGATTTTGCAAGTGTTGCAATTGTTGAACTTTATGTTTTTTGTTTTTAAACTAAAATCTATTTGAGTTTATTTGGTTTAATTGATTACTTGGAGCTAGAGATTTGCATATGTTGCAAATAGAGAGCTCAAGCATTTGTTTCGATTTGGTTGTTGCATGAGGCTAAGGATTTGCATAAGTTGCAAAAGGGAGATAGCTAATGCATTGAGGTTTAAATGTTATTTGTAAATTCGTTATGCAAATAAGCAAGAGTTATGGGTTTCGGTCTGAGAGCATGTGATACTTGCACCGTGGTTTTTGCAAGTCCGTTTGGTCTCGTGTTGGGCATCACATGGCTAAGAGGATAAACCTCATAGACTCCAGGATTCATTTGCGTAATATGATCTTGCAAATATAATCCTTGAGGTATTTGCGAAATGTGTTTTCGCAAATTGGTTTTTTTGGAGTTTGGTTAAAATTATGCACGCAGGACCAAGTTTCTTTTAAGTCCGGCGCAAACTTTGTTTACGCCGGACCGTGTGTTTTGGTCCGGCGCTGAAAGCTACACTTTGAGAATCAAACCGAGCGTGTGCCGTTTACGACAGACCAAATTCTCAAGTGTACGCCAGACTAAGTTTTTCGGTCCGTCGCAAATGTGATTTTCTCTAGAATGTTGATTGGTCCGCTGGACTCAAAGTCAGTGATTTTTCTTCTACGACGGACCAAGTTTTTTGGTTCAGTGCAAACATGTTTTTGCTGTCTTCACAACAAACTAATCTTTTACTCAAAGCATGTGTACGACGGACCGAGCTGTTTCGGTCCGGCGTAAATGGGATTTTTGACTTGAGTGGTCCGTTGTGCATTAGACAAATTGTGAAGGTTGTCAAAGTGTGTTCGGGGCATATTTGTTTAGTCTTTCTTTGACATCCTGACATGCCCAAGGCTAGTAAATGCCAGTAACGGCTAGTTTTGGCATGGGGGCTATAAAAGGACCATTTAGGGGGCATGTGCTAAACAAGATGAGCTATTGTTCTTGCCTTTGCTTTGCTTTTAATGTTTTTGAGCTTGGTTGCATGTGTTGCACACCTCAATTTGTTTTTTGAGTTCAAGAGTGAGACTAGGTTGCATGTGTTGCACCTAGAGTGTAATTGAGAGGATCCTAGTGCATGTGTTGCACTTAGTTGATCACCGGGAATACATGTGTTGTGCTAGGTGAAGTTTGAGCAGAGTGCTCAACCTATTACTCTTGGTGGTTGATGCCACCTAGACGGTGTAGAAGTGTCATGCGCGGGAGCTCTTAAGGTTTGTGAGATGCCCCAGCAAAGTTTGTGAATGTTCTAGTTGAGCCTGCTCGAAAGAGTGAAAAACTACCGAGTGGATTTGAGGCGGAAAGCTCAAGTGAGTGAGCCGGCCCAAAGTGAGTTAGACTTCCTCAACGTGGACTAGGGGAGACCGACAAGTTTTCGAACACCACGGTAAAAATTTGGTATGTCACTTTGTGACACTATGGTTTGGTGTGACGTTATAGAAGGTGAAACTAGAGAATAAAACCTTTCGGCTTAGGGTTTTCTCGCGTTTTTGGGCCGGTTGAAGTGTTATGTCGCCACGGAGTGTCGTAACCTTATTTAACGTGCATGATAAGGTTAATAACATTATGAGATGTGGAATTAAGGTTAAAACTATAGGATATGGAGGTTAATAGCTTTTCCGGGGCGTTTCCGGCCGCTTCCTGGTTTTGGGCCTTCCTGGGAGTTTGGGCCTTGGTGGGCTTTGGTGGGATGGAGTAGGTCTCAGAACGGACTAGGATTGGGTGTGGGGCTGGTAAAAGGGCTCCCCACCAGCCTTTGGGCGTGCTCCCCTGCCCTTGGGCGCCCCACCTCCTCCTAAGCCCTAGCCGCCACCCCTCTCCCTCTCCCTCTTGTGCGCCTCCACCTCCCCCTTTGCCCCATTGCTCCCCACCTCTCCACCACCTCTCCTCCACCCCCTTGCTGCCCTAGGGTGGTCTCCACACCTCTGCACCTTATGGATCCATCCGTTGGAGCGAGGAGCGAGGAGCGAGGAGAGTGGAGCGAGGAGCGATCCGCGAGGAGATCTATTGGAGATTCGTTCGTTAGGCAAAGGTATGATCATGGGGATCCTTGGAATTGATCTAGGTACTGTTCTTAGGGTGATTATCAAGTTTTTAGATCAATTAGTGGTGCTGGATTGGAGTTCTTTGGGTTAGATCTAGACGTTGCCACGTTTCTGTTTTCGGGCAGATTGAGCAGTCGGGCTAGGGTTTGAGTTTTCGTCGATTTAGAATCCGAATCTGTCCGTACGGACTTAAAAGAAGTTGTATATAATTTAATTATCTTTCCGTGGACATAAAGCACGTTAAAATCCGATCAGCCGTTTGAAAGTTATGGCCGTTTTACCGAGCGTGTTAAAATCTGTGACGCGATTGGAACAGATCGTAGTAATCTGTAGATTAAACAATTTTATAGTCCGAATCAGTCTTTCCGTATAACTAGAAAAAAGGTAGGAAATTTCCTAAGCTTCGCGATGGTGTACTCGTTTAATTGATTTGGAGTCCCAGAACTCAAGTTATGGCCTTTGCAAGGCTGCTGTCCCGCCGGGACAGAACCTCTGTTTTTAGGTTTGCAAGTAGTGGGCAATGTCGGGTTAGATGGGGATTTGTGTACTGTTTTGCGGGCATTATTGTGAGTGTGTGATGCCTATGTGCAGGTGGTGCGACACCGGGAGTGCCCTCTACGTCCCACAAATCCGTCGCCCACGGTTGAGGCAAGTGTGTTGTAATGTATAGCGGATTGTAGGTTGTTTGTTGATATTGGGTGAAAGATTGAACACTTGCTATGCTCACTTGCCATGCTTGCTGTTTTCCAATGAAATATTGAGTATGATTATCATGGTTCGATGCCATGTGTTTATATTTGTCATGATGAGTTGCCATATGTTTATGTACATGTGAAATATGATAATTGGCATAGTTGCATGCATGACACGTTACATGGCCCGGGCGGTGAGAAAGTCATTAACTAATCCGGGAAGGTCGGTGAGAAAGTTATGACTAATCCGGAGAGCCATTAGAGTAAGTCCTACATCGTGATTCCATCTACCGTGGGTTGTGGAAGCGAGGAGTAGGCACCCTCCATCTTCGGGATGGAAGGGGGGAGAGGGTGCACACCGACGGGTGTGTACTCAACCATACCGGTATGAGTTTCTGTGACACCTCGGAGTGTCGTAACCTTATTATTGAGCATGATAAGGTTAAATACAGTATGAGATGTGGAAATAAGGTTAAAACCATAAGAATTGGAAGTTAATAGCTTTTTCGGGCCGTTTCCGGGCCGTTTTCGGGGTTTTGGGCCTTCCCGGGGGAGTTTTGGGCCTTGGTGGGCTTTGGAGGGATTGAGAGGGACTCTTATTGGACTAGGGCAGGGTGTGGGGGCTGTTAAAAGGGGCTCCCCCTGCCCCCCTTGCGCCCCACCTCAGCCCCTTGCGCCTCCACCTCTCCTCCCTCTTCCCCCTAAGCCCTAGCCGCCACCCCCCTCCCCAAACCGTGCGCCCCCCCTCCCCTTCCTCCACCTCCCCTCCACCCCTTGCTGCCCTAGGGTGGCCACCCCACCCCTGCACCTCGTGGATCCATCCCGTGGAGCGAGGAGCGAGGAGCGAGGAGCGAGGAGCGAGGAACGTGGAGCGAGGAGCGATTCGCGAGGAGATCCGCGGAGATTGATTGGAGATTTGTTCGTCGGGCAAAGGTATGAACATGAGGATCCTTGGATTTGATCTAGGTACTGTTATTAGGGTGTTTATCAAGTTTTTAGATCAATTGGAGGCGCTGGTTTGAAGTAATTTGGGTTAGATCTAAACTTGTCCACGTTTCTGTTTTCGGGCAGATTGAGCAGTCGAGCTAGGGTTCGAGTTTCCGTCGATTTAGAATTCGAATCTGACCGTACTGACTTCTATGAAGTTGTAGATAATTTAATTATCTTTCCGTGGATGTAAAGCACGTTAAAATCCGATCAGCCGTTTGAAAGTTATGGCTGTTTTACCGAGCGCGTTAAAATCTGTAACGTAATTGGAACACATCTCGGTAATCTGTAGATTAAACAACTTTAGAGGCCGAATCAGACTTTCCGTATACCTAGAGAAAGTTGGGAAATTTCCTAGGCTACGCGAGGGTGTACTGCTTTAATTCATTCGAGTCCCAGAACTCAAGTTATGCCTTTTGTAAGGCTGCTGTCCCGCCGACAGAACCTCTGTTTTTAGGTTTTGGCGAGTAGTTGGCAAATGTCGGGTTAGATGGGGGCGTGTGTACTGTTTTGAGGTTATGATTGTGAGTGTGTGATGCCTATGTGCAGGTGGTGTGACCCTCGGAGTTCCCTCTTCTTCCCGCCAATCTGCTGCACGTGGTTGAGGCAAGTGTGTTGTGATGGATAGCAAGTTGTAGGTTGCATGTTGAAATTAGATGGAATTGCCTACATGATATATGTCCACTTGCCATGTTTTAATGATTGATATGATATGATGAGCATGTTTAACATATTATGATGCCATGTGTTAATATGTGAATTGAATATGATATTTGGCATGGTTGCATGCATGTCATGAGATAGGGCGAGGGCGGTGAGAAAGTCTTAACTAGTCCGGCAAGGTCGGTGAGAAAGTTATGACTAGTCCGAACGCCATTGAGTAAGTCCTATGTCGTGATTCCATCCACGTGGTGTTTGGAAGCTTAGTAGGCACCCTCCATCTTCGGGATGGAAGGGAGGAAAGGGTGCACACCGACGGGTGTGTACTTCCCATACCTGTATGAGGTTCCAGAGGGTCGAGCAATGCATTACATCGCATACAAATTGATGATGATATTGATAAGTATTCATGAATGAGATGTTATACATGATGAAAGATGTTATTGACTTGTTGTTATGCTTGTTGTCCATTGCAAGATGCTTGCTGAGTTTTCGAACTCACCCTTGTGTTTTCTTGTTGTTTTAGGTACCATGAGAACGGCATGCGGGAAAGGGGAATAGTCACACTCTCACACATTGCTTCACCTTAATGTTTCCCCAAGTCAATTCATTTAGTTGGATAATAAATTGCGTGTGATGGCCTTTAAATTAAGTCTTAGCTTGGTTAATGAGAGTTCTATTGCTTGTTTGACACTTGGAACTTTAAGAGCTTGATGTTAGTCTTTTATTGTCGTTAAGACTTTATTTATTGCTGTTTAGATGTTTCTCTTATTGCCATATAATGCTATATTGTTGCTGTTTCTTAAATTCATGATAAAACAAAGGAGGTGCTGCCGAAATCTCGGTTTTTAGTCTATGCACCTTTGCTGGAATTTGATGTTAAATGTGGTATTTAGATGTTGTTTAGCTTATGTTTGGTAACATTCAGGCATAGTAAATGCCGGGGTGTTACAGTTTCCATGGAGATATGAGCATAACATTGCATTGCAATACATTTTTTTTAATGATGATGATGTTGTTATGTGCTCAAGTATGAGATGTTATATGTGATGTGAGGTATTATTGTCTTGTAAATGATCTTGTTGTCCATTACAATATGCTTGCTGAGTTTTCGAACTCACGCTTGTGTTTTATGTTGTTTTTAGGTACTTTGAGATCGGCATGCGGGACAAAGGGGTTTAGCTACACTTCTACACGTAGCTCCACCATCATAGTCTATATTTAATCACTTGGAGACATGATATTAAGAGTTGTGCCATAAACTTAATGTATGGTTTAATTTAGCATGCTCGTGATCCCTTATTTGCTTCGTTATAGCTTATGAAGTGGTTGAGCGTGGTAGTTTTGGCGTAATTTGATGATATGTCCATTTATGTTGATGTTTTAGATGTCGTGTGCTATGATATACCTTGCCATGTTTTTGATATTGTGTTAATTCATGGAAAAACAAAGGAGATGCTGCCGAAATATCGGTTTTTAGCATATGTACCTTTACTGGAATTTATGTTTAAATGTGGTCTTTAGACGTTGTGTAGCTTATGTTTGGTAGCATTCGGGCATATTAAATGCCGGGGTGTTACAGTTGGTATCAGAGCGGGCTGTAGGTCCTTGGAATGTGTATTTTTAGTGTCATGCTATAGGGTACAACTAAAATGTGATGTGGAATAACTTAGAAACATGGCTTAGGTTTTTACTAAAATTTTGTCATAGGATAGCAACATTAAAACTTGCAAAAGTGGTATAACTAATCTAAAATTTGACACACATGGATGCACAGTAGGAAGGGTATGGGTATCGTTGTTTACGCTTAAATGTTGTACTTAAGCCTTGTTGCTAAATGCTATATTTGATATAGTACGTTGCTATGTCTATGAGATAAATGATTGAATTATTCCTGTTGTGGTGGTAAAAGTGGGGTTTTGGTGCCGAAGGGTTTCGGCCACCTCTCTTATTTCATAGTTAGGGTGAGGTTTGACGGTGTGGCCGGTTAGCGCCACCACCTAAGAACTATTGACCCCTGTAGGAGAAGAGTGCTTATCCTTTCTGTCGTTGATCGGGTAGTTGACTGGAGTCAAATAGAAGAGTTAATGGTGGTTTCCTTCGTATGTTCTTTGCCGTTCTGACGGTCGGTGTTCTTTGCTTTTCTTGGCTTTAGTAGATTTGAATCAAATGAAAAGTGTTGGGTTTTCGCGGATCGTTCCGTATGCAGTGTGTGGTTTTCTCTTCCTTGGTTGAAGACGAAGAAGAGGAGACTAGTGTTGCGCTTCTTTTGGGCGCCTTTCCAGTTTTGATGCCTGTTGATTGCATTATGGGGAACAAGCATTCAATTTATCCCTGTGTTTGTCTTTCTCTGAGGTTAAACGAGTTATTATGGAGTTGTGCCGCACTGGCCGTCAGGGCTGAAGTTACGTGGCTTTGTAGTAGTACGTGGTGTTTGATTTCGTTATTTTACTGGTTTAAGAAATCATCTTTGAAAAACCCTTCTTGTTTCGTGAAAGATTGGGGTTTGGTGCTAAGGTTTTATTTGCAAAGGTTTATTTGATCGGTTGGTTCCCTCGGTGGGAGTCTTGGAGATTGAAAAGTGTTTTGGAGAATTCCTTTGCATGACCAAGTTTGGGTTTGTCTCATCGCAATTTTGAGAGTCAAATTTTCCTTATGAACTTAGGATGAGTTTTAAAACTAAAATGCTGTAAACAAAGTAGTCTTTTGACTGAAATCGTTTGTCCCTAGTAAGAATTGATGTTTAGCATGTTATGTAGTAGGTAACAATGTGGTTTATGGATTGATGTGTTGCTAAGTTAAATTTTGAGTTGAATCAATTGAATGTGATTAATATCTCTAGCTTGAGAATAAATAGACTACTAGTGTTGCAGTTTACTCTTAGCGAGAATGATTAAATGTGTTAATGTACATGCTTAGAATCTGTTGCCTTGCTTTAAAAGTGCTTATGATCCTTGTTAATGTTAAAAGTTTAAACTTTGATGCATAGTTAAAACATTAAGATGATGTAGACTGCTGTTATTGTAAAAGAAACTTTGCTGGTTGTTAAAGATGTTCTAATCTAGTGGATTAATAGAGAAATTTAATCGTGTTGACTAGTGACTTTAACTTGGATGTTGATTAGAGTTGCTATTTATGTTGTTGCAAACTACTAGTATCTTTGGAAGTATGCAGTTGTGTCGCTACAATGCTAGTATTGATATCAATTGAGAAGACATAAGACTATTTGTTAATGAGGTTGTTAAGAATATTGTGCTAATCTAATTTATTAAATCCAATTTAATAGTTGGAGTATGTTGTGATGGGATGAACAATGGATAATAATCATGATGCAAGATTTTAATCTTAATGATTGCATATCTTAGAATCCTATTTGCGAATTTTATCTTGTAGAGATATTACTTAATGGTTGAAATCATTTTATAGATTGAACAAGTTTCAATTGTCAAGATTTTGATATAAGGATGGTATATAACTGATACGTTGATCCTGCTTAAGAATCTGTTGAAGTCGCTTGTTAACTGAATAAGTTTCGATTGTCGAGACGTTTTCATATAGGTGGTATGAAAGTTATTGGTTGGTCACGCTGAAAGTTTTGTTGGAGCACTTGTTTCAAATATAGAATATGATGTTATTTGTTATGTTAGTCAGTGGGGATCTTGTTGACTTAGCCTTCGTGGGATGTCTTTTCGTAAGCATCATAAACTTTATTTATTGGGGAAGATAATGGGAGAAAGAATTTGTTTTAAAGATCTTGTTGCAACCTGAGGGGTTTCCCGATGAGTAGAAAGGTGTAATTTGAATGTTTAAAAAGGATAAGAATAGGGTTTCATGTTGAGCTCATGTTTAAAACCTTCTGGACTGGTTTGGTTGGTTGCCATCTTGGTTGAATGCTTTCGGTTGAGGTGCTTCTTATGTTGAGTTTCAGAGTTTCCCCAAAACTCGTAGTGTTTGGTCTCGACCTTTGGTTATGGCGAATTTGTTTAGTTCGTGTTGTCGGTTGAGTTTACATCCAAAGTTTTGAGTGGATCGCGCTCCTTCGCGTCCACATTGGATTATCTTTGGAATAAATTTTAAAAGGAAGCAGATGGTCATAAAGGGTTGTGTTGGAAACTTTTGAGTTAAGCCCTTGATGTGTAACTCTATTTGACTAGAGTTGGAGTCATTTGGAAAATGTGTCTGGTGTGCAGGTGTTTTACAAGTCTGGATTTTTATGAATGTTTCATAAGTGAATTTGGTTAGTGAAGAGTTTTCTTTTTGGATTGAGTTTCCCTCTCTTTTGATAAAAATTTATGGCGCTTGTGTGCCATAGATGTTTGACTTTGGAGTCGATGTTACATTCCAAAGGGTTGAGTTTGATTTTGCGAGGTGTTGCAAAGCTAGTGTTAAATCGAAGATGGGTTTTCACACGATGTGGTGTTTTGTTGATTAACGATGTTGCCGTCATAGTTTATATGAATTAGCGCAACTCTCGATGTTATTCGAGATTTATTCATATGATACCGAGGCAGAAGTCATCATGAGAATGACTATTCGGTAGTGTGGTTACATGATGAGGGAATGGTGAAAAGTAAACATGACATCGTTTTTACATGTTAAATGATAAAAGAGTCGTTGAGCCAGGTCGGTGAGAAAGTCATATATGGAGATATGACTAATCCGGAGTGCTCCTGAAGAGTGTGCATTTATGTCATGAAACGAGATTTCCCTTGCTTTCTAGTATGAAAAGAAGCAACGAACAATTTCTGGTATGTTGGTTGTGATGTAGGGGATTTATGCTTCCTTTGTGTTTTGGCTTGGATGTTGCCGAATTCTTTCCAAAATGGTTGTTAACGCTTTGGGTTTGAGTTGTTGTGTGTACACTTGGGCTTGATAGCTAAGTGTTTTTGTGTGAGGGCGAGACCCTCTTAAGAAAGGAACCGATTGTGGTTTGGTAAGGTTTTTCGATCCTAGCTTGGGGCTAGGTGTCGAACCTTAGTGGTATAAGGGTGGTTTGTGATGGAGGTTGATGATGTATGGGTTTAACCTTTACTAAGAGTAGCGATGGGTGGAAGTGAAGTTGACGGTAGATCGGTGATAATTGCCCTGCCGTGAGCAGTTGTCTTCACTAGTTGTTTTTGGGTTTGAGTCTTGCCTGGGAAAGGATGGAATAAAATGTTAGTATGATCGTGTATCGGAAGGGCTAGTGTGCCTTAATGAGTTATTCCCCTCGATGGAAACTTTCGGGAATGAAGAGAGGTCGTTAAAGGAATTGTGACTTCTTTTGACTTTGTCATGTTGAGTTTATTGCAGTGTGTAGTCAGGTAGGTTGTGATAGAAGGGTGAGGTGTTTGTCGTGAGGATTCGAGCGTTTTGGGTTGTTGAAGCCCTTCGAGGTTGAAACGCAGATTCTGTTTGGGATTTGAATTGAAAGTTGAACTGTGAGCGGTTGCCCTTAGTTGAGCTAGATCAACACTTTTTTTTTAAGTGTTGGTTTTGGGAACTCGTTTGTCGTTTGTTTCCGGTTCTAGTCGTTGTGCGAATGTTTTGTGTCAGAGAAGCCTTTTGTCCCTTGGGGACTTTGTTGTTGTTTTTGGCGTCCTTCTGATTCGAGGTGAATCCTGTTGAAGGGGGAAGAATGTGACACTTTGGTTTGGTGTGACGTTATAGAAGGTGAAACTAGAGAATAAAACCTTTCGGCTTAGGGTTTTCTCGCGTTTTGGGCGGTTGAAGTGTTATGTCGCCACGAGTGTCGTGAACCTTATTTAACGTGCATGATAAGGTTAATAACATTATGAGATGTGGAATTAAGGTTAAAACGATAGGATATGGCGGTTAATAGCTTTTCCGGCGTTTAAGGGCCGCTTCCGGGGTTTTGGGCCTTCCCGGGGGAGTTTGGGCCTTGGTGGGCTTTGGTGGGATGGAGTAGGTCTCCGTAACAGACTAGGATTGGGTGTGGGGGCTGGTAAAAGGGCTCCCCACCAGCCGTTTGGGCGTGCTCCCCCGGCCCGTGGGCGCCCCACCTCCCCTCCTAAGCCCTAGCCGCCACCCCTCTCCTCCCTCTCCCTCTTGTGCGCCTCCACCTCCCCCTTTGCCCCATTGCTCCCCACCTCTCCACCACCTCTCCTCCACCCCCTTGCTGCCCTAGGGTGGTCTCCACACCTCTGCACCTTATGGATCCATCCGTTGGAGCGAGGAGCGAGGAGCGATCCGCGAGGAGATCTATTGGAGATTCGTTCGTTGGGCAAAGGTATGATCATGGGGATCCTTGGAATTGATCTAGGTACTGTTCTTAGGGTGATTATCAAGTTTTTAGATCAATTAGTGGTGCTGGATTGGAGTTCTTTGGGTTAGATCTAGACGTTGCCACGTTTCTGTTTTCGGGCAGATTGAGCAGTCGGGCTAGGGTTCGAGTTTTCGTCGATTTAGAATCCGAATCTGTCCGTACGGACTTAAAATAAGTTGTAGATAATTTAATTATCTTTCCGTGGACATAAAGCATGTTAAAATCCGATCAGCCGTTTGAAAGTTATGGCCGTTTTACCGAGCGTGTTAAAATCTGTGACGCGATTGGAACAGATCGTAGTAATCTGTAGATTAAACAATTTTAGAGTCCGAATCAGTCTTTCCGTATAACTAGAAAAAAGGTAGGAAATTTCCTAAGTTTCGCGATGGTGTACTCGTTTAATCGATTTGGAGTCCCAGAACTCAAGTTATGGCCTTTGCAAGGCTGCTGTCCCGCCGGGACAGAACCTCTGTTTTTAGGTTTGCAAGTAGTGGGCAATGTCGGGTTAGATGGGGATTTGTGTACTGTTTTGCGGGCATTATTGTGAGTGTGTGATGCCTATGTGCAGGTGGTGCGACACCGGGAGTGCCCTCTACGTCCCACAAATCCGTCGCCCGCGGTTGAGGCAAGTGTGTTGTAATGTATAACGGATTGTAGGTTGTTTGTTGATATTGGGTGAAAGATTGAACACTTGCTATGCTCACTTGCCATGCTTGCTGTTTTCCAATGAAATATTGAGTATGATTATCATGGTTCGATGCCATGTGTTTATATTTGTCGTGATGAGTTGCCATATGTTTATGTACATGTGAAATATGATAATTGGCATAGTTGCATGCATGACACGTTACATGGCCCGGGCGGTGAGAAAGTCATTAACTAATCCGGGAAGGTCGGTGAGAAAGTTATGACTAATCCGGAGAGCCATTAGAGTAAGTCCTACATCGTGATTCCATCTACCGTGGGTTGTGGAAGCGAGGAGTAGGCACCCTCCATCTTCGGGATGGAAGGGGGGAGAGGGTGCACACCGACGGGTGTGTACTCAACCATACCGGTATGAGTTTCCATGGAATATGAGCATAACATTGCATTGCAATACATTTTTTTTTAATGATGATGATGTTGTTATGTGCTCAAGTATGAGATGTTATATGTGATGTGAGGTATTATTGTCTTGTAAATGATCTTGTTGTCCATTACAATATGCTTGCTGAGTTTTCAAACTCACGCTTGTGTTTTATGTAGTTTTTAGGTACTTTGAGATCGGCATGCGGGACAAAGGGGTTTAGCTACACTTCTACACGTAGCTCCACCATCATAGTCTATACTTAATCACTTGGAGACATGATATTAAGAGTTGTGCCATAAACTTAATGTATGGTTTAATTTAGCATGCTCGTGATCACTTATTTGCTTCGTTATAGCTTATGAAGTGGTTGAGCGTGGTAGTTTTGGCGTAATTTGATGATATGTCCATTTATGTTGATGTTTTGATGTCGTGTGCTATGATATATCTTGCCATGTTTTTGATATTGTGTTAATTCATGGAAAAACAAAGGAGATGCTGCCGAAATATCGGTTTTTAGCATATGTACCTTTGCTGGAATTTATGTTTAAATGTGGTCTTTAGACGTTGTGTAGCTTATGTTTGGTAGCATTCGGGCATATTAAATGTCGGGGTGTTACACACTTGTCTCTTTACTTTCAAGCATTTACATTATCGCATACTTATCAATTGCTTGATTGCGATTAGAATTGCTTAGTATTTCTTGTTAGATCAATATAACAATTCTTGTATAGAGACATATTTAGTTAGTACACTAGTGAGCCTAGTTGATTTTGGCCTTAATTCTCAAAACTGTAGTTTAGGCTTCCGTAATTTATTTAGGTTTTGATATAGGGTTGATTAGGGCGTAATCCTCGAGTAGAGAATTTTATAAACGCCTATTCACCCCCCTCTAGGCGTATCCTTGACCCTACAACTAGAGTGCCAAGTCCACCTCCAGCAATACAAGAAAATGAGCCAAGTGCTCATGGCGATAGTGGTGATGATGACAGCTCAGATGGTGATAATGGGGGAGATGGACCCATTCTTAGCTACCATAGTCCCAGTCACCATAGTCACAGTCATGGACCTTCTTCTCAAGTACCAAGCATCCCAGCTTTTGAGCACTCTGTCCCCAGAAACTTGTCACAGTACAATGAACCACTTGAGGAACAATATGAAGCCACAGAAATTCTTTCAAGTTCTCATTCGTAAAAGAAGGAAGAAGTTCCAGAAATTCAAAAACTTCAGGAACTTGCTGCAGCAGCAAGATTTGTAGAAGGCCAAAGTTTTAGGCCTGCAGCTCATGATCATGAAGCAAGAGGGTCAGCTTTTCCACAGGACTATGCAGCCTCTCACAATTCTCTTCCACCTGAACCTCAGTTTGATCAACCACCTGCATGGAGCACTCAACCTGAATGGTTCAGTTCTTTTGAGCAACAGTATAATGCTGATTTAAGGATTGCTTAAGAGAAATTTGCTGAAGAACAGAGAATGGCAGCTCTCAGACATAATGAACACATGGCTGCTCTTTAACAATATCATTATCAAACGCAAGAAATATTAAGCAAAATCTATCAAGACCAGGCCACGATCAGAGATGAGAGCTACAAAAGATTTGACATGCTCAGAAGTAATCAGTGGGATCTGAGAAACTGGATTGGTGAAGTCAAGACCAATCAAAACTTGCTCAAAGACAGACTTTATGACATTAACAAGAAACAGAATGTACAAGTGACTAAGTTTGATTAGTTTGCAAAGTTTGCTCACAGTAAGCTCGACACTCATGGAGGCTCTTTGGATTGGCTAGGATTGTGACACTACGGAATGGTGTGACATTATAAAATGTGAAATTTCAGAGTAAAACTTTACGGTTTGAGCTTAATTCATGTTTTGGGCCTTCCGGGAGGGAAAATGGGCCTTCTAGGGGAAGTTTTGGGCTTGGGGGAGCCTCGTGGGCTTGGTGGAACCTCTTGGGCCGGAGGTGGGAGGCCTAAGGCCCAAGTGGGGGGAGGATTAGGGCAGCACCCTGCTACCCCAATGCGCCTAGCCCTCCCCATGCGCCTCCTCCCTCTCCTCCCTCTCCTAGCCACCACCCCCACCTCCCCTCTCCCTTGTTTGCGCCCACATTGCTCCCCATTGCACCACCACCTCTCCACCACCTCTCCACCTCCCTTGCTTCCCCTAGGGGATATCCCCACCTCAACACCTCGAAGATCAATCCGTTGGAGCGCTCTGCGACGAGGAGATCCGGCGGGATTGGAGCGAGGAAGGAGATCGCGCGAACCGGGAGGAGATATATTGGGTTTTCGTGCGTCGGGCGAAGGTAAGGCCATGGGACTCCTTGGGGTTGGCCTAGGTACTGTTCTTAGGGTCATTATCATGTTTTTAGATCAATTGGTGGTGCTGGAATTGAGTAGATTAGATGAAATCTAGAAGTTGCCACGTTCTCTGTTTCGGGCAGCATGAGCAGTCGACCTAGGGTTTGGGTTTTCGTCAATTTAGAATCGGAATTTGGTCATACGACTGTTAAATAAGTTGTAGGTAATTTCAATATATTTCCGTGGGTATAAAGAACGTCCAATTCCGCCCAGCCGTTTGAAAGTTATGGCTGTTTTACCGAGCGTGTTAAAATCTGTGACGTGATTGGAACAGATAACGGTATTTTGTAGATTAAACAACTTTAGAGTCCGAATCAGCTTTTCCATATACTTAGAAAAAGTTAGGAAATTTCCTAAGCTACGCGAGTATGTACTCGTTTAATTGATTCGGAGTCTTAGAACCCGAGTTATGCCTTTTGGAAGGCTGCTGTCCCGACGGGACAGAACCTCTGTTTTGGGTTTAGCGAGTAGTTTGCGATGTCGGGGTAGAAGAGGGATTGCTTACTGTTTTGTGGACATGATTATGAGTGTGTGGTACTCATGTGCAGGTGGTGTGACCCCGAGAGTGCCTTCTACTTCTCGCCAATCCGTTGCCCGTGGTTGAGGCAAGTGTATTGTAATGGATAGCGGTTTGTAGGTTGCTAGTTGAGACTAGATAAAATTGATTATATGATATGATCACTTGCCATGCTTTAATGATTGCCAATGATATGATGAGTATGCTTATTATGTTATGATGCCATGTGTTAATGTACAAGTTAATTATGATGTTGGCATATTCGCATACATGGCATGTTACATGGCCCGGGCGGTGAGAAAGTCATAACTAGTCCGGGGAAGGTCGGTGAGAAAGTTATGACTATTCCAGAGAGCCAATGAGTAAGTCCTACATCGTGATTCCATTCACCACGGTGAACGGAAGCGAGGAGTAGGCACCCTCCATCTTCGGGATGGAAGGGGGGAGAGGGTGCACACCGACGGGTGTGTACTCAACCATACCGGTATGAGTTTCCAAGGAGACATGAGCATCGCATTGCATACATAATGGTGATGATATTGATATGTGATCATGAATAAGATGAAAGACATGATATGAGTTGTTGTAGCCATGTAATTGTTTTTGTGTACCATTGCAATATGCTTGCTGAGTGTTGAACTCACGTTTGTGCTTTCTTGTTGTTTTAGGTACCATGAGGTCAGCATGCGGGGAAGGGAATTAGTCACACTTCTACACGTAGCGTCACTCAATTGTTCCCACAGTCACTCAATTGGGTTTTGATAATAAATTAAGTGTGATGCATCTTGATTTATGGTTTAGTTTTGCGATATGAGAGTCTTATTGTTCGTTTGGCTCATGGAGACATTAAATGCTTGCAATTAGACTTATATTGCTGTCATGCCTATAATTATTGCTATTTTAGATGCCTCTTATATTGCCATATATTGCTATGCTATTGATGTTCCTTCAATTCATGTTAAAACAAAGGGGATGCTGCCGAAATTTCGGTTTTTAGCATTTGCTCCTTTGCTGTAATTTACCTTAATTTATGGTATTTAGATGTTGTTTAGCCTATGTTTGGTAGCATTCAGGCATGCTAGATGCCGGGGTGTTACAAGGATATTCTTTAGAAGATCATATGGACTTTACTGAAGATGCTTGCGCAAATCTGGTCTATAATCAAGAGCAACTTAGGCAAATTATTCTTAATCAGACAAATGAAACAAATGATTCCTTAAGACAGCTGCAAGAAGATTTTACTAATTGGACAGTCAGTGCTCAGCCTGGAGATCCAAACTATCCTAGTTGGCATGATCAAGCTATGACTTCCCATCAAGCTAACTCTGAAGAAGAACATTCTCCCTGATGGCAGCACCTATCCCTTCCAACGTAAAGTACAAGTTCAAAGTTTTCTGGTCTATTCAAGAGGACCTTCTCCAGGTGCAAGAAATAATCTCTTTTTGGCAATTGATGCCAAAGGGGGAGAAATATTAGTTGGAGTAGTAGTTCTATTAATCGAAGTCCAAGTCGCAATATGTATCTGCTATTTCTGAAACTAAAATCCTTTGTATTAAAACTTGTTATCTGTTATCTTAATGCTTTGTGTTTTTGGACTTGAGTTGGATTTGCTCTGAGATGACTATTCTTGCTCTAATAAGATTATTTATGCTCTGAATACTTTGTCTCCGTGTACTTGTGCCAAATAAGTTCTATTTATGTTTCCAAATGTCTTTTTATCCTAAGCACTTATTTAGGGGGAGCATAAATTGTCTTTCCTATATCTACAATTATTATAATTGTTCTATCAGACTAAAATTTTTTTGCAGAAAAAGATAAGTCATTACTATCCAAAATAAAGGGTAATCAAGGGTGTTGTCATCAATCACCAAAAAGGGGGAGATTGAAAGCATCTAGGCCCCCTAATTCCTTAACAATACTTTATATAAGTTTTGGTGTTGATGATCAAGTCAAGTAACCCTTGTGAAGTGAAGACTTTCTTGTTGAAGGATAAAGGCTAAGGACTATTGTTTCTAGTTATGGCTTGGGAGTTGATTCAAGCCATGTAGCTAAAATAGTTATAGATTAGCCGTACTATAAAGGGGGATTATGCACAAGTAAATATCTTGGTTCATAGGCCAAATCAATAAGATTACTTAGAGTAAAGGTCACTTCATCTCATTTCCCCTCAAAACTAAGTCCTTCACTCAGTCAGTCAAAAACCCACTCACACCGGACCAACTTTTAGTCTGGCACTCAAAACACTTCATTTAAACTCAAACCGAGCATACACCGTTCACACTGGACCGACTTTGTCTTGACTGGTTTTTTAGTCCGGCACATATTGCATTTACGCCGGACCGTGTTGTTTGGTTCAGCGCAGAGAACCATTTATTTGAGAACCAAATCGAGTGCACAACATTCACGACGGACTCTTTTTCATTAGAGTAATTTTTCAGTCCGTCGTTCTTTTCTTGTGTACGTCGGACCAACTTTTTTGGTCCGCTGCAATTGTGATTCTCTCTAGAAGTTCGTTTGAAAGTCAGTTGGTCCACAAGACTAAAACCAGTAAGTTTCCATGTACACCGGGCCAACTTTTTCGGTCCGGCACAAATGCTCTTTTGATGGTTTCACGACGGACTAAAATTCACTCAAATCCTGTGTACGACGGACCGAGCGGTTTTAGTCTGGCGTAAATGGGTTTTTCAATCAAATTGACCCGTCCTGCATTAGACAGTTTGAGAAGGTTATCAAAGTAAGTCCGTGGCACATTTGTTTATAAATATTTTGCCAATCTGACAATGTCCAACAGCTAGTAAATGCCAGTAACGGCTATATTCCTTTTGTGGGCTATATAAGCTGTGCTTGGACCTTCGTTTAGAAGAACTTTTGCATCTCTTTGACATTTTAGTATACTTGAGCTCAAAAACCCTCAAAGAGACTAATTTTCACTCTGATCTCAAAATTCCTAAAGTGATCTTGCTCCAAGCTTAGTCTAGGCAGTGTTGTGCTAGTGAACCAAGAGATTAAGCTTGTGGATAGTTTATTACTCTTGGAATTTTGTGTTCCTAGACGGCTTGGGAGTGTTTTGGTGTGACCTATCCAAAAGGGTTTGTGGAAGGCCACCACTGATTTGTGAGAGGTTTAGGACTCACCTCACCGGAGTGGTGAAAGAGTCACCCCAGTGATTACCAAAGCTATTGTTATTGGTTGTTGATAGAGCTATGCTTCTAGTGAATTGCTCTAACGGGGATGTAGGAGTCTAACTCTGAACCTCGGTGAAAAATCTTTGTGTCACTTGCCTTTTACATTCAGTATTTACTTTGATGTTATGTTCTTCTTGCTTGCCTATTCCTGATTACTTCGTTTCTATTGGTGCACTAATAGAGCCTAGATATTTTAGGCCTTATTTGTCAAAATCTTATTTTACTCTTTCGCAAGCCTTTTGATTTCAGTCGTAAGACTAATTAGAGCTCTTTAGTGCTAGAATTTTTTAAATAGCCTATTCACCCCCCCTCTAGGCTCATCCTCGATCTTACAGGGAGAAGCACCAGTAGGGTGGAAGGGTTCCATTTTGGTGCTTGGCGGTGTCATATACTCACTAGAGCAGCGTGGTGATGATGGCGTGGTTGGGGGAAGACAATGGCCATGATGGTAGCGATCTAGTAGCGCAAAGCTATGAAGAAGGTGGGGGAAGGGGGTTAGGGCATGGCAGAGAGGTTGTAACTCGAAGGAATTTGGGATTTTTTTTTCATCATGGAAGAGAATTGAGCCTGCTCAGCTTGAGATGGGAGAGATAGGAGCGGGCACCTCATCGTTGTCGACGCTGATGAGGAATAAGAGGGAGGCATAGTGCATGTACACGGGCACACGACCTTGTAGTTTCGGTGCTCTACGAAAGAACACTACAATCGCAAACGGTGTCATGATATCAACATTAGTATTAGGGTTCTTGGATCCAAGAACTGAAGAAAGGAATGAGGGAATGAACAAATCCATGCTTCAGGCTCCAGCTGGCGGGGGTGGGGGCAGGGGCCGCGGCTGGCAAGAGGGGGTGTTTGCCGGCTAGCGGACAAGAGCAGCGGATAGGAGCGGCGGGCAAGGGGTAGGCCGGGTGGCGGGCGGGGATGGCGCGTCGACTAGGGTGTCTCTCCTCCTTCCTCTGGTTCTGGGTGACTGGGTCATCTGGTCATACACTCATGCTTGAATGCTTCCGCTGCTGGACCGAACTGGGGCAAAACTTGGGCCAGGCCTCAGGTCGTATTTTGAATTGGATAGCCTGGCCCGCGGTGGCCCGAGGCCCAGCTTTGGCCCCCACTTGGAACGTGGGTGAAGGATCGAGATGTCGCCTAGAGGGGGGTGAATAGGCGATTTTTCTAAAACCAAAAACTCGCAGCGGAAATTAGTAACCCGGACATTCTGATTTCAATTTGGAACTTCTGAGTATAACTCGGAAGTTCCGAGTTCAACTCAGATGTTCCGACTAACAGAGTATGAAAACGAAATTAAACAACGCATATGAAATTCTAGTTTAGTCCTAATGAATCCACAAGCATTAGAGAGTATATCTAAGTTATTTCAAACAACAATTTCAAGCACAACACTACAAGCTAGTGGATCGAAGCAAAACTAGCAAGCGAGGTCACAAGATTAAGAACATGCAAACATAAGACGATTGACACAATGATTTGTTACCGAAGTTCGGAATCCTCCTACCGAGGTTCCTACGTCTTCATTGAGGAACTCCCACCAGAGCTAGGTTGCTCTCAACCCTTCACCTCACCAAGATGGTGCCAAAACACTCATTGGTTCTTCTCTTTGATTCCTTCCCTTGAGGAGGTGGAATCACACCTTCACAAACATCCTGCGGCACACCACAATCCTTGGGTGCTCACTGGGCAACACCTAGCCAGTCTAGGAGATTTACTCTCCAAGAGTAATGAACGCGATGAAGAATGGCTTGGCGACGAACTCAAGTGCTCAAGAATGGAATTTTGCTCACTAGCACTTAATCCCTTCAACCCACACTCTTTTCTTCTCAAATCTCAAGCAAGACAATCGAGGGGATGAAGTTTTTGGCTCTAGGGTTAGAGAGTACTTCAATATGCTTCAGCAAGAGTGAGCCTCACTCTTCTCAAAAGAGGTAGGGGATATTTATACCCATCTCCTAAAATCTGACCGTTATGTGCAAAAACAGACTAATTCAGACCTTATAAGTTAAACTCGGAGCTTCCAAGTTTGGTCAAGTCAAAAGCAGACTAACAAACTCCGGACACTACCCGAAGGTTCTGATAACTTGGAACTTCCTAGTTTGGTCGAGTTGCACACACAGACCAACTAACTTCGGAATACACCCAGAACATCCGACAACTCGAAACTTCCGACTTAAGTCGGAACTTCCGAATTACAACACTTAGAGCTCCTAGTTCCCGGTGTTCATGTGGTGTTTGTCTCTCATAGGTTTGGCTAGAGGTAATTTTTGAGCACTGAGACATCTCAAGATATTCAACGTTGCATCCCTCTTGATAGTTCAGCATACCTAAAGTCAAATTTAAATTAAAGATTAATCTAAAACATTGAGATATAAGGTCAAAACATATGCCACTCCTATCTTCATTTTTGAGTGTCCTCCAATGAGCATACAATGTTATCAATAGGACCTTTTACCTGTTCATAAACTCATTGAATGCATTAGTCCCTTAATCGTTTATCATCAATTAACCAAAACCCACTAGGGGGCCTCGATGCACTTTCAGTGGGAATTATACAAGATTTTTTGGAGGAAGTAGCAATTGATTCCGATGTAATCCTGCAAGATCAAAGTGTTCCAAATGGGGCCCATACATTATTCCCTCCGATCACAAATAGTTATCGTTTTGAATATTGACACGGTCTACAAAACATATTTTTGATCATTAATTTATATTATAATATATTTATAAAATGCAATAAAATTATAATATTATGAAATTACTTTTCAAGATAAATCTACATATATGATTTTCATGTATTCAATTTAAATATTTTAAAAATATTGATAATTAAAATTTAAAAAATTTGGCTACATCTATATCCAAAATTCCATATCTATGAGTGCAGGAGTATTACGCAAGACGCCTGCGTGGATGGATCTCATCTTGCGCGTTATAGCTTTGTATGATGACGGCAACGTACGGCCATTAATCGCAGCCATTCTCCAGATTCAGGGTTCAGGAGACGTCAGTGTGGTGGTACTATCTGCGAACGTTCCTAGCGTGTGCTGAATTCTGCTCTTTGCAACTTGTGTTACACGATGCGAAGTCTCAAAACAAATACCCGAATTCAGTTCATGATAACACTTGATCGGACAATGCAATGCAGTTACGCAGATCAGGAACAACTGTACCAGCTGTTACGGAATAAAGATGGTTAATCAAAGAGGCTTCAGCTCCACGAGAATCATGTTAGAAAACTCGGCCCGATCGTGGCCCATGTGGACTCTTACCGAAACTCTGACTGTAGCATATAAATAGGAGACATGGGTTCCCTTTGTACACGTGCAATCAGTAATAAAGCAGAGCAGTTTCTTCTCATATTTTGTGTCTCCCTCTCTCTCTCTGTTCTCCAGTTTAGATCAATTAGGCAACCCTGGACTATTCGATAGCGAGGTTGTCTAACACGTTATCAGCACGAAGCTCTACCGGAGAAAGATTGAAAGGTGAGAAAAGGTGAGATTTGGGTGATTAAATCGAATTGCTCGTTTTGAAAGATCGAGATGGCGATCAGAGGGGGGTGAATGATCCCAAAAATTCTCAAAATAAAACTTCCCCCATTGTTTGGACAAATAACAATCAAGAAGAACACCTCCAAAGGAATTTGGAAACTCTGAAGCAAGCAGGTTAGCAAAGGTCTTGAGGCCGGCACTACCGCAGTGCATAATGCGGTATTGCCGCTTGGCCGGCACTACCGCTCTTTGGGGGTGGTACTACCGCTTGGGCGGTACTACCTCTCGTCAAGGGCGGTACTGCCGGGATCAAGAATAGGGCGCAGAAAAACAACCCGAGGCCAAGACCAAAATTGATGAAACAATTGATTTAGTCATCAAGACCTCATGAAACTTGGTAGATACCTTTTAAAAGATGTCAGGAACTTATTCCAACAATCAATCGCAAGGATTGATGTCAAAGTTCCGACCTTTAATCATTTGAAGAGGGAAGGCGCCAAGAACACAAGAAAATGCAACTTCGTGATCTATCATTGCTCATGGGGATTCAATGATCAAGATGGACTTGGATATACTCCCACTAGTCACAACAACCTAGAGTACGCAAGGATCAACCCAAAAACTTGATCTACGAAGATTTCTCCATGAAGGCTTAAGAGATTGGTTTCTCACAAAAAACTTAAAAAGTTGCCTAGAGGATTGGGATATGATCTCAAGGAAGACTCATCCGATCAGTCACTCATCATAGGCATGAAGAACCAAGAGCAAGTAGAAGGAGGAGAGGCAAAATCAACTTGCAGAATTTAAATTGCGAGAAAGTAAAGACTGGATTTAAATTGCGGAATGTAAAGACATAATGTAAATGCGGAATTTAAATTCAGAAATGAGGAAAACATTTTTGTATTTTCTTTTCTTTGAAGTTTTTACAAAGCCTTACTTCATGTGGGCAAAGCTCAAAGGAGCACTAAAAACTTCTTATGAGGGAGGGCACCCCTCCCCCTCTATTTATACTACTCTAGGGCCACCTTCCACCCTTGGATGAGTCTCAAACCCTAGGGCACTCCATCAAGGGCTAGGATTAACCCACTCATTGCACCTCTTGGGCTAACCCGAAACCCATTAACATAACGGGTTTTGCACGCTTCTCAAAGCTACTAGACTTAACCACTACACTATCTTCATGAACCGCGATCCAACGGCCCTCCTTCATCCATGCAGCGTCAAGCTAGCATCCTCATGGTTCCCTTGACCCTTTGACTTGGACCTGCTCCAACTCCGGCCATCTTCCGGCGATCACCGGCCTCCGGACCTCCGGCACTCCTCGCCTAGTCCGGCATTCCTCCGCCTCACCATGACCTCGGATCGGAGCCCTGCACACATCAAAAGACAAGGAAACACATCACATAGCATTGCCCAACATTAAAGTGAAATTAATGAACCATTTAATCATTCATTAACTCTTGTTCATTAAAAACAGAGTGCATCGTAGCTTGGCCGGCACTATCGCAGTGCAAGGGCTGGTACTGCCGCTTGGCCGGCGTACCGCCCCACCCTGGCGGTAGTGTGCGCTTGACGGTGAACAGAAACGCACCCTCTCTGAAAAAAAGCAGCCACCCTCCTGGCCGGTATTGCCGCCTGAGGCCGGCAGTACCACCCTCTGGGGCCGATACTGCAGCTTGACACAGAAGAAATCCAAATTGCTTCAAATTGAATTCAAATTCAAATCAAACTTCAAACAATAGCAACCCAAGCTCGAATAAATGTCAAATACTCATCACAAACATGAGTGGACCTCCACATGGTCCTTCACGTTTGTCGCAGGCATCTAACCTTCGTGGCCCAAGGCTACAATACAGCAATCTTTTTGCAAGTTCGTGACACGAAGTTACAGAACGCATCAAGGATTACAGATCGGGGCGCGGCTCGAAGCCGCCGCTACCGACCGCACCGGCCCGCCATAGCCGACTGAACGTGGCCTCCCCTGGCCTCGCACCGAACCAACCGCGCGCTCGCAGCCACGCCGCCCGGCCACAAAGCGCCGTCGATGGCCATGGAACGTCGCCGAAACTCCACTGTCGCATGAAGCAGAGCTGTCGCTGCCACCGAAGTGCCGCTCCTCAGCCCCGTAGACCGTCGCGAGAGGCGTGCTCGCTCGATCGAAGCGGACCCAAAGCAGCTCCACCTGCTGTGCCCGAGTCCGGCCATTGTGCCATCACCGCGCCCGTGGCCGCACCGGAACTGCGCCGCGCCTAGACGCGCCGAACCGTGCCGCCGGTCGCTGCGCGCTCACGCACGAACCGCTACCATCCACGCCAAATCCTGGCCCACCCGTCACGCGTCAAGTCCGGCGCCGGCCCCGCCGCCGCTTCCACCGTCCGGCCGCCGGCCGCCAGGACCGTCAGCGCCCAACGCCGGCTGCCGCACCCGCGCTTGAAGATGCACTACCACCTGCGCATGTACATGAAGTCCATCGCTCCTTGGACAGGAAGTCCAGAAGCTCCCTTTTGCTTTGAAGCCAAAACGGGCACGAGCCGGTTGGAAAACCGAATATAATCTAGTGGTTGCGCAGGGGGAGGGGGAAATTACCCCCTTGCCCTCGGTATTTATCCCTTTTTAATTGTTTTCTTTTCCAAAAATCAATTAAAGAATTCGAAAAGTTGATTAGGAATTCGAAAAATTGATTAAAATTGTAACACCCCGGCACCTAGTATGCCGCAAATGTCACCCAAACAAGTCTAAGCACGACCAAAAACACATAATTAACCATAAATTACAGCAACTACGCTACAAGCTTTTAACAAAAATTCGGCAACATAACCTTTGTTTTTCCATGGTTTGAAGCCACAATAATATTACCATAGTTTCTAAGCAACGACAACAAGTTCATATCACAAATAGCATAGGTAATGATAGCATCAACTAGGTAATCCATGGGTTCAGCATTAATTCATTGCAAAGACATAAATAACTACGTGACAACAATTAACTATGGGGGTTCATCACGAACCAATCACCATCACAACTTAATAGAAGTAAACAACTCCAAAAGGATTCATAAGTTTTATCAACTAGTGAGATCAAGATAGTGATGTGGTGTTCTAATCCCTTTTCCCAAAAGCTGAGTATGCAGTACCTAAAAAAACATAAACAACAAGCGTGAATTCATCACTCAACAAAGTGCATTGCAGTGGAATAGAACAACAACATTATCCAATAGCATCAATATCACATACCATAACACATCATCATAAGCATCTCATAGTTCATCTTCATAAACATTTCATAATCATCCTCATTCATGCAATGCAATGCACATGTCTCCTTGTAGCACATACCGGTATTGCCGAGTGCACACCCGTCGGTGTGCACCCTCTTTCCCCTTCCATCCCATAGAGGAAGGGTGCCTACTCTTACTGACTCACTCCCATACACAACCGTGGATGGGACTACGAGGTAGGTCTTTTGTGTTCACTACGTGTGAACACAGAGGCCCGCATCAGAATGGGACACCTCTTCCATTATGAATGCACATATGAAATGAACATGTATAAACTTGCATGAACATTTAATTCAACAATTTCATAACCAATATGTAACCATGTTCATCATATCATAAGCAAATATCAAGCATGGCAAGTTAACACATCATGTAGCCATATTGCACCTATGCAAGTCTAATAATCATACAATACCCAAACCCATCCCAATACATTTGCATAAACATAATTAAACACATGATCAACATCAATGCTCACATCCATAACTTCACATTCACATATAGCTAATCAACTCATGAATAAAAGAGGTAGTAACCCGACAGAAGGATTTCTAGCAAGCGGAAGAACGAAACAATGCACATTCATTCAATCTCACACATCATGCATCACAATACACTTGCCTTCAACCGTGAGTGACGGAGTGGCAAGAGGTTGAGGGCACTCCCGGGGTCACACCACCTACACATAAGTACAATACACTCAAAACATGCCCACAAAGCAGTACAAGAACTCTCATCTACATCGACTACACAAACTTCTCCCAAAACCCGAAAACAGAGAATCTGTCCCATCAGGACAGCGGGCTTCCAACTAGCATAACTTGAGTTCTAAAACTCCAAATCAAGTAAACGGGTACATTTTCTCAAAGCTTAAGAAATTTCCTAGATTTTTCTAAGTATTCGCGAAGACTGAATCGGCATCTAAAATTGTCTAATCTACAGATCAACACGATCTGTCCCAATCATGTCACAGTTTTGACAACGTTCGGTAGAACAGCCGTAACTTTTAAACGGCTGGACGGAATTTAACGTTCTTGGTGTATAATTAAAGTTAATTCAATTACCTACAACTTTCTTAACAGCCAGCCGATCAAAAACGCCTCTAAAATTGTGAAAACTTAAGCCCTAGGTCGGGGTGCAAATCTGCCCGAGGACAGAACATGGGACAGCATAGCAATTTCCCTAATCTCGTCTAGGAACAGCACCTAAACATGGATCTAAAGCATGGATTCAACCTTCTAACCAGCACCACAACCCTACAAAAGAATTTACCAACACTTACCGCCCTCGAATAACACTCGAACGACGAAAAACTTCGATTCCCGGCCCCGATCTCCCTCCAAACGCCGAGTCCGCCGGTTCCTCTCGGTTGCGGAGCTTCCCAACAGAGAGATTAATGGAATAGGAGGGTGTGGCAGCAAGGGAGGGGATGATTCCCTGCTAGGGCCGGCTAAGGGGTGGAGGGGAGGCGCAAGATGGGGGAGGAGGGGAGTGTGGCGGCTAGGGTTAGGGAGGGGAGTGGGAGGGGCGGTTAGGTCGCATGGGGCTGAGGTTTGGGGCTCAGGGAGGGCTAGGGTAGGCTGAAATTGCAGGAATTCCCCCCCCATGGGCCCAAAAACTCCCCACAGAAGGCCCATGACTCAACCCCTAGGCCCAACTCCTCCCGAAGAGGCCCAAACCCTCCCGGAAAGGCCCAAATCCTCCCGGAAAGACCTAAAACTTCTGAAATCACAAAAACATGACAAAAATTCATACCGTAATGTCACAAAAATGATAGAAAAATATAGAAAATTCGCAGAAAATTTTAGAAAATTATTTGGCCCTGTTTTTAATCTCTTAGACTAAGTTTCTGTATTTATGAATATTTGCATGTATTTTCGCAATGTTTGCTCTGTTTAGATTACTGGAAATTCATGAGAATTTATTTTTCTTGCATTTTATGAATTTTGCAACCACATTCTATTAGATTACATGCAGTAATCTAATTACGGAATTTGTAAACATGCAGTTGACTGGAATTGTGATCCGTGAGTTTGAAGAGCTAGCCCCGCATGGTCAGAACTACCTCACTTGGGCATCCGATGTGAAGATCGTACTCGGTGGCAAGAAGCTCCGAGCTGCAATCGGCTTAGGGTCCTCGAAGGATGCACCACCTACTGCCGAGCAGAACGATCAAGCATTGCACTTCCTCAGGCACCACCTCTCAGGCACCCTGAAGAATGAATATATGGCTGAAGAGAGTGCACTTGAGCTATGGACTGCACTCCAGAAGCGGTTCGAGAAGCTCAAGTACACAATCTTGCCCCAAGCACAACAAGATCTCTCCCTATCTGTCTTGGATATACGTTGGTTATGAGAGTGCATTCATAATCAGGTATTTGGAACCCATGACTGGAGAATTGCATACAGCCCGATTCGCTGATTGCATCTTTAACGAGGACCGTTTCCCGTCATTAGGGGGATAGAATCAACCATTGGATGAAAAATGTCAGGAAATAATATGGCATTCCACCGGGATCCCCGCGCATGACCCTCGCACTAATGAAGCAAATAAAGAAGTCCAGAAGATAATTGATTTGCATAATTTAGCAAATGAACTGCCTGATCATTTTTGTTATATGAAGAGTGTGGTTAAGTCGCATGTACCAGCAAGAAATGCACCAGAGAGGGTGGAAATACCAAAAAAGCAGAAGGTATCCCTCATCCTGTTCAGAGGCCTCAAAGAAAAAGAACAGAAAATCTGGCTTCTCAAACCCAAAGTACCCGGAAACGTTTGGGGAAAACTGGGCAATAGGACTTACCACAGCCAATCATGAAAAAGCCCCAAAGCAAGAAGGGGAGCCAGTTGAGACCTGGCACTGGAAAGAAGCATGTGGAAAAGGCAATTCTAGACTTGAATCTTCCATTGGAAGAAACCGCTGGAAATAATGTGTGCGCATACATTGGCGAAGAAAAACTAAAGGAACTTACTCCTGCGATGGGAAATAGCAGAGAAGAGCAAATAGAAGTGCATGAAGCACACCATGACGAAATGGCCATAAATTTTGTAATAACAGGAGAATCGATGAATAGAGCAACAGCCAATGTCGATGTATACTTTGCAAAGAAGATTGCCACAATCATTGATCATGATCCCAAGCCCGCATCTCTCGCAGAGTGCAAGAAAAGGCTCGATTGGGATGAATGGAAGAAGGCAATCACTATAGAGTTAGTCTCTCTAAACAAAAAAGAGGTGTTTGGGCTTGTGTGTCGCACGCCTCCCCATACAAACCCCGTAGGTCGCAAATGGGTTTTTTGTTCGAAAGAGGAATGAAAACAATAAAGTTGTAAAGTACAAGGCAAGGCTTGTCACTCAAGGTTTCACTCAACGTCCTGGGGTTGATTATGAAGAAACATATTCTCCGGTCATGGGAAGAATTACCTTTAGATATTTAATCTCATTGGTAGTCAACTTGAAGTTGAAAATGAAGCTAATGGATGTTGTCACAGTATATTTGAATGGAAACTTGGATTCGAAGATATATATGAAAGTACCGGAAGGTATACCTATCCCGAAACAAGACAGAGCAAACCGAAACTTATATAGTGTGAAACTGGAGAAATCACTGTATGGGCTGAAGCTGTCAGGAAGAATGTGGTACAATCGCTTGAGTGACTTTCTCTGCAAGAAAGGCTAGACGAACAGCGAAGATTGTCCATGTGTGTTTATACAACGATCCCCGAATAGATTTTGTATAATCTCTGTCTATTTAGATGACTTGAACATCATTGGGACGGATAAAGAAATTGAAGAAGCATGCTCATACTTGAAGTCTGAGTTTGAAATGAAAGACTTGGGTAAAGCCAAGTTCTGTTTAGGCTTGCAGCTTGAACATATCCAAGGTGGAATCTTGGTACACCAATCATCCTACACGCAGAAAGTGTTGGAGAGATTTGGTTTTAAAAAGGCATACCCTACAAAGAACCCATTGGGGAAAACTGGGCTGCGCGAAGCCCCGGACCACCAAGGAGCTTCTCGACATCGCCACCAACCATGCCTCCGGCGAGGAAGCCGTGGGGGCCATCTTCGAGAGGAAGGTGGCCCACAAGACGTCCGGATCCGAGGCCGGCGCCCCTTCCGACCTCTCCAACAAAAAGAAACGGAAGGGGAAGCAATGCCGCGAAGGCCATATGGTCGCCGACGACGACCGCCCTGCCAAGCAGCAAGCGCGGCAGACGCCCGATCGATTCGAAAGGTTGATGGATAGTCCGTACCCGAACCACGACTACCCCGTAAGCATAAGTATCGGGACTACGAAGTCCTGAAACGGTTTCTCTCTGGGAACCCCACGACGTCGCGGGGAAAGGGGAAGAAGCGCGACCCGGCGCCCGACGCCGGGGCGAAGGGTGATGAGGCGACCGACGAGTTCCCACAGCTCGACGGTTGCCTCATGATCTTCGGAGGGGCAGAGTGCTACGCCGACAAGCGTCGGTTGAAGCTCGCTCACCGTGAGGTCCACACGGCGACTCCCGCCGTGCCTAGCTACTTGAGGTGGTCGGAGTGCCCAATCGCCTTCGATCGGACCGATCACCCCGACCACGTCCCGCACCCAGGACGCTACCCGCTCGTCGTCGACCCCATCGTGGGGATGAAGTGCCTGACCAAGGTGCTCATGGACGGCGACAGCGGTCTGAACATCATGTATGTCGAGACCCTGGACGCCCTGGGAGTCCCCCGCACCGCCCTTCGGCCGAGCAAGGCGCCTTTCCACGGCGTCGTTCCGGGCCAGCAGGCCCATCCGCTCAGGCAGGTTGACCTGCCCGTTACCTTCGGGAGCCCGAACAACTTCCGCACCGAGAGCCTCATCTTTGAGGTCGTGGATTTTCCCGGCTCTTACCACGCCATCTTGGGGAGGCCGTGCTACGCGAAGTTCATGGCGGTCCCCAATTACACCTACCTCAAGCTGAAGATGCCAGGGCCACAGGGCGTCATCACCGTGGCCGCGTCCTTCCAGCTCGCTTACAACTGCGAACGAAGCAGTTGTGAGCTTGCCTCGGCGGTCATCGCTTTCGCCGAGCTTGCCCGACTCCAGGAGAGGGCCCCCGAGTCCGCCCCCGACTCCAGCAAGTCGGGACCTAGTTCCTTCAAATCCGCGGAGGATGCGAAGGAGGTCGCTGTCGACCTCGAAGATGCTGCCAAGACTGTGCGAATCGGAGTCGCCCTCACTGCCAAATAGGAAAGCGCGCTCGTCGACTTCCTCCGAGCAAACCGAGATGTTTTCGCCTGGAGACCCTCGGACATGCCGGGAGTTCCCAAGGAAGCCGCCGAGCACTCTCTCAATATCCGACCGGGTTTCAGACCGGTCGCTCAACACCTGCGCCGCTTCGACGAAGAGAAGCGCCGGGCCATTGGGGAGGAGATCGCCAAACTTTTGGCCGCTGAGTTTATACATCTAAGTGAATAAGTCAACCTAATCTTATAAAGACGAAGATCCTCATCACTCCACTTCTCAATGTGATAATCAATTGCCGCATTAGGATTCACAAAGCCATTGTATCTCTCTTGAACTGCATCATGTGTACTAGAACCCACATGTTCCAAAAGTGATTTCTCTCCTATATTCCAATTTCTCCAACCATCCGTAGTAAATGTATCTGCCCCTTGCCCTTACATTTGTTATCTTTAAACAAGTAGCATACAAAGCAAAACACAGAATCCTTCTTGATGCTATATTCAAGACAATGATGCTTAGCAAACCATACAAAATTGAATTGACGATCTCTATTTCCAATTTTCCTTTTTGGAAATTCATGTACATATGGTTGGAATGGACCTTTAAGAATGTATGCTCTTCGAATTGCATCTTGATCATTAATGTAACACCCCGGCATCTAGTATGCCCTGAATTTCACCAACATGATAGACACGACATCTAAATGGCACAAATAAAGGTAAATTACAGCAAAGGTGCAAATGCTAAAACCGAAAATTTCGGCAGCATCTCCTTTGTTTTTCCATGATTTGAAGCAACGGAATAATATGGCAATGTATAGTATAATATGAGACATCTAAAACAGCAATAACAATTGACATGGCAGCATCTTACATATAAAATAATGAATCCAACCACTCCAAAATTATGAGGCAAAAGATGAGCTTAAGCACACAATCAAGCCATACTCCAAGTTTCATGGCACTAATCTTATTATTATGTCTCCAAATGATAAAAACTGTCTATATGTGGGGAGCTACATGTAGAAGTGTAGCTAAACCCCTTTCCCGCATGCCGGTTTCATGGTACCTAAAAACAACATAAGAAACAAGCGTGAGTTCATCACTCAGCAAGTATATTGCAATGGAACAAAACGAACAGTTCAATGCTAATATCTCTATATATCATGCTTAACATCATAACCATGTTCAAATCTCATTGTACGCATCTCATTATCATAATCATGTATGCAATGCAATGCAATGCACATGTATCCTCGAAGCACATACCGGTATTGCCGAGTGCACACCCGTCGGCGTGCACCCTCTTTCCCCTTCCATCCCGTAGATGGAGGGTGCCTACTCCTCGCTTCCATTCACAATTGTGGATGGAATCACGAGGTAGGTCTTATTCAATGGCGCTCAGGATTAGTCAAAACTTTCTCACCGACCTTACCGGACTAGTTATGACTTTCTCACCGACCTGGCCAGTTCTCACGCCATGTATGCAAATATGTCATAAACACAAACAACTTGCACATAAAGTCAACTATTCATTGCATAGCCTTATAATAAACCATTTTCATCATGTCGCAAGCAAGTGTCAATCATGGCATCATATCATAAAACATGTGTAAACCATCTCATTATCAAACATTACAGCTCCCTAAGCCGCAACCACTACAATACACTTGCCTTCAACCACGGGCGACGGATAGGCGAGAGGATGAGGGCACTCCTGGGGGCACACCACCTGTACATAGGTACCACACACTCAAAATGTGCCCTCAAAATAGTACAAGAACGATCCCCTACCCCGACTTCGCAAACAACCCCTAAAACCCGAAAACAGAGAATCTGTCCCTACGGGACAACGGGCTTCCAACTAGCATAAATTGAGTTCTAGGACTCCAAATTAAGTAAACGAGTACATTTTCTCAAAGCTTAGGAAATTTCCTAGCTTTTTCTAAGTATTGGTAAAAACTGATTCAGCCTCTAAAACTGCCTAATCTACAGATCAACACGATCTTTCCCAATCATGTCACAGTTTTGAACACGTTCGGTAAAAATAGCCATAACTTTCAAACGGATGATCAGAATTTCGCGTTCTTGGTGTCCACTGAAAGGTATTGAAATTATATACAACTTCCGTAACAGCCGGCCGATCAGAAAACTTTTTAAAATTGTGATAACTTAAGCCCTAGGTTGGCCGCCCAATCTGCCCGAGACAGAACGTGGGACAATCATAGCAAACTCCCTAATCTCCTCTAGAGGCAGCACCTAAACATGGATCTAAAGCATGGAATACCCCATCTAGCAGCACCTAAATTACCCCAAGAAAACCACGATTCGTTTCCTCTTCAAGAAGATCCGAATGACGACGAAGCCTTCCTTCCTTCCGGCCGCTCCTTCCTTCCGATCCACAACGATTCGCCGGAAATTCCCGAATCCGGCGATCCTCCGAGCGGGACAATGATGAACACCACGGGGAGGACGTCGCGGGGCTGCTAGTGGAGGGGAAGATGTTGGCTAGGGGAGGGAGGTGGAGGCGCAATGCAAAGGGGAGGGTGCGGCTAGGGGGCAAGGGGGGAAGGGGTGGCGGCTAGGGTTTGGTGGGAGGGGAGGTGGCGCAAGGGGGGGCAGGGCAGCAGCTTTGCTGCCCAAAAACACCTCCACATAGCCCAAATCTCCCCCACCTTCGGCCCATGAAGGTCCCCCAGGGCCCGAGTTAGGTCCCCCAATGCCCAAACTCCCTCGGAAAGCCCAAATTCTTCCCCGAAAAGGCCCAAAGACCCGGGAAAAGCCCAAAAACATGGTACCAAAGTTGTACCTTAAAGCTGACCTCAAAAATGTCTCATACTGTCGTTCCGTAGTGTCACAATTAATAGGATAACTTTGAATGGGAAGCCTTTCACCTGGATCATGTGGAAGACGATTGATATCATAGACCGGCGGTGGTGGCGGTGTCGGTGCCGGTGGCGAGACATTATCAAGGGGAACTGAAGGCAGAGAAGATGGCATAGGATTCACAATTTCTTCAATTACTCTCTCTTGCTTTTGAGGTTCATCTTCCGCCATGGTTCTAGGCGGAGCCATGGAAGGAGATGAAGCAGCAATAGCCTTCTTTGCTGCATGTTTCCGGAAAAGAGATGCAATGTCTCCGTTCCTCTTCATAATTCAACAACTCTACAAACAAAAAAAAAACAATGCATCAACAAGCAACTCCACAAAAGGTGTTGTTTGTTACACTTTTTTCTAAGGAGAAAAAGTGGCAACTAATTCATGGTAAGCAACTAAATAAGCCTATACTCACCTTTTATATGGCCTGTGAATCAGTACATTTTATATGTGTGGATTATAAAAGTTTAGGGGGAAATGCAAGCTGATCTTGTCCACATGAGGTCCTCCCCTCCTACTCGGAGTATTACTAATCAGGTATATAGGATTGATCCTCTGACCCAAACTTGATTATACTCACATGCAAGACAAATCCAACATGGCATTAAATTAATGACATTACGTACCTGAGCTAATCCTCAGACTACGTACAACATAGTTAGCTTTCTACCGGCCTTATCGACTGGGGAGTAGGAAAAAGAAACACTGAGATGCATGAGGCGGGGCGGCAACTTGTAATCGACGATGGGAATCGTCGATCGTGTAACTGAAACGTTGCACCATCGCGTGACTGCGTGAGGCCAGTAGGGCACCAATCGGCAGAACCGCACTAGAAAGCTGTATCTACAGGGTATGCTGTGGACTGTATTGGGCCAGATCTACCGGGTATGCCATGGCCCACCCGGCATACTCTGTAGATCCGCCCCTGTGTGGGTTGCCGCGGACTAATTATAAATTTTAACACAGTAGGAAAATTTCTTTAAAAAACAGGAAGAATAAAAAACAACACAAATACTATAATAGTGACGAATCCAGAATGAAAATAGAGGGGGACTCATATATGACACTACGGAATGCCGAAACTTTATAAAATGTGAAATTAGAGATTGTGGCATTACAAAATGTGAATGTTGAGGGAAAAAAACATTATAAAATGTGGAATTAAGGTTAAAACCCTACGGTATGAGGTTTATTTGTATTTCCGGGCCGTTTCCGGGGATTTGGGCCTTTCCGGGGGAGTTTGGGCCTAGGGGAAAGGGTCGTGGGCCTTGGTGGGGGAGAGTTTGAGTCCTTTTAGGAGTAGGAGATCAGTTTGGGCTGGTAATTAGAGCCCCCCTGCCCTTGCCCTGCGCCCCCACCCCCTTTGGTGCGCCCCTCCCTCCCCCTCCATGCCCTAGCCGCCACCCCCCACCTCCCCCTCTCCCTTGCATGCGCCCCCACCACCCCCTTGCTCCCCATTGCGCCACCACCCCTCTCCTCACCTCTCCACCTCCCTTGCTGCCCCTAGGGGGGTTCTCCACCTCACCAACCCGAAGATCCATCCATTGGAGCGCTCCGCAACGAGGAGATCCGGTGGATTTGGAGCGAGGAAGGAGATCGCGCGAACCGGGAGGAGATCCATTGGGTTTTCATGCGTCGGGCGAAGGTATGGCCATGGGAATCCTTGGGGTTGATCTAGGTACTGTTATAAGGGTCATTATCATGTTTTTAGATCAATTGATGGTGCTGGAATTGAGTAGATTAGATTAGATCTAGAAGTTGCCACGTTCTCTGTTTTGGACAGCATGAGCGGTCGACCTAGGGTTTGGTTTTTCACCAATGTAGAGTCCGAATTTGGTCGTACGGCTGTTGAAGAAGTTGTAGATAATTTAATTATCTTTCCGTGGATATAAAGAACGTCCAATTTCGATCAGCCGTTTGAAAGTTATGGCTGTTTTACCGAGCGTGTTAAAATCTGTGACGTGATTGGAACAGATCACGGTATTATGTAGATTAAACCACTTTAGAGTCCGAATCAGTCTTTCCATATACTTAGAAAAAGTTAGGAAATTTCCTAAGCTATGCGAGGATGTACTCGTTTAATTGATTCGGAGTTCCAGAACCCAAGTTATGCCTTTTGGAAGGCTGCTGTCCCGACGGGACAGAACCTCTGTTTTTGGGTTTTGCGAGTAGTTGGCAATGTCGGGGTAGATGAGGGTTTGCGTACTATTTTGTGGGCATGATTGTGAGTGTGTGGTACCTATGTGCAAGTGGTGTGACCCCGGGAGTGCCTTCTACTTCTCGCCAATCCGTTGCCCGTGGTTGAGGCAAGTGTATTGTAATGGATAGCGGTTTGTAGGTTGCTAGTTGAGACTAGATGAAATTTCTTATATGATATGATCACTTGCCATGCTTTAATGATTGCCAATGATATGATGAGTATGCTTATTATGTTATGATGCCATGTGTTAATGTACAAGTTAATTATGATGTTGGCATATTTGCATACATGGCATGTTACATGGCCCGGGCAGTGAGAAAGTCATAACTAGTCCGGGGAAGATCGGTGAGAAAGTTATGACTATTCCGGAGAGCCAATGAGTAAGTCCTACATCGTGATTCCATTCACCGCGGTGAACGGAAGCGAGGAGTAGGCACCCTCCATCTTCGGGATGGAAGGGGGGAGAGGGTGCACACCGACGGGTGTGTACTCAACCATAGCGGTATGAGTTTCCAAGGAGATATGAGCATCGCATCGCATTGCATACATAATGATGATGATAATGATTTGTGATCATGAATGAGATGATATACATGATGTGAGTTGTTGTAGCCATGTAATTGTTTATGTTTGTACCATTGCAATATACTTGCTGAATGATGAACTCACGCTTGTGTTTATGTTGTTTATTTTAGGTACCATGACACCGGCATGTGGGAAGGGGAAATAGCTACACATCTTCACGTAGTCCAACCCCATTTACTATTGTTTAGTCAAGTTCATAATAAGTGCCATGAACTAGGTGTTTGGAATAACTTTTGTGTGCTTGTGATCCTTATTTGCTTAGCCATAGTTTATGGAGTTGTTGGCTTTAGTATTATTGTCTTATGTTGATGCTATATTCGTTTATATTGCTGTTTTAGATGCCTTATGTTTTGCTATGAACTGCCTTGTTATTGCTATCGCTTCAATTCATGTTAAAACAAAGGAGATGTTGCCGAAATTTCGGTTTTTAGCATGTGCGCCTTTGCTGTAATTTATGTTTAATTGTGGTATTTAGATGTTGTTTAGTCTATGTTTGGTAGCATTCGGGCACACTAGATGCCAGGGTGTTACATCATATGTCAAAATTCTAACTCAAAACAAGCATACTACGGTACATCTACCGGTCTATTGTCAACCAAATTATAAATTCATACATAAATAGAAAGAAACAAAGTGAATAATCAAAATATAACAAGTGTGGTGCCTTGCTAATGGATAGAATGACATAAATATGTGAGGACGGATCATCAACCATTCGACCTGCAGATAAAAATATAAAACTTCGTAAAGCAATTTCAATTTGTCAATACTTATAAAATTATAAATTGAAATAAAACTTACAAAGGCACTAGTACTGAGTTTGTTTGCGATGCGCTGGATTAGCAACAATTTCGTTGGGATTAAAAACATGTGTTGAGGGCCTGTTTGTTTTTGCTTTTGATTTTAGATTCTGACCCTAAAAGCTGAATTAAAAACAAACAGCTCGATTATAGAATTCGATTCTCACAATCCAGCCCATCCATATATACTAGAATCCACAATCCACTTCATATGTGCTTTTGGATTCCAGTTTTTGGAGAAGCAGCTTCTCAATAACCATAATTTAGAATCAACTTTTAAAAAATCCAAAGCAAAAACAAACAGGCCCTGAGCCATATTGTCATTGTTGGTTCATGGATTGCTAGTACTTGTACTTCGTCAAAAAAAAATTGTGCAACGTTTGGTTCTCCATTTTTACAACATAGTATATTGTAATCAAATAAATAGAATTATATGGACAAAAAACAACCAGAGTATCAGACAATGAGTGTGAATCAATACTCAATAGAAATACAGAATAATATATTATACCGAGCGTCCAACTTGGTTCCTGCAATTCTCGGTCTGAAGCCTGAACTGCCAAAGGCTGAACAGCCTAAACTACTGAAGCCTGAAGGCTAGTCCTCGGTCCTTCCGTCGTCGTTCCTCAAGTCCTCAACCTCCTCCTTTCCCTTCGCTCTTTGGCGTCTCCGTCTCGGTCTGGCGAATGGCGATCCAGCCAATGCGATCCTAGTCCAGGGTGTTAGATCTAAGCTTAGGGCTAACGACATTAATCTTAGCCTAATGACATGAACACTTAGACTAAATGCGGAAACGGAGATTTACCGGTGCTTGACAGTGCCATCGCTCTCTGATGGGTTTAGGCTTTAGAAGCCTGCTTGGCCGATGAGTCGGTGCAGAGGGCAGTAGAGGACGCAATGATGTCCCCGCGTCAGTGGCGTACAGCTACGGCCTTCCCGTCACTCCAGCGCACACCCGGGATCGGATCGGGCTTAAAGATGTAGAATGGGTAGCAAACCTCATGACAGAGAAAAAGATCAACCTCACGAGGAGCCAGCCCTATTCCTATTTAATGTGGCGCCGTGCAACGGGGGGCTGCAACCAATAGTTGGTTGTGCGCCCCCGATTAGGGCGCGAGAATAGGGATGTCGTTACCATCCCTTAGGACTCGGGCTTGTCTGTTAGCCACGAGATCAATCCCAACATTCTCCCACTTGATCGTAAGGGCTAACATCAAAGTCTTCTCTTGATAAAACAATGCGCCAGAGCAAGCGTCGCAAAAGCTATTGGTCAGCTAAAGAGACCTCAATACCCATAGTACATTATTCTATCTTGATTAGTATGGTGATTTATTCTTAACGGGAGTTGGTTTGCTTTATAGCCCTCATATCCAGAATCAGAGGCTTCCCAATATACCCATGCCGGCAACATGATCACGAAATACACTGGGTGGTAAGCCTTTAGTGAGCGGATCCGCAAGCATAAAATGAGTACTTATGTGTTTCACACTAATGGTTTGATCCTGGATTCTATCTTTCACAACATGGTACTTAATGTCAATGTGTTTGGTAGCACCACTTGACTTGTTGTTACTCGCATAAAAGACTGCGGGTTCATTATCGCAGTATAAAATGAGTGGCTTAGAAATGCTGTGTACCACTCTAAGTCCCGGGATAAAATTCTTTAGCCATACAGCCTGCCCGGTAGCCTCATAACATGCCACAAACTCAGCTTGCATCGTAGATGATGCAGTAAGTGTCTGTTTGGAGCTTTTCCACGAGATAGCTCCTCCTGCGAGGGTGAAGATGTAGCCTGACGTGGATTTCTTAGTATCCACACACCCCGCAAAATCTGCGTCTGAATAGCCTATAACTTCAAGGCTTTTAGACTTCTTATATGTGAGCATGTAATCCTTAGTGCCTTGCAAATAGCGTAAAACTTTCTTAACGGCTTTCCAGTGGTCCAACCCTGGATTTGACTGATATCTGCCAAGCATCCCGGTTACGAATGCTAAATAATGCTTCCGACAGCTGAAGCATAAGGAATCGACTTCATCTGATCAGATTCGTATTGATTCCTTGGACATTGGAAAGTCCCAAACTTATCGCCCTTAACAATAGGAGCAGGCGAGGTAGAGCACTTTTCCATGTTGTATCTCTTCAGCACTCTATCTATGTATGCCTTTTGGGATAAGCCTAAGGCTCCTTTGGACCTGTCTCAGTGAATTTCAATGCCCAAAACATAAGAGGCTTCACCGAGATCCTTCATATCAAAATTTGAGGAAAGAAACCTTTTGGTTTCAGATAGCATGTCCTTATCGCTGCTGGCCAATAAGATGTCATCCACATAAAGAACTAAGATGGTGTATTTGCTCCCTTAAACTTAGTGTATATGCAATTGTCCACTTCATTTTCCTTAAAACCAAATTTTCTAATAATTTCATCAAACTTGAGATACCATTGCCTAGACGCTTGCTTTAATCCATAAATTGATTTCTTAAGTCTGCATCCCATATGTTCCTTGCCTTCCATGACAAAACCTTCTGGTTGAGTCATGTAAACATTTTCATGCTAGTCTCCATTTAGAAATGCAGTCTTAACATCCATCTGATGTAACTCTAGATCGTTATGAGCCACAAGCGCCATGACAATTCTAAATGAATCTTTAGATGAGACAGGCGAGAAGGTGTCATTATAATCAATCCCCTCTCTTTGTGAGAAGCCTTTTGCTACAAGCCTTGCTTTGAACCTTTCAATATTTCCCTTAGAGTCATGCTTGGTTTTGTATACCCATTTACATCCTACTGTTTTGACCCCGTCAGGAATTTCTACTAAGTCCCATACATCATTGGTGCTCATAGACTTTAGTTCATCCTTCATGGCTTCAAGCCATTTAGGTGAATGTTCACTCATCATAGCTTCCTTATATGAGGTGGGATCCTCTACCTTCCATATGTTATTTATATCCTCATTCATGTAAACAACATAGTCATTTGGGATGGCAGATCTCCTTTCTCGCTGCGATCTCCTTAAAGGTTCATTTGCTGCAACAGGGGGCTGTTGAGGCTCATCATAAGAAGGATCATTAGGTGCAACATTAGTCATTTCTGAGTCTTCAACAGGAGGTGCATTCACAGTATTTTTGACTACAGGTGCAGTTTCCTGGATTACAGGAAAAATAGGCTCATGAATCACAGGTGGCGGAACAAAATCCCGCACCTCCTCAAGATCTACTTTCCTGGGCTCCAAGATCCCACTGATTTCAGCATTCTCTAATAATATTGCATGTCTCATCTCCACAAACTTGGTGGTACGATTCGGACAGTAAAAACGATATCCCTTTGATCTATCGGGATATCCAATAAAATGGCAACTAATTGTCTTAGGGTCTAATTTCCCAATATGTGGGTTGAATATTTTAGCTTCAGCGGGACAGCCCCATGCACGTAAATATTTTAAGCTCGGCTTCTTCCCAGTCCATAATTCGTAAGGTGTTTTCATGACTGATTTACTGGGAACCCGATTAAGTATATGGGCAGCTGTTTTTAGTGCTTCAATCCATAGACTCGTTGGTAAACTGGAATGGCTGATCATGCTACGCACCATGTCCATAAGGGTACGATTTCTTCTTTCAGCCACACCATTTTGTTGAGGTTCACCAGGTGTCGAATATTGGGCTACAATGCCATTTTCTTGAAGAAACTTAGCGAAGGGACCTGGGATTTGCCCGTAAGGGGCATGCCTCCCATAGTATTCTCCCCCTCGATCAGACCTTACTACCTTAATCTTCAGGTTAAGCTGATTTTCTACTTCAGCTTTGAATATCCTAAATTTATCTAAGGATTCGGATCTATCACGAATAGGAAAGATATACCCATAACGGGAGAAATCATCAGTGAATGTAATAAAGGAGTCATACCCATCTACAGATGTCATAGGAAAAGGACCACAAATATCTGTATGGATTAATTCTAAAAGTCACGTGCTTCGTGTGGCACATTTTTTGATTTGTTTGACGTATTTGCCCTTAATGCAATCAATGCAATGATCAGAATCATTAAAGTCTAAGGGGTGAAGTATCTCTTCCTTAATGAGACGCTCCATTTTCCCCCTCGAAATGTGGCCTAAACGACAATGCCACAATTTCGACGAAGTCTCATCATTACATCTTTCGCGCTTATTTGGAACATCACACACATTATCACATACATCGGAGAGAGGAAGCATATAAAGTCTGTCTTGTCGGATGGCAAGACCAACATTATTTGACTTAAATGTTATTACACACTGATTGTCTCCAAAATTAAAATGGTAGCCAACATCATCTAATAAAGCAACTGAAATCAAATTCCTCCTCATGGAAGGTGTCGGGACCCGAATTTGCAAATCCGGACCCTCTGTGTATTCAGCACTAGTCCAGGAACACGCTAGTGCACACAGTCTCAACATTGGTAAATATCACAATCATACTCAACGAAATAATAAGGTACCTTAATTAGTTAACCAAGCTGGTTGCTCGACCTTAAGGTCAAGTTACAAATATACGCCACGCAGGGCGAAAACTCCATAAAAGAGAAATAACAGCAGCGGAAAAAAGATAACTTCGTGGCGCCATCCAGTATACCACAGGCAACTGACTGGGCTCGCTCCCTAGTTAGACGGTTCCTCTTGGAGCTCCTCCTCCAAAGCTGGTGTAGACTCTTCTTCAACTGGTGTTGTATTGTGGCAAGGGTGAGTACTTGGTACTCAGCAAGTCATGCACAGAATGCAAACTAATATACTACATGCATGGCTTAGTACAAAGGAGTAGCTCAGGGTACAATTGCAGTAAAACAGCATTTGACAAGTAACATAAGTAGATTCGAAAGCAGTAGAAACAAGTTTAAGAGCAATAACTTTTCCAGGAGTTAAATAAACATCTTTTCCATTCCTAATCCACATTTCCATCAACATCATTATTAACCAAACCCAACCTTTCAAGTCCAAGTCATTTTTAAGAAAGTCTAACCCTTGACTGTAATTCCCGAGCGATGTCCAATGCCGCGGACACGGCTATTCGAATAGATTTTACACTCTGCAGAGGTTATGCATTTTACCCACAAGATACAGCCAAACACCACAAAGGCGAGTGTCCGTAACAAAGTCTTTCGGAAACTTCTAACAGCACAAGTGGGCCTCCCCGGTTATTGCACACTAACCCTTCCCTTAGCGAAGGCGAAGTTTAGGCCAATCAACCGTTAGATGGGTACCTGGCCGCAGCCCCGGTACGCTCCCCCGTACAACTACACAAAAGGTATAGTTGACACCCCGAGGTCCCACAGGTACGTTATTAGCAACTTAATCAATTAGGTCCGTCCCATTACAGACATGTGGTTGCACGTTTGACTCAGTTCAAAGGCTTGCAAGGTTAAGTCCTTAGGGTGACCAGGGCAAGACTACCCGAAGAACCAAAACAACGTTCCCGGTGCCACAACTGGCCCGCCCGATCATTCTTGCCACATGCCCCGGTCGAAATCTATTTATCAAAGCCCCCAGTTGATTACCATGCACCACGTGCCATCGACAGTCATAACACATGATACTTCTCTCAAAAACAGGTGCAATATCTCATTAAGTCAATATTAGCATTTGATTGTCCAAAACATTTCACGTGGCAAGGCTAAGCATACTACGTCGGTCTAACTACCCATGTTGGCAATTTAATAATGTCCAACTAATAATCCACAACTAGGGTGACAAGGGGTCATGGCACTTATTTAATTAACCAAGGTGCCATACAGCAATTTGGCATTTATCTAATTTCCCATAATTAAATAAAGCATTTTCTAGTTAATCTAGCATGCAATAATTTAAACCAAATTAATTTGAAAATGGGATCAACATGGTCAAAGCACAACTTGCCTTCAAAGAGTACTTGTTCTTGGTCTTGAGCTGGCTCCTGGGTCAACACTTCACCTTCGAAGCCCTCGGGTACTTCAACGTCTACTCGTAAAGCGTGCAAATAGCAATAAATAAATAAATAGTACACAAAAAGTGTCCAAACATCCAAATGAAGTCCATAAACACAGAGAGCAAAATTTTATAAATTTTTAGGAATTTGAATCGGCAAAATCGGAGTTAAAACGCAAAAGTTACAAGCGTTTAAAGTTTAAATAATTAATTAAATATTATTACAGAGAAAAAATTTGGTCCAAAAATTAAATAAAATCCACCATTAGGTAGATCTCAATTTTATAAAAATTTAGAAATTTGAATCACTCAAATCGGAGTTAAATTGCAAAAGTTATAAGCGTTTGAAGTTTCAAAATTCAAATAAATCAATAATCCGAATTAATTCATTTATTTTTATACTGAAAAACCGAATAATGACGTCAGCATGACGTCAGCGTGGATTTTGATATTCCACCGAATTATTTTTCTATTGAAAAATCGATTTATTGCGTCAGCCGGTCCATGGACGTGGTCCACGGTTCGGTTTGGGTCCACCGTGGACCCGGTCCACGAATACATGTCTCACTGACATGTGGGTCCCATCGGATGACGCCGATGACGCGTCATCATGCTCGGTGAGAGGACGGCCGATACCGGGCCCCAACGTCATGGGGCGGTTGGTGGCCGTGACACACGCGCCCCACGTGACGCCACGCGTCGACGGCCCGGCGTGGCGGCGTGATCGCCGACCGCGACGGTCGACCTCCTAGCCACGTGGCTAGATCTCGGCCGTTGATTTGAAAATCAACGCCCAGATCGGATCCGGCTTAACGCAATAGGAAAACTACTCGGTGATTCGACCGATTCGATCTTGATCGGACGGTCAAGATCTAATCTAACGCTATAACGTGGGTTAACGCTAGCCGTACGATCTAGATCTAACGGCTGAGATCTATCTTAGCACGGTGCAGTTACGGCTACGTGGCACGATCTAAACCGTTGGATCTAGATCCAACGGTTGGAAATAGATCTAGAGATTAACACGTGAGATTTTACCGGGGATGACGTGGACGAATCTGGGCCCTTGGATCTTGATCGGACGGTTGGTGGAGCTCGAGCGACGGCGATGGCGTGCGGCGGAGCTGGCTCACCGGAGACGAGGACGACGATCATGGCAACAGCGTTGCGGGGCCCCTCTGGCGAAGTGGATGGTACTCTCCGACGCGGCTTGACCTTGCGGTTCCGGATCTGGACTCAACGGCGGCGGAGGACGATTACAGCGCAACCACGGCGGCTTGAGCTCGGTGAGTTAGGGCTACGGGTGCGCAAGGAAACGGAGAACATGATGGCAGCGGCGACGCATTAAATAGGCCCCTCGGCGTCCGTGAAAATCGCGGAAACCGAGGTCCACACGGCTGCGGCGACGGAATCCGAAATGGATTTGGATTGGGTGACGTGGCTCAACGTGAGCCGTTGGATCTAGATCCAACGGGCACGGAGTTTGGGCTCGGGTCCGGCTCAGTGACTTGGCTGGCTCGGTCGGAGTCAGGCTCGGGTGACGTGGCGCGATCGTGGCCGTTGGATCTTGATCCAACGGTCACGCGGTTTAGGTTAGGTTGGACTCGGGATCGGCTCGAACGCGGCTCGGGTCGGACTCGAGTCTGACTCGGGTTTGGGCTCGGTCGGATGAACAGTAAAACCCGGTTTGGGTTTTTCCAGCGATTAAATAATCAAATTAATTCCCAGAAATTCATTTAATTCATTAAAAATAGCAAAACACTCAGAAAAATTCTAGAAAATATTTTAGAACATTTTGGACTCAAATAAAATATTTGCAAAATTAAATTCTTTAATTATTTCAAAAGGGAATAAATTCCAAATAAATCCAAATAAATTCCAGAAAATTCCAAAAATTCGCAAAAGTGCCAAATCTTATTTAAATTCATGAAAAGCAAAAATTGGGGTGTTACAGAAGGTACATAAATAACATTATTAAGCTGAAGTCTAAAACCACTCTCCAAAACTAGGGAGATAGATCCAACAGCTTTGACTTCAGCCTCATTTCCGTTCGCCACCCTGATTCTTCTCTCCCCCTTTAGAAGGGTTCTCTCTATACTGAATCCCTGTAAGGAATTAGAAATGTGCACAGTGGCACCTGAGTCAATCCACCAAGAATCCAGTGAACAGTCAGCATAAAGAGATTCATCAATAAAAGAGATAATGTCATTACCCTTCTTGGCAAGCCACTTAAGGAAACCCACACAATCCTTCTGATAATGCCCCTCCTTTCCACAGAAGTTGCATGTGTTCTTCTTCTTAGGGGATGTGGGGTTAGTGGTGCCCTTAGATTTATCAAGCTTAGGTGAGTTGTAGGGTTTCTTTTTGGTCCTGTTATCACCTTGGCCCTTTCTCTTGTTGGACCCAACCTAATGCACGCTGTCCTTTCTATCCGCCTTCATTCCATCCTCTTCTTGGACACACATGGCTATTAAGTCACTCATACTCCATTTTTCTTTCTGGGTGTTGTAATTAATTTTGAATGGAGTATACTCAGGGGGCAAGGAGGTCATTATGAAGTGAACCAAAAAAATTTCTGAAATGGGCATGTCCAAGCTTTTCAGCTTAGCGGACATGTCCATCATTGACATGATATGCTCCCTAATACCCCCGGAGCCATTATACTTCGTAGTCAGCAGCTTCTGGATGAGAGTACTAGCATAAAATTTGGAAGAGCCCTTAAAGTGCTCCTCCACCTTAGTTAAGTACTCCTTCGCCTTCTCTGAATCAAGGATTGCTCCCTTGATAGCAGGCGAGATGCTACTTTTCATAATCATTAGGCTCATGCGGTTAGACCGCTCCCACTTAGCTAAATTATCATCATATTCGTTTTTCTTTGCAGCATAATCATCAATAGTAGTAGCAGGAGCAGTGGGAGCTGCAACACGCAATGCATAATCAAGGTTTAGACAGCCAAGGACAATCTCAATGGAATATTTCCATGCAGGAAAATTGGTCCCAGTCAGCTGTTCAATCCCCTTGATAGTAGCAGTAATGTTGGACGGATCAACAGCTGAATATAAAAGACATGGCACAATTAAAACATAAAATAATACTTAGCATGAATTTAATCTACGTTGGTATGAATTAAATACATGCAAGCAAAATTGTTGTTCCAATTCATTTCACCGTTGGGCAGAAAATGAAAAAACAATAACATTAAATGACACATAATTATAAAGTAACGTTGGTCAAAATTATAATTATGAGTCACACATTATGTTTATAAATCTCCAATTAAAATTTCTCGTTGGTTCCATTTTAATTAGAGACAAATATCAATCTTAGGAAAATTGTGCCATTAATTTCAATACATAATTATTGAGCAAGACATTAATTAATTTGCTTAAGAATTACATTAAACTTAATTCAAATATCAATATCCAGATTTAATCAGAATAACAATGCCCAGGAAAAATAATAATACAACAATTATTGCATTGCATTGCTAATTAGATGACATAAGGTACATGAAAAGGAAATGGACTAAAAGCTAACTATCTTAAAACAAGAAGGGCTAAAAAACAGTAAATCCAGCCCAAAAGAAAAACGGCCCAGTCGCAACTCACTGGACCAGAGGACAGAGCGGCCCAACCAGCCCGCAGACCAGGCGACAAACGATCAGAGCCGTCGACCTGGGCGGACGGCTCAGATTCGTCCGAGAAGAAACAAAAGACGCTGACGGGAAAACCCCTAACCCTAAACTCAAATGTCCCCGATCCGAAAAGAACGGGGAGGCAAGGGGCAACGGCCGAGCAGCGTGCAGGCAGTCGGCGCGACGGCGGAGGCGCCTCGGCGCAAGCTCGACGGAGCGCCGGAGCGGAACGGCGACGCCATGCGGGGGAGAATGGCGCTGCGATGGCTCAAGCGAGGCGGCGCGAGGACGCCACGACAGTGCGCGCGGCGATGAGCACGGGCTGGAGCAAGGCGCGCGCAGCTCGGTCAGCCACCAAAGTAAGCCCCAAAACTTTCCAACATAATTTAGGGTTCTTGATTGAATTGGGATTTTGCGGTTTTGGGGCAATTTTGGGGATTTAGGGTTCAAATCCGACGGGCAAGGTTCGGTTTTGTGGTTCTAAAGGTCGAAAAAGATCTCATCCCCTCCTTCTAATTGCTTATCTATGGTTAATTAGCCCTAATCCGACATGAGCAAGATCAAGACCGAACAAACAGAGAGCGGTGTAACCCTAATCCGGGACTAAACTTGATTAACCGAGGTGACTAACAAGCAACAGTGATTATCTAGGTTCAAGATTAGGCTAACCTGGCTCTGATACCAACTGTTAGATCTAAGCTTAGGGCTAACGACATTAATCTTAGCCTAATGACATGAACACTTAGACTAAATGCGGAAACGGAGATTTACTGGTGCTTGACAGTGCCATCGCTCTCTGATGGGTTTAGGCTTTAGAAGCCTGCTTGGCCGATGAGTCGGTGCAGAGGGCAGTAGAGGACGCAATGATGTCCCCGCGTTAGTGGCATACGGCTACGGCCTTCCCGTCACTCCAGCGCACACCCGGGATCGGATCGGGCTTAAAGATGTAGAATGGGTAGCAAACCTCATGAGAGAGAAAAAGATCAACCTCACAAGGAGCCAGCCCCATTCCTATTTAATGTGGCGCCGTGCAACGGGGGGCTGCAACCAATAGTTGGTTGTGCGCCCCCGATCAGGGCGCGGGAATAGGGATGTTGTAGGATCGAAGTATACGAATATAGCAATCAGAGGGGGGGTGAATGATTGTGCGGAAGCTAAAACCAAATTCTTGATCTATTAAAAGTTCACCCCAAAACAGAACCAAATAATCGCTTCGTTTTCGACAAAAACAGAAAGACAGAGGTTTAGTAAAATGCAAATTCCCAGAGATCCAACCGTCGGATCGATCTGAAATTTGGACACAAGAAACTAGATTCCAGTACGAATCCAACCCAAAAAGAATCAGCTCGATCGGACTTATGGATCAAAAGTTATAAGCTTCGCAAGCTTGCTGTTTCAGAACTTGACGAGAATCAATCTAATCAAAACTTCAAGACTAAACAAGATCTTCAAAAGATTAATCAACTAGACTTTGAGAAACTCTAAATCAATACCCTAGAAAGGTTTTTGATGGATCAAATCAAGAAGAAACTCAACGATCAAAAACCAATCTAGAATTAGAACAAGCATGCAAACAAGAACCAAAACAGAAAACACTGTAGCGACGTGGTTACTGTAGCACGCAAAAATCTTGGAAGAATTGATCTTTATTTCTTGTCTAAAATACTCTCATCAAAAGAGTACAAACCCTAAAAACAAGCTCAAGGCTTGATGTGCTCACCGCTTGATGCCTTTCAACAGAGACCCCACCTATTTAAAGCACCAACCCACAAGGAGTTCTGAATACGATTCCTATTCCCTAGAAGGAATCCGTATCCAACACAACTCTCCTTGGCCGAGTACAACTCTTGCACGCGTATGGCAACCCTACCATACTCACGTGACTAACACTTTGCACGCGTATGGCCACCTACCATACTCACGTGACTAACACTTTGCACGCGAATGACCTCCTGCCATTCTCACGTGACTAACCATTCTTCATGTGCACCATTCTCTTAGCCCGAACGTCCCGCATGACATCCTTGACCACCAAGACCTCGGTTCCTCCTGAACCTAGTCCCGAACCTCAGTTCCTCCATGAACCTAGTTCCGGTCCCGTCATCGACCACATTCGTCTTCGAGCAATACCTGCACATGAACAAATCACAAAACGATTCCGAGCACAAGTCCACGACTTGACTCACATCAATCCATGCAAATACTCACACGAGCATTGCATAAAGTCCACTTCAAAACTCACATCATGAAATCATCACAAATTTCATAATCTCAAGGTCAAACCATTTCAATTCTTGCAAAAACCTTCAAACCGAGCAAAACATGTTCACAACGGACCAAAAATAAAAACCCTAGAAAAAGTCCATTCATGACGGACAAGAAATCTCTGTCCGGCGTACATGTGAAACTCTCAGTTCCAAGAAGAAAACATTCCAGTGAAAACATGTTCACAACGGACCCAAAAACTTTGTCCGTTGTACATGCGAAAACAATCCTCAAAAAGCCATTCACGACAGACCCAAAAACTTTGTCCGTTGTACATGTGAAACTTACTGGTTTCTTGGAAAATTGAGTTTGGCTCAGAGATGTCGTTATCATCCCTTAGGACTCGGGCTTGTCTGTTAGCCACGAGATCAATCCCAACACAAGGCTGCCTCCAAGGTCCGAGCGATGAGCCGCCGAGGATCGAATCGGTTGCTGCCCGCCTGCGTTCCCCACCCGGCGCCACGCTACGCACCGACGCGAGGCGCGACCTCAGTCCAAACTCGCCCGCAGCCGGTTGGATAGCGCTCCGTCTCCGTTCATGGCTCACTGACGCCGTCACCCATGTGGTCGCCTACCCTGGCCCCCGGCGCAGCGCCCCAACCTCGACCTCGACTCTGGGCCTCCGGCCTCCTAGTCCGAGTCTCTGGCGGTGTGCAACGAGTTCTCGCGAGTCGGACTCCCGTCGCCGCCGGCCGCCTACTCCGCGTGGCTGCGCCCACATTTGCGTCTTCCGTCTGCGATCACCCCTGCGTTTGCTGCCTGCGAGAGAGACGACATTGTTCGTCATCCCCGAATCCACGGTGCTGCGCTACAGTGTCCGAGTGTTGTACAGGTGAAAGCCCGAGACTAATCACTAAGCCCATGTCTAATTTTTAGCCCACTAACCCAATATGACATTATTATTTTCTTTTTCTTCTTCGTTTCTTTGTAAACCTGATGACGTCATGGTTGATATCCCTGCTCTGCTTGACTGCTTCTTATTAGACAACCTCGCTATCGAATAGTCTGGGGTTGCCGAACAGATCTAAAGTGGAGAACAGACAGAGAGGGAGAGACAGAGAATTAGGAGGAACTGGTCTACTTTATTATGCTTGCACGTGTACAATGGGAGAGAACCCCTGCCTCCTATTTATAACCTACATCCAGGATTTCGGTAAGAGTCCACATGGGCCTTCATGGGCCGAGTTTCTCAACACTTCCCCTTGGACCTTTTACCGCGAGATGCATATGCCTCATCAGAACTCCAGAAAAACCCAGTGGGAAAAATACTTGGAGAAAGAGCATATAGCATACGCTTGCTGTGTTGCACGGATTGCCTCATCAAAACCTTATGTAAGAAAAACTTCAATGAAAATCTTACTAAGGAAAAAGAGTACAATCCACCCAAACTTCAATTTAAATCTTCGGGATTCATGTCGGGTACTTGAACTTCATGTTCGAGATTTATGTAAGAGTATATGAAAATTCTCCCCCTGATATCTGCACTTCTCTAAGTCTCATCATCCCGATTCCTCTAACGCACCTTTCAAAGGAAGATGCCGGAAATGACTTAGAGAATAAATCTGCACCTGATTATAACCCATGTTAACAGAGTTTTTTCAAAAAATACTTTTTTAAAAAATAATTAAAATCAGTGTAGCTAGACACAATAGAAACAGTGTTTCACGCCATGTTGGGTCATGGGCGGGATGGGCTTCTCAAGAATAGTGAGATTAGCTGATACGCTTGGCTAATGTTGTTGTGTCTGTGTGGCAGAACCGACCGAAGCAGACCCAAACCGAACCAGGCACACGACGTACCGACGCAAACCTATACAGCGTGAGCGTCTCCCAAACACTACTACTCTCCCAAATAGCGGTGTAAATAGGTCGGGTAATATCCGATCCGTATCCGTATCTCGATGCAAAATTACCCTAATAGAAAACTATTTTACACTACCCGCCGGGTACGGGTAGTACCCGGGTAGGTTAGGTTCGGGTCTGATACGGGATCGCCAATACTTACCGGATACGGGTCGGGTTCGTGTACCCGGATACTAACTCTATTATGTGGGGGAGATTTGGAGAGCTCACAGCCCAACCAGGTCACCCCCAAACGTTTTGCGAATAAGCCCTTTGACTTGCTCCGAATTGCGGATAAGTCCTTGTAAAATTACAAAAAAAAACCCTCCGAATTTTTAAAATAATTTTTTTACCCCAAACATGTGAGAGTGAAAAGGATTTTTTTCCAAAATAGACCGTGTATTCTTTCGATTTGCGTTTAGGTCCCTCATTCGTTATTTTGCAAAAAAAACCCTCCAGTTAAATACGAATCTTGAGCGAGCCCTTTTCTAATTTTTCGGAGTAGCGTATAGGTCCAAAAAAATAACAAACAGGTCCACATCCTTTACGTCTAGGTCATTTCTCCATTTTTCCCGGAAAAGATATATTCGCCAACAGAAATATGTGTGCAGCTCTATTTTTAGATTTTTTTTTTGCGGCTCGATCTCTAATATTTTCCGGAACGTGTATTATTACCTGGTGAACGCATATGGTGTTAAACTCGACATCTATAAAAAAATTTTGCAGCTCGATTTCTAATATTTTCTAAAATATGTATTATTACCCGGTGAACGCATAGGGTGTTAAACTCGACATCTGTAATTTTTTTGGCAACTCAAAATCTAATATTTTTCGAAATGATCTCTAATATTTTCCAAAATATGTATTATTACCCGGTGTTCGCTTAGGGTGTTAAACTCAGCGTCTATAATTTTTTTTTCGACTCGATCTCTAATATTTTCCAAAACATGTATTATTACCCGGTGAACGCATAGGGTGTTAAACTCGACATCTATATATTTTTTTCAACCCAAAATCTAATATTTTTCGGAACATGTATTATTCATTTTTTTTGCAAAAAAAACTGTTGTTATGCAAATTCGTCGACAGTTCCTACCTAGCGTATTTTTAGAAAAACCTAAGAAAACAAAATATAACTTAGATCTTTCTGGCTTTTTTCAGAAAAAAAACTAGATCAAATTTCGCACGGCAAAACATCACGCGCCACACTACCTGTAATTCTCACGTCCAAGTACCCAAATATGGCCACAGCCCAGCCGGCCAGCCCACGACTCCACAAGGCCCATGCACTCATGGGATGAAGACTTAAGAAGAGAAAACCTAGCACTCAATCTCTCTCCCTCTTCATCCTCGTTCCTCAGACCCCGAGCCGCCGGCGCGCGTTCGCCCCCGCCCCCGCCCCCGCCCCCGCCCCCGCCCCGCCGGCGCGCACTTGCCCCAGCCGGCGCTCGCCCCGCCTCCGCCCCGAGCCCAGTGCTCGCCCCCGCCCCTGCCTCCGCCGGCGCTCGCTCGCCCCCAGCGGCGCTCGCCCTCGCCTCCGCCCCGAGCCCGGCGCTCACCCCCGCCTCCGCCGGCCCCCGCCCCCGCCTCCGCCGGTCCCCGCCCCCGCCGGCGCTAGCCCCTGCCCCCGGCCCCGCCTCCGCCGGCGCTCACCCTGGTAAGATGCTCACTGTTTTATGCTGCCGTTCAACCTGATAAAAACGATCCATGTTAAAATTCAAGACCAAGACGCAAACTGACCAAATGTTTTGGAAGCATGTCGTCCAAAATTTCACTATCATATAGGATCTTTATTCATGTGTTCGGACACTCGTCAAAGATTCAACAAAACGCTAAGTGACATTTTGTACACTCTTTAAGGCCTTGCCACCGAAAGAGGACCCGCATATTTTAACGGGTATTGTTGTCCAGCTTATATATGCAATGGATGACTGTTCTTACTTCTGTCTGGAGAAGTTGTAAATAGAAATTTCTAGGACGTTTGTTAGCCTGACAAAAGTAGCTAGAGTTTTGACACTTGAGCTGCCGATGCTCATTCTATTGCAAAACCAAAGTTTGATCTATTAGGGTGTAGAATACATTGTTACATAAAGCTTACTCAAAGTTTAGTATTGAATGCAGGGCGACCTCAACCTTCATAAGTGAATTGGTAATTTGTTACATATTATTTAGTTTTGTCTCTGGTAGGCTGGTTGGCCTCATGGCCTGTGCTTTGGTATTTTGTTACCTTCATAAGTGAATTGGTATTTTGTTACAGAATTGATGGTACTTTAATGAAACTGCAGTAGAGTTGGGCCAGACCTTTTAGAGGTGTAGACCGATATTGCACGGGGTTCTTCTGAACTATGTTAGCTTGCTCCTGAGTTAAAGAATTTCGATGCGCTGAAAATTAAGCAAAGTGTTGGGTACTAGTAATTTTATATTTGCGAAAAACAGCAATAATGGAATTCTGGAAATACTAGAGTCACCTCTAGAATTAGGATAAATGGAGATGAACCATCTCAGTCTAACACTAACAGTGCTGGTGGAAGACCTACTTGAGAAATCCAAATTCACTTGCAGACTTCCTGAGAGTCTATCTTCTGTCATAGGACACTCCATCTACACACATAAAAAGACAACACACGGATGGACAATTCATTCATCTATATCTGCAATTACGGTTTATCTATATTTTTGAGAGTCCATTTTCTGTGCATGAAGAAATTTGTTTTGTATAATTTAACTCTATGTGTTGGACTATATGTGTTGAACTATGTGTGTGAATTTCACTTCATGTATTGGACTTTGTGTGTTTATTGACCTCCATGTGTTTGATTATGTACTATTTGAACTCTTTGTTGGACTATGTATGTTTGTTAGACTATACGTCATTATCTATTGTATTATGTGATGTACTAGTGTGATGGTTGGATTGCTTTCATCGCATGTTTTGATCCTAGGTATTTCGTGCACTACCCGATGAAGTACCCGTTGTCTGTATTATACCCGTCCGCACACTACCCGGAACCCGATTTCTATCCATTCGTAGAAAATGCTACCCGTTACCCGTACCCTACCCGATTTTTACTACTTGTGACCGTACCCGTACCCGGAGAAAAAAATAATAGGATAGGGTATGGGATGACCTACTACCCGCCCGAACCCGACCCATTTACACCTCTACTCCCAAACTTGTCTCCACTTTCCGATTCCCTCCCGCCGCCGCCGCCGCCACCTCACAACTCATCCGCCCACGCTCCGACCAAGGTAAGCCGCTACTCAAATCCAACCCCTACATCTTCTCTAGATCGCGGGGCTCGCACCGCCTCCGCCGCCGCTTCAGGTGCTGCAGGCTCCGAGGTGGCGGCGGTCAGGCCTTTGATTCGTCTGGATCCTTGTGCTGCGTAAGGTTTTCTTAGCTTTTGGCGGGCCACGGCCAGTGCGGGTGCGGACGATGAAGCGGGTGGTTCTTGGATTGCGAGAAAACCCTTGCGATGCGAGGGTTGGTGTGGCTGTTAGTTCATAGATTTGAAGAGACACGTCTAGTGCGCGGATTGGTGCGGCTGTTAGTTCTTAGATTTGAATAAATGCACTTGCCATGGGCGGATTGGTGCGTGCAAGTTTTATGTGCATGTAATTGTTTAGGAGACTTTGTGGTTTCCTGCATTGCAATGCTAGTCTGGAAGTTTTGTTTCAGCCGAGGGTTCGCGGTAGCCTGAGTTTACTGGGAAAAATATCATATCGAGTAGTATTTTGTGAGCATATCTGTATTGATGTAGTGAAATTCGCGGTTAGTTACAGACTTACAGCCACGCCTGCTCATGTGTTCTTACTTCTCTATGTTGGAATAGAAGTATAGAACTCTCTCTCCACATGGTTGTTCAATTAGTTGGCTTTGTAGGTGGAAGTAATGTCTTTTCTTATTTTCCCGCAGTGGGTCCTGAGCCAGTGAACAAGTCAATAGGTGACCTTCCTGTTTGTCCATTTGCAGTTTCGAAGATGGCACGCCGTGGATTGATGGAGCAGGACTTAAGCAAGCTTGATGTGACAAAGCTGCACCCTTTGTCGCCTGAAGTTATCTCACGGCAGGCGACGATCAATATTGGTATGGACATAATTTTTCTATCAATGTTTTGCTGTTCTTTGATTCAGTATTAGTTTGCAGAATTTATTATTGCATTTGGTTTCTCTAAGTTCTCTTGTGTATACTAGCTATGCTTCATAATTCATGGAAGGACGGTTGGATTATCCTTCATTAGCATGTAGTTCTGACTATCTGGTATCATGCAAGTAACTATGGAATGGTTCTTGTATACCACAATACATTTCCCATGCTTTTCCCAAATTAATCTGATGCCTCTACTACTTTTTGTTCCATAATGCTAATGAAGTTTCATTTGCATGCTGATGCTTATTTGCTGATACTTAGATGTTTGAACCATTCTATTTCCTCTGGATTCACCTGTTTAAGCCTTGTGCATGATACTGAAGTCTCACATAAGACCTGGATACACCATTGCTGTTTGTACTTGGTGCGGACCATTATTCCTTTTCCAAGATGTTATGCATGACGGAAGCAATCTGATTTTGTGTGCTAATATGATGTGGCTAAGTAATGCACATGAAGCATTCTGTATTTTATAACTAGGAAAACTTGCATCTTAATTACACTTTTTGACTTGTGAACCATCAGTTCCGTTTATGTTTTTCCTTTAAATATCTCCCATGGCCTTTAGATAGTTTTCAAATATTATTTGATATAATGCAAAGCAAGAACCTCCTACAGTGGCATAATATTCTTCATCTTTATGCAACACATCAGGTACCATTGGTCATGTGGCCCATGGAAAGTCAACTGTTGTGAAAGCTATATCTGGAGTTCAGGTATCATTAGTATATTCTATTGTTTGTCACATTTTATAAGTTCTGAATTCGAATTCTGTGTGTGCTTGAAAAGCATGTATCAAATTTATCAGTAACTGCTTCTGAGTATGCCATACTACGTAAATTACAAAGAGAACTTTGAAATTAATTCTAGGAATATGGTGTATATTTTTAAGCCGTTTCGAAAACATAAGAAGCAGAGGTTGATCGAAACTGACATGGGAAGAAGCAGTTAAAAAATACTTGAGGGATTATAATGTATCCAAAGAATAGGAGTGCATGGAAGTTAGCGATTCACGTACCGGAACCATGACCTACGATCGAAGGTTTAGATGTCTTTTGACTTTGATTGTGTTTCATTCCTAGCCTACCCAAACTTGTTTGTGGCAAAAAGCTTGGTTATTGTAATATGGTGTATATTTGTCTAAACCTGATTAAGAAAAGTTTATCTGGAAGTTCATTTGATGTTACTGTGAAATGAAGATATGTTCTTCTATTCCTTATGGAAAGGCACTGTTATAGTTCATGCTTCTTTGTCTATGTTTGTTGTGATGATTTCTGGACTGGTTAGTAACCGATGGTTGTTGAGGTGCTCAATCTTTTTCAGTACATTTGTCCTTCATATGTAATTTATTTTGTATACTTCTAATGGCCTCCTTTTTATTTGTAGACTGTTCGCTTCAAGAATGAGCTGGAACGTAACATCACTATAAAGCTGGGTTATGCTAATGCAAAAATCTACATATGTGAGGATGACAGATGTCCACGGCCAATGTGCTACAAGTATGCTAATGTTCATCCATTAAATTTCATGATAACATGATGAGCTTCTATTTCTATCACCCTGTTAACAACACAGAGAAAATAACTTTTATATAATTTATTTTCATGTAAATATCTGGTAGAACTCATGATTTGAATCGCAAATGATTGACTTTCCAGAAAATAACTAATATATGATTATTTGCCATTCACCTCCTTAGAATTACTGCTTTGTTGTCAAGCTCTTGTGCATTGTGTTTTGACTTACGTTTTGTTAAATAGGGCTTATGGTAGCGGAAAAGAAGATACCCCTCTCTGCGATGTGCCTGGGTTTGAAAACACTAGGATGAAGCTCCTGAGACATGTTTCTTTTGTTGATTGCCCGGTATGATGAAACCAGACCCTTTTTCTGTTGCAAATGTTCTCTACATGAATTTTTAAGATACTGAGTGTGACCATTTATTGTCCTTCCTGAATGTTTAGTAACATCGCTGCATGCAATTCATGTCTTTGCACTAGCCTGCGACATATAGTTCTATTTTGTTTTGTTTTCTGTCGATTATGATAATGCGGTTGCAGTTGCATCAAGCTGTAGATGACAAATGCTGTTTTCACTAACACCCTGTTTGGCTCCTGGGTATTGAGCCTGGAATTGTGGAATTGGAATTCAATTTCAGGGATGTAGCTGTTTGGCTGCCAGCCTGCCACCTAGAATTGAATTTGATGATTCCAAAGCCAATTCCAAGAGGCATGACAGAGCTAGAAGCAATTCTGAACTTACACATGTCATTTATATGGAATTCACTCTACAAAATTAAGTAAAAGTTTGGTATTTAGAATTTCAACTTGCGTTCACACTAAAAAAATTTCGCGTGAGTGGCTTATTTTTTCAGAGATGGTTCGAAGTATAGAGGAGCCACTTTGTGCACATTAATAAGCCCATTCGTATATGTGGGCCCCACATGCTAAAAGTTCGACATTTGAATTTCAACTTGCATTCACACTATAGAATTGGATTTTGAATTGGCTTGAATGAAATTCAAATTCACCTAGAATTGGATTTGGAATTCAATCGAATGAATTAAATTCAATTCTTGGCAGCCAAACGGGGTTTAAAAGGCACATGCCCAAATACTTGAGGCCTTGAGGGTATTGATAGAAGAATTGGGAATCATGTTGAGTTCTCTAATGGGCCATTAGATATTGGTTTTATTGGTTGAAGATGGTATTAGGAAAAGACTGTGTATTAACAATATATATCTCCTACAGGGGCATGACATTCTCATGGCTACAATGCTTAATGGAGCTGCTATCATGGATGGAGCATTGCTTTTGATAGCAGCGAATGAAAGCTGCCCACAACCCCAAACATCTGAGCATCTTGCAGCTGTTGAAATCATGCGTCTCCAACATATCATCATTCTGCAGAACAAGATTGATCTGATCCAGGAAAGTTCAGCAATGAACCAGCATGAAGCAATCCAAAAATTCATCCAGGTCACTACTGTCTATCATCTCTCTTGTTATAATACATGTCTTTTCTTTCATGGTTTGATCTTTTTTTTTTCATCTGTACAGGGCACAATAGCTGAAAGTGCTCCTGTGGTGCCAATATCTGCCCAGCTGAAGTACAACATTGACGTGATCTGTGAATATATCGTGAAGAAAATCCCCATTCCTGAAAGGAACTTCACTTCACCTCCCAACATGATTGTTATTCGCTCCTTTGATGTTAACAAGCCTGGTTCAGAGGTTGATGAAATTAAGGGTGGTGTAGCAGGTGGCAGCATCCTCAGGGTATGTAGATCTCAGTCATGGGGCACAAATAGATCGTCAGTGTTTTGTTCTCTTGTGGTAAATATGAACTGAATGGCAATGCTTATTCACAGGGTGTTCTGAGGGTGAACCAGAACATTGAAGTTCGCCCTGGCATTGTCATGAAGGATGAGAGTGGCAACATCAAATGCACCCCAATCTACTCGAGGATTGTCTCGCTCTATGCTGAGCAGAATGAACTCCAATTTGCTGTGCCAGGAGGGCTTATTGGTGTGGGAACAACCATGGATCCAACTTTGACGCGTGCTGATAGGCTGGTTGGCCAGGTTCTGGGTGAAGTTGGATCGCTTCCTGATGTATACGTGGAGCTTGAGGTTTGTCAAATCTTTGTTGCTTTAAGATTTCAGTCAGACATAAATATCTGTGACTTAATCCTGGATCTTGCTTTGCAGATCAATTTTTTCCTCCTTAGAAGGCTGTTGGGTGTGAGGACAAAGGGTACAGAGAAGGCTGGGAAGGTTTCCAAGCTCACAAAGGGTGAGATCCTGATGCTTAACATCGGATCTATGTCAACAGGTGCCCGTGTGGTTGCTGTTAAGAACGATCTTTCCAAGCTCCAGCTCACTGCGCCTGTCTGCACAAGCAAAGGAGAGAAGGTTGCCCTGAGCCGCCGTGTCGAGAAGCATTGGCGCCTCATCGGATGGGGCCAGATCCAGGCCGGCAGTACACTCGAAGTCCCTCCCTGCCCCCTCTGAAGCATTACTCATCTAGACAGAAAAAAAAAAAAAACTTCGGTTTGTGAGAGGAGAAAAGGAAACATGGAAGGGCAGAGAGCTCCTAGGTACAATTTTTGTGAGGTGGAGAAAACATTAGTTTGGAAGTCGTGTCTTAATTAGCGTGTTATCGCGGATTCATCTACGATGACTGGTTTGCTTTAGCTTTGTCCCCATGTTGGAAGCCATCTTTCTTGCTACCTTATTATGATTGTGGTTGGTAGGCGAGGAACCTACTACTTTGGATCAGATTTGTCTAATTGCCTTTCCTAACTCATTGACTTCATGATTTTTTTTTTTTTTTTTTATTACTGGAAGTAGTATTTCACCAAATTTTAATCGTCTTGTGCCACGGCCTTTTGGTTGATTTGTTTTCCCGGTGCAGTTCTGCTTGCTGTTAAGGTGTGGATGGGCTAAAGCTAATTGTTAGTTGGTTAATGGTTAGAGCTCATCTAAAATTAGCCTAGAGCTGTTTGGATATATGGCTAATGATTAGGTTACTTTCTTAGAAAAGTCATGTCTTCCCCTTATAACAGTTGATGATTCACATCTTTTCACGTAAGGGTATTTCAGATTTTTTTTAGCGTGTTACCTGCTATTAGTTATAGGCTAATGATTAGGTTACTTTCTTAGAAAAGTCATGTCTTCCCCTTATAACAGTTGATGATTCACATATTTTCAAGTAAGGGTATTTCAGATTTTTTTTAGCGTGTTACCTGCTATTAGCCCAAATTAGCTCACCCTCACCAGCTAATAGGCTAATTGTTAGCTGAGGGGTTAGCTAAAAATTAGCTCACCTATAGAGTAGGAATCTAAACATGGCCTAATACGACAAAGAAGTGTGCTCAATGGATTCAGAGCAATAGTGTGCAGTTGTGCTCGTGACACATGCGAGCACGTAGGCCTTTGCCCTGGAATAAAAATCAACACCAAGGTTCAGATGCATATAACTTTTTGAAGAGTAGAATATAGAACACAGGAACACCAAGGTTCCAAAAATATGAACCGCGGTTCCAGGTAAAGAGTACACGTGAATTCAATTTCCACCACTTTCTAGCAGCGGTCAGGGGAAATAATTACTTGCATCAGGATGAAACTCTTCCTTCTCTACACGAAACCTTGCCTAGCCACTAGGAACATCAAGCTTATCAGATAGTTGAGAGTTCTTAGGCAGAGCAACCCAAAACGGCAAAAAAAACTACGATGGAAAACCTAATGCCACTTTAGTTTGTTTGGCTTATTTAGACCTATGCCCCTCAAGTTTGGGTAAAATTATTCATCTCTACCACGCTTAAAAGCAGACTGCTTTTAAGTTAATTACGCCAAAACGCTAGCTTTAAACTATAAGCCAAAAAGCTTAAGCCAAACAAAGGCTTAAAGCTTTTTGGCTTATAGTTTAAAGCTGTAACATCCTCAGTTTCGCCTGTTGGAAAAATCTAATTTAAATAAATTAAATTCAAAAGTTGGAGTTTCATTAGTCTTTAATTTAACCTGGCATCCTTTCCCACCCAAAATCGGGATTCAATTCCCTTCCATTCGAAAAATCGAATTTCCAGATTCCCGCCGGTACCCGAAATTTCAACCGAGTTTGAAAATGCTCCAAAAATCCCGAAATCACTTCAATTAAGTCTTAAATATTCCAAAATGATTTTTGAAATAATTCCCAAGATTTTTGGAAGCTCTCTGGTATTTTATCTCGCGCGGCTTTTATTTAATGCCCGTTATTCGCTCCAGAATATTCAATTCCACAAATTTCATCCAAATTCTGCGAAACCAATTTTATTGGGTTCCAAATATGCCAAAATGGTTCTAGGAATTTTTTCGGAATTTTTAGACCATTTTTGCTAATTTTTCTCTAGGGCGTCACTTTCGCGTAAACATCGGCTAACCGGAGGGTGCCATGTGGCAGTGCTACAGGGCACCATCTTCTACCGTGGAAAGGTCACGTACAGGGCATGGAGCTTCAAGCTCATCCATGGCTACCTCCTCTTTAATTCCTTCATAACTCCTCCATCACACCTCCAAATCACGAACGGTCGAGTCCGTTAAATCCGTAGCGACGAATCCCTTCCATTCCCCACCATCATTAGTCGCCAATCCCGCCGGAAACCGTCACATTAAGCAAAAACCATAATGCACATTAATGGGCATTACTCGGCCGTTTCTTCTCCAAACGGCGTGCTTCCACCTCTCATTGCTTCGTATTAGGACCCTCTTCCCAGTGGTAGCACTCACTCTTAGCCTCTCCACCTCGTTCATCCGCTAGATCAAGAAAAACCGACGCCGGGACACGTTTTCGTGTGTTCTTCGTGTTCATCCTTGTTCCTCCCTATCCGTTTGTTTCCTTGTGATCGTGTGGGAGTCTAGTTTCTAATTCATCCATCAATTTTAGGTTCCATCAAGAATTGAAGACGAATTTCACGTTTTTGTCACTTCGGCCGGAACTCCGTTTTTCGCCAAATTCGTCATCTTCGGTGAGTTTTGATCCAATTCCTTGCTAGATGTCTCCTTGGTGATCCATCATTTTATTTTGCCAAGTTTCATGAAAAATTAGTGCAAAAATTCGTTTTTTTGGAAAACTTGTGTTCTCTATTCTTGTGGGGAGCTCCACCGTGCGAGGCATGCCCAGCCGGCCGCCGCCACTGGTCACGCTACCGTCTTGCACACGTGGCCCACGCAGCCGCCGCCGCCACGCCGCCACCCTCGCCGCCTCCCCAAGCTTCCCCTTGCTCTCATGGCCATGGCCATGAAGCTTGGAGAAGAAGCCCCCTCCCCTCTATGACACCATGACCCCACATGGCATAGACCCAAGCCCATCCAAAATTCAAGAAAAATCAGAAAAGGAATATTCCGGGAATATTCCCTCGTTTTCGATTTTTCAGGATTTTCGAACTTCGGAAGCTCATATCTTTCCCGTCCGAACTCCGATTAACTCCGTTCAAATCCCTAAATTCATATAAAATCAATACCTACCTGACAGTACTACTTTGGTAATTTTTGGATTTTATTTATTTTCTTGTATTTATTTATTGTCTCGTTTTGCGCGTAGCCGAGGAGCCGTCCGAGTCCGCCGACCCCGCCGCCGGACTTCAAGCGTTCGACGACCTCTCTGCGACCGAAGGCAAGTCTCCTTGACGCATGTTGACCCTATGTTTACAAATGTGTTTACAAGGTTTTATAAACTTGCATGCTATTTTTATTATCGTATGTCAAATATAAGTGAATAGTTAATCCAATTTGCAAATACCTCCTTTGTTATTGATATCCATGCTTACTTGTAACCCTAGGACATTTGTTATGCCATGTTTACCTTACATGGTGAACTTTGTTGAATAGTACGGTAGATTTGCTTATGACCAATATTGATGAAAATGACCCATGGGTGGGATTATTCAAAAATGATGATTTAAAGTGTGATTTGGAAATGATTATAAAGATTTTGGTACTGTTTTTATAAAATAAAAAAGAAAAGGAAAAATGGTTTGGACTTGGGCGGAATGGAATGTCGGGTGGGTGCGGATTGAGCACTAGTTGCATTGTGCAAGTGCCGCCCCAAGTCAAATAAGGACCGACGTTTATGATTGTCCATTCTAAGCATAACCGTACTACCACATGTCTATAATGGTACGACCTGGCTAAATAATTTGTAGAAACCTAACATAGACTCACCAAATGGTGGAATGTGAGTGCCGAATAGAGGCAAGACTGTTTTTCTCACACGGCGTAAGAGGGGGCTTCTGTACTGGGTGGCTAGAACCCTAACAGCGGTGAAACCTCAGCAGGTGGATCGGGTTAGGCGTATACATTGTAAAGGCATTGTCATGATCTCTCTGCCGACACACCAAAGGAAGTGTGTTAATTGCATGGCATCAAGAGACGATCATGTCTTGTTGGTAAAGTTGTACACCTTTGCAGAGATAAAACTATTCGAATAGCCGTGCCTACGGTCAAGGGCAAAGCAAGGAATGCTTTCATATTGGTAGACTTTGGTTTTTGTTTTAAAATTAAACGGTGCTTTGTTTTGGGATTCGGGAGTGGTTAGAACTCTCGGATGTTTGATGGCGGATTGAGCCAACAAGGTGGAAAGAACCTGTTTTATGCCTTGACGGAAAGAGTCATATGTGATTAAATTTAATCTTTTAAAAGTTGACGGTTAGAGCCTTTATATTTGTGATGGTGGATAGAACCTTCACTGAAATATTAAATAATTCAATTGCTAAAATAATTGTTAAAATGGGTTTTATGACAATTATACTTAAGTATGGTTTAATGAAATTTGACTTTGTGCAAAAGAACCCTATTAAGCTTCCTTTGGAAAGCCCCACATATGCATACTTTCCCCGACTTGCTGAGTACTTTTGTACTCACGTGCTACACATCTTGTCATCATCAGAGAACTACCAGGACGCAGCTGAAGACGGTGAGTTCTACACCGAAGAATTCGAGGAAGGTTGCCAAGATAGCTAGTCGCGTGTCTTGTCGTCGCCTATGGTGTTTTTGATGTTCGCTTTTTGTCGCTTTTGCTTCCGCTGTCGTGTCTCCGGTCTCGTGACCAAGTATTGTAATAAGTGGCCATGTAGCCCATACTTTATTATTTATGTTACAATTTCGTTATGTTCGGCAACGACGTATCACTGTTGATTGTGTGTACTAGCTACTGATCTGGAACTAGTACAGAAATACACAGGAGATTTCGGATAGCTGATCCGGGGTCTCACAAAAGCCAGCTTTTTTGCTTAAACAATTTAAAAGCAATTCGCTTTTATATGTGATGGATGTGGGTAATTTTATTCTAACTTTAATGGTATTGATCAAAACCAACTCTTAATAAGCCAAAAAAAAAGGCATCTCTCATTTGTCTTTTAGTTATATAAATGCTTATGGTTTTTGAAAAAACTTAATTAAAAGATCATCTATTTATGTAGGCTTTGACTTTTAAACTAGGAAAAATAACCCAAACAAACAAGATATAATTAAACGTACCTTACGATTTACGGCTAATAGTATGTATCTAGTGATTTCTTGGTACAACTGCACTTCAAGGAAAAAATATACATTTTTACGTGAGACTCGTTCCATCCAATGATTGTGTTCATGTATTCCCAAATATCATTCGACCCTCTCCTTTTTTTAGTCGCTGGCGACAAAGAGTCCTACGTTGTCGGAGATGGCCTAACAGGGTTATTTTGTCGTAAGCATTTAATACATTTGGATGTTTACTCGGGTTTATCCCCTAGGATTGTGGCATCATATATGTAAAAATACCTTATTAGCGGAATATTCACATATACTTTCCTCAATTGTACTACACAAACTTAGTATGCATTAATCTGGTTAAAAAAAGGAAAAGTCCAAATGAGCATATGAATAGCAAGTGTCGGGTCTTGAACATGTAAATCCGAACTCTACGTATATACAGTACTAGTTTAGAATCACGCTAGTACACACAGTAGCAACATAGATGTAACATTAATCATGCACAGAGGAATCATAATAAAAGAGTATATTTATTGAATAAAAGATTGTTGAAAAGACATTCAGATCAATTTTACACTTATTAGGCCTCACAGAGCTTGACTCTTAATAAACAGCAGCGGAACGAAAAAAGACTTCTATGAATTCCATCAACATGCCACAGGCATATAACAAGGTTCAACTTTTAGACACTCACATCATCGTAGATCTCCTTCAAAGTAGGTGTAGACTCCTCTTTAACTGATGGATTTATTGTCGTAAGAGTGAAGTTGTGCATATAATGCAAATATATTATAACTACATGTAGGATTTATTCTAAAAAAGATGGCTAATATAGCTATTTTGTAGTAAAGTAGTATTTTCAGTTGAATACAATAAATAAAGTGAAAGATAGTAAAACAAATAATAATAATAATAATAATAATAATAATAATAATAATAATAATAGTAATAGTAAACTTCTCATATATTTCTCCTGGCACATATTCTAAACCAATTTCCATTACTTCCATTGGCAAATAGCCTCCCTTTCCATGTTTATTTTTATAAAATCTAACCTTTGATTAAAATTCTCAAACGTTGTCCTATGCTGAGGACACGGCTACTCAACTATAGTTGACACTCTGCAGATGTTATATACTTTACCCACAAGATATGATCAATCTTATAATATCAACCATTACATGTACCCATCGACGTGCGACTAAAAAGATTGTAACAAAAAACTCTATCCGAACGTAGACACTCTCGATAACCTTGATATCACTATCATTCCCTCACATAGAAAAGCATAAAAGAAACTCGTCATTAGACTAAGAATAATTATTGTTCAAGATGTAGAGCTACTGCAATACATACCTTACCTAGTCGCACACACAATTTAATTATCCTTCTGATATATCATACATCAGACTCGGTAAATAGGCTCGGGAGGTCGTGCCTTGGCTGTGACAGATGGTGTCCTAGGCAGAAACGGCGGCGCGCGGCGTGTCCCTCTCGCGGACTCAAGAGGGGACGACTGGGCCTCCCACGGCGTGGGGCAGGCCAGGCCAAGCGCGGCGCAAGCAATTGGGCTGAGGCACGGCGATGGGCTAGACCGCGGAGGTAAGCAGGTTGGCGATGAGGAACTGGGCCAGATCGGCCGAACAGCGAAAATCCGATTTTCTAATTCTTTTCCTTTTAAATAATGCCAGAGAATACTTATAGCTCCAAATAAATAGCAAAAATACTTGAAAATTTTCAGAAAATATTAATACATTTAGAACACAAATAAAATATTTTCAACAACTGTTTACTTAGTTGTTCATATTGATTCCTTTTTAAAATAAAGAAATTCACATATAAGCTTTAATTAGCAATAAAATCATGGAAAATTCTGAAAAATTCAAAATACTAAAAAAAATTCAAAAGAGCCAAAAATTGTGATATTAGAAATAGAAAACCGCATTGCTTACGCTGAAACTTGGTTAAAAAAAAATTGGCACTAAAGAAATGACATCAATTAGAGATGCAATTTCGGGTGGCATGAATTATGTTATGTGGTCACTGTAAGAATTATTTTATGGAAGCACTTCCACCTTTTCTATAGTTGGAAAAGCATTTTACCATTTGAAACTGCTACTCCGTTTAAATATGCCTTTACTGTTTACCAAAAACAAAAGACGCTAGCAGGCCATGTCCTTCTGGGTACAGACCATAGGATTCTGCTGGGACTCAAACCGCTGGGGTAATAACGCGTCACTATTGCTCCTATTTATCACCTAACCTATGACTTAAGTATCATATTACATGTAACTTTGTTATAAACTGTTCCACTGCAAAGCTGATTTTTGCACAAAAACCATATTACAAATTGTCACGATAATGCACCCCTCACAAAAGAACGCATCAAGGCATCAACAAAGAGCAAGAGAAAGGAACTATGACACGGCAGATGACAAATTGAAACAATTCTTGTCATAATGGACATACTCAGGTACAATTCAGTTGGTAACCACCACATGAATTCAGTAGCGAGAGTTCATCGCATTTAACCCATGACAAAGCCTATGAAAATGGCACGGCGGTATGGTGAGAGCGGTGTTAACCTTCTCCAGAACTTGCAAAGGAGACAGAAGATATATTTGCCAGAGCTGGCAGACGGTGGTCATCAGCCCACCAATCCTCTCCATGATCTTCTCTTAGAAGACCAACCCTTGAGGCATGTTAAAAAGAGCGCGAATAGTCTCGCTGGCCACATCCAAAAGCTGTAAATACTCGTCTGCCCCATCAACCAAGCACTGCAAATCCCAAGAACAAAAGTATAATGAGAAAATTGGAATGGGAAGTCCAATACATTGGAGCTATTATTATTGTTAGGGCACGGTTTTAATGTAACACCACATATAAATGTTGGAATTGTTGAGCTGTATATAAATGAAAATGTTTTTATTTTAACTTCGATCACTATTGCTGAAACACTCATGCGGAACATCTCAGAAACAGAGAAACAGAAAGGTTAGCGATCCTCCATCATAATCCTCTGGTATATTTTTCCGATGCTCTAGGTTTCTCTTTAGGAACATGCAACTCATGATCTTTAGAAACATGCAACTCATGATAACGAGGATGAAACAAGAAATTGTTTTTAGACTACGATTCCAGTTGACCATAAAGTGGAACTAGCATCTAATAAAAGTATAAAACAAAAAACAAGAGTAAGACAAACCTTATCTGCTTCCCCAAGCTTTTTACATATTCTTGCCTTCTGCTCGTCTGGAATGTCGTCTGCATTAACAATCACATCTAGAAACTGCAAAACGTACTTCAGTTAGTTGTACTGATAAGATGAAAGCAACAGGTAACTACAGTATGACATGTAGACACAAAGCAAATATATATGACCTGTGAGATCAGCTGTGAAACTGGATATCCATCTGCAATAATATTGCTAACTTCCTTGTTTGCTACATCAAATTCACCAGATTTGCAAGACGCAAACAGTGACTTCACAACATCTTCAGGGATAGCCTGACACAGGAAGGGCCAACTTAATGAACGAAATAGTTTGATCTCCCAAGAAAAATAAACAGATCTCTAAACTATTTGTTCAAATCACGTGAAGACGAAGGCTGGGGCGACGGAAATTTGTAATATAGCATAACTATGTTATCCATTTGCAAAGAAGGGAAGAAAAGTGAGTGATGATGTACCCCTGAAACACTAATCAAGTCAGTGGAAGATACAGAAGATCCAAATAAGCGAGCTGCACTCTGCAACAAAATAAAAGCTAAATGGAATTAAGATAAATTAACCATAGCATAATGCAGAGGGCAAACTCAGAAACCATCAGACCTGAAGGTAGGTTATAGCACGACGAAGATCACCTTGAGAGATGGCACTTAGTGTGGACAATGCCTAATATGGAAAATACAAAACCACTCAATATGTCAACAATGAACTAATGAATTTGTGCAACAATTGACCTGGTAATATACTTGCTGTAGATATACATTTTGAAGTGAACATAGTAAGCTACCTGATCATCAAGACTGAGCCCTTCTTCATTGCATATATGCAAAATGCGGTTGCTCATCACATCTTCTGAAAGAGGTTTGAACCTAAACTTTGCGCATCTTGATGCAAGTGGCTCTATTATCCTGTATTGCACATTAGGATCATAAATTACACATTAAAAATAAATAGTTCTACAGGAAAAATTATAAGAAAAAACTGATAACATACCTGCTGATATAATTGCATATAAAAAAGAATCTTGTCACTTTGGAGTAAGTCTCCATAGTACGCCTCAAAGCATTCTGCCGACAGATACAAAATAGCATCAACTCATAATTATGGATAAGTTATGCAGCAACAAGGATAGAAGAGTGCTGCATGAGGTGATGTACCTGGGCATCTTCTGTCATCGAATCTGCTTCATCTAGTATAATAATTTTGTATGGTGGGCAGGGATAACCACTGAAGGCCACCGCAAAGACAAAACTAGTCAAGAATTTAACTATAGATGAATAATGAAAAGGTCCCTGGTGTTGATGAACTTACCCTTTGCGTGCAGAACCAACAGCAACAGCAGCAAAGTCCTTGATTTTGGTCCTCACCACGTTAATTCCACGTTCATCACTAGCATTAAGTTCTAGAACTCTTGACCTGTAGAGCTCTGGACTGCATCATCCAAAGAGGATGCCAAAACTGAAGTGAGTCCCTGAAGTTCTGAACTTACAGAGACTAGTCTTGCATAGTTTGTAAGGGAAAAAAATTCTTCTAGTGTTATTTCCTATTTAGTAGATCATGATTGCTGAGCTTCCACGAACAAATATAGGAAAGTAACCAACCATATGCATAAAATTGATAAAAGGGGCAATTTTGTTCTTTGTAAGTTCAAAAGAATTGCAACTCTGCTACTATTTGCTATTTTTCGTGTTATATCACATGAAAACTTCACTTCTTTAAATATGATATGATGTATGGCATAGAATACATTGAATATATTCTAATCAATTCGAATATTAATTATCCAAAGGCTGGCGAAAGATACTAGAATCAATTACTTATCCCAGCAAAAGAATTCCTTTAAGGTATCATTACTTATCCCAGCAAAAGAAGAAAACCTTTCAGGTATCACTCCTTAAGTTTCAAGCCTAGTATTGAATGTCTAGTTTATTGGAACGATACTAGAACCAATTACATATCCCAGCAATAGTTGTCTAGTTTATTGGAATTTATCATTTCAAAATAGCTGTTCATTGTAAGAATCAAGAGTTTAGTTGAAGTTTTTCCATCCTCTACCCCTATTATTAACAATATGAAATATGTTGTTGAAATACGTACTTTAATAGGGATAAGTATGATATATTTCCATTAACCTTTGCTTAGATTGTGTGCCTCTTTGTCCTTAATGTGTGTGTGTAGAATAGTTGACAACTATTTTGAAATGGAGGGAGTATATATCCTTATACTATCAAAAATCCAAATTTTAAACTTGAATTACAATTTGACAATGCTACCATTCAACTCATTGGTCCAATAGCAAAGCATTAAAACATCATATGTGCTGATGAGTATTGGCATATCTTGTACTAGGAATAAACCATGTACTCCAATTAATTGTTTCAACTTTCAAAACATCCGCACAATTCTTGAAATTCTACAAAAACAGGCATGCCAATCTTTGACTAAGAAGTCAAGCACCCCAACATTTTGAAGGTCCATCCTTACGAAATTGTCCAACTTCCGACATAAACTCTACATCCTTGCCATTCTCTTGGAATTGCACAGCATAACGTTATGAAATTAAGGTTAGTCGTATCAATGGCCGATCTAACGCTCCCATTACATTGGCAATTATCGCACCTTACCAAGATTCTTTCGGTTAGTATCACTGACACTAACCGAAACCAAACCAAACCAAACACACACACACACACACACACACAAAAACAAGGGAATCAATGGTCAGCAAGGGAGTACCCGAAGAGCTGGTAGGCAATGGCGAGGGCGGTGGTGGTCTTCCCCGTGCCGGGCGGGCCGTAGAACAGCATGTGCGGCAGCTGCGAGGGACCAAACAGCAAATAAGAAACCTCCTAGGGGGTTCCCTGAACCCAAAAAAACATGGAGATGAAGGGAAACGGGGTTGGGGTTAGGGTTAGGGCTCACGTCGGCGGTCTGGAGGGTGGTGGTGAGCACCCGGACCACCTCCTCCTGGTGCGCCACGTCCTTCACCTGCCTCGGCCGGCTGCGACGCCAGGAAGAGGAGCACGCGCAATTAGAGCAAACCACGAGGGCTCCTTTGCAAATCGAAGAGAAAAGATGGGGAGAGGCCGCCGCTTACTATTTCTCCACCCATGGCTGCGACGCCGGCACGAGCGGCGCCATCTGCTCCTCCTCCGCCGCCGCCGCCGAGGGAGATGGTCGCGCGCGCAGGCGGGAACGAGTGGCGGGCTTCTCCTTGGTTTCGCGCCCTCTGCTTTTTTGGGGGGGTGATTTTGGGAGCGTTTCCCTCTCGATCGAGGGGTTTTGGACTTTGGAGGAGAGGTCATGTTGGTAGGTAAGTACTGCCTTTCCAACTTAACTGCAAGGTTTGCCGTTCGTTCAATCGGCCGCGTTCATCCCGAAACTAACGGCCTAGATCGCCTAACCGTATGTTTGGTTGTTTAAATGAAACCATCCTATCTTAGACCATAGATTACAAATTTAAGAAATATTCTCTACAAATGCTAAACTATTCCATTCACTCAAATCAGTGGAAGCAAATGGTACATGATCGTTCCATCCCATCAACCAAGCACAACTTAGGGCCTGTTTGGGGAGACTGCGGTCGAGCTGAAAAGCTGCTTTTGGTTTGCTGGACTGTAAAGCAGCTGTAAATAGCGGTTGTGGCTTTTTTTGATATGTCGTTTGGCAAATTGGCTGCTGCAGCTGTAACTTTTGGGGGGCAACCAAATGGGTCCGAGTGAGGAGGGAGTCGGGGAGGTGGCGCCCGAGCCAGAGGGAGTCAAGGAGACGACTGGGCGGGGATACGATGGGACGACGAGGGAGGCGGAGTGAGCGGGGAGGCAGTCGAGCGAAGCCACGGCTGAAAAGCACCTCCCTACTATGTGTGGCTTTTAGGGGTGCTTCAGCTGTGGCTTAGCTGTGCAACTGCTTTGCAGCTAGGCTGTTTAGAGGAGCTTTATGCCCAAAGCTGAAGCGTATCCCCCAAATAGGGCCTTAAACATACACAGCCCCACCAGTATTTGTGTGTGTGAGAGAAAATAGTTTCATATTCCTGGAAGTACATACCCCACTTTAGTATACCATTTAAATAATATTGTTATATATATTTATCCATTTGAGCATACTCTAATATTGATTATAAGATAACCCTAAAGTGATTTTCATGAAAGTCCACTATTTGTAGTATAATTTTGCGTATATGCTCTTTTTATATATGGAAAAGGGTATATAACAAATAATAAAGGGATTTAATGAAATTTTTACAATAAAATCACATTGAAGTATCTTAAAATTACTATTAAAGTATACAAAAAATGATAAGGAGGTATAACATATTCGTTTAAGTGGTATATGTGAAGTGAGAGTATATATGAAAAATACCTTCATATATAGATATAAAAAGGAGTATATCTAAAAAAATAGACATATGTATCACATCTGAAGAAATATAAATAGCCCTTTTTAAATTTAAGCTTACTGATAAGGAGAAGAACAAAATGATATTAATCTCGCCAATAAAAAGTCATTTTACTGTTCGGTGATAGATTTTACTATCTATATATATTGATTTTACTATCACATAGAGGGTTCAATAGTCTGTGTAGTCTGTATTTACTGTCAAATAGACATTAATTTACTATTGTATGATAGTAAAAACTGCATTGTCACTCTGGACAGCAGCTACTCTAAGATATATCCACCCATCACGTTTAGTTTTTTATGCAAAAGCTGCTAGTGAGGAAGTCTAAGCTTGTTTATATTTTACGGATTAACGATAGAAATACTTGTGTCATGTCTGATAAGATTTTAGGAAAAATATCCAAAACTTTGTTAATAGTATAGCATGAAGATATTTCTCCAGCAATAGTTTGGAGAATGGAGATCAATCTAAGACTTTCAACTCAACGTTTTCTTCTGTTCGTATGTAATTGCAACTCAATTTGATGCCAACAAATGACCACGCGTAATGTGCATGTCGTGTCACAGATTGAGCCGAACAAAATAATAATCCTCGAATTACTCAAATATAATTCTTCTCTTCGATCTCAATTTTGTGTCTGTACACCTCAATTCACATAACTACATCGATCAACGGAAGGTAAGCAAAAAGACAAACAATCAAGAGTTTCATTTCCATTGCTTACAATCGTACAGTAGAAAAAAAGAAACTGTATATACATATTTTACTATCATACAGAGAAGTTCAACAACTTATCTAATCTATACATAGTAAAAACCTACAATATATAAATAACTATATAAATATAAATATAAATATATATATATATATATATATATATATATATATATATATATATATATATAGATATATAACCTTTGTCGTACTCCTGGGAGTACATTGTTCCATATCTAGTATACCGCTTAAACGAATGTGTTATACTCTTTTATTACTTTCAGTATACTCTAATAATAATTCTAAGATACTACAATCTGATGTTGTTGAAAAAAATGCATCAGAGCCCTTTTTTTTTTTGCCATATGCCCATTTTCATATGTAAAAAAAGCATATAAACAAATTATGCAATAAAGAATAGACGTTGATGAAATTTTTCATAGAACTCACATTGAAGTATCTTATAATCAGTATTAAAGTATACTCAAAAGGATAAAGAGGTACAACAATACCATTCAAGCGGTACATTGAGAGTGGGAGTGCGTACTCTCAGAGGCATGGAACCATTTTCATATATATATATATGTGTGTGTGTGTGTGTGTGTGTGTGTGTGTGTATAGCAAAAATACTTTCTACCCCAGGAGTAGTTACTTCCACCTTTGAAATACCACCCAAACGAACTTAAAATAATTATTTATCGCTTTGCATACACTCATATACTAATTATAAGATATTTTAATGTGATCCACATGAAAAAATTTCAAGGGAGTACATAGTTTTTAGCGTATTTTGCAAATACTTCATGTACGCATATAAAAAGGAGTATATATAAAAAGAGTACATACAACCTCTAAAAAAATGTAAATACCACCTAGATGGTCTTATATACTTGTATACTACACATACATACCCTCCATTGCGCGAGATACACCCTACGTTGTGAGATACGGCATAGAGAGTAACTACTCCTTTTTTTCGTTTGTATATGAAGGTATTTGCAAAATACGCTAAAAACTATGTACTCCCTTGCAATTTTTTCATGTGAGTCACATTAGAATATCTTATAATTAGTATATGAGTGTATGCAAAGTGATAAATACCGGGAGTAGATATATATATATATATATATATATATATATATATATATATAATATTAAAGTCGGTACTACCTGTAATACGCGCATTGCAGATGCCTTCAACCGGCCCCATCGATCCATCCGTCGTCAGTGCAATATCGTACGTCTCTTGATGCCTCTTGAGTCTTGACGAGGCCAGCCAGCTAGCAGATGAGATTCCAAATCTCGCGCATCATGTATGTATGTTGAGTCACTACAAGATGGTGCAAACACTCGGTATACACTCGGCATACATGTCATCTACGCTGAGTGTGCACTCGGTTGTGTATTTTCACACTCGCCCCAAAAGTGGATTCTTGTAGTGAGTAGGGGTACCAACGGGAAAAATCCTGGCGGGGAGCGTCCTCCCATTCTCGATATCTGATAATCAAAACTTCCCCATCCCCGTCTCTATAAACGGGGCTTAATTCCCCCCATTCCCGATCCTCGACGGGTTCGCGGGGTCCCAACAGAGACTAATCCCCGAAAATGCTACATGAAAGACCACATACTACATAAGTGAATCACTAGAGTAATAGCGCATGTGTGATTGAATTTTGAGTGAATCACTAAAGTAATTCATATTTAGCATGTTTATTGATAATGACCTCACATATATTCTTTTTTCTTTTGAGAATTGGTCATTTGCTCCCACCTATTAGTGATATCGCGGGGGCGGGGATGGGGATCGGGGACGGGGAACGTCCCTATCCCCACTATCCCCGATGGGGGCAACATTTTCCCCGATAAGCCCCCGCGGGAGGAGATTTCTCCCATCCATGTCCCCTAATAGAGAAATTCCCCGCGGAGAAGCGGGGATCGGGGGCCATTGCCATCCTTAATGTTGAGTATATACGTATAGTCCCTATATTACAGACCATAAAAATTTCTGATTCTTCCTCACATCACGTCGTCTCAATGTTTCTGAGCCGTCCGATTGCGGTTGTGATGGTCCAGATTGCCTCGCTTAGACGGTAGCCTCATATATGTGTTGTACATGATATTGCACATCCCCCGCTTAGCTCAGATGGCAGAGCTCGTGCATCGCGAGTTTGATTCCTGAAAAAATGTTTGTTTTCCTAATTTAATTGAGCTATCACATGATGTTGAATATTTTTAAAACTTTTTGATAAGGGTTCTTAGAACTTGTCTAAGCTATCGTAAAAATTTTAGATCATGATCAAATTTTTACAATTTTTAAAAATTCTGACAATACTACTAATGCATTTAAGGCAACACTGATTTAATTGATCTACTAAATCATGTTTGAAAGTTTTGAAACTTTTTGATAAAGGTCCTTAGAGCACTCTCAAGCTATATAAAAATTTCGGATCATGATCAAACTTGTGTTATTTTTAAAAATTCCGAATGCACTTAAATTTTGTTGTTTTTAAGTTTTTCAGAGTCATCAAATGAATTTGATTTTTCAAACTTTTTGGGAAGGATCTTGAGAGCATGTATAAGCTACCATAAAAATTTTAGATCATGATTAAATTTGTGTAATTTTTAAAAATTCTTACAATGATACTAATGTATTTAAAGCAATTTTATTAATTTAATTGGTTTATTAAATCATGTCAAAAAAAATTGAAACTTTTTGAGAAAAATTCTGAGAGCATGTCTAAGCAGCTATAAAAATTTCAAAGCATTTTCAAATTTGTGTAATTTTTAAAAATTATGACAATATTATTGATGCATTTAAATTTCACTATTTCTCTAGAAACTCAACCTCACATAGCATCGCACAAGTGCGCGGCGTGCGCATGCATCTAGTACTCTCTAGCTTAGCTAGCAACTAAAATGGGTGAAGGCGAGCTTTCGCCTGATACATGACAACTTCACGAGAGCATGCAGTAGTGGACACTACTACACAATTGTTTATTATAGACGGTTTAGAATCATCATCACAGACGGTTTTTTGAATCGTTCGTAACCATGTGTCAGTGATAACAACGGCATATCACAGCCAATTTTCGAACCGTTAGTGATGATAGAACCGTCTCTGATAATATATTGTCACAGACGGTTCTATCATATAATCGTCTATGATAGCTATATGCACTCCTAAGCACCTGTAAGAGCAAATATTGATGGATTCCAAGGTAAAATCCAATCCATCCATAGTTCATTCTAAAAGTTGTTATCCTCTGATTTATCCATCCACTCCATCCTCAACCCCAATGAGAGGATGAAGTGAAAAGATAAATCAGAATATGGCTACTCTCAAAACGAACTATAGACAGAATTGGATTTTACCATAGAATTCATCAACATTTGCTCTCACAGATGCAATGATGTACTTAGCAAGCAAGACATCCACTTCAGAAATCAACTCATATACCCCCCCCCAACACACACATATAATTTCAATATGCACAACACAAGACATACATGCATTTCTTGACAATTAACAGCTAGCACAATACATTCTTGAACTTCATTTCCGTTAATCAAGCACAAAATCAATCATTTCAGTATTTAAGCATCGAATACATATACCTTTCTCTGTCATGGGCATGACCATATGAATCATCAATACAACATTGCCATCTAACTCAAATGATGTAAACATTACTCAATTTTCCCCTTCTCTTTTTGCATTTAGTCATCTCACTAATTAAGCATGCATACACATATAAGGACTAGATTCTACCATACAAAATCCCATAAGCATCCGACAGATAAAAATATGAGAACAAGTGCTAAATACCCTAAGCCACAGACAACTCAAACATGATCTGGCAATGGGTCGGCCGGAGGAGTTACCTGATTTTCTCTCACATTGGAGGATTCGTCAGATCCGGCAATGAGTCGGTCGGAGGCCATTAGATCTAGCAAAATCCAAGCAAGTGCGACCTAGAAAAAAATGGAGGAAAGAGGTGAGCAGAGTGAAGGATGAAAAGAGGAAAAAAGGGAGCGAGAGGAAAATACATAGCTCAGGGAAGTGTTGAACCTGATGAGGAACCATTGGAGATGAGCTCCAGGGCGATGGCCATCGTCGTATCTGGCAAATTCGGGCAGTGGCGTAAGCTCACGGTGGCACTGGAGGAAGTAGCGGCGATGTCGAGGTGTGAGGCTGAAAAAACCGGGATGTCGGCCTAGAGGGGGGGTGAATAGGAGATTACAAAATTATACCCAATTTAAATTAATCTATCAGAGATAATGCGGAAGCAATTGGGATAATTAAGTTTTGCAATTTAAACAATTCAGCCCGAGACAGGTAACCCGGACACTCCGGATATATTATCCGGATACTCCGGTATATCCGGATACTCCGGATCAATGTACCGGATACTCCGGGTTGCCTGGTTCGGCCAGAACAGAGTAGGACAATAAATTGAAGCGCTTCTTTGATTCTAGTGAAACAAATTACTCTACTGCAATGAATCAAGTATATAAGCAAGAATAGATGCAGTAGATACAATCTAATTGATCTAATCACAAGAATCGAAAGCAAATTAAGCGGATGAGCAAAAGAGGAAACCGAAGTAAGGAAGGAGGCATGAAGATTTTATCCCGAAGTTCGGATTCTTCAGGGGATCCTACGTCTCCGTTGAGGCGGCTCGGTCACACTTGAGCCGGGGTCTCTTTCAACCCTCTTCCTCCCGGTGTTGCATAATGCACTCGCCGGTCTTCACTTCTTTGATTCCTTTCCTTGCGGAGGCGGAATCGGACCTTCACAAACCTTCGGTGGCCTTCCACACAAAGCTTGGAAGCTCACCGGCAACTCCTAGCCGTCTAGGAGACCTCAACCTCCAAGAGCAACAAATGCTCCCGAAGAACTCACTTAGAGTCCACCTCAAGTGCTCAACACACTAATCACACTCAATCCGATCACTACCCACTCTCACACCCAAACCTTCACTCAAAAGGGATCACTAAGATCTAGGGTTAGAGGGGCGTTTGGGAGCTCAAGATCACTAAGAATACACCTCAAAGCACCAAGGAAACTATCTCCCAACCATCCACTCTTCAAATCAATCATCAATCCAAACACCTCTCTCCTCTACCCAACCCTTCACAAAAGGGGATCACTAAGATCTAAGGAGTAGGGAGGAGTATTGGGGGCTTAAAAACTCACAAAGAACACCTCTAATACCCAGCAAAAATATCCCCCAACGACTCCGTTGAAATGGGCAAGAAGAGGGCTTTAAATAGAGGAACCCCAAAAACTAGCCATTTGGGACCGAACAAGGCAACCCGGAATGTCCGGATTAAACCCCGGATACTCCGGACTAAATATCCGGATACTCCGAATCTCCCAGGCAGCACGCAGCAGCCGGACGAAAACGGGCATAACTTTTGATCCCGGACTCCGATTTCAACGAATTCGGACTTTTCGGAAAGCTAAAAACGAAGGCTACACAACTAACAAGGTCTCACTACCCAAATCCCAAAGGATAAAATCAGATATCACAAGGAATCCAAGAGAGACCAACAACCCTCACTTTCCGGCACCACCAACACCACTTCTCTCCCTCACACCAACCCACCTACACCTAGGTGAACAAGGTGTGACTTGGGTTTCTCAACCTTAGACAAGGATAGACCACTTTTGAGCACTTAAGACATGTCTAAGTAATTTCAACGATTGCATCCCTCTTAATAGTACGGCAATCCTTAGACTCAAATTTAAACACAAAAATCTAAGTCTTACACTCAGCTTGCATGCTGACTCCTTGGATGCACGGTGCATGATGACGCTTCCACAAAGATTGATGACGCCCTTCGTCTTGTCAACCTCGACGCTATTCACCTCATGAGACTCTCGTCCTCTCCGACCTTGACCTCGATCATCACCAAGACGATCCTCACGCCAAGTCGTTCTTGACTTAGTCCTCAGCTCTTGGTGACACCGCCGTCTTATTTGACTTTGACTCGCTTGTCATCCTTCAAACCATCTTGGTCATCACACACACAGTTTTGGGATCTAACTCTTATCAAAGCACTCAGCAAACATATTAGTCCCACAAGCTTAAAAGATATATTAAATAAATTGATAATAACAAGTGTTTCATATCAAGAAGCACAATATGAATGGAAACACTTGACAATAGAAATATTCTCTGCTAAGTGCATCATGATGAATATATGATTGATCTAACTGCACTAGAGAGATAATTGCCAATATGAAGAATCAATTAAATCATGGCAAGGACCACATACTTTGCTTAAATGAAGCACATGATAGAATATACACGAATTGCACATGTGCAAACAATATTTGGAATGAGAGTAAATAATGTCATCCAATTCTAGATTAAACTTCACTAAGAGAGGTGCATTAGAAGATACACAACTAAGACATGTATGCACCAAGTCAATATGAAGCAATGAAGTTTAACTCTAGTTAACACAAGCATATTAAAAACAAAGCACATAATGAACTCAAATGAATATATATATATGCACAAGCAATTATGACATGAATCAATGTGCACATATGAAATCAACAAGTTACTTAGAGTTCAATATTCATTTGCTAAAGAGGAATGCAATGACAAATATGGAAGGAATACTGAGATTGCATACCTCATTTTTGCTTAACCATCCCAATTGATTTTTCTCTAAAATAGATGAGACTAATATTCAACTAGGCAATGAACATGTTAGTCTCATAACAATATAAACATATTAGAGGTTTGTCTTTTGTTAAGCATTAAGTTAAGCATTTGTACAATTACATTGATTGACATTACATGCGTTTGTCATTAATCGTTTATCATTAATCACCAAAACAACATAAGTGCCTAGATGCACTTTCAGAGGCGCAATAGGAGGAAGAGGTGGTTGCGGCTGGACTGAGGAGCGCAGGGCCGGGGGGACGAGGAAATTGCCGAGGAAGAGGACGATGGGGGGCTAGGGTTTGGGGAGGCGAAATGTGCTAAGTGTTAAGGTCCGCGTGAGAAACTTTGGTTATTTATATAGGTCTCATCTATATCACAGATGGTTTGTAGCTAGAAACGTCTGTGATAATCATATATTACAGACGGTTTTATTTTAAAACTATCTGTGATATCTAAAAGAGTAATCACATACGGTCTTATAATAAAATTGTTTGTGATATTGCCGAGTATCACAGACGAATTGTAAATAGAATCGTCTGTGATGTTGTCACTGACAGTTACACTATAGAATTATTAGTGATGTCTCTCATCACAGACGGTTAGTAGTGGGAGACTCGAGATTGATCGAGCACCTACGATTTCTACCTAATTTTACATTGGTATGGAGTATGTATATAGCACTTAAGTCCAAAGAAAAGATTTAGGCAAACAACAATGAAACAAGAAAACAAACAGCAGGAATCCTATTTGATCATCGATGGGAATGGATGGATCGCATGCAAGGCTCCAAAACCAACTCATATATGCTGCACTAATCTGAGGTTAACCTCACGGGAGAAATCTGAATCTTGAGGATCACTGCTGCGAGGGTCACGGACAGAGAACAAAGCATACTTGGTACTAGTTACCTGGTCATTTTTTTTTTTGAGTATTTTGTTCTCAAATATGCTATAAATTACTAGGTACGTCTTTAGATTTTACTGCCGAACCTTACCGTGGTGTGTATATACATCTATTTGATAGATTTACCCCAAAGTTACTGTCAATTGTATTTCAATTTACTATTTATATATATAGATTTTACTATCATACTAGGGGTTCAGTAGCCTGTGCAGTATTAAAATTTATATATATGGATAGTAAATTGATGTTCATTTGGTAGTAAAAATCTGATTCATGCGGTATTTATTGGCGAGACTTATATCATTATATTGCTCAATTTGTCGGTAAGCTACTGGTTAAAAACCGTTTATGAATTGGAGTTGTTAATAAAAAGTTGTGCCTAAATCAAAGAAAAACATACCATAGTACAAACAAAGAAACACATTATTAGTGGGTTTGGCCACGTAACTGATGGGCTTAGTCAACTGGGGCAATCCGTTGCGCTGATTAGTGGGATGCATGGCTTAATCGAACTGGGTTAATTGACCCGAGCATACAATAAGCTATTCTACATGCGGGCACAGAATAGTGTGTGTGTATGAAACCCGTTTTGTACTCCCAAGTGTATGTACTTCCTATGTCTATTTGGTTAATAGCAACTTCCCAATTAAGCAAAACCGGTTAACAACTTCCATTTATGGAAGCATAGGGTGTAGGAAGTATATACTCCTCGTAGTATGAAATCATTTATATATATATATATATATGTACGTATGTACGTATATACGTATGTATATATACGTATGTACGTATACATACGTATATACGTACATACGTACATACGTATATATACATACGTATATACGTATATATATATGTATGTATATATGTACGTATATATATATGTATATATGTACGAAAAATACATCCCATGACAATTTGGTCTCCTATTTACTGTTACAAAGAATTAAACCTCGACCTCAATCACGTCGAACAATTTGGTCTCGTATTTACCAGTTCTTCAACCAAGTCTCAGAGCTTCTTCGCTAGTTCCACATCTTCTGCCAATGGCGAAGGGGATGGCCGGCTTGGTTGCAAACTTGCAATCTTCGAAATATTTCCCAGACACGTCTTTAACGTTAGGATGCAAAGCCAAGAAACTAGTAGTAGCTGCTCCTGCAAATCACCTAGCCATTTACATACTAGCATGAAACCTGGATATGTATTGTGGTAGCCTATAGCAACATATGTGCTGTGTGTGAGACCCCGGATCGGCTATCCGAAATCTTCTGTGTATTTCTGTACTAGTCCCAGATCAGTAGCTAGTACACACAGTCAACAGTGATACATCATTGCGGAACATAACAAAATTGTAACATAGACATAAAGTATTAGCCACATGGCTACTTATTACAATACTCGGTCACACGACCAGAGTTCACGACAGCGGAAACAAAACGACAAACAGCGAAACCCAAAGAACACCACAGACGACGACAAGACACGTGACTAGTTCTCCTGGCGATCTTCCTCGAACTCCTCAGCGTAGAACTCACCGTCTTCAACAGCGTCCTGATAGTTCTCTGATGACAACAGTTTAGGTAGCACATGAGTACAAAAGTACTCAGCAAGTCTGAGAAATTATGCACATGTGGGGCTTTCCAAGGGAAGGCTTATTATGGTTCTTTTGCATAAAGCCAAGTTTCCTCAAACCATACGTAACAATAAGTTTCATAAAGCATAGTTTAGCAATTCTTTTTAACAATTGAATTATGTAATATTTCAGTGAGGGTTCTATCCCCCATCACTAATATAAGGGCTCTATCCACCCCAGTTTAAAAGATCAAGATATCCACATGTGACTCTATCCGTCATGACATAAAAAACAGGTTCCATCTACCTGGTTGGCTCAGTCCGCCAACTAAACATCCGAGAGTTGTAACCACTCCCGAATCCCAAAACATCATTTATTTTCAAAACCAAAACCAAAGTCTACCAGTATGAAAGCATTCTTTGCTTTGCCCTTGACCGTAGGCAATAAATGCAAATAACGCATCATCAAGCTGGTTTGTGTATGTTCGCGTAGCTCATCTAAGTAAATTGTTCATCTTCTTCTTTCCTGTTCTTTTTTTACTAGGAAACATCAAAGTAAAGAATAAGTAAAAAGCTATAAAAAAGATAAGCAGGTAAAAACATGCAATAATCTTTACTAATATATAAATATGAATTGGTGACGATTGCCCATCCTCCATCTCCTCCTTTCTAAGAAAAGCACCAACATATAAACTGTGAGATAAAAAACAAACACATCTCTCTCTTTCCATCCACACTCGCTCCCCACCATTACCCACCTCTCCCTCTCAGTGATAACTAGAGAGTGCAGTTTTATGTATGTCCCATGGTTTGAGTAATTGTGTGTATGCGACATGGGTTATTAATTCTTTTATGTATGTGCTATGATTCAAGTAATTGTATATATGCGCTATGGGTTATTAATTCTTATATGTACGCAGAATGTGTTATTAATTATTGTCTTCTGTTGTAGATTCTCTTGATGGATACTTCTGGTGTCCTGTAACACCCCAAAATTTTGCTTTTCTTAAATTCATGTGTGATTTGGCACTTTGGTGAATTTTTAGAATTTTCTGTAATTTATTTGGAATTATTTGGAATTTATTTGAATTTATTCCATTTTGAAATAATTAAATAATTTAACTTTGCAAATAAAATTTTGTTGGAAATATTTTATTTGAATCCAAAATACTCCAAAATATTTTACAGAATTTTTCTGGAATTTTTCTGAGCCTTTTGCTATTTTTAATGATTTAATTGAATTTCTGAGAATTTAATTGGATTAATTAAATCGAGTTGGTTTTACTGTTCAACCGACCGAGCCCGAACCCGAGTCAGACTCGAGTCCGACCCGAGCCGGAACCGAACCCTAACCGCGTGACCGTTGGATCTTGATCCAATGGCCACAGCCACGTCACCGAGCCCGACTCCGACCGAGCCAAATCCGCCGAGCTGCATCGAGCCCGAACTCCGCTGATCGTTAGATCTTGATCCAACGGCTGAGCGCGTGCCACGTCACCCTATCCGTGTCGCCGCCGGACTCCGCCGCCGCGGCGCGTGGCCTCGCTTTCCGCGCGTTACCTGGACGTCGAGGGTATTTAATGCGCCGCCACCCGTGTCGCGGACGCCGACTTCCGCGGCGCACTGTAGCCCTAGACAAAGTCGCCCGAGCCGCCGTGGTTGCGCCGCAATCGCCGTCGGAGTTGATTGCGTGTTCCGCCATGATTTCCGTTGTTTCGCCGCCGTCTGCCATCCTCCGCCGCTGAGGTCGATCCGAACCGCAAGAGCCACCGTCGGAGGGGACCTTCCACTTCACCGAGCACGCCGCAACGCCGTTGTCATCGCTGCCGCTCCGCCTCCGCCAAAGAAGCCCCGCCGTGGACATCGCCGTGGACTCGAAGCTTCTCAGCCGTCGGATCTCCATCGCACGGCTGAGATTGCGCCACGTCACCGGAGGTATTTTCCACGTTGAAATCCCAGATCTATTCCCCACCGTTGGATCTAGATCCAACGGCTTAGATTGTGCCACGTAGCTAGAACTGCACCAGGCTAGGATAGTTCTCAGCCGTTAGATCTAGATCGAACGGTTAGGGTTAGCCACGTTGTTTTCGTTAGATTGGATCTTGACCGTCCGATCAAGATCGAACGGTCCAGATCAGCGGAGTAGTTTCTTAACGCGAGAGTCCAGATCCAATCTGGGCCGTTGATTTTCAAATCAACGGCCGAGATAGCGCCACGTGGCTGGAAGTCTGACCGCCGCGTCGCGTCGGCCGCTGAGAGCGTGTCTCTCGACACACGGCCCGCGTGTCAAAGCGGCCCACCTGCCGCCACCCACTGCAAGGCGGTGACGCCAAAGAATGACGCTACCAGTGGGTCCCACTGTCGGGCCGCAAGTGAGCCGTGGACCGGGTCCACGGTGAACCCGAGCCGAGCGTGGACCGAGTCCGTGAACCGGCTGACGTCAGCGGACCAATCAGAGACCGACACGTGTCCTTGCTGACGCAATAATTAATTTCCGAAAAATAAAATGATTTATTAATTCGAAATAATAATTTCAGATTTTGTTTCAAACTTCAAATGCTTATAACTTTTGCGTTTCAACTCCGATTTGAGTGATTCAAATTTCTAAATTTGTATAAAATTGAGATCTATCTAATGATGAATTTTATTTAATTTTTAGACTAAAGTTTTTCTCTGTAATATTATTTAATTGATTATTTAAACTTTAAATGCTTGTATCTTTTTCATTTAAACTCCGAATGTGATGATTCCAGTTTCTAAAAATTCATAAAATTGTGTTCTCTCTGTTTATGAACTTTATTTGGATTTTTGGACACTTTTTGTCTACTATTTTATTCATTTGTTGCTATTGCACGCGTTACGAGTAGACGTTGAAGTGCCGGAAGGATTCGAAGGAGAAGTATTGACTCAGGAGTCAGCTCAGGACCAAGAACAAGTACTTTTTGAAGGCAAGTTATGCTTTGACCATGTTGATCCCATTTTGAAGATAATTTGATTTAAATGAATGCATGCTAGTTTAAATTAGAAAATGCTTTACTTAATTATGGGTAAATAGATAAATGCCAAATTGCTGTATGACACCTTGGTTAATTATATATATGTGCCATGACCCTTGTCACCCTAGTTGTGGTTTACTAGTTGGACATTACTAAATTGCCAACATGGGTTGTAGACCTTTGTAGTATATTGCTTAGACCTGCTACGTGCTCGTGACATGATTTTGGACAATCAAAATGTTAATGTTGACTTAATGATATATTGAACCGTTTTGGAAAGGTATCATGTGTTGTGATGTTGATGGCACGTGGTGCATGGTAATCAACTGGGGTTTGATAAATAGTTTTTGACCGGGGCATGTGGCAAGAATGATCGGGTGGGCCAGTTGTGGCACCAGAAACGTTGGTTTGGTTCTTCGGGTAGTCTTGCCCTGGTCACTCTAAGGACCTAACCTTGCAAGCCTTTGAACTGGGTCAAACGTGCAACCACATGTCTGTAATGGGACGGACCTAGTTGATTAAGTTGCTAATAACGTACCTGTGGGACCTCAGGTTGTCAACTACACCCTTTGTGTAAGTTGTACGGGGGAGCGTACCGGGGCTGCGGCCAGGTACCCATCTAACGGTTGGTTGGCCTAAACTTCGCCTTAGCTAAGGGGAGGGTTAGCGTGCAACACCGGAGAGGACCACTTGTATTGTTAAAAGTTTCCGAAAGACTTTGTTACGGGAACTCGCCTTTGTGGTGTTTGACTGTATCTTGTGGGTAAAGTGCATAACCTCTGCAGAGTGTAAAATCTATTCGAATAGCCGTGTCCGCGGAATTGGACATCGCTCGGGAATTACAGTCAAGGGTTAGACTTTCTTGAAAATAACTTGGACTTGAAGGGTTGGGTTTGGTTAAACAATGATGTCGATGGAAATGTGGATTAGGAATGGGAAAGATGTTGATTAAACTCCTGGAAAAGTTATTGATGTTATACTTGTTTCTACTGCTTTCGAATCTACTTATGCTACTTGTCAAATGTTGTTTTACTGCAAATATACCCTGAGCTATTCCTTGGTATTAAGCCATGCATGTAGTATATTAGCTTGCATTCTGTGCATGACTTGCTGAGTACCAAGTACTCACCCTTGCCACAATACAACACCAGTTGAAGAGGAGTCTACACCAGCTTTGGAGGAGGAGCTCCAAGAGGAACCGTCTACTTAGGGAGCGAGCCCAGTCAGTTGCCTGTGGTATACTGGATGGCGCCACGAAGTTATCTTATTTTCCGCTGCTATTATTTCTCTTTTAATAAGTTTCGCCCTGCGAGGCGTATATTTGTAACTTGACCTTAAGGTCAAGCAACCAGTTTGGTTATCTAATTAAAGTACTTTATTAGTATCGAGTGGTATGATTGTGATATTTACCGATGTTAAGACTGTGTGCACTATCGCGTCCCTGGACTAGTGTTGAATACACAGAGGGTCCGGATTTGCAAATTCGGGTCCCGACATGTCCCTATGTAATGAAGGGGGGAGGCGCGACCCGTTTGAAGGACCATTTTGTCGGCCGCTCCGGTGAGGTGAAGGCTTGCCCTAGTGTGTCTAAAGTGGTTAGGAAGACCATGCTCGTGGACCTCCACGGAGGTCGAGAAAGGAAGAAGGAGAAAGCGGCAGAGCGCCTGCATACGAAGGAGGCTTGCGACGATTGGGCGTCGTTGGCGATCGACTACTGTATGGAGAAGGAGTAGCTAAAGAAGGCCATAAGGACCTCAAAAGAAAATGTTTACATTAGGAGCCAAGGTTTGACTCTTGGATCGGTGTCTGGGGGTGGCGTAGTGAAACCCTCAATTCAATCCACTATCAGCAAAATGTTTGGCAAGTCTAAATCAACACGGTCAAGCTATGGCTCCATCGATGTTGACCTTGCACGAAGTGGTGCCTGCCAGCAAACCCCGGATTGACATTGCATTTGGGCAAGGGGTGGGGCACAAGCTTGTGAGGGCATGGTCTAAGTGGTTCCATGCAAATGCAATTCCAGGAAGGAAGGTCAATTGTCCATACTTCGTAGGTATGCAAAACTCGTAGGTTTGTAAGTTATTTTTTTTCATCATTGGACTAAACTCTTACGGCCGCTGTGTTTAGGTGCACTTAAGATTTCCATACTATTAAGAGGGGCTAAGTCATTTAGCTTGAACTTCATCATATGTTAATGAACTCAACCGAGTTCACTCTAGCTCACTCTCTTGGTTGGATTTTGCATGAAGCTCATATTTGCATGTGTTGCAAATGTTGAAGGACCTGCTTGCTTTTTCAATTGCTTTTTAATTGATTTGGTGTTTGCATATAGCTAAGATTTGCATGTGTTGCAAATAGAGAACTCATATATTTGAGTTAAATGCTTGTGTTTGCGTGGAGCTAAGTTTTGCTTGTATTGCAAAATGGGAGAGCTCATGCAAATTAATTTTAATGGTTATTGTTTGCATAGAGCTATGTATTTGCATGTATTGCAAATAGAAGGCTCATGCATTAGGGTCTTAGCTTGTAACTTGATCATGTGTTGATCATCACAAGGCTAAGAAAGGTTTATACTTTGTGTTTTTGCAAAATGCTGTTTTGTCATTTGCAAATGTGTTTCGCAAATAAGCTGGAGATTATGGGTTTTGATCCTAGAGCATGTGAATAGAGTTTGCAAATGGGTTTGCAAATTAATCTGATCATGTGTTAATCATCACATGGCTAAGAGGATTGATCTTATATGTTCTTGGTTTATTTGTAAATATGTTTTGGAAATAAGTTGGAGTTTAATGCGATTCTTTAAAGCGTGTGATTAGGGTTTTTTAAATGTGTTTTGCAATTTGACTTGATCATGCGTTAATCATCACATGATTCAAAGAATCAATCATTAATTGATATTGATTTGAATTGGAAAGATTTTTGTGTGAAATCTTATTTTTCATAAGTGGTCATCCCTTAGGTTTTCTTAAGACCGGCACTAACGTGGATTGAGAACGGTACTATCAGAGGTCGGTAGTACCGGTGCTTAGTGGTCGGTAGCTTTATTTCAGAGAATGTGTTGTTGCTTGATTTTGGAGGTCGACACTATCGCAGGTGGAGGCTGGTACTACCGCTTGGGCAGCAGTACCGCTCCTACATGGGCGATAGTACCGAGTTTCCTGTGCAACAGCTGGTTTTCTAGCCGTTGGCCTGGAGGCTGTTACTACAGGTCCTACATGGGCGGTAGTACCAAAAAAAGCTGTTTTTTGCCCGATTTTCCCTCCAATAACTAGTTGTGTGTGTGTGGGGGGGGCTATAAAAGGATGCCAAGGGCTGGCATTAGTGTTTGCTGAGTTTTTGAAACACTTTGGTGGTGTTGTGCATGTGTTGCATTCTCCAATTTGGTTTTTGACCAAAAGTGAGCTTTTAATTGCATGTGTTGCAATTAGAAGAGGATTGAGAGTCTCTTGTGCATGTGTTGCACTTGAGGATTCTTGTGCATGTTTTGCACTTAGAGATCACCATTGTGCATGTGTTGCATTTGGTGAGGTTCAAGCTAGAGGTCTTGACGTGTAACTCTTAGTGCTTGCCGACACCTAGATAGCGTGTGGAGGCATCGTGCATAGTCTACTTTTCAACAGAGGTTGTGAGAAGCCATGGCGAATTTGTGAAGGTCAGAGCTCGCCCAATGGAAGGGGGGAAGAGCTACCACTATGGGATTTGAGGTGGGTGCTCAATTTGTGGAGCTAATCCAAAGTGGTTTGGGCTTACCTCAACGTGGATTAGGGGAGACCGGCAAGTCTCTGAACACCACAGTAAAAAGTATTGTCTTCTTGTGGTTTGCATTATATTCTTTATTTACAGTCAAGCAATTTATATTCATTGTATTATTATTGATTGCTTGTCTCTAGAATTGGAAACTAGTGTTAGAGACTTAGAATATTGGTGCACTTAGTGAGCCTAGTATATTTAGGCCTTTAATTATCAAAACCTAAGTTTATCGTTTTTGCATTATTTATTGTTTAGGTTTTGACATAAGGATAATTAGGGCATGCTAATCATAGAGAATTTTGTAAAGTCGCCTATTCACCCCCCTCCGGTCGGCATCCTCCACTTAAGACCTGAGCCATCGCCTCGCCGCGCCATCGGTCAAGCCACCGCTCGCGCCACGTCAGCCCCGCTCGGCAGCACCCAACCGCAGACTACTTCGTCGGGTCACACAACCATCACCTCTTCCACCGAGGTGTCGCCATACACTTTGGCCGTCATCTCCTCTTCCTCGAGCTTCTATCGACTACATCCTGAGGCCACCTCTGTTGTGTCGCCGTACTGCCATCGTCCTCCTCGAGGAACTATCAGCTCCTGCGCTGCATAGGCACTGTAGCTGGTCGCATCAGGTGTCGTCCGATGCAATGCTGCTTTCGACGCTGCCGGCTGTGTTTCCATGTGCTGGTCTTGTTGCTACTACTTTCCCACTGCTGATGCACTCGTTGTTAATCTTTACAAGCACTGTCGCCATGCCGTCGATCTGTCGAGCAGTAGCCAACCTCATGCTGTCACTTCTCTGCCCCGACATCCAGTATCACTGCATCTCTCTCTCCCTCTTCTCGAATTTACTTGAACAACCACACATGCGTGATTTAATCGCAAAAATGGAATCCTTGTTTGCTTGTGAGAACCATGGTATGATATGCAAGGCTTGATTTTTCATTTTGGGTGTGATTTGGAGGAGAGAAGGTGGAGGGTGTTTGCTTGTTCTTGGAAGAAATGGAAGAGTGGAGGTAAGGAAAGGGGATGGAGGCAATGATGAGCAGGGTTGACAAAACCGTTTCGAGGTGGAAAATCGAACCCAGCTCGGCTTCGATTTTTCGCGAAAATTAGTCGAAAATCGTCAAAAACCGAAGATTTTCGAAACCGAGCGTTTGAACAAAAAAATTCAAATCAGATTTTAAAAAAAACAAAAAACGATCGGTTTTCTCGAAAACCGATCGACGAGTTGAACCTTTTGAGCGATCGGTTTCTTGAGCGGTTTTCGTCGGTTTTCTCAAAAAACCGCTCGGTTTTCATCGGTTTTCGATCGGTTTTCATCGCATAAATTTTTTCAAAATTTTGAAATTTTTTGAATTGAACCGATTTACCGACCGGTTTATGATTTCGAATCGGCTCGATACGGTCGAAAACCATGATTTTCGACCGGTTTTCGACGGTTTTGCGAACCCTGATGATGAGGCTCTGCCTCTTGACTTGGGAAGAAAGGCTGTTGGCTGGGGAAGGAAGATGGCTTAGGAAGAAAGCCTGAAGTATATGGGGGTGAAAAGGGGGAAGAAGGCAATGAGGAGCTTTTGTCTCATGCCTTTTCTCTTCTTCCTTTAATTTTGTTTTGTGCAGCAAATAGGGAGATGGATGGGGTAAGAAGGATGGGGTTAAGGCTGAGAGTTGGCTCTGGTTTCCAAGATTTGCACCTAAAATCCAATACAATACAATACATGTTAGGACTAATACGCTAAAGAAAACAACGAGTCCAACTACGCTGATATCCGTCTATGATAATTCCCCGACGCTAAATAATTTACCGAGCTTGCTCTAGAAAATTAGCGTGTTGTTACATATCCTCCGTATCATGTGTTTATCTATCATGATTGTTCTTCGGGTATTTTTAATTAGTATTAGAATTGATCTACCGTGATCAGTTTATTATTCAACAAGTCTAACCTGTTCCTTCGAGATATATGATCTAGCTTAGCTTAAGCGTCATGCAAGGTCACAACCAGCTCTGAGAATCATCGAACAATCATATATATGCAATTGCAAGCTCATGTGCAGACAGAAACATGTGACGATGGCAGTGAGATGGCCGGCGTCGACGGCTCGACACCGGTGGTGACCTCCTCGGAACCTCGGCGGTCGACGCCGGGCTTTACCCTACGGCGTCTGCCTTCTCCGCAGCAAAACCCCAGAGACTACTCATTCTTCGTTACTACTGTGCAGTCTACCGGTCGGCTAGGAGTTTGAAATGTAGGGAGGTGTTTCTATGCTTTTCTTTTTAAAAATAGCATAAATATTAAAAGCACGAATGAAGGGTAGATGGTGATTATTTACCTCTTCCCTTGCTTCAAGATTTGTGTAACTTGTATTAGAAAGAAAAGCATAGAAGCACTGCTCTGAAATGTATCTTTGTGTATTGGATTGCTACCTTCTGCTTATGCTTATGCTTCTTTTTCTTTGGCTACTCTGTCCCTTCACCTGTTTATAGGGCTGACAGGCTGAGATTGCTTAGTAGATTGATTACCGGATTATTAAAACTATATACAAAAAAGAAGATACCACGTTCACCTTAGAGGGTACAAAACTACCATGTTAATTAGAGAAAGAGGAAAATCTATACTATTTATTTGGTGGGCTGAAATTTTAGTGGTGTAGATCAATGAGATGTACCGTTGTTGTACGTAGATACAACTATGTTTTCGATGATGAGCATTAGAGTTGAAGAACAAATATAACTACATTTGCAAATATAAATATATATACGGTAGTATCTAGCTACGCAATTGCACAAAAAAATGGCTAGTGGCTACACATAAGGGCGTATAGAGATTGCATGTGTGCTGAGATATGCCTTGAGCCTCCTCTCTGCGTTTTTTTTTTCCTCCCACGCGAGCTATCTTATTGTGAAATTTAGAAGGTCTATTGGGCAACATAACATGTCTCGCATGTGGTAACTTTTTTAACAAAAACTTTGGAACATCTCTCCCGACCCAACCATCAAAATTGAACAATTTATTTTAATAATATTTTGAAAATAACTCCAAACATAATTTATTTCTAAAACTAGCCACTGCTTGCCATGCCACATGTAACACTTTTTTTTTTTAAAGAACGTCCCTTTCCGCCATGCCACCAATATTTGACATGTCAAGTAGGGGTCCCTTTTGGAAAATAAGTTTTGATTAGGATTATTTCTTAAAAACTAGAGTCTATTTGCTTCCAAGTGGTATATCTAAAATGGTTCATTCGTTTAAACCAAAATTAAGCTAAGAGGTATTGATTTGTTTTAACAAGTGGTATCTTTTATTACCTCTATGCAATTTTTTTAAGGTTCACATGGTATTTCAAACTCATCTAGATGAGTTTCCCTCTTTAAACTCAATTGTAAGTTCAATCTCTCAATGACTCTCTGTGTGAGATGCTTTGTAAATTGAAATATATGAAGATGAGAATTCCAAAATTGAGCATTGTTTGCTAAAAGAAAATATTTTACAATGCTTATTTTATTAGTGGTTCTTCAAGCAATGCCTGGTGAGATCATTTTCAATTGTATCTTCCTTTCTCAAGTGGTATTGATTTTATTTTTAAAAGTTTGAAAATCATTATTCAAAAGGTTTATTGAAAATTTTAATCATTTTTTAATGGATTCCTCTTTTAAGCCCTATTAGGCAATAATGGACTCTTCAGGTTGTCATGATGCAATTGTTGAAATGCCTAATAAAATGAGGATTATTATTTGAAACACATTCAACTAACATTTCAAGTGTGTTTCAAACAATCTTTTTCGTGCTTAACTCTAAATATGGCCTCTTTTCAAGTGGTTTACTCTTTTTGGCCATATTTCAAATGTTTGCAAATTTATTGATTTTCATTTAAAATCATTTAAAAATTTTAAACCAAAATTCCTTGCAAAGTATTTTATGACCTAAATTCGATTATTTCTCTTGCCAAGAATACTCTTTCATTTGGCACTCGATCTTTCAAGTGGTATCTTTGATACTAAAAAGACCTCATTTTGGATTGGTTTTTCATTTTTGGTGTTTAATGCCAAAAGAGGGAGAATTTGTAAGTGCTTAATTCCCTAATTTGTAATGTATATTTAAAGGGGGAGAATTTGTGTGATTGTATGAGAGCTTAATCCCCTTATTTGCATGAAACGAGTCTTCTTGGGTTTAGGGGGGGGGATTTATTGGTTAAGGGGAAATAATTTTATGGGAGAACTTTTGTGAAGAAGATTCCCTACTCTGTGTTTAATTGTTCTATTTGTCAAAAGGGGGTGTTTTATTTTAATGCCAAAGGGGGGGATTCAAAATTTAAAAATTTTATTGTGTTATTCAATTTTTATCTTAAAAACTCCTCATGCATTGTTCTTCATCCAAATGCATAATTATTATAGGATTTATCATCAATCACCAAAAAGGGGGAGATTGTAGTTCAAGCTCTGTTTAGTTTTGGTGATTGCTTTTAGATTAATGCTTAGTCATTGTATAATGATAAATCTAATCATTATGAGACTAACATGATTACTAATCTTTACTAGTATATTGCCCGTGCTAACGCTACGGCGATATTTGGTAATACAATTCAAATAAGCAAAAGGTGTTATATGTTTTTTTGGTAATAAAGTGTAGTAAGATGTGCACAATGTAACCATTTGAATTACATATACATCTGTAACAGACAAATAAGTATTGCTGGGAATCGCACGCACCAATATTTGGGCCCTTTGGATAAAGCTAACGAATGCCTTGATCCTCCGAACTTAGCAGCACCACATCTATATAGAGAGCAGATAGCAATAGTTAGTTAGTATAACAGAAGCAATAACACACTATAGAGAAGAGTACGAACAACACAGCTTGATAGTGATGGTCTAAAGGTGCCTGATAAACTGATGTACATGAAGCTGCTGAACACAGCTTGTACAGATTTACAGATTTTGTTCTTCGTGTCTTTAAGAGCAGCAGCAACAAGGGTGGGTCTTTAAACGAAAGCACTTCGTGATATTAGCTGACAAGTCCTTCAAATCCAGTGGTGTCAATGCAACCACTATTCAAAGAAAACAGTACCTTACAAAGCGACGCAAGCATGCAACATAAACTTACTGGCCGAACTTCTTAAAGAAATCTCTGCAGCTTGACGCTGTGCTTCTTTCCTTGTCCTACCAATTCCCTCACCTACGGCGATATATCCTAGAACAAGGAAATATCGCCGTAGCGTTAGCACAAGGTCTAAGGGGAATACTGGACATTAATCCTACAATATTCAGGTCATCTTATCAGAGTGCCTTGTAGGCTGTAGCCTGAAGCACGAATTTTTCCAAGTTGATCAGATGCTTGTGCAGTTATGCTGCAGAAGTGGTCAACTTATCCAAGAAGTCGTTGAAAACCGACATCAGACAAATGATCTCTGAATAATTTGACTGCACAAACTGCAGATGTGTTAAACAACTTTTTTTTATGATTCAGGGAATTACATTAAAATGGTGAAGCGGTATTCTTAGCCACAGAAACACAAAAAACAAAAAGAAAAGAACAACAACTACATCCATGTATCAAAGGAGATTCAAACATATGTCTATGAAAGCAACACCAGAACTATTTCACAGGTAGAATGTATATTGTCAACAGATTTTCACACGTCAGCTAGTTAAGACAGTTGTAATATAATCTTGTCCAAATAATGCCTGGATCACATGCGGTTGAAACAAGTGGATGCTGCTAACAGTATATCCTGCAAGCATTGCAACATTGCTATGTAACAACCACGATATTCTGCCCAACTGTTTAACCTCCTATTTCTGACTTTTTACCCAACATGATAATCTCAAATAGTTGATCACAGATGAACCAGAAGAATATATGTGCTAGTGCTTGTCTCATGCTAAGTTTTCTAACTATTATTCGATAACGGAATTGTCTGCTTAATTGAGGGAGTAATGGTGGTACCAAGGTCATATTGAATATAATCCAGAGAATGGTAAAAACTCCAGTTTAATGGTCAAATCAGACAGTAAAGCTTTGGATCAGTGACAATATCTCAACGCTTGTCATGTTTTATTAATGTTTCCATAAACTTATAACAGCATACAGGCAATACCAAATGTTAATAAAATCAAAATGGGGAGAAACTTTTGCTGTATTTTAATCAATATCAGAGCCACTGCTCCATTTTAACTGTTCGCATTCAGTGCAATGTACATATTTGTATTATATTATAGGAGTTCCTTCTAATACAAGTATATTCTGTCATTGGTGATGCACAAGCAGTTAATTTCCAAACAACATAATGTAACAATCACAAGAATCTCATGTGTACCCTTTTGTTTTGAGCAGAAAAGAACATCAGATAGAGTTCAAAATATCAACATGGCTACCTATGAATCAGAAAGTTGGTATTCACCAACATGTAACTTGTATGTTCAGCGACAACTGTAAAATACGGTATTGACGGTATCTACAGAGTTCATTGATGAAACTTGATTTAGCGGTGACCGCAGAAGAATTGGTGGCTTCTTATCTGGCACCAATATCAAGGGTGAAGTCCTATCAAGAAATTCACAGGAGAAAATGAGAAATTCACAGGGGAAAGTAAACGCAGAGCAAAGAAAGCGGCATCTGGAGAAGCACCTTCCCCTACAAGATGTAGATTTTCGAAACGAGAAACGCAAGTCAATATATGCTCCCATGCTTCTTGCAAGTAATTTCCGTTTTCATCTGCGATTAACAGAATTGCCTGTGAAGCAATCCACAAGAACAAAATAATGTGAGAATGGAAAAATATTTTTATTATTATGTTCAAACTGAGATATAGCAAACTGCAATTAGCAGTAGCACCATGGCATATGCTTGTAATAACAAAGCACGCAATAGAAATATTCAAATGACAAACCAAATAGGATTAAGGATAGATACCTCTGGACAGTAACTTCTAATTTCCCAGCCATTCAGAATAATGGTCACAATGGCAAAGATACCAAATTTTCAGTACATGCAAGAAGCAAACATAGCAGCTCTAACTGACAAACAGGGATGATCTCCTCAGAACATCAATACATCCAGCTATTACAAAGTACTTTACCAACATTTAACACGGAACCATCTAAGGCATAAATCAGCTACATCTAAGCAAATTTCTGAGTATCGTTGTTTCACTTAATAATTTTAGTTATCTTTTCCAACAATTACTAATAATAGAGGTATTTTTTCATGCCAGCAATACCAGCTGAGCACTACAAATTTAACATTTACATCATAATAAGTAGAACAAACCTTAATGGCTTCAATATTTTTCTGTTTGATATCCACAGCAGAGTGAAATGATGTAAACTTGGCGAGCGAAGTGACAAATGCATCCCTTTGGGTCTTCATCGACATAGCTACAGTGACATGGATTGCGCAGCGAAATTCCTCAAGGCACTGGGATATAACAATCTCGTCGGCACTCTGGTCAAGTGGAACACTGAAGGCAGCAAGCATAGGAGCCCAGCAAACCTCGACCATGAACTTCAATACTACTACATACATTCTTTGGATAAAATACTGACCTAAATCATCCAAAAAATTTCCCAGATAAATTGTTTATGATGAAATAAACTAACAAAAATAATACAATTGCATAAACCAATGATCAACAAAAATAAAAATGATCAAGTAAAACATGCAACACAGATCAGAATTCACGCGGCTCTGTATACACCACACGGATTAGAATTCAGAACCCTCGCAAAAAAAAAAACAGCAGATCAACTTTTTTAATGTTATCCTGAGATACACCTTTCAAGCCTATACTAAATTGTGGTTGAAGGAGATCATCCTCAACACCACCTCCCACAACAGCATCTCCTAAGCCACTTTCAAGAAGAATCCTTCTAAGTGGTGAAGCAGGAGTCCCAAGCAAAAGGTGATCCAGGAAATTAATGCACACCATATATTTCTTTTTCAAATCACCTTCTTGACCAGTAGGGTATTTCTCTATGATTCTCACTGGTTCTTTGAATAGCCTCTGTGGCCAAACCTTCGATTCGTTAGGAGCAGGGCTGGCTAGAAGAAGAGGGGCACGAGAGGAAAATTTTTAAGAGCGTTCAAAAGGGGGATATTTGGTAATACAATTCAAATAAGCACAAAGTATTCTCAGGGAAAAGTGCCTGCAGAAAGTTCAAAATTGTTAGGCACTTCTACTCGTAGCTGGCATATAAAATGAAAAATCTTTGGAATCTGATCAGAACAGCACAAACTACAAAGGAGTATTCAAGGATAGGACTATAAGCACAAAGTAATAAACCAGGAAGCATCTATGAAAGAAGCATAGACTAAAAATAATTGAAACTACATTTTGCTAATGTGCTGAAGTCTAAAATAAACCCAGTTTAAACCAGAAAGCAGAATGAATACAGGTGGAAATGCAAAAGCCTGGACCCTGGACCCTGGTGCATATAAATGCTTAGGCGGGCAGTTCATTAGAAAAGGGACCAGAATTTATCAATCAATAAGTCTGGATTTAGTCCTAGACTCGTAATTTATAATGACCATACAGAGGATTAACCAAGATTCAACTAATTTATAATGTTGAAGTTCATCTCAGCAATAGATGTTTTGAGAAGGTTCTGATCATGTTAGGATACCAACAAGGAGATCTGAGGGCACTATCATGCAAAGGATGATAAGAAACATATCACAATCTCCTAATGAACCCAAACCCCACAGATTGAAAAACTGAAATGGAATAAATAGTTTACCTGTTGAGATACACGGCCCATTAAGTTATCAGGTTGAGAGTAAACTCCTTTCATCTCATTGAAGACAACACCTACATTTGCATGTAAAAGGATTGCATTCAGTTACTTTCTGAAGGATCCGCCTAGCTCACATATAAATGTGCTTGTTCCATCAGAATGAGTAATCAAACCTTTGTAGGATATCTCTTCTTCAGGATTGTCAAGTGTGTAATGCCAACCTTCCTGTTGGAATGTTTGGAAGTCCTCAACACATCTAGGGAAAAAGACATCATCAAGGTATACATCAACCAAGTTATAGAAATCCTGCAAAACAACAACAAGAATGGTGATAATGCCTACAAAAAGAATCACAGAACAAATAACTGAAGCAAATTTGTGACTATTAGGTATCACCTTCGTGTTTGTATCGGACGCATCGGGGAGGGATAGGAAGAGGAGTTGGAGGCGTCTGTGGTTGTGAGGATGGCAGGGAGCATGCAAGCGGCGGAGGCGGCGGGTCGGCTCAGCGCGCTACTGTGGCTGCTCGGGCTGCGGCGGCTCCTCGCCGTGCTCCAGGCTGTGGCCCTGCTCCTGCTCCTCCCCTTTCGATGGTGCGCGCGGCCGGCGGCCTTGGCGGTGGACACCGTGGACGCGTCTGCGTCCGAGGTGAGCGGGAAGAAGGGGAAGGCCGTTGTGCTGCGGGTGCCGGCTGGGTCCCCCATGGCCACCGTGCGGAGGCAGGTGTTGGTGCGCCGGGAGAAAGGAAATTAAGTCGAATGCGACGCGGCCTGCTTCGCCTCGCGACGTCGGATGAAGCGGTTCTCCTCGGGGGGCCTATCCACCGGTTGCTGCATCTGCGGGACGCCGCGGCCGCCGCCAGAGGTACGGAGCGTACGCGGCGGTTTGGAGGACGAGACGCCGGGAGTCAGCGGCTCCGGATCGGAGGGGGGAGGTATGTCATCGAAGCGCTTGGTAAAGGTCGGTTGCTTCGGGACATCTTGACCGGACGATCCACGACCGCGACCAAAATAACGAATCGAACTGAGACGTACCTCGCCTCCCGCGCGGACGACGAAGCTGCGGGTCCTGGCCTCCCGCGCGGATGACGAAGCTACGGCAGGTCGTCGAAGGGGCCTCACGGCAGCGCGGGGAGGCGACAGGGTCTGCGGCGGCCCGGCGAGCTCATGCACATGGCGTCGCCGATGGAGTCGCGAGGGACGAGGGGCACGATTTGGGAGCCACGTGGGGATCGGGGGCGGCGATTGGGGGCGTGCGATTGGGGGCGTATTGGGGCCACACGACGATTGGGGGCGTGCAATCTAAGGTATGCACTCATATTCACTCTATTATCTTATTGCATATGTTGGATTCAAGTTAAAGAATAAATTCTTCCATTGCTTATACCTTCAAGATGTGCATTATGTTTCCAATTCCATATATTACATAGATGCATATATCTAGGGGGAATTCATCCTTTAACTTGATGTTTCAATAGTTTTGATATAATTCATCTTGATATATCAAGGATCATTACATTGAAACAAACCCTCGGAGCATATATAACTTGTGTAGTTGTAGTATACTCATACCGATATAGGATAAACTCAAATGCAATCTAAAACTGACTATGTACATATTGATTCAAAGTTCAATTATTTATATGTACATATTTAATAAACTTTATTCTATAGTTGATGGTCTCAATTGTATTGATCCCTTTCCACCACTCCAATATATTGGATCATTACTAACCATCAAATTGAGTATATGAAACTTGATTAGTTATATATACTCATATAAATTTAAATACAATTTAAATTAAGTTCAGTTGTCTTTTAATCAGAAAAGAACTCTTCATCATTTGTTGATGGTGTTCTTTTGATTGATTTAGGACAAACGGAAAGTACTTAGTTGCATCAATGTATTCAAAACACAATTATTCATTCAAATTAATTTGAGTTGTGGTCTATAAGCAAAGGGTTAGATCCAAGGATCTTGAGAGCAACTATTATGTGTTAATGGTGTGTATTGATGATTGGGACAATCGGGTTTGTTGGACTAATTATTTTCAATGAGTTGTGGATATAGGATTAGTTCAACGATGATAAAAACTTGGATGGCATCATGTGTTGATAGCCATCAAGTCAAAATTCAGGAAGAGAGATGCCATCATGTGTTGATGGGCATTATGGAGAGATCCCGAAGAGAAGAAAGAAGTTTATCATGTGTTGATGAACCAGAAGAAAATATGCGGACTTGGAGAAAGGATGAAAGTCATCATGAAAGCTTCAAGTAATTGCGAAAAGGTAAATGTATAACTACATAGGCTAAGAATGTGTTTATAGTCTTTTTATCGGTCTCGGTGTTTAGTTAAAAGACCGGGTTTCTAGTTAGATTGCCGTACTATTAAGAAGGGTTGAGTCATTTAGCTTGAGTTTCATCATATGTTGATGAACTTAATCCGGTTCGCTCTAGCTTAAGTCTTCAAACGCTATGATAAAAAGTATTGTATCTTTTTATGGTTTGCATTATATTCTTTATTTACATTGAAGCAATTGTAAAAAAAAATTAGCTAGCTTGTTGGCTACACATAAGGGCGTATATTAACTTATACTATAAGGGAATGAATACGTGAGCCCTCAGCTACGCCACGTCGGCATTTTGCGCGAAGAAAACCCGCTCGTTTTTCATATTTGCGTCGAGGCCCCCGTTGCGCAGCCGTCGATCTTCTCGGTTTGTCTCCATCCGTCTGCCCACGTGTCCAGCCTTGACTAGATTGCATGTGTGCTGAGATATGTCTTGAGCCTTCTCTCTGCGTTTTTTTCCCTCCCACGCGAGCTATCTTATTGTGAAATTTAGAAGGTCCATTGGACAACGTAACATGTCTCACATGTGGTAACTTTTTTAACAAAAACTTTGGAACATCTCTCCCGACCCAACCACCAAAATTGAACATTACTTTAAAAATAATATTTAGAAAATAGCTTCAACCATAATTTATTTCCAAAACTACCCAATGCTTGCAATGCCACGCGTAACACTTACTTTTAAAAAAAATGAACCCTTTTCGCCATGCCACCAATATTTGGCTCTCAATGGGGTCCTTTTTGGAAAATAAGTTTTGGTTAGAATTATTTCTTAAAAACTAAAGTAAATTCACAAAATTACATGTTTTTTTACAAACTATTAGAAAATTACACGTTTTAGCTCCTATTTCATAAAACTATAGGTTTTAGAGAACTTATGTCACAAAACTATATGTTTTAGAACTATCCTTTTCTTGTAACAGGTCTGACAGGGCGGATCCACATGGGCAGCGTCATACACCCTCATTTCCTATTTTCACTTGCGCATGAGGTTACCATGTGGGGCCACACTGTCGAACCTTTTACAAAAAATGCTTAATTATAAAATCTATAATTTCGTAATACAAGTTCTGCTAAAAGTTGTAGTTTTGTAAAATAAAAACTAAAACCTATAGTTTTTTTTGATAACTTATATAATAAATCTGTAATTTTATATAATTTACTTTAAAAATATTTAAAAACATTTATTAAAAATCATCGCTGTAGTGCGGGCAGCCACCCTTAAAAGGACAATTCATGCTGTTTGCTGGTGGTGTTAGTTCTATGAGGTTACCATGCGGAGCCACACTGTCATATTGGTTACAAAAAAATGATTAATTATAAAACCTATAAATTTGTGATACAAATTCTCTTAAAACCTATAGTTTTGTGAAATAGAAATTAAATTCTGTAGTTTTTTGGTAGCTTGTACAATAAACATGCAATTTTACATAATTTACTCCAAAACTATTTAAAAATATTTATTAAAAAAATCGTCGCTGTAGTGCGGACAGCCACCCATACTGGCGGGAAATCCATGCCCATTTATTCGTGCAAGAAAAAAAGGAACACATCATGAAGGTACAACAATAGGATTTTCTGAAGAGAAGAGAAGGACATACAATAGTAGGATATGGTGGTGGTCGTTAAATGGGACAGGGATTCCCTGCAGTACTAACTGCACGAGATCTATGTTCGATTGAATGCAATGGTGCTTTCCTTCCACATCATGATCTTTAGTTATCAAACAAATAAAAAAAAGGATAAATCTTTAGTTACCCACCCGAACGAACGAGTGAAGGCTCGGTTGGTTTGCTTCACTGGTGTGAAAGTAGTCCACCAGGGATCGAGTCCCGGACTCGTCCGAGTGCGCACGGGGTTAGGTGAAGCGCGTGTGTGGGTGGGTGTGCGTTTGTAGCTCGACTATTGTTATTTTTCTTCTATAGTGAATGTCAGAACTCTTGGCCAATTTTTTTTTTTAAAAGGAAACAATTCACACTGTTTGCCGGTTTCCCCGTATTGTTCGTGCAGTCAGGACTCAGGAGCACTAGTCCTGTGTATCCTCTCTGTACTAGTCCTATGTGTATCCTCTCTGTCACGGCCAAAAGCAAAGCAGAACGCGGGTAGTTCCTACATAGTACACTCATAAATACTATTATCAAATTAATCATCACATTTGTATTTCGCAAATAGAAGTAACACCATTGTTCTGCTTAGCTTTGTGTACGATGATTAATAGAAAATAATATTTATGTTAGCGGAAGATCAATGTACTGTATGGATTTGCTTTATTTGTAACGGGAGAGGCAACGTAGGTGTAAAGATGCAGCGCAAGTATGTGCGACAAACATTGCAGGTCAGGAGAATCTGCGCATGAGGCATGTAGCCTAGGCGCAGCATGCGAGGGTCACAGGTGCGACGAGATGGGACACAAAGAGATATACGTGGATGAACGATGTAGTGTAGAGGCCAGCAGACTGTGCATCGAGTAAGCTATGTGAGAGCGGCGGTGGGCCATGAGCGAGTAATTCACGTGAGAACTGCAGGTGGGTTATTCGTGTGCATGTGTGAGTTTTGTGTGTATGCATGCATTAGATCATGTGTAATTGGGTGGTTAGGTGGATATGCATATATGTATTTGATTAGAGATAAGAGGTTAGGATTAAGACTTGTGACTCTAGGAGGTAACGCATGACAAAGCGAAAAAGATAACCAGCAGAGCAATGAGAAAATGAAGCCAGAGAGGCAGCGGCTGCAAAGAAAGGGGATGTGTGCCTGCAGTACTACGGCGGGCGTGAGGTGCCACCATGGTTTGAAAAATCAATGGAAATCGCTTGAAAATTATGATTTTCGACCGTATCGATCCAGCTCAATAAACGGAATCAATCGATAAACCGCTCTAATTCAAATTTAAATTAAAAACAGGAAATTTGGGAACATTTATCCAAAAGTTCCCTAAAATTAGTATTAATAGCGTTTTGACATCTACCATAAAATTGGGGAAAACTTTTTTGATAAAATTTTCTTGAAATTTTTTTTTTTCTAAATTCTGCTGAGTGTGCCTATTTTTGATGTAAACCGGTCAAAATTAGAAAAAAATCGAAAACCGATCGATTTTTTCGCCGTTATTTGACCACCGAGTTCAAAAGTTTGACTTTAAATTTCGTTCGGTTTCTATCAATTTTCGACGAAAATCGATATCGTTGGGAGCTATTTTTGAGCTCGATTCGGTAACGTAAACACTGGGTGCCACCACTGTGGTTCTGCACGGTGAGAACGCATGCACTGCACAATCAAAGACATAAGAGATCAGAAAAAGGAGGAGAGAAGAGAGAGAAAATAAAAGAGGAGAGAGAAGAAAAAAAAGAAGAAAGATCGAAAATTTTTTGGAAGATTGTTTCAGGTTGTGCTTCTATGTAAAGGAATCCTTGTGCATGTCTTTTTGAGGAAAATCAGTGAGTATGAATTCGGATCTACTGATTATTATTTGCGTATAATTACTTTTTAGTTTGCATATTTAATCTAGTTTTCTTTCATGGTCTTGGGTTGATTTTTTAAGTTGGACATTATTTTAATAATTTCTATAATTAATAAAAACAGGAAAAAAAATAGATTTAGATGTTAATTTGCACCGTTTCAGCCTCTATCCTTGAACTAGCGTCGATCGTGAAAACGGTGGAAAATACAGGCACTAAAGTATATTCTTGATTAATATGATTCTGCTCTAATCCATTCACGGATGCCTAACAATTTAATGGGGTCAATGGAAGTAGATGCCATTTAGACGAATTTTTTTTATAAATAATCATTTTTTATTCGGATATTACAAAAATATACCTACATTTTTTTTTTGCAAAAATGAACTCTTTTCGCGCCACGTTATCGCGAAATAGGGGGCATCGTGACACGTCATCGCGAAATGGGGATGTTCACGCCAGCGTGGAGCGAAATGGGCCGGGCGGCGCCACGTGGCGGGGACGGGCGGGCGTCGCGCCACCGTGGAGCGAAATGGGCTTGTGGCGCCACGTGGCGGGGGAAGGGGTGGCTTCGCGCCACGGTGGTGCGATGGGCAGGCCAGGCACGCGACGGGCAGGGGTAGGGGCTGCGCACCGGTTCTGCCGGCTGTCCAAGCACGAAAAAAGTAAGAAAGAAGAAGAAAAAGAAAAAAAAGGAAAAAAGAAAAAAAGGAAAGAAGAGGAAAAAAAAGAAAAAAAAGAAATAAGGAAAAAATATTTGAAAATTGATTTAAAATTTTTTTGGTTATGAGTTTTTTTTTCCTAAAAATTTGCGAAAATAAATAAATTAATCACATAAATAATGAAATAATTTTATAAATACTAACCACCATATTCCTCGAAGGATCCCCGGCTCCTCAGCCCCCCACGTCATCTCCCCCACTCTCTCTCCCTTTCTTGCAAAAAACACCCCCGGTTCTTTGAAATTGCGGATAGGTCCTTTGTAATTTTATGTGAGTGTAGAATATTTTTCCCCGTTCGCGTTTAAGTCCTCCGTTCGCCGTTTTACACAAAGAACCTCCCATTAATACGAATTGCGAACTAGCCCTTTCCTACTTATTCGAAATAGCGAACAAGTCCAAAATTATAACAAATTGGTCCCTAGACTTTTCGTTCAGGTCCTTTCTCCGTTTTCCCCGAAAAAAATGTTTTCGTGCTCCGTTTACTCTCCGGAGCATAGGAAAAATGTTTCCGTGGTCTGTTTTTTCTTCGAAAAAAAAACAAAAATATTTCCGCTCACGCTAACGCCGCTTTTCCCGAAAAATATTTTCGTGCTCCGTTTGCTCTCGGAGCATGGGAAAAATGTTTCCGTAGTCTGTTTTTTCTCCGAAAAAAAAACAAAAATTTTTTCCGCTCACGCGGCGCAGCGCTTTTCGGAAAAAATACTTTCGTGGGTCCGCTTGCTCTCGGAGCATGGGAAAAATGTTTTCGTGATCTTTTTTCTCCAAATTTTTTCCATTCATGCTACATAAATATTTTCGTGATCCGTTTGCTCTCCGGAGCATGGGAAAAATGTTTCCGTGGTCTGTTTTTTCTCCGAAAAAAAAACAAAAAAATTTCCCATTCACGTGCGCGACGTTTTTCCCGGAAAAAATACTTTCGTGGTCCGTTTGCTCTCCGGAGCATGGGAAAAATGTTTTCGTGATCTGTTTTTTCTCCGAAAAAAAATATATTTTCCATTCACGCGCGCGGCGTGCGCCGCGCTTGCGTTTCTAGTTTATATTAAGATGTAAGGATTAAGATTATATGATAAAAACAACTATGCCCTATCTATATATAGCGAAACTTGATTTAAACAACTGTGGCCACGGCAGCAATAGCGTCGTTATACAGCGGCCGTTATTTGCCCACGATAGGCATTTTATTTGCCAGCGACGATCGTCTTGTGGCCGTGCCGTGGCAATAAAATGCCTATCGTGGCAGCGAAAACAGGCAATAGACTACCATAATGCGCATAATTTATAAAATTATGTGTAGATAATTTTGTATATGCGCAAATAATACGTAAAAAGAAATCTACCATATTTTTGTACCAACATTATTTGCGCATATACAAAATTATGGACTACCAGTACCAATATTATTTGCGCATATACAAAATTATCTACACATAATTTTATAAATTATGCGTAAAACAAAATTATTTAGTTACTACGTTTTTTAGGCTACTCTAAACGTTTTCTAAGACTATCTATATTTTTCCTACGTATATATCAATTATACCGATGAAAAAACAATTATAAAAATTACTGACTGACGAACAAGAACGAACGACGAACAAGCACGAAAAAATATTTTCTCTTCCTTTTCTTCCTCTCCTCCCTCTTTTCTTTTTATTCTTCTCCTCCTGTTTCTTCTTCTTCTTCTTTCTTTTCTTCTTTTTCTTCTCTTCTTTCCCCTGCGCGTCGCGCGCCCTGCCTGCCCATCGCGCCACGGTGGCGCGAAGCCACCCCGTCCCCCACCACGTGGCGTCGTCTGGTCCATTTCGCTCCACGCTGGCGCGAAGCTCTCCATTTCGCGATGACGTGTCGCGATGCCCCCTATTTCGCGATGATGTGGCGCAAAAAGAGATCATTTTTGCACAAAAAAATGTAGGTATATTTTTGTAATATCCGAATAAAAAATAATTATTTATAAAAAAATTCATAAACAAGCATGAGATGCAGGGGCGTATCTACAGGGTATGCCGGGTGGGCCACGGCATACCCTGCAGATTCGGTCCAATATAGTCCATACAATCAATTTCCGTTATTATCTTATTCATTCAACTTGTGAAGGTCATAGCTTTAGATCCGTATATCCGATTGAGTTGATTCTTGTTGTGTTAGTTTCACAGTTGAATCTAGTTTCTACAGTTAAAATTTCACATCAATCCAACGGTTGGATCTTCAGGAATTATTATTTTGGTTAACATATGTCAATCTGTTTTTGCTGAAACCGAAGCAATTTTTTATAATTTGTTTAGGGGTGTTGAGAGGGTATTTTCTGCAATGAGTTTAGTCAAAAATAAGTAGAGAAATAAGATAGGTGATAATTTTTTGGATGATTGTCTAGTCACATTTATTGAGCAAGATATTTTCTTCTATGTTGATGAAAATGATATAATCAAGAGTTTGATGGCTATTAGAAGGCAGAGGCAAGATAAGAAGGACAAGAAGTAGTATTGTATTTTTTGAACTATTGTAGGTGTGTAAACTTCTTTTATGCATATTTCATATTTAGAATGTTCGAACTATTTATATTGTAATTTATACTTATATTATCATGTTTCTAATTATTTTATTTTATAATTGTATACTGAATTTCTCGATAATATTTGTAGTTGTTTACCGAATTGTTCATTGGATTTTACCAAATTGTATATTACAGTATTAGGTTGGCATACCCTAACTTAAAATCCTAGATCCGTCACTGATGAGATGGCAGCGTTCATGAAGAAAAATTGCAACCGTGGATTAGTAGACAAATACAGCCACACACAAAGCAGAGAACCAAGCGGTTAACTGCGTCACGTCGAATCAACCAGCTTATTGATGTTGGAATTCATAAGTGTGCACAAATTACATTTTCAAGTAACAATATTGTGAGGTGTGCAAAATACCACTCATAGTTATTAGAAACGCGTTCATCCAAATCGCTGGAAGTGATTTGGATTCACTGTTCGATACTTTTTGTTCTAATTTTCATTGAGAATATAGACCCATACCTTTAGCCTGTTTGTTTGGATTCGATTAATTTGATTCAAGATTCACGAGGCTTTACAGCAAATCCGAGAACCATGATACTACTAATCCATTTACTAGTTTCGTAAAAAAAGAATCCTCAATCATGCCGAACAATTCTCCTCTTCACTGGTTCTTCTGTTACTCCCACAGCTTCTTCGCTAGCTCTACATCTTCTGCCAATGGGAAGGGGTGGCCTCGTTGCAATTTTCGAAGTATTTTTCAGACGCATCTTTTACATTAGATGTGTCTCATAGGCAGGTCCACATGGGCAACATCACACACCCATATTTTCTGTTTTCACTCGCATACGAGGTTACCATATAGGGTCACACTGTTAGACTGGTTACATAAAACCTATAAGTTTGTGATACAATTTCTCTTAAAACCTATAGTTTTGTAAAATAGAAGCTAAATTTTGTAGTTTTTTAATAGCTTGTACAATAAACATGCAACTTTATATAATTTAATCCAAAACTATTTAAAAATATTTATTAAAAAAATCGTCGCTGTAGTGCGGGCAGCCACCCATACCAAGGTTCCAAATCCCGGCGAAATTCCAGAAATTTTGGCCAAGATTTCATATTTCGGACCATCCCGAGATCCTAAATCTCGGCCAAATAAAAAAAATTTAAATTTTTTTTGAAAAAATTCAAAGCTTGGCGAGATCTCGGTGATTTCGGCCGAGATTTCAGTGATCTCAGCCAAAATCTCGGGTAATTAAATCGGATTTCATTTTTTGTTGATAGGATTTGATTGGATTTTAGGTCAAAACTATCTACAAAAAGTTTTAAAAATTTTGGACGTATTTTGGACCATTTTTTTAAAAGTTTAAAAATTGATCTTCGGATACTCAATCTGCTACGCATGGTATATATATTTCTACATGCATGCTTCTTGTTGAGTTGTAGCTTGGGAGGCATCATAGCTTGTCATATTTTCTCTTTCTATAGGTTAGTTATTGTGAAAATGATGTGGACTGCAGACGCCTACTACAACTGATTCACTTTGGAGAGATGTTTGATCCTTCACATTGTGCAAAAACATGTGATAATTGCTTGAAAAAAATGATATGGATTGAGAAAGATGTGACCATGATTGCTAGGTAGTTCGTAAGTGGACAGCTACGCTCCTCCTCCAAAACACACAAACATCCATCTCTGTGTGAATCTAAATTCTTATCTTGTTGCTCTTTAGGTCGAGTTGATCATGATGACTATGCAGACATGTTCAACTTCTCATATTCTTGAAGTTTACAGAGTTTTCAGTCAGCCAAAATGTATACATTATGCTAATATTATTATGTTCTGAAGTTTATTATGAGATTACCTCACACCCAGTGGCTACTGCATGTGCAGCAAACCGATATGCCCATGGTTCAGATTGTGCGTCTTGGCTTATTGCTGGAGAAGTCATGGTTTAGTGTAATATGTAATATGTAATATTGGTTTTATCCCATCCACTTGCACTAATTCTTTAGGACCAAAATAAAATCATGTTTAGTGTAATATGTAATATGTAAACCACATGTCCTAATGACATTACCACATGTCCTAATGACATTACCACATGTCTTGTTACATTCGAAAAATCAAAAACAGATTTTACACAAGGCTTTTATCATGACATTATCATTGTTAGATTTTTTAAAAATTTCTCATACTTGATCATCATCTGAAATTTTATGGGAACATTAGTAATGTGTTAGGACAATTCAAAAAAAATTTAAATTTTTTTGATGTATTTTGAACCATTTTTTGGTTAGTTTAATGTGGGCTGAAATCTCGGTGATTTCGGCCGAGATCTCGGATTTCCCGGTTGAAAAAAATCGAATTTAAAATTTGGTTTTTGTATTTCGTTCGAATTTTATCTGAAATTTTCGAATCTCGCTGAGATTTCGGATTTCGCCCACTTCCGAGATTTATATAAAAACGAAATTTGAAATCTTGGCTGTACTAGCTGGGAATCCATGCACAAGAAAAAAAACGAACACATCATGAAGGTACAACAATAGGATTAAGAGAAAGAGAAGGACATACAACAGTAGGATATCATGGAGGTGGTTGAATGCAATGGCGCTTTCCTTGCACATCATGATTTTTAGTTATCAAACAAATAAAAAAACAGGACAATTCACACTGTTTGCTGGTTGTCCCATGTTGTTCATGCAGTCAGGACACTAGTCCTGTGTGTATCCTCTCTGTCACGACAGAAAGCTAAGCGGAACGCTGGTGTCGGAATTTTTTTAAAAATAATATTTTATTAAAAATAAATCACGGTATTAATACGCGGAAAATAAAAATTGCAAAAATAACACCTATTCGCCAAACGGAATGGCGAAATAGCTATTTTCACCGAACGGTACGGCGAAATAGCTATTTTCGCCAAATAGTACGGTGAAATAGTTATTTCCGCTAAACAGTGCGGCGACTACTGCTTAATTATGCAGTTAACAGTCGGCTGTCAGAGTTTAGGGGAAATAAGCTTTTATCGCCGTACCGTATGGTGACAATAGCAATTTTCGTCGTATCTTATGGCGACAACTCTATTTTAGCCATACCGTATGGCGACAACTCTATTTTTGCCAAACGGTTCGCCGATAATACCCTCGTTTCCCGTGGATTTATCGCCTAGCGGTTAACAACGTAATTAGGCATTTGTCGCCGCAGTGTTTGACGAAAATAGCTATTTCACCGTACCGTTCGGCGAAAATAGCTATTTCGCCATACCGTTTGGCGAATATATGTTATTTTTGTAATTTTTGTTTTCCGCGTATTAATACCGCAATACATTTTAAAAAAAGTATTATTTAAAAAAAAATCCTTGGTGTCGTTGTCTCGATCTCCTTTTCATGCATGCCACAATCACACAAAGCTAAGCAGAACAATGGTGTCACTTCTATTTGTGAAATATAAATGTGATGATTAATTTGATAATATTATTTGTGAGTGTACGATAATTAATAGAAAATAATATTTGTGATGGATAAATAACATTTATGTTGGTGGAAGATCAATGTACTATATGGATTTGCTTTATTTGTAACAGGAGATGCAACGTAGGTGTAAAGATGCAGCGCAAGTATGTATGACAAACACTGTAGGTCGGGAGAATCTGCGCATGAGGCACGTAGCCTAGGGCGCAGCATGCGAGGGTTGCAGGTGCGACGAGATGGGACACAAAGAGGTATACATGGATGAAGATGCAGTGTAGAGGCCAGTAGGCCGTGCAACGAGTGAGCCACGTGAGAGCAGCGGTGGGTCATGTGGGAGTAAGTCATGTGAGAACAGCAGGTGAGCCATGCTCGTGCATGTGTGAGTTTTGCATGTATGCATGCATTAGATCATATGTAATTGGGTTAGGTAGATATGCATATATGTATTTGATTAGAGATAAGAGGTTAGGGCTAAGAGAGTATAAAAGGCAAAGACACGCGACTCTAGGAGGTGACACACGGCAAAACGAAAAAGAGAGCCGGCGACGCAAGGAGAAAATAAAGCTAGAGAGGCGGCAGCTACAAAGTAAGGGGATGTGTGGCTGCAGTACTACAATGGGTGTGAGGTGCCACTAGGGTTTGAAAAATTAACGAAAATCGCTTGAAAATTACGATTTTCGACGGTAGCGATCCAGCTTGATAAACAGAATCCGTCGATAAACCGCGCCAATTCAAATTCAAATTAAAATGGGAAAAATGGGAAAATTTATCGAAAATTTTCCTAAAATTAGTATTAATAGTGTTTTTGACATCTACCATAAAATTGGGGAAAACTTTTTTGACAAATTTTCCTAGAATTTTTTTTTTCTAATTTCTGCTGAATGTGCTGATTTTGGATGTAAACCGGTCGAAATCGGTAAAATCGGTCTGTTTTCTATTTTTTTTGCCATTGTTTGACCATCAAGTTCAAAATTTTGATTTTAAATTTTGTTTAATTTCTACCGATTATCGACGAAAATCAATACCGTTGGGTGCGATTTCTGAGCTGGTTTTGGTAACGTAAACACTGGGTGATATCATCGTGGTTCTGCATGGTGAGAACGCATGAAGTGCACAATCAAGGACAGAAGGGATCAGAAAAAGGATGAACGGAAACAGGAGAGAAGAGAGAGAAAACAAAAGAGGTGAGATAAAAAAGAGAAGAAGAAAAATTTGGGAGATTGTTTTAGGTCGTGCTTTTATGTAAAGGAATCTTTGTGTATGTTCTTTGAGGAAAAATCAGTGAGTACGATCTATTGATTATTGTTTGAGTATAATTACTTTCTACTTTGCATGTTTAATCTAGTTTTCTTTCATAGTCTTAAATTGATTATTTTACATTGATTTCTTAAGTTTGATCATTATTTTAATAATTTTTAGAATTAATATAAATAGAAAAATAGATTTAAATATTAATTTGCACCAATTCAGCCTCTGTTGGTGTGCCTCTATCCTTGAACTAGCGTCGATCGCGAAAACGGTGGAAAATACAGGCACTGAAGTATATTCTTGATTAATATGATTCTGCTCTAATCCATTCACGGATGCTTAACAATTTAATGGGGTCAATGGAAGTAGAAAAATTATTAAACAAATACAGCCTGCTTCTTAGAGATAAATCAGCCATACATGCATCTTAACTGCGATATATCCCGTGGGCAGGGAGCTGTTCTGTCTCTGCAAACTAGACACACAAAGCAGAGAAGCAAGCGGTTAACTGCGTCATGTCGAATCAACCAGCTTATTGATGTTCGAATTCATGAGTGTGCACAAATTACATTTTCAATTAACAATATTGTGACGTGTTCAAAGTACCACTTATAGTCATCAGAAATACGGTTCATCCAAATCACAGTACGTGATTCGGATTCACTGTGTGACACTTTTTATTCGAATTTAATTCGTACCCTTAGCCGATTCAGGTTCACGAGTCTAGTTCACGATTCACGGGGCTTTACAGCAAATCCGGTAACCATAGCACTACTAGTCCATTTACTAGTATCGTAAACAAGAACCCTCACTCATGCTGAATAATTGTGTCTCCTCTTCACTAGTTCTTCACTTGTATCCCACAGCTTCTTCGCTAGCTCTACATCTTCTGCCAATGGGGAAGGGGTGGCCTCGCTGCAATCTTCAAAGTATTTTCCAGACACATCTTTTACGTTGTGATGCAATGCTAAGTAACAGGTAGTAGCTGCTCCCTGAAAATAATTCAGTATCTTTCAGGTGGAGTTTTCCCACACTAGATGGAAAGAGGAGCCGAGAGCCAAAACTTCTCACAAGATACAGCTCTTTTACGGTGGATTAAAATCAATATAAATCGTCCATTGCTTTGAATCTAATGGTTAAAATCAATTTAAATCTAGTTATGCTATCACCTATATTATTGGCAGTAGAATTTAGAAATGGGTAGAAGGGTAAAAAATTCTATCATATTATTTGTCCTCTACAGCAAAACACGTCCTGTGATCCTGATGAATGGTAGATGAATGGATAAGAAGCCTCTGAAGATCATCAGGTATTCCGTGAATCCAAAACTGTGAACGATTTAGGAAAAGTCTAAAATACCTCTGATGAATGGATAGAAAAAGCCTAAAGTACCCTTGAGGAATGGATGGTTAGATTTAATTTATACCACCACTATTTACTACTTATGTTATCCATCGTAAAATTTCTCGCAAGACAAGAGTATGTAGACCATGAGCGTCTAGTGGAAAGTGCATAGCTTACCTGGGGTACGGTCTTCAGGAAACGTCTCAACAGAGACAGAGCTGAGCCCAGTAGAACTGCGGACATTCAATTAAACTTTAAATCCTCCTTGTAAGTGAAGAGGAGAGAAGAACAGTTAAAGAGTATTACTGTTATTTCGACCGATGCTGGTGAAGATCACTCCAGGATGCAGGGAGTTTGCAGTTAGATTGCACCCTTCCGCCTGAAATGCCATCAGATTTCCATGACCTGAGAGCCCCATTAAATCGCGCTATTTTTTTTAAAAAGAATCATCAAATGCATTAGCCATCCTTATTCCTTGTCCTCTAACAACACTTTGCCCAGTATAACTTTTTTTTTACTACAGTACATTGTAGATGATCAACTTGCGTTTTGATTACTAGAAACTCAATCAAACAATGGATTAATATGTACGACTCTGAATTCACAAATGATAAAAAGTACATATAATTTTGAAAGTAGAAGTGAGTATGAGAGAGTGTGAACCTGAAAACGCCTGGACAGCTCGTTGGCATGTAGAACATTGGCTAATTTTGAATGAGGGTATGCCAAAAATCGATTGAACCTACAAATTTGAGGCTATGCATGGTGAGAGAAAAACCATAGTTACCGGATTCGCTGTAAACCCCATGAATAGCGAACCGGATTCGTCGAATCCGAACCAGTTTAGGGTACGAGGTTCGTGTTTACAATAGAAATTGGAAGAAACAGTGGCGAACCGTAAACCCGAATCACGTACCACGACTCAGACGAACCGTGTTCCAGTAATTATGAAAAAATCATTGCGCTTTACATGGAGAGAGTTCATGTTAACAAGGAGATGCTACTAACTTTTTCTCATCGCCCATATTCTCCAGATCGAAGTAAGAACCATCACTATATTTATGGCCCATAGAAGACACATTTACAATCCTTCCTTGCACATCCATCTCTTTGGCAGTCACTCTCATCTTATCTAGTAGGAGATTTGTCAGCAAGAAATGCCCTGTTAATTTACAGATCGTAGAATTCAGTAGGAATCAGCGTTAATTATTCGTACGACATCAAATAGTTTGCCACAAAAAGAAAAGAAAAGGAACAGTGCAATTAATGTAAAAGGACTACGGCACACCTCTAGTATAGTTTGCCGATTTTGAAAGTAGAACTAGCTAGTTGAGCTATTTTGAACTACAGGGACTCGAAATTTCATTTACCACAAACTTAAACACAAATAATATTTTTTCTTCTTCTTCTAATGGCTCCCTCCTTGAGCCTTCAAATTAGTAGTTGGCTATTGGTTTAGGCCTCCTTAATTTGCTCTTTTGCTTTCCTTAGCTTTTGCGAATTTCTTCTTAAATAAATTTCATTCGGATTCTCATAACTCAAAAGGATGCATATACATATAGAACAACCCATTGGTAGTCAAACTTCTGAGTGCACAGCATATATACCAACATGATTTATGGCAAACTGCAGCTCAATGCCGTCTTTTGACATCTGGAAAGAGTATAATGTTGTCCCTGCATTATTTCTGCAAGAAAGCATGATAAATCACACCATGTAATAAGCTACTGTGTAGTTACCAATACCAACAGGTTACCAACAACAACATACTGCACTAACTATCGTCGTCATTTCAAACACTTTTTTTTTAAAATACAAAACGGACACACATAATCCACGTACACCACACTTACGTATCACACGCATAAATATATACGTATTCCTTACACATGCTAAGAAATTAATTTAAGGCTCCACAACATCGATCTGGCGTACCACACGCGTATCCCTTACACATGTAAGGAATTAATTTGAGGCTCCACAATATTTAGAGTACGAGAGCGTTGTCCCACTTAACACACATGTGTATGTACCTGTTTAATTAGAGAGGTGCTTCTATGCTCTTTCTTTTTAAAGTTGCACAAATATTAAAGCATGAATGAAAGATAGATGATGATTACTTACCCCTTCGTTTGCTTCAAGATTTGTACAATTTGTATTAGAAGGAAAAGCATAGAATCACTGCTCGTTTAATTATTCCAACGAGACACGACAAGTTTGACCCCAGAGTATGAAACTCTGGTGGGTTATGGGTATGTAGGAAGTTCGACGACTCCCGTTACCAACCGATCGAGCTACGTACGCTCGATCCTCTCTAAACACTAGCTTTTGCGAGTATATATATTCGTCAGTAGTGATTAGTGAAGCGTACATGAGAATGTTGAGAATGTATTTTTGTCAACATAATTTCGTCGGTTTATTTTCGTCGGTTTTCCCCGTATTTTCGTCGGTTTTCCCCGTATTTTCGTCGGTTTTAGACCGACGAAAATAATATGGATTCCTGTAGTGCTGGTGCGACGACACGAAGGATAGTGCGAAGCTGTCGAGGGAGCTCAGATCCATCTCCATGACATGAAGCTTTGAGCTTGGGATTTGGTCCGTGAGCATAAGGCTCTCCTTTGTACTCAGGCCACTCTCCAGTGTTCTTGCCGCTATGATCACCTTTGCACCCCTTCGCGATAGAACCCTAGCCGTCTCTTTTCCGATGCCACTGGTCGCTCCTATATATACATCGGAAAAATGTTTATTTTAGATTACGCTGAGTTGTGTCTGTTTTTGATGTGGTATGAGAATGCTTTTTAAACTGCTGTATCGCTACTTCCAGTTTCTGAATGGAACTGGAACATCAATAGTTGTTTGATGTCCTCTTGATCTAAAACAATGCGGAATGGGATACCATGGTGCCTGGGCACTATGATTTTAAATGCGTTAGTTCAAGCCAAATTCGGATATATTTTTTAAAATTTTCAATTTTAGGGTATATACCCATCTATAAGAATTCAAATGAAACACATACATTTAAAAAAATATACTCGAATTTGAAGATTTGAATGAATTTAGATTACATACTTTGCTGATTTATATGTATGATCAACACATACCTACAATCAAACTATCATCAAAAAAGGAAACTTTAATTTGAATTTCTGTTCAAACTTGTTTGAACTAGTTAGTAAACTAGTTGAACTCAACATCCTAAAAATTTCAGAATTTTTCGCATAAAAATACATATGGAAAATTCTCGTTTTGGATCATGGTGCCCAGGCACCTTGATGTCTCAGGTAATTGTACTATATATACATATGTATATATATATATATGCATGTTTTGGAATGAAAAGGTAACGAATCGATGGAAGACGTACGTAGCCGAGATGAAGGTGAGGGAATGATTAAGGAACCTGTGACGATGGCCGTGAGATGGCTGGCGTCGACGCCGGCGGTGACCTCCTCGGCGGTGGACGCCGGGCCGAATTCCGATGGCCTTTGCTGTCTGCTTGGCAAGTACGACCAGAGCCTCCTACCTCCGGCCATTACTACCAATACACGAAACCAGCTAGCTTCAAGAAGCTTTTCCTTCCTAGCTATTAATAGAGGTGAGATACCGAATAATTTGCAACGCATTAATTGCTCCCCGTCTAAGTGTATAAGATGTATTAAATTTATAAGACGTATCTTATCTATAAATATAAGATATTTTATATTTCTATACAATATTAGCATAATGTTCTCTTTATATGTATCCCTAATAAATATCTATCTTTGCTTTATATTCTCTGCATATTTGCATTAAACATAGTGCTTAGTGATAATAATTAAAAATAATATAGTCATTTTAAATATCTTTTCGATATATATATACTAAGAAGAAATACATCTTATAAATTTAGACCAAAGAAATAAGTTATACCATATGATACGCCGTATCATTTACAATAGATAATTAATTCTACATGAGGTTAGCGAGTTCATATTTTTTTAAGTGTTTTTCAGACCTCGCTCGGTCCCAAGAGGGAGCATGCACTGGCATTGTATTAATTAAAGATGCATCACGATGCAGTACTCCGTGACATCTAGGGATGAAAACGGGTCGGATACGGTCGGATAGTAGGTCATCCCGTATCCTACCCTAATTATTTTTTTCGGATACGGGTACGAATACGGGTAGTGAAAAATCGGGTAGGATACGGATACGGATATCGGGTATTCTGAGCGGGTAGAGAGCGGATACGGATATTATACAAGCGGGTACAATACGGATACTTGGTACTTAGTCGGATAATGCGCCAAACTACCTAGAATCAGCGCCAAATATACAAAATTTGAGGCACTTCAATTGAGCTAAATAAACTTGGAAAAGCGATGTTAGAGTGCATACCACGATTATATGAGGCAAAATTGAAGATAATGACATATAGTATTATGCTCACAACATAAAGAAACAATATAGTCCAACACACATAGTGATATTATGCTCACAACATAAAGAAACAATATAGTCAACACACATAGTGATATTATGCTCACAACATAAAGAAACAATATAGTCAACACACATAAAGAACAATAGTATTATGCTCACAACATAAAGAAACAATATAGTCAACACACATAAAGAACAATAGTATTATGCTCACAACATAAAGAAACAGTTATAGAGAGGCAAAGTTGAAGATAGTGACATATAGTCAACACACATAGTGATAGTTCAAATCATACAAATCAGTCCAACGCATTGACACATAGTCACGCAATACAAAACATAATTGCGAGTTGAATCACAATAGTCAATGCAACACATAATGTTAGTTTTCAAATTACATAAAATAGTTCATGCATGTTTGAAGATCTCAGAAATCGCCTTAGTCCTCCATCTCCGTAGCATTCATAGCATCACTTATGGTTTTAATTTCACTCTCTAAATCTGAAATTAATAGAGAACATATTAGTATCATCAAACTGAGTCACGAAGACATATAATACAAACATAAATGAGAAGACATAGTCAAGAAAAATCGAACCTTGTTCCAAAGCAAGCATCAATCCTTGGTACAAACCAATGCCTCAATAATTTCAGGTTTAAGCCAAGACACGAAATGCATCAACAGCAGCGTCCACTTGAGCTAAATGCCGATTCGAAAACGGCAGTAGAACACTTGCATTGATAACACATCACGAGCAAGGAGTAGAAAGAATAGGAAAAATTTGTCATTTGCCCTTCCACCATGATAGGACATCAAATGGTACATCACTTTCATTGATCTTCACTAGGCCCTCACTCATGTACATCCAACTCGACATCTTCTTCTCATTACTTGCGACGATACAACTCATCAAGATCAACCTCATCCTCGTCCTCATCATCCATCAATCGATCATTTGGATTAGGAACAAAATCACTCTCCTTCGAGCTAGGAGCCTTATTGGCTGTTTTTGCATGGATGGTTGATGAATAGAAAGCAAAAAATTCTTTCACAACATTCATGAATTCCAACTTCTCTATCTCAGCCGTCTCATTGTCATAAATCTTAGACATATACAAATCAACCATCTTGTGTTTGTACCTTGGATCAAAAATGCTCCCCTTTGCTAAAGCCATATTGTTCATTTCCCAATACTTATCAAACTTCTGTCTCATAGAGAATGCCATAGTAGAAATTATGACATCACTATTATCACACCATCTTGCAATAGCCATCTTTATCTCAGAAAATTTCCGAAAGAAATGATTTGCAGTAGGATATGAAGTGCGAGAGAAAAGTAATGTCACATCATAAAACTTTTTCAAACACTTGCTAATATTTGTTGCATTCAACCAATCCTCATCTGAAGGAGTGATATGACCATATTTGTTCTTATCTTTTTTAGCAAGGCGATCAAAAGCATCCTTGAAATAAATGGCATCTCTAACCATAATATATGTAGAGTTCCATCTTGTGGCAACATCTAAGGAAAGGGCTTTTGTTGTGTCTAGATCACATTCTTTACCACACTTCTCAAATGCCTCCAACTGTTGAGGTGATCTTTTTATAATTGTTATACATTGTCTAATGTTTCCAATGGTATTTCCAATTATTGCTAACCCATCTCTAGCAACAAGGTTTAATATATGATTTGCACATCTAACATGGAAGAATTTTCCATCACATACAAGTAAGCCTTTAGCATTGTCAATGATTATATCAAGCGCAACTTTGTTTGAGCGGCATTGTCAAAGAAAGAGCAAACATTTTCTTATCGAGATTCCAATTCAACACATTTGAAAAAATGCATCACTCAATTTTATCCCTCCATGGCTGCCTTACATATGGATAAAATTGATAATCCTTTTGCATGCTCAATTATCATCAACCCAATGCTTGTGACACACAAGTATGACTTGTTTTGAATAGATGTCCATGTATCCATAGGTAAGAACTAACACGGCAAGAGAGTGTTTTGAAGTGGTCATACAACCTATTCTTTTCCTCTTTATAAAGATCCATAATCTCTTCTGACGATAACACGAGACTTGAAAGGAAAGGTTAGCGCGGTGATTTGATAAATTTCACAAAATACTTATGTTGGGCGATACTAAGCGGATACTCATGCATGATGATGGCATGATAAAAATGTCTCAAGCTAGTATTCTCCTCATCTGGAGTAGGTTGCAATGTACTATCCCCATTCTTACTTAGGAGTTGTTGACCTTTCAAAACACTATGCTTCAATCTCAAGTGATTACTAAATGCCTTTGTACCATTTTATACTTTGACCCTAGCTTTATGTGTGCATCTATTGCATTTGCCCATACCTTGATGATTGAACCATCATCCTTTTACCACATCTACCTCATACCTTGTGAAGTGTTGCCAAACCCATGAAGTGAGCCTTTTTCCAGTTTGGTATCTTCTTGTTCTTCTTCTTCGTCTTGGGCGTCTTCTACACTGCTTTACTTGCATTTGCACTTGCGGCTTGAGCTACGAACATAATGAGATAGAAAGGCAATTGTTAATTTTCGGCTTGAAACTACGACCAAAATAAAATATATAGACAATGATCAAAATAGGATACCTTGGCGGCTTGGAATTAAAACCATGGCGTGTCTGGTTTGACCACTCTTGCTTTGAATCGGATGCCATAAACTTGCTTGTAGAGTACCAGCGGACTTATTCTTGTTGGAGCTTGTCATCGGCACCTTAACCTTCTTCAAAGGCTGAGTTGCGTTGCCTTTCTTGTTAAGAGGTGTTGAGATTTGACAAGTCTTCGTTGTTTCACGGCGATGGCATGCATCCATGGACTTCTTCTTCTTGCCCCCAGGCCGACTTGTTGGGCGATGGCATGCTCTTTCTTTAGCGATAGCGGCAACATCAATAGCGAGGGTCGATGCGAGCGACATCAATAGCAATAACATTGTCCTCTGGCTCCACCATGTTGTCATTGATCTTTGGCATCACCAACTTCCTCAATTGGAACTTCAACTCCATCCTCGGTGTGAGCACAATCAATATCCATATCCATTGTTATTTGTTCTACCTTATGAAAGCGAAAAGTCAAAACAAATTCGGTGAGTGACACAACCACAGTGATTCAACAATAAAGGGCTAAAGGCTATATCACTAATACTTCAATACTTCATAAGCAGAGCTTTTGTACATGAACTTGCTCGGTTATGTAGCATGACAAAGGAAAAACAAATCAAATTCCAATTGCCACATTTTACATTGAACAATGTACTTGTAGCATGACAATGTACTTGTAGCATGACTTCAATACTTTACCCTTTTGCAAACTGATGATGTAGCATGACAAGGAAAAACAAATCAAATTCCAATTGCCACATTTTACGCCGAACATCCATATCGAAATGAAGATCGGATCGAGAATCGTTCTTGATACAAGCATCGAAGCATTGCATTTGCATATTATCTATGTTCTACGCAGATCCAAATGAAACGGAGGCGGTGGGACATCACTGCGTCGGCGGTGGGAACTGCAGCGGCGCTGCGTCGGCGATGTGAACTGAGGCATGGTCTGACGGCAATGAGGACCGTCGGGCGGCCCGTGTAGCGAGAGCGCCAGCCGTCAGAGGCCCAAGGAGGAACCGAGGAAACGGGAGGCTGCGGGGAGGTGGCGGCAATGGCGGCGGGACTTAGGCGAGGGCTCGGGGTTAGCCAGCTTCGGCGGCGGGGCCAGGAGGCGAGGAGGGAGGTAGGAGCAGGAGGTGGCGGTGAGATGGCTGAGACTGAGAATTTGGTGTGGCCCAGGTGAGCCTAACCCTGAGGGCGAGCGACCAAGCGGAGGAAGCGCTGGCATCTGGTCTAGTGGTGTGGTGTGGTCTTCCAAAGTCCAAACCTAAAGGAGTAAAGGCCTAAACAATTCATGGTGTGGCCTCTGGCCCTCTGGGCTTTTGAGTGTATTTCATACTCCGGTGCCGAACCGGGTGCAGTCACTTCGCCCGAGATTCTCGGGTATTTGTCGAGGTAGTGCTCGCTCAGAATCCGACCGAATCAGGCGCTCAACTATCCGGGTGCTATCAGTATCAGGCAGATAAAAAAATACGTATCAGTATCCAGAAAAAGCGGGTAAAAACACTACGCAGTACCGATGCATGGGTAGTACCCGACCCGTTTTCACCCCTAGTGACATCAAACTCACGTGGTCCGTCTCCTAATATTACTCTGGTCTAAACACGCTTAACTTTAAACTTTAAAGTTCTAATAGGATTCAGCGAATTCAACTTTCCGAGAGATCACCTATTCTAGTACTATTCTCACTCAAGCACGCTTAACTTCAAAGTTCTTATAGGATCTAGTGCTTTAGTGCTAGTATGATCGGATGTAACATGTAACGCGTCCCTCTCCCTTAACCCCGCGGAGCACCCGAACATCGATTTTAATATCCTCATACTTCGAACATGATTTGAGCTATATCTTAGTGTTGTCATATAATCCAAAACTTCGGAGGCTATTTTGAGGTCTTAAACGATGTTTTTTCTTATTCTGTCGCCGCGCTCGCACTCCCACAAAAATCATTGAAAGACATGTTGATTTTCGGATTTAGAACTACAAGTGATGTTGTTTGAATTAGTCTTACCAAAAAACACAAGATTTTTTTTTATAAAGAGGTGCGAGCGGATTCTTTTTTTAATTCAAAAATTCCTATAAAATCAAAAGAATAGAAAGCCAATCCCATGTTTTTCTTATAGGCCATTCCTGCATTTCAAAGAAGTATACAGTGAAAATTCCTAAATGTTGTACAAGTGAATTGTGCAAAATTAGTATATGCCGGAGAGAGGAAATTGCTTCCTTTCTTTTTCAGAGAGAGAGGTCAGAGGGAGGGAGGGAGAGAAAAGAAGAAGAAGAAAAAAAATAGATTAACACGCCTGGTGGGACTCGAACCCACAATCGTCTGATTAGAAGTCAGACGCCTTATCCATTAGGCCACAGGCGCCAACCTGTTTACATGAACTCATTTCTAATTTAGTAGGAAACAAGCTATCGACCCCGAAATAAGTAGGCACCGCGCCGCAAATGTCGCCACCCTTGCCGTCCCGGAGACCATCGCGGCATCGCATCAGGAAGCAGCGACACCTTTCCGGTTCCCCCTCACCTCCGTTCGCATCACATCGCCGGTGGAGGAGGAGGAGAGAGAGAGAAGGATGGAGGCGGCCAAGGCGCGCAGCACCGGAGCGGCGGCTGCGGGGGAGTCGGGGAAGAGGAGCAAGAGGGGCCATGGATCCACCGCGCTGTTCGTGGCGGTGGACTACGCCTTCCTGCTCGCCTTCGCCGGGTTCCTCTCCTACCTCGTCGTCTCCCAGTTCCTCCCGTCCGTCGCCTCCTCCTCCTCCTCCTCCCCCTAGATTAACAGTTCATGTTCTTTGGGTTCTTGAGTTTTCGCTCTCCATCTGCCCCTCTCTTGTTTGGATCCGATCCTGATGTGAGGCCGCGAGATCTCCCACCGGATGGATCATGGATGTTCCCTTGCCTCGTTTGATGCCGTCTTGTTTTCCGCGATGTAATTCCATGTAATGAGATGGGAACTAGCGCTGTTTGTTCCTTGGCAATCTGTCATGGTGATGTGAGAATTTTAATGCTTGCTTCTTTGTTGTTCATGCCCTTCCTGGCTGGTTGGGATCTCGATCCGGGTCGTGCGACATTCATATTGATTTGCTTCGCTTCTGCCCTGATCCACCTGATGAGACCGTCACAGATGATTAGCACGGCAGAAAGATGTAAATTTCTCTCCCATGCATTACATTGCGCATTTGTTTTTTTTGGATCAAATCACACGGAAAAAAAAACGAAGGAATGATGTGATATTATATTCACGTCTGCAGAATTGCGCAATTTCTCGTTTTCTTTTCAAAATTGCACAATTGAGAGAGAAACAGGGAGCTTGGTTAGATTTCAGACAAGTATACACCGCTGTTTCTGAGGATTAAAAAAAAAAAAAAGAACTCGACCAGACATATACACCTTTTCTCTTTGGGATTTGATAAACATCATCCGGATGTTTTTGTTGTTGAAATCACCCAAATCTAGGACCATTGCATCGTTGTTGAGATTCGGGAGTATCGATTACATCCGATCCTACGAAGAGACCGAAACTTTGTTATATATCTAGCATGAACACCCGTACAACATTTTGCATCGATTCGCACATATCTGGCTGCTGACTACAGTCGAACAGCTCCAAATTGAGGTTGCAGATGCAGAGGTGATCAATTCACACATTTACATCCTTTTCACACGCAATTGCTGCAGCCCTGCTCGTCAGGAGCTGACATACAACTGTTTACAGTTTTACAACAAAAGCTTGACGGCTGCAATGGATGGGATCTTCTCTCGGAGCTTCTGGGTTAGGGCTACCCGAACAGTCATCACACCGGCGGCGGGGCCTCTGAGCCGGACTTTCACAATGTGGCCGTCGATCGCAAAGAACTCGATATCACCACCTCCTGTGCCGGCAAGGTATGGCCTAATCTCATTGAGTACCTGGTATATAATCATCCCGATTAGATGCAGTATTGCAAGTGGTCTAATCAGTGCACATGAATTCAAAAACAAACCTAATCTGTTTACACCATGACACTCTGATTATTCCACATGCTACCATATGAAGTAACACTTACCTTCTCAACATTCTCTTCATTCAGCTCAAGCCCAGTCTCCTTATCCGTGACAGGTTCAACCGCAACAATCTCCGGTATTTTATCCATCAAGCGCCGCTCAATGCCCGTCTTCATCGTCGTTACCAGGCTCGGGCACGACCCACATGCTCCTTGCAGCTTCAGCCTCACCACATTCCCGTCGATATCATGCAGGGCGACGTCGCCTCCATCTGCCAAAAGGTACGGGCGAACCTCATCCAGAACCAACTCGACATTTTCAGCGGTTAATGGCAGCTCGACCACTGGATTTAGGCCGGCAATGGCTCGAACAACTGCTACAACAGAACATGATATAGATATAGAGCTTCAATTGAGCTCTAAACGACCAGCATATATAATTGTTCAGAGCATTTCGTATGAGTGCAGTCATTTGAACGCATTATACTTGCTCACTATGTTCCCCGCACAGAAAATTTAATTACTTGTTAGATACACACAGCTACATTCCCTGATCTCAACAGAAAAAAGAAGAAGATACATACAACTAGAAATCTACAATGCATCGTATAATTCATATATATGTGAGCAATCAGAAACCATATGTTGATCGAAACTTGCTATAAACTGCTCGCTACATGAATGTGACTACAAATCGTCATCTCCTATAGGGCATGGGCATGTCCAAGTTGGATCTACGAGAAAACCTTGCGACTGCAACGCCGAGAAGGCCTCACCTTGCAGCCGCCGGCGGCTGGAGGCAGCAGCCGATCTTGGCGCACGACGTGACCACGACGCAACCCCAACCTTCACATTACAACCAAGAACCGAACAACCTGGCTGATGTCACGTTACCAAAGAAATTACCAAAAGAAGAGGGGGCCAAATTACCTTGAAGGAGGAAGTAGACGGCGCCCAAGCCGCCGCCGCGGCCGTCGTCGTCGGCATCTCCGGTCCTCCGGTTGGAACGGCCTTCTTGGTGGTGGCCAGGCGGTGTGGTTGGCGGGTGACCTGAGCCGCTATTTGTGTGCCGGCCCACCGGCTTCTCGGGGAGCGGCTGGCTCGCTCTAACGCTCGTTTTGCTCACTTTTTCTCTTTCTTTTTCCTTTTTTTTTTGTTTGCCATTTCTGCGGTTTCACCGCATCTCGCCACAGTGGTGCACTTGGTTGTCACAACTCACCATACTCACCATGTTTTAAGATGTTTTACAATGTTTAGAAGTTCCATCATCGTGGATGGGGGTACCTACATGAAGATATATTTAAGTTGTGAAGGAGGCACTAATATAAAAATAGAGTGGAAGGGTATGTGTATAATTTGTTGTGTCCATCTTTACTAATATAAAATGAGAGTTTGTCTATCATCCTCCCCTGAGTTTCTGTCATCCCCCTTTCATACCGTAACTGCTCCAAAAAATCGGTAAATAAAACCATTCCCCACACTTGTCTCCTTTGAAAAACCAGAAAAAAAACCCCACATCTTAACATTCTATGTGGATAGAGTTGGGAAGAAATACCTCTCGAGCGTGGTTGGAGGAAAAAGAAGCTTCACTAGATGGTGAGCTACTTCCTAGGTCATGAGGTTTGGTGGACCGCTGCTTGTTGAAGGTCTAATTTGGCAATTGGTAACTATAAGTTCAAGCTCCATTAGTTTAGGTGATTGATTTATTATTAATGTTTAATCATCGTTTAATGAAAAATCTTTTCTTAATGAGACTAATGTTGTTTAATCTATTCTTAATGAGACTAACGTTGTTTATTAAACTTATTGTTAATAGTTTCATATTTGGAAGGAAAATGGAAAACCAAGGTATGCACTTGTATTAATGTTCATTATCTTAATGCATACTTAGGATTCAAGTTAAAGTATAAATTTCTCCATTGTATTAACCTCAAAATGTGCATCATGTCTCTTTATCCATATATTACATGGATGCACATATCTAGAGGGAGTTCGTAATTTAACTTAATATTTCAAATGTATTGATCCCTTTCTTATTGCCAAATATAAAGGATCAAGATTTTGGAACTAATAATTGAGTATATAATTAGCTTGCATAGTTGTAGTATACTCATAGTATCTTAGGATAAACTCCAATGCAATCATAATTGAATATGTGCATATTAATTCAAAGTCAATTATATGTATGCACATATCATTGTGGAATTTATTCTATAATTGACGGTTTAGAGTATTGAGCATTTTCATATATTCCACATATTATGAATCATTACTTACCATCAACACGAGTATATGAAAACTTATGTAGTTAATATATACTCATATTATTTTAAATAAAAATTTAAATTGAGGTCGATTGTCTCTTAAAGATCAAAGAATATTTCATCATGCGTTGATAGTGTTCCTTTGATCGATTAAAGGATAATCGATAGTTCTTGAGTATAACGAAACATTAGTTGCATCGGTGTAGTCAAGACACAACTATTTCATTCAAATTGATTAGGGTTATGCTCAATCGATCTTAGAGGCATTTATTATGTGTTAATGGAGTGCAATAGATGATTGAGACAATCATATATTTTGGACTAATATTTTCAATGAGTTTGAAATAGTTTTAGCCCAAATGGTTGAGATGATGGATCGAGATAAGGACGCATCATGAGTTGATGGGCGTCAAGAGATCTCGAAGAAAAGAAGAGAAGTAGTTCATCATGAAGGGATGAACAAGAAGAAGGGTTGCTATCCCAGGAGAGAAGATGATTAATGAAGATCTTAAAGCCCCAAAAGGGATCACTCGCGTGCGGCAAGGTACAACTAGATAGGCTAAGTACGTTTCCTAGTCTTTGAGTTTATTTTTAGCGACGTACTATTAAGAGGGGTTGAGTACTTTGCTTGAGCTTCATTATGTGTTGATGAACTCAATCCGTTTACTCGAGCTCAATCTTCTTATTTGGATTTTGCATAGAGCTAACTATTTGGCATGTGTTACGAATGGGTGAAGCTCATGCATTGGTTTTTGTATAATGCTTTGATTTACATGTGTTGCAAATGGAGGAAGCTTATGCATTGGTTTTTCACATGGAGCTTTGATTTGCATGTGTTGCAAATAGGAGAAGCTCATATGTTGGCTTTTGCATGAAATTTATATTTGCAAATGTTGCAATTGTTGGAGTTCATGCTTTATTCTTCAATTAAAATCTTATTTGAAATGGTATTACTTGGAGCTAAGTTTTGTATGTGTTGCAAAAGAAGATAGCTCAAACAATTTGGTTTGTTGGGTGTATAGAGCTAGAGATTTGCATGTGTTGCAAATAGAGAGCTTATGCACATTGAATTTAATTTGTTACTTGCTTGGAGCTAGAGATTTGCTTGTGTTGCAAATAGAGAGCTCAAGCATTTGAGTTTGATTTGGTGTTGCATGAGGCTATAGATTTGCATGTGTTGCAAAAGTGAGATAGCATATGCGTTGGGATTTAATTGCTATTTGCAAATGAGTAAGAGGTTATGGCTTGCAATCCTAGAGAGCATGCAAAGAGGGCATTTGCAATGTGTTTGCAAAGTTCCATGATCTTGTGGTGATCACCTCATGGCTAAAGAGGATTGAACTCATAGATTCTTGGTTTGTTTGCAAAATATGTGTTCGCGCCAAAAATGTGAAGGGGGTTTTCGGCCTCGAACACACAAGACAAACACCGGGTTTGCAGAGCGTGCCAGTCGATTTGACCTGAAATCGACAAGGTAGAATTTGTAATTCGATCAAAGCCGATAAACAAAGATCTATCGGCTTTTCGCTAATCGGCAAGAATCGATTAGGAGATAACTAGATCAACCGATTCTGATTGATCCGGATATAAGGTAAAATCGGCTTCGGGAAGGCGATGCGCAACAAAACGAAGCAGATCAAACCTGGGTGAAATCGGCCAAAATCAACAATCGGCGATGCGCAGCTATGTTGATTCCGTCGACTTGCAGAGAAATCTATGAAGCTAAAGCAATGTAAAAGAAAAGACTTGTAAAAGTAGGGTTTGTTGGAATTGATTGATTTTTTACTTGACGCCCTCCTTCTTTTATAACACGCCTGACCGATCCGAGTTGTGCATGGATACGGTACTTTTATCCGTATCGGCCTCTTATCCGATTTTCTTCCCTTTTAGAAACGGTCTCTTTCTCCAATTCGTTTCCCGATTTCTTTTCCATATCTTCTCCGTCTTAGACCGATTCCAATACATATCGAATTTTGGTGCAAACAATATGTTTTGCAAATAAAGTCGAAAGAGTTTAATTGTGATTCTTTGGGGTATGTGATTAACATTTACAAATGTGTTTTACAAAGTATTGTGATCATGTGTTGATCCTCACAAGCTCAGAAAATTATTCTTTGTTGAATTGGAGAAAAGATTTCTGTGTGAAATCCGATTTTATCTGGAAAACTGGTAGTACTATAGGTGTAAAGCCGGTACTACTGCAGGGACGATAGTACCTCTCTTTTGAAGCATGTACTACCGGATGTCCGTAGTACCGCGCATGAGGCCGGTAGTTATTTTCAGAAGTGCATGTTTTTTTTATTTGAATGTCGGAGCTACCGAAGGTTGAGCGGTACTACCACACTTTGTCCATCAGTAGCACCGTGGTACTGTAGCCAACAACTAGTACTCAACTGGAATCCGACCATTGGGTTGAGTCCGGTACTACCGGCTTTTGCCACCGATAGTACAAGGTTTTCTTGTTTTTTCCCCAATTGCCCCTCAATGGCTAGTTTTCGTGTGGGGGCTATAAAAGGATGACATGGGCTGACATTTGGGGCGGCTGCTCTTGTGGAGTGTTTCTGGGAGTTGTGTGCATGTGTTGCCCTCTCCAAATTATTTTTTAAGCTAAGAGTGAGCCCTAATTGCTTGTGTTGCAATTAGGAGTGGGTTGAGAGCATCATTGTGCATGTGTCGCACTTAGGAGGTCACCAGAGAGCATGTATTACGGTAGGTGAAGCTCAAGCGGAAGGCTTAGCTTATTTTTCTTTGTGGTTTCCGCCTCCTAGACGATGTTAGGAGACGTCATGTGCGGGAGCTCTCAACGGAGGTTGTGAGAAGCCCCAGCAAAGTTTGTGAAGGCCGGAGCACGCCTACCCGAAGGGGTGAAGGTGCTACCACTAGTGGAATCGAGGTGGGTGCTCAAGTGCGAAGCCGGTACAAAGAGTTGGGCTTGACTCAACGTGGATTAGGGGAGACCGACAAGTCTCCGAGATCACGGGAAAAGTAAATTGTCTCTTTTACTTTCAGCATTTACTTTATTGTATTATTATCAATTATTTAATTGTATTTAGAATTGCTTATTCTTGCTTGCTTGATTAGTATAGCAATTCTTGCTTAGAGACTTAACTAGTTAGTGCACTAGTGAGTCTAGTTATTTTAGGCTTTAATTGTCAAAACCGTAGATATTTGCTTCCGTATATTGTTTAGATTTTGGCATAGGATTGATTAGAGCGTGTGTTGTTACAGAAGAATTTTAAAACGCTTATTCACCCTCTTCTAGTCATATCCTTGACCCAACAATAACTTCAATTGCTTCCTGCAAAACAAGATTCGAACCTTAGACGCACGTAAATACCATAGAGAGAGGGCAACTCGACAGCTCTCCTTTGCGATGACAAGGTAGCCCACCGAGTTAGGGTGCTTGACGCACGTCGCGGGGAGTCGGCAATTGCGAGGGTACGATAAGGGTGTTAGGTGGATGCTACGGAGTCGACGAGGGAACATGCATGCAGTGACAGGTGACCAACCGTGAAGACAGCGGGCTGGCAGGGAAGGCGGTGCAACGTGAGTTGGGGAGTGCCTATCCGACTGAGTGGGCTAACCACAATATAAATAGGCAATGTAAACCCCTCTTATGATATATAATTTTTTTTATCAATTTTAAGTGTGTCAATAGGTTGAATAGTGATAATAGTTGATTTGTTTGATTGATTGGTGTTAAATTGTTCATAAATTTCCAAAAAAATTAACAAGCGAACGTTAATGAACAATTATTTCTCAAATAATGAAGTAAAGGTAGCAATCCTTGAACTGATGAGAACACAACACAAGCTGTTTAATATGTTTACCTCAATTTAGTCTAATTCTTTGAGCTCACCCTCTATTTTTATCCTGGCTTCGCCACTGCCAACATCTAGTTATGGCAAGTCAAATGAGTATGCATTTTATGGTCTCCCAAAGAAAACGATGATAACTTTTAATGATCCAAAGTCAACAACCCAATCTACAAATGTACGTACCAATCCTAACCCTATTCGAGGACACATTCATTTAGACCCTTACCAAATGATGTTATCATAAACTAACTTTTCTACGCACGAACTTATTTTCATTAACTTTTGGCAGAAGACAGTTTGTCTTTATTAGAGAAAACAATAATAGACTATATCAAAAAAAATTCACCTAAAAGAGAAATATTAACAATATTAGGTCCAACATGATTCCTTGAAGCAATGCAATGTAAGTGCATATGATGACTAACACAAAGTTTGTGTCGGGATCTGGATATGCAAATTCGGACCCTTTGTGTATACTGCATTAGTCCAAAATCACACTAGTGCACACAATTGCAACATAGATGTAATATCACAATCATACACATCGAAAACATAATAAAAGACAATATTTATTGAATAGAAGATTATTGAAAAGACCTTAAAGTCAACTTTATACTTATTAGGCCTCACGGTGCTTTGACTCTTAATAAAATAGCAGCAAAGTGAAAAAACTTTGATGAATCCCATCAACATACCACAGGAATCTGACAAAGTTCGACTCCTAGACACTCGCCTCTTCGTAGCACTTCTCCAAAGCAGGTGTACACTCCGCTTCAACTAATGGATTTATTGTAGCAATGGTGAGTATATAAAACACTAAACAAGTTGTGCACATAATGCAAGTCTATTATAACATGCAAGGCTTATTCCAAAAGAATGACTAGCATGGCTGTTTACACTAGAGCAGTATTTTCAATTGAATACAATAAATACATTGAAACAATAGTAAAATAGATAACCATAATAATAAATTTTTGAGATATTTCACAAAGTAAATTGGCACATAGCCTAAACCAAATTTCATTTACTTACATTGGCACACATCATCCCTTCCCAAGTTTTATTTTACAAAATGTAACCCTTGACTAAAATCCCCGAGCATTGTCCATTATGGATGGCAATCGAGCAGGTACCTCCAGGTACAACTGCCGCCCACCCGAACTCGAAACTTGAAACCATGCCACCCACGTGAACCTGAAAGACTTCTCGGTCACGGATGTGTGCCCACGCACGAACCCAATGGATACCAGAACCTTGTAACATCCTCAATTTCGGTCTGCTACCAAAATTTAATTTAATTTAATTAAATTCAAAATTTTGATTTTCCTTGGTGTTTAATTTAACCTAGCATCCTTATTCGTCCGAAATCGGAGTTCAATTCTCCTCCGGCCCAAAAATCAAAATTTCTAATTCCTGTCCGTACCCGAAATTTTGCCCGAGTTCAAAAATGCTTCAAAAATCTCAGAACCTATTGCATTAGGTCCCAAATATTCTAAAAACATTTTGGGAATTTTTTCAAGATTTTTGGAAGCTCTCTGGTATTTTATCTCGCGCGGTTTTCTTTTAATGCCCGCTATTCGCTCTAGAATATTCTAAACTCCAAATTTCATCCAAATTCCGCGAAACCAATTTTATTGGGTTCCAAATATTCCCTAATGGTTCTAGGAATTTTTAGACCATTTTTGCTAATTTTTCTCTTGCGCTAAACTATTCACTTAACTCCGGCCAACCGAAGGCCACCACGTGGCAACACTATTGAAGCTTCTTCAACCTCACGATGTGTTCTTGCCAGGGAAAAGAACAGACACTCCCTCCATTTGCTCCCTCCATTCAAACACCCATAACTCCTCCATTAAACCTCCAAATCGCGAACGGCCGGATCCGTTGGATTCGTAGTGACGAGACCTTTCCATTCCTCACCTTCATTAGCCCCAAATCTCGTCGGAAACCACCACATTAAGGAAAAACCGAAATTGTCTTTAATGGCAATAGCTCGTCCGTTTCTTCACCAAACGGCGCACCACCACCTCTCAAATCTTCGTGTTGGAGTCTTCCCGGTGGTAGCATCCCCCCTTTGCCTCCCCAATTCATTTGTCCGCTAGATTGAGAAAACCGACGAGGAACGTCGTTTTTTTTCGTGTTCTTTATCATATCTTCTACTCCGGTGAGTCAAACTCAATTCCGGTTGTTTCCTCGTGTTCGTATGGATGTCTAGAGCTTAACCCTTCAATCAATTTTAGGTTCCATCAAGTTTGGTCGACGAATTTTGGTGTTGAACCATTCCGACTGAACCGACGTTCTTCACCAAATTCATCGTTTCCGGTAATCCTCTTCAAAATCCGACACCACCATTGGATTCGCGTCGTCGAGACCTTTCCGGAGCTTACCTTTTTCCATCTCGCCGCCCCTTCCATTGCAAATTCTACATGATCAAACCCTAGTCCAGTGAGCTCTGTTTGAGGCCATTTTTTGCGATTTTACTGTAGCTACACTAACTTTTCCTTTTTTCTTGATTTTCCATCATTTTCCAACTTCGAACGCTTATATCTTTTGCGTCCGAACTCCGATTCACTCCGTTCAAGTTCCTAAATTCATCTAAATTCAAGATCTACCTGCCAATATAATTTTTATAATTTTTGGATTTTATTTATTTTATTATTATTTATTCGTTGTCTTAGTTTTGCGTGGTGAGGATCTCGCCGAGTCCGTGACCCGCCGCCGAACTTCAAGGTTCCGAGACCTTCGCTGCGCACGAAGGCAAGTCCATTGACGCATCTTGATCCTATGTTTGCAAATGATTTACAATGTTTTATAAACCTGCATTGCTATGTTTATCATCGTATGTCAAATATAAATGATTAGTTAAACCCACTTGCAATTACCTCCTTAATTATTGTTATCCATGCTTAATGGTAACCCTAGGATTCTTTGTTATGTCATGACTATCTTATAATGTGACATTTATTGATTAGAACGGTAGATATGCTTAGTGCTCGAATTGATAAAAATGATCCATGGGTGGGATTCTACAAGAGTTATGGTTTAAAGTGTGATTTGGAAATTATTATAAAGTATTTGGTACTGTTTTTCCAAAATAAAAAGAAAAAGAAAAAGGATTTGGACTTGGGCGGATTGGAATGTCGGGTGGGTGCGGATTGAGCACTAGTTTCCATTGTGCAAGTACCGCCCCAAGTTAATTAAGAACCGACGCTTATGACTGTCCATTCTAAGCATAACCGTACTGTAACACCCCAAAATTTTGCTTTTCTTAAATTCATGTGTGATTTGGCACTTTGGTGAATTTTTGGAATTTTCTGGAATTTATTTGGATTTATTTGGAATTTATTTGAATTTATTCCATTTTGAATTAATTAAAGAATTAAACTTTGCAAATAAAATTTTGTTGGAAATATTTTATTTGAGTCCCAAATGCCCTAAAATATTTTCCAGAATTTTTCTGGAATTTTTCTGAGTCTTTTGCTATTTTTAATGAATTAATTGAATTTCTGGAAATTAATTTGAATATTAAATCGCTGGAAAATCAATCCGGGTCGGTTACTGTTCAAGCGACCGAGCCCGAGTCAGACTTGAGTTTGAGTCCGACCCGGGCCACGGTCGGGCCGAACCAAGTCGCCCGAGTCCTAACCCCTCGACCATTGGATCAAGATCCAACGATCGAGATCCGGCCACGTCACTCGAGCCGCGGCGCTGGAAGCTCAAGACGCGACCGTTGGATCTCGATCCAACGGCCCGCGTTGCGCCACGTCATCGTCGTCTCCGTCCGAATCGCCGTCGGATTCCACCGCCGTGTGGGACTAGGGCTCCGTCCCGTGCGCGCATGCCGAGGGCATTTAAGTACCGGGTGGTACACCGAGGTCCGCTGTAACCCTGCGCACTTTTTGCCCTAACCCACCGAGCTCTAGCCGCTGTAGGTTCGCCGGAATCGCTCGCCGTAGTTGCGTGAAGCGCCGCCACGGTTTTTGTCTCGCCTCGCCACCGCCTGGCCGCCCTCCGCTGCGTCGAGCCGGTTCGTAACCGTCCGACCAAGGCGCAGAGGGAGCCTTTCACTTCACCGAGAAGCCTCGGCGCCGCCGCCGTGGTCATCGTCCTCGCACCGGTGAACTGGGCCGCTGAAGCCATCGCCGTCCCGAGCTCGGTGAACCGTCGGATCTAGATCGAACGGCTGAGGTGAGCCCACGTTCTCTCCGAACCCTAGATTCCCAGACTAGATCCGGACCGTTGGATCAAGATCCAACGGCCCACGATCACCACGTGCCGTAGCTGCGTTAACGTAGGGGTAGATCTGGACCGTCCGATCTAGATCGAACGGCCCATGATCATCGGATAGATTATAACGGAGTCAACCTAGGAAAGATCTAGACCGTTGGATCTAGATCCAACGGCGTTGAGTCACTGACAGGCCGGGCCCGCGTGCCAGCGGCCGAGCCTGGGCGTGACTGCGTGTCACTGACATGCGGCGCCCGCATGTCAGTGTCTCGCCCGAGAGAGCCTCACCGTGCACGTGACCCACTGACGGGTGGGACCTACGTGTCAGCCTCTGTAGCCATAGGCCGCGTCCACCGTGGGCCAGGCGTCACCGTGGACCCAGTCCATGGACCGAGACACGTGGCAGCACCCGGGGCATGCCACGTGGCATGATGGCGTCATGCTGACGTCATCGTGGAGACCGCTCAGATCGACGCCAGGTCACTGTGGACCAATCACAGGATGACACGTGTCCTCGCTGACGCAATAATTAATTTCCGAAAAAGAAAATGATTTATTAATTCGAAATAATGATTTCAGATTTTGTTTCAAACTTCAAACGCTTATAACTTTTGCGTTTCAACTCCGATTTGAGTGATTCAAATTTCTAAATTTGTATAAAATTGAGACCTACCTAAATATAAATTTTATTTAATTTTTGGATTAAAGATTTTCTCTGTAAAATTATTTAATTGATTATTTAAACTTTAAATAATCATAACTTTTGCGTTTTAACTCCAAAATTGACGATTCCAGTTTCTAAAAATTCATAAAATTATGTTCTCTCTGTTTATGGATTTTATTTGGATGATTGGATTCTTTTTGCCTATTGTTTATTCGTGTATTTGCTATTTGCACGCTTTACGAGTAGACGTTGAAGTGCCGGAAGGATTTGAAGGAGAAGTATTGACTCAGGATCCAACTCAAGACCAAGAACAAGTACTTTTTGAAGGCAAGTTGTGCTTTGACCATGTTGATCCTATTTTGAAAATCTATTTTGATTTAACTTATTGCATGCTAGTTCAGTTAGAAAATACTTTATTTAAATATGGGGAATTAGATAAATACCAATTTGCTGTATGACACCTTGATTATTTAAATATGTGCCATGACCCCTTGTCACCCTAGTTGTGGTTTACTAGTTGGACATTATTAAATTGCCAACATGGGTTTTAGACCGTTGTAGTAAACTGCTTAGACCTGCTACGTGCTCATGACATGATTTTGGACAATCAAATGTTAATATTGACTTAATGATATATTGAACCTGTTTTGGAAAGGTATCATGTGATGTTGATGGCACGTGGTGCATGGTAATCAACTGGGGTTTGATAAATAGTTTTTCGACCGGGGCATGTGGCAAGAATAATCAGTGGGCCGATTGTGGCATTGGGGATGTTGATTTGGTTCTTGGGTAGTCTTGCCCTGGTCACCCTAAGGACTTAACCTTGCAAGCCTTTGAACTGGGTCTAACGTGCAACCACATGTCCGTAATGGGACGGACCTAGTTGACTAAGTTGCTAATAACGCACTGTGGGACCTCGGAGGTCAACTACACCCTTTGTGTAAGTTGTGCGGGGAGCGCATCGGGCCGAGGCCAGTACCCATCTAACAGTTGATTGGCCTAAACTTCGCCTTAGCTAAGGGAAGGGTTAGTGTGCAATAACCGGGAGGACCACTTGTATTGTTAGAAGTTTCCGAAAGACTTTGTTACTGGAACTCGCCTTTGTGGTGTTTGGTGTATCTTGTGGGTAAAGTGCATAACCTCTGCAGAGTGTAGAATCTATTCGAATAGCCGTGTCCGCGGTATTGGACATCGCCGGAATTACAGTCAAGGGTTAGATTTTCTCAAAAATAACTTGGATCTAAAAGGTTGGGTTGGATTAATAATGATGTTGATGGAAATGTGGATTAGGATGGGAAAGATGTTTACTAAACTCCTGGAAAAGTTAATTATACTTTACTTGTTTCTACTGCTTTCGAATCTACTTATGCTACTTGTCAAATGCTGTTTACTGCAAATATACCTTGAGCCATTCTTTTGTATCAAGCCATGCATGTAGTATATTAGCTTGCATTCTCAGGCATGACTTGCTGAGTACCAAGTACTCACCCTTGCCACAATACAACACCAGTTGAAGAGGAGACTACACCAGCTTTGGAGGAGGAGCTCCAAGAGGAACCGTCTACTTAGGGAAGCGAGCCCAGTCAGTTGCCTGTCGTATACTGGATGGCGCCACGAAGTTATTTGATTTTCCGCTGCTACTATTTCTCTCTTAATAAGTTTCGCCCTGCGAGGCGTGCATTTGTAACTTGACCATAAGGTCGAGTAACCAGTTTGACTATTTAAATAAAGTACTTTATTAGTATCGAGTGGTATGATTGTGATATTTACCGATGTTAAGACTGTGTGCACTAGCGTGTTCCTGGACTACTGCTGAATACACAGAGGGTCCGGATTTGAAAATTCGGGGTCCCGACACGTACTACCACATGTCTAACATGGTACGACCTGGCTAACTAATTTGTAGAAACCTAACTTAGACTCGCCAGTTGGTGGAATGTGGGTGCCGTATAGAAGCCAGTTGTACTCCCCAAATGGCGCAAGAGGGGGCTTCTGTACTGGGTGGATAGAACCCTAACAGCGGTGAAACCTCAGCGGGTGGGTCGGGTTAGGCGTATACATTGTAAATGCTTTGTCATGATATCTCTGCCGGCACACCTAAGGAAGTGTGTTAATCGCGTGGCACTAAGAGAATATCATGCCTTGTGGGTAAAGCTGTACACCTCTGCAGAGATAAAACTATTCGAATAGCCGTGCCTGCGGTCAAAGGCAAAGGAAAGAATGCTTTCATACTGGTAGACTTTGGTTTTGAAAATAAATAAGGTTTTGTTTTGGGGGTTCGGGAGTGGTTAGAACTCTCGGATGTTTACTTTGGCGGATTGAGCCAACCAGGTAGGTGGAACCTATTTTGATCATGACGGATAGAGTCATGAATTGGATTACCATAATCTTTTAAAATGCGGCGGATAGAGCCTTTATACTGGTGATGGTGGATAGAACCTTCACTAGACTATTAAATAATTCAATTGCTAAAATAATTGTTAAAAATGTGCTTTGTAAAATTATTATTAAGTATGGTTTGATGTAACTTGGCTTTATGCAAAAGAACCATAATAAGCCTTCCTTGGAAAACCCTTCATGTGCATACTCTCCCAGACTTGCTGAGTACTTTTGTACTCACATGCTACACAAACTTTGTCATCAGAAAACTATCAGGATGCAATTAAAGACGGTGAGTTCTATGATGATGAGTTCTTTGAAGATCGCCAAGACAACTAAGAGCGCGTTCCTAGTCATCGCCTGTGGAGTTTTATGGGTTTTATCTCTTGTTGCTTTTATTTCCGCTGTCGTGAACTCTGGTCATGTGACCGAGTGATGTAATAATAGCCATGTGGCTGATACTTATTATTTATTTTTTTATTTTGTTCTGTTCGGTAATGATTCTTCACTGTCTGACTGTGTGTACTAGCAACTGATCTGAGACTAGTACAGAAATACACAGGAGGTTCCGGATAGCTGATCCGTGGTCTCACAAACCTGAACCCTGATCTCAAGAACTTAGTGCCAACTCTTTTCAAATCAAACCAAGTAACAATAATTTAACGCAACTATCAACAAGAAAGAGAAGTGGTGCTACAAACATAATGCCAACTATCAATGATGTTCAACCTATAATGACAGGAATACATATAAGTAGTTCATCGTATTATAATCTCCAGCATATAAGATGGATTTTGGTTACAAGGATAGCACAATATGCCAATTTCAATCCCCTCTAGCTATTACTACAAAAATTCTTCAGCATCTCAGTAACACACCGGGACAATCACTCAACAATGTGACCTCTTAGATTAGTCCAACTGATGAGGCTTGCAAAAACTTTAGACAATGACAATGTGACCATGTGGCTGAAATTTAAAATTGAATTTTGAATTGATGAATAATCCAAGGCAGTAAACAGCTGACAAGTGACAACCAGTCGGCCGGACGCTAACTGACCCAGTTCAAAATTTGAGTTTAAATTTAATAATCGAACTGTTGTAGAACACTGACCGGGTAAGAGCATCTCTAAGAGAGAGCCCTAAAAATGAGCCTTAAACTTTAATTTAAGACCCCCCAACTAATTAGATTTAGGGCTCCAACGAAATATTCACTCCAGCAATCAGGCCCTAAAACCCAACGAAGATAGGACTCAATCACAGAGTTGCTAAATATAGCTACTCTCATAGGGCCCTAAAACAATTTGCTAAATTTTAACAATTTAGGGTCCTTGCTAGAGTTAATCTTTTCCCCAAAAGCCCTATAATTCAAATTAAAACTATATTTAAAGCCCGTCTTGAAGATGCTCTAAGGTGCTACGTATTACGACAGCACGAAAATACCCCATAGCTCCACAAGGTACCTCGATAGTAAATAAATAAAGAAAATAAAAAACGAAAGAAAACAAGAAAACCCTCACCTTGCGGCCGCCGCGATGCAACCCCTACCTTCAGAATCCGACCAAGAACGGAAAAGTTTATTTATTATTATCACATAGACATCAAAAAAGAGGTTATCAACACAAGGCATATATAATCGTACATATCAGTTGTCTATAAGACTATACCATATAGAATTTTAGATGACTAGGTGAGAGAGGAGGGGGAAAAAGATATTGTTTACTATTTAACAGATGGTTTTATAGACGATTTTATACTATATGTACTAATATATAGACAATCTACTAATTGTATGAGAGATATTGCAAGAAACCATATAGATAGTCCGTTGCATGATTTTTGTTTCATCCCATCCAAGAGAAAAGATCGAGATACGCACGCAAATAGCAAGAAGAGGCCCAACCTTGAAAGAGGAGGATGGGGAGGGCAAAGCGGTGGGCGCCCACACCGCCGTCGCCTGCATCTCCGGTGGCCAATTGGAGATGTGACCGCCCCCAATGGGACCTGAAGAAGCCGCCCGGCCACTGTTGTTTGTGACGCCGTGTAATTGGCGGGTGGATCGTGCCGGTGCCATTTGTATGCCCGCTGGCTTCGGTTTTACTTGTTTTTTTATTGCATTATTGTACTAATCTCTCCTAATTTCTTTTTTTTTTCAAAAATAGCATAAGTCTGCTAGTTTTTTTGCGGAAATAGCCCCGGGCCCTCCCTTGCCGCACCTTGAGGGGCATCAACTGAATACATAATTCTTATATCACTAAAATGGCATCCATGAACAACTTTGTCTTCTTTGTAGGAAACGAACTAGTTCGCAATTATAACATAAAGTACAATAAGAATATCTAATTACACAATCTTCTCTAACCACTTGATATGATCTAAAATATGATCCATCTTAAACATCAACATGTTAAATCTTTGCTCGAGCATAGGGTCCATCCTCTGCTCTATCCCAGGCTGCATCCTTTGTGATACTATACTACTAGGACGCTCCATCGATGTATCCACGGTGTCTGTCCACTGGAAATATTGGCATCCTGTAGCCTATATGATGATGTGAACATGCTTTGAGGTCGTGGAAAGAAAGAAGATCTCACAAGAAATAGACAACTCGAACAGAAAAATAATCATCAAAATCTGAAAAAAAATGAACTACATTTTCACTTACAGAGAAAAAAAAGGCATTTGTAAAACACCCGACCGTTATTTTCCAAAGTGTTAGCGTAGAACACATTAGCTTGCACATGACAGTTAGGGCTATCGACCTGCCTTGCAGAGGCAAGCGCAAGGGCCCTCCGATTTCCTAAACTCAACGTTTCAGACATGGTCTTCACACAACTGGAGGACGCTGAAGTGGGATGAGGAAGAAGAGGATGTGAGGAATCGGAGGCAGCATGGAGGCCTATTTATAGAGGCAGTGGAAACATTCAGCGGGAAAAAATGACACCAACATGACGGTGGATACGTCTAACGCATACAAGATGGAAACACGATGTCATTTCTACGAATGTGGTGTTTTTCTTTATTAACTTACGTACTACACTGATTTGATCTTTTGTTTTCTTAACTACGGTTGATTAATTGGTACACTAGTCAAGCAATTAAAATAAACAAATTAAAAAACTTTTCATACTAAGCTGTTCCATTGGTTGTGAAAAACAAACTTCGACCTAGTACCAAATTTTTTTTTCGCGTCATATTTTCTACTCTAATTATTTTTTAAAAAATCAACAAACAAAATATCCAAGGATGAAAATGAACAAAATAAAAAAAATCCTTGAATAAAAATGAACAAGAAACAAGAAAATAAAAAAGCCCGCCTATCTGTAGGGAGGGGCAAGGGCAGAGAGACCTGCCTCCCCTCGAGGCGTGACAGGGAGGTGTCTCCCCCTCAAGACTTGGCAAGGGAGGGTTTGGGACTATTTTCGTAAATACTAGCAGACGGTGGCTATCTTTAAAAAAAAAGAGATTAGGAGGGACTAGTACATTAATGCAGTCTTCTTCTTTTTTCCAAATTTTGTGTGGTTTCACGGGCTCCAAATTCCAATCCAATTGGCGTTGGTAACAGTTTTCACAGTTTCTCCTACTTGTACTAGTTTACATGTGGCTCGCTAGTACACTGCTGGCACTGCAGGATCTCTTGATATGTCCTAGTACTGGTCTTCAATCTGGGAAAAATTGAGTTAATAACCAACAGTGAAATCGAAATTTAAAAAATAACCCACAGTAAATAGAAATTCGCTGAATGGACCTCGTTTCCGCCATATGGGGTGGCTTCCGCCGTGTGGCATGGAGGAAACCGGGTTTCCGCCACACCGTGTGGCTTCCTCCATGCCACACGGCGGAAAGGGGGTGTTTCCGCCACCCCGTGTGGCTTCCTCCATGCCACACGGCGGAAACAAGGAGGATCTGCCACGTGGCGGTGGGCGGCGGGTCCACACGGCAGTGAGGGAGAGGTGATCTAATGTAAAAATTTTAACCAAAAATACTGTAAATTTTTTTGGAAATATCTGTATGGGAATTTAACAGTGAATGTGATGTACTGTAAAAATTTCAACAAAAAATACCGAGCCGTTATTTTTAGAAAAATCTAACAAGGTGGCTGTCATTAAATGGCATTTTTCGAAAACATATTTTCTGGAGATGCAAACCAACTCAAATTGATTTAAAATTTTTACTGTACTTAACAGACGTCATTTCCAAACTATGGTAAAAATTTCAGATCAAGATCATTTATATTTATTTTTATATAAATTTAACATTGCTCTAGGTCTACTATTCCATTTACTGTTTTTTGGGTTCCTGAAAATAATAATTCATTTCCAAATTCCATAAAAATTTTCAGAGGTGATAAATAGGGTATCTAAGGGTTATCAGTAGTCCCATTTAAGTTTTAGACTTTACCAATTTCAATTTGCATTGCAAGTTCTACTTTCCAAGCCAATAAAAGAATAACATAACTAAAATTGAAAATCCAAATGAGCTTTCCAAAATGGTTAAAGTCCAAATTAAAAGCAAGATCAATAAGAATGTACTGAATTGCATATGGCTTAGAAATGCTAAACAGCAATGGCATGTATGGCACACTCTACCGAGTATACCGGACTAAACCTAACATGCCTTAGGGAAAGGGAAGAACAACAACGGCCCTTCTCGTACACTTTACTGAGTGCACCGAGGATATTTCCCCTTGCGCAACCCATCGGTGCCTGCCGCCGCCCTGGCCCTAGCCGCCCTCTCGCGCTTCCTGTCACGCTCGGCCTCCTGCTCGGCCGCCAGGCGCTGCCGTTCGGCCTCCCTCTCTGCACGCATTTGTTCGGCAACCTTCATGCGCTTCTCCTCCTCCTGCCGCTCACGGCCTTGCAGCAGCTCTAACATAGCTCTACGATGCGAGTACTCCCAATTCCGCATCCTCTCCATCTCGAGTCTGCTCGCGTCGTAGAATTTGATGAACTCGCATAATGGAGGCTGAAGTTGGTGACAAAAGATGGTATAACAGTGTTAAGGTTTGGGCGGTTTGGCCTTAGCGACAAATGCGAGTCTGAACATAACGGGCTCCTCCGCCGCATCCCCATCCCGAGCATGGGCTCGGAGTCGTGGTTCCGGCAGCTCCAATACCTCATACCGTAAGTGTATGAATTGTCTCTGATTGCCGAAAGCGGCAAGGATCCCGCATAGGCACATGGGGACCTCCGTGGCCGGGGACGGATCGACAACGCTGTGCCTTGGGGGCGAGGGGAACTCCATTGGCACCGGTTGGTTGGCCGGCAAACTTGTGCTTCGTGGTTTGGATTGCTTGCTTCGTGTGAGTATTCGGAGGCGAGCACTGGGGTTTAAATAGCCCGCCACCAGCCAAACGAGAGAATCGGAGCAAAGAGACAAGGTCAGCTAGAATGCTTTGTACAGTATTATCGATGACAAAAGCTGAAAAAGTTAACAGGCGTGCTTTTGATATGACATGGCAGGCATACTGTTACATCTTTGACAGCAATGCTTTTACAGCTTTGACAGCAATGCTTTTACAGCTTTACAGATGACATCGACGGGTCATGGCAGTGGAGTACACAGCTTTGCAGATGCAATCTAGGCTGGCTTTCATGGCTCAACAGGAAAGAAAAGGACTACATGTTTTGTGCGCGACTTTAATACTTAGGGTTTTTGGGCGTTGAGAATTTATATGCAAAGAGAGCTGTAACTGAGATATTTTTACATAATATGGTAGTCCGTATACGAAATAGCAAATCTGGTACATTCGGACCCAAAAATTACTTGAACATGCTTTTTACAGCCGCCAAAATCCTTCGTCGTTAGGGTTTGTGCGTGACTTTAATAGTTAGGGTTATTGGGCGCTGAGAATTTATATGCAAAGAGAGCTGTAACTGAGATATTTGTACATAATATGGTAGTCCGTATACCAAATAGCAAATCTGGTACATTCGGACCTCCGTGCACTTGAGGGACGGAGTTGGACAATCTTGTGCCTTGGGGCGAGGAACTCCATTGGCACCGGTTGGTTGGTGTGAGTATTCGGAGGTGAGCCTTTGGGGCTTAAATAGCCCGCCACCAGCCAAACGAGAGAATCGGAGCAAAGCGACAAGGTCAGCTAGAATGCTTTGTGCAGTTTACCGATGACAAAAGTGAAAAAGTTAACAGCGTGCTTTTGATATGACATGGCAGGCATGCTTTTACGACTTTGATCGCAATGCTTTCTTGCTTTGACAAAGAATGCTTTTTCTGACTTCTGGATGACATCGACCTTCATTTGGACTATTTGCCACTGTTGTTTTCAGCGTGTTGTCATATCGGCCTTCTCAGCCTTTTGGCATATCACCATTGTCAGCCATTTGTCATATCATCATTTGGACTATTTGCCATTGTTGTTTATTTTTAATACGTTTATTTGTCATATCGCTTTTGTCATATCATCATATTCAGCTTTGTCGCATATCACCTAATATACGAAAGAACACAAGGTTGAATGACTGTTGTCGGTGAATATGATATTACATACATGTAATAAAAAATATGCTCCATTCAACCGAAAAAAAACTTCGAATAACTTGGTGAACATAACAGAAAGCTTCATAATAGTACAAACTGCATTACGATACAACAGAGACACATAATAGCATTAGAACAAAGTACAATAGGGAGAACAACTACAACAGCATTTCTTGTGAACAAGAACTAACATACAAATGGATGCAGGGTACAGCGGCTTTAGAACTTTCCAGAATCATCACTATCATAGAATTCCACACCCTCTTCTTCGAAAAACTCCCAACGATCACGTTTGTAGTCTTGAGCGCTATGGCCGTCAAGAGGAACAACCAAATCAGGGCTTACGACCGTGGTTATGTTCTACGGCGCGATCAAGGAAGCGATCATACGCTTCACGGCTTTCTTCTTGTTCTGGCCGAACTCCCTCTCTTTGCGGTAATTCTCGTACCGTTACCCTATTAAGTTCCTGCGCTAGATCCTCCCTCTGGTGTGCCATTGGAAGCGTCCTGTTTAAAGCTGTCGGTGTATTTATATCGTCTGCCCACTGCTGATATTGGCATCCCGTGGGCTACACGACAGTGTTAACATGGTTATACCAAACTCGAGCAGGAGAGTACTCATGAAAACATGAAGAAATCGAAAAATCGTAGAGACGTACAGAGAAATTAGGGCATCTATAATACGCCCGTTCGTTATTTTCTGTACTGGTGGAGTACCAGGTGTGGACTTCCACATGATGATTAGGGCACATTACATACTGCATTGGCAACCACTGAGCTCGACGCCTTCGACATGGCTTGGACTGAACCGACGAACACTTAAGTTGGTATCTACACGAAGCAAAAACATCAATAAGAAGCATAATAAGTACAAAATAAAATATTGGAAAAAAGGAAAGCTAAACTACCAGTTCTCCTCTTTGCGCTCACAGGTTTTCTCAACTCAATCCAAACTTTATGAACTCGGAGCAATGTATCGCGTTTGCCTGATAGAAGTGCAGGCGGCCTTGCAATTTATAGGCAGGGAGCGAGGGAGAAATGAGACAGCTGGCGGCACATCACCGTGCGGGGCGAGGGGCCAAGACAAAAAATCGGCACGTGGCAGCGTTTGTAGTGCGCTCAAGGGGGGGTCTGGCTGCAGCTGGCAGTGGCTTGGGAGTGGCCACCAGTTGGCGGAGCATTAGCGCGCGAGGTGGGGGCCTGGCTGAACAGTAACATTGCAAAACCGCAGCTTCTCGTCGCGGTATTTTTATTTCATTTCGAAATTCGAATATCCGCGGTCCCCGACAGGAAAGAAAGAATCCAGGAGCATCGGATTCCCTTGCAGCTGTGGCTGTGTTTGATATGGACAGATGCATGCAGCTTTGTAGCTGGTAGGGAGGTGCCAGTCAGGCTTTGGCAGCTTAAGCTTTAACCAGACGACTCAGGAAGTGTCTGCCACGCATGCATTTGGGTTTGTCTTGCGCTGCATGGTAGTTCGTCTACCAAATAGCAAATCTGCTACATTCGGCCTTAAAAATATCTTGGACATGCTTTCTTACGGGCGCGAAAATCCTTCATCGTTAGGGTTTGTGCTTGGCTGTAATACTTAGGTAATCTGGCGTTGAGATTCCGTCATGAATTAACTTGATGCGACGTATCACGTACCGATGCTGTTTCACCCACCAAAAGCCGCCGAATGCGCGAAGTGAGAGGGAATCGGTTGGCAGAGGCATCGTTTGTCGCGATGGGGGCCTGGCTATAGCTTAGCTGCGGTGGCGATGGGCAACCTTGGCAGTGGGCACATTAGCGTGCGAGGCGAGGGGCCGGGAAAGGAAAGCTACACGTGGCAGCATCGGATTCCTTTGCAGCTGTGCCTATGCATCGATTCTAGCGGCTAAATTTCGCATCAATTAAGTTTTAGCCGCTCTTAAGGTCAATTCCCGGCTTCAGTTAATGTCCTAAACTGCCACTTAGGAGTATCCCAACATGAACCAAAAGTTTAGAGCCAAAAATTTCAGTCCGCACTTATGACTTTCAACCAACTTTGGAGCGTTGTAACTGGCAATCTATAGTGACCTAGAGTGCGCGGGTTACATGGTTGCGAAGTAAAAACATTTCTCTATATAGTGGTGGACTCATCTCGCCAATCCGGTGTCAAACACTGATTTTAAACTTGGCTCAAAAAGTGAATGTAGCGCTGTTTTTTGGCCAGATTTTTGGCTCTCAGTTTTCTGCGAATTCGAGCTACTTAGAGGCCGAATTGGAGTTTACATTTGCTTAGGAAGTTGTAAAGGGTGAAATTATCTAGCATCTCCAACTGGAATCAATCCATTTGGACATTCCATTAGAAAGTTATGCCGTTTTTACTTTCGTTTGTCCGAAATGGACGAAATTGGTGAATTGAATATTGCGATGCGAATTTGAATTTATTGGAGGCCGAATTTGGAAAAAAATTTGCCTGACAACTTGTAGGGATTTTCGAGTACATTTCAAAAATGTATTTGTTCCCTTATTTTGGATTAATTTTGAGTAAGTTATGCCGGTTTGAAGTAGTGCCCAGATTTCAAAAAAAAGAAGAGAAGCTGAAAATCCCCAATTTCGTTTTTTGTCTTCAATACTGCAAATGGGCTCAAAATACCAGCATCGCATAATTTATTGCAAGAAATAGGAATATTAGTCAACACGTAGCAAATATTTATTGATTGCATTGTTAGTGTTACAAAAAGGTACATACACCCCAACGACAATCACTGTCCCCCAGCTCCCCATCTACTATCATATGCACTAGGGGTGTAATGTTGGGGTTCACGTCTTACTCTTGTCCCTGCTGCTTGCGACGGTCCAACTCGTCCTGTCGGCTGCGCCATCTGGTCATCCTCCGTCGGTGCTGGCGGGGCGACAACATACCCTGATCCAGGGTAAATATTCCATCCTGCAAATGGGCTAGGCTGCGGTGCAGGTGGTAGTGGTGTCTGGTCCAACTGTGAACCACCTGTCGAAGATAACCAGTTAGATCCTCCAGCCTGGTCAGGACGTGGGTCTGAGGTAAAAGGCGTTTGCAGCAAGCTAGAAAATCCAAAGTCGGCACCAAATGTCTCAGTGAACGCATTGTCGAAGGCACGCGATTTCCTTCATTTTGGGGGAGCGTTTCGCCGTATTCAAATGTCTGGGAAGCGAGAACATGTCGCCGCCCATCCCGATCGGTGGAGTCGGTGGGCGGTTCATATCGAGGCCCTGTGACATCTCTCCCGTTGGATGGGGCCGGTGATCGGCGTGAACGCCTGGCGCCGATGGCTTTCACACCATGTCTTTGATGTGGATGCCCGTGTTTTACCGTGTCGGTGCCGCTGGGAAGCGGTAGAGGATACCTCATGGACATTGATCTCAAGGGTGGGGACGAATCTTTGGGGGTTGGATCGGCCGCCTCATCATAGCTTCTTCGTGTGGTCGACCGGTGACCTCCAATCGCCGAATGGCAGATCGCAAGCGATCCCCCGCCCTACGAAAGAAACCACGCCTAGGATTTCCACTGTGCTGACCCTGATGCCCGGTTTGCATAAACATTTCATCCGCCTCGTCCTGTAAGTTTGCGGACTCCTGAGTCTGTGTAGGAATACATCGTTCTGTTAGTACATATCGATGTCCAAGCTGTACATGCTATCGAAAGTATTTAAACACATATGGGAGTCTCAGACACGCATCACCTGTGAACTCTCTCGGCGTAGTCACGCACATAGTTTTGTGCTTGTTCGTGGGCTTGCCGTGCAAGAAGAACACACCTTGTTCGAGGCCTGTACCCGGTCGAGGTAGGCCCAGACTCGGTGCCATTGTAAGGCCCAGTTGGCTCGTACACATCGGCCGTGGCGACTCCGACCATCGCGTGATGTGTGCTTGATGTACGACTCTCGATCGTAGTTGTGGCCTTGTGAGCTCCTCCTGAAAATTTAGCTTACATGCCGTTAGTCCAATATGATGATAGATATAGTGGGACTTGAAATGTAATGTTGATTTCAGCTTACCCATGCGACGGACCGGCGGATCGTAGAAGTGGAGGAATCAGCGCCGACGACCAAACTGTCGTTGCACACGCTCTGGTGAGTACACCTCGACAGCATTCATGCACACTAGGTGGCATTGCGTGAGCCAGTACGCTTCGTCTTGGTTGCACGCAAATGATATGCGTCCTCCTTGTGCTACGCCGTGCATGCGTCGCGTTGGAGAACGGGTCCCAATCGGCGTGATCCTGGGTCGAAAAGTCCAGGTCGGCGACGACGGCGCATGTATGACCCGCGATCAACTTCTTGCGCCTAACGCAACCTAGCGTGCATGTATATGTAACCAAAAGTTGGACGCAGCTGGTGGGTACATCATCGACCCACGAGCCTTTGGGTAGTAAGGGTTGTCCACTCTTGGACGAGACATGGGAAAGGTAAAACCATGACCAAAGCTGCAGAAGATACGGACAACCCGTCAAGATGGAGCTCTGTGCTGTCCGTCTACACGCGTCACACAAGGCACGATAGGTGTCCGCTAGAACCGCGGATCCCCAGCTGAAACCCTGTGGTGCGTCCCGTTCGCCGCATCCATGGCTAGTCAGGGCAACCCACACAAGATGTGTAGCGACGTTGTCTCCATTTGAGTGCGTGAACATCACACCCCCTAGGAGTCCGAGTAGGTACACTTCGTAGTGTCTGTTCACGGTTGCCAGGTCCGCGTCTGCTGGGCAAGCTTGGAACTCTTCCAACTGACGCAACCATGAGAATGACACCCCCTGGTCGCTCCCATGGTACTCCACCCGAACCTACAGTTTCATTTAATCATGTCAGGCCTTTAAAATTTTGATTGAGTGGTGCTGATTAAATGCAATATGTATATGTTACTGTTCTCTAGGTAGTGGTGCCATGCCACTCGCTCCGCTTTGCAACAACAAATGGTTGGCCAGCAATAGGAAGCCCTGTAATCAACGCCACATCTCGTAGGGGTGATAGTCATCTCCCCAAGCGGCAGGTGGAAAGTATGCGTCTCTGGTCGCCAACGATCAACAAGGGCTGTCAAAAGTGCAGCGTCTAAAGCCGGAAGAGGAGTCCGTCTTCCACGGCCCATGTTTGCCCCATTCATAAGCTTCGCAAATGGGAGCAGCCCGCAATGTGCAAGTGGGACATCGAATCTGCCGTCGAGAATTTTCAGCTGCCGGGATCCCCTTAGACGCATGGCATGAAGCTGGAGAGGAAGATGGTATATCAGACGGAAAATATTAATGTGCATGAAAACCATGAACTTATGTAGTGTGTCTTACAACCTCTTCACGTGCGGCCAATTTCCTGGCCCTATGCTTTGAGTCGATTTGTTCGTGGAGCAACTCTGGCAGTGCCATTTTGGTGGCCGCTTCCCGTTACCTTCAAGAAAAATAAAGACGAGATTACTCCATAAGGAAAAATTTATCATCATCCTATTGAAATAAGAAGGCAACACAATGACATAAAAAAATTTCTCCATTTATTTTCTAGATAAATGCATAGCGGCTTTGACATGGACATAAGTTCGCACTTATACAATATTCGAAATAGCTCAATTGCGACATTAAGGCCTATTAGGGCATGCTCTGCGGTCATGGCCCTGGCTGCTGCATTTTCCACAAAGCCGCAGACCAACACCACCTTGTGAAGCATCCATGTCGCCCCTAAGTCGCGATGACGATGGCCTTCTGGTTGATCCCGGCCGTCGAAGGAACGGATGCCACGTCTGAGGGCCACCATGTCCTGTAGCTACGATCGCCAAAGTTTCTCATTTTTGGCTGCCACGTGTTTCAGATAGCTTGCATTACGTAGTACGGGGACACAAAGCGGGCTCCCGTGTTGCCACCAAGCCGACGACAAAGCGGCAAGCACGTGGGAGCACGGAATATGCTCCAGACGGGCTTGTTACAAGTGCAATGAGCCTTGTCCGCTCCAATCCAACACGTTTGGGCGGTGTCGCCCGCGATATACCGAGGCATATTTCCTCCTACATGAAATCTTGAATTCGTTCCGCACGGGATCGAACAAGCTGCGCCAAGTGAAATTGTGCCTTCAAGCGGCGCTTCTCTAGAAGAGCTTCGACACGCGCGGTGCAAATGTGGACTCCGATTGTTACTGCTGCACGGCCACGGTCTCGGAAGTACTCCATGGTCCGATAAAAGTGAGCTCAATTATTGAGCATATCGGCAGCCACGGACCCCTCTCGTAACGTTGTTGTACGACTCGGCGATGTTCGTGGTCATCACCATGTAGCGAAAATGCAGTCACACTTCAATTAGAGAACGGGACATATTCGGGTATATAATAGAATATTACTTCTTACCGCGCCGCGTGCGTGTCGTGGTGCCATGCCCATCTCTCCGCGGTTTGCCGGCGATCCATCTTGTGAACGTAGTATTATGCCGTACAGAAACTCCTTGACCACCAACAATCTGGGAGGTTTGTTGCTCCTGATCTGCCACCAACTTCCTCGTGCGTTCGTTCAACTGTGCAAATATTGCTTCGAACTTACGCACTTGGTTCTGCATGCACATAATCTTGAACTGCTTCACCATGCTGCGATTCTTGTATGCGGTGTACAAGTTTGCACCTAGGTGTCGCATGCACCACCGGCATTCCACATCAGGCCAGGCACACGAAGGGTCCCTCCCCCCTTCATAACCTCGAGAGCATGCAACAGCCTCAAAGATTGCGGTCGAGACGACGACACCCCGAGCCTATTCACGACCACCTTGGTCTTCACGAACCGCATGAACCAAAGCCAACTATCGTTGTTCTCGCTCTCTACAATCGCAAAGGCAATCAGGACTATTTGATTGTTTCCGTCGGCTGACTAGGGCGGTGAGAAGAGTCCCTGGTACTTCCCGATTAGGAACGTGCCATCCACACATACCACAGGCGGCAATGCCTAAATGCTTCGATGCCTTGTGCAAATGCCCAAACAAAGCCTCGTAAGGAATTGGTGACCTTCGAATGATCCATTCTCTAGCAAAGACATTTGTTGGTCAATGCCCCATTCGTGCCTGGGTTGGTCTGTGCTATCTCGGGCGCAGAAGGCGAGGAGCCCAGTTGTAGGACTCTTTGAATGACCGAATAACATCGTTAGGGCCTTCTGTTTTGCTCGCCACGCCAGATGGTGCGGGATTACCATCCGTATTTGCTCTGCATCCGGGCAATTATGGACTTTGGTGCTAGTTTGATGTCGGCCGGCGACTCCAAGGATTTCTGGGCTATGAATTTGGCATCCATGGAATTGTTAATGGTCATCACCACCTCGGCGCAAGCAGTGTGCCGAGTGTAGCGTGAAATGATAAATCGGCTCTCATTCTTTGGTCGGTGCGCGTGCAGTGCGGGCATTGTCCGATCTTAGCGCATTTAACCACATAGACATCCGCCCACGACTTTTTACATAGTGTCGGCCGGGTCATGATGGCGTAGTTGCTAATGAAGTGCACCAGCTCCCTTTTAGTGGGGAAGACTGTTCTAGCTGTATGTCGCGATGCAGGGACAGTGGAAATATGTGAGTAATCAGCAATTACGCACCGATCCGCATCCAATTGGCGGAAATACGCGACGGCCAGACCCACATCATCCTCACCATCCTCTATGCCTTCACCCGTGGCGTCAAGGCCTTCATCATCCATGACCTCCACATCGACCTCCTCTTCGACCACATTAACCCCGTGCTCTCCCCCACACTCTCCTCTAACGTAGTATGACCCCAGATGACCCTCCCACCTCTAACGTGTTACCTGGCAATACCAATGTCGCCCTCTACTGAGCACCGACGAGGTTGCCCGGTGCCTTCCTCCTCGCTTTGATTGACGTGGTACCATCTCAGCGTACACACCAATCTGAAAAGATTCATCCACGGCCTTTGCAACGTAAAGGTCGAGAACTTCTGTTTGAAGCTCCCATAGGTTGCACACTACTTGTGCATTGTTCGGCACCAAACGGGCCGAACCGCTTGTAGGCGCAGCTTATATCTTCTCCGGTCAATACCTATTTTTGCGCTACTATCCCTATCAGGTCTTTAGGTCCAATAGGAAGATCTATTGTGGCATGCGTGTGTATCTGACTCTGCATGCTAACAAAAGGTCCGCGCACTACTGTGGGAGCATCTCCGTAGTAAATATGCAGTGTTGTAGCCATCGAAATCTGTCCATGCGTCATTAAATTGCGTCATTTAGTAATACATGGTAGCATGCATAACAAAAGTGTATTATTATGTAAGCCATTATTTCACATAAAAATACAATTATTAAACTTGATCATTTACTGATGTACTAATGTTCATCACACAAACCATTTTTCCCACTCCAGGTTCGTGGGTCATTTCAACTCCAGAATTTTACAAACTTTTATACTAAGCTAATGGATAAGTTTCCCTCCGTCAGTACAAATTTTAGGTCAAAATTGTTTACGGTTATTTTATAACAATTCTAACATTATTTCACAGTAAAATTTATTCGGTTTTTTATTTGCGTAAGGTTTTAGATGGACATATTAAATTTTGGAATTTTTACTGGAAGTGTGAGTCTACATGATAGTGGTACCATAAAAATTTCAGGACAAGAATCATAGTATTTATTTTCTTACAATTCTTTTACTACCTTTTGCAGAATTTTAAAACTGCAATGATTAAGTGAAAAAAAAGCTAAACTACTTATTAATCTTTACAAATTTTACTAACTGAGGATAATGGTAAGACCTACTTACAGTAAAAATTTTGAGGTCTACAGTTCTCTCCCTCGTAATCAAATATTTCCCTTTTACACTACACCTCGTAAACACCGTACAAATTAATGAAGTCCAATTTTTTTTTCATTTCAATAGACACGAAACGTAAACTAATAGCATGTAATACTACGTACCACTCAACCACCTTCCAGTAAACAAGCAACTAAATTTAATAGCATCAAATATAATAATTAAAATTATTTCTACACATTAAACCGTTGCTACAATAATTCTTGATTTCCACTACAATGCGCACCATCCAACTTATGTACAAAAATTTATATTATCATTACCAAATAAACATGATTTTTTAATTACATGAAATAATAACAGGGTGTACAACACAAAATTACCTTCACAGCACCGAACAGATAGACGCTCCTACAATATGTCCTTGTCTCGTCCACCAAAGCACCTTGCAATTTATTTACATTAAAATATTAATTTATGTATGCACCAACCACTGAAAGTAATGCATGAAATACTATGAAGTTCAATAAAAACCTAGCTCACACGCATCAAATATAACGATGGTACGTATTACTACTGGATTAATAACTATGCAAAAATAATTTCTTATCAACACCCCTACTACAACAATTCTTGCATTAATAGGCATTAAATTTATTATCACTACAGCTCATAATCACCTTCCATTTCATTTACATAAAATTATGTCCTAATTAGCAAATATGCATGTTTATTTCCAAAATTATTTACGGTTATTTTAGGACTATTCTAACATTACCTGCTGCACAGTACAAATCTAGATGGACATATTAATTTTTTCAATTTTTACTGGAAGTGTGAAACTACATGATAGTTTTACCATAAAAATTTTAGCCTTCAATTATTTACGGTTATTCTATAACAACTCTAACATTTCGTGCTGCACAGTTCAATTATTTCGGTTTTTGATTTTTTTTAAGGGTCTGTATGGACATATTAATTTTTGAAATTTTTACTGGAAGTGTGAATCTACATGGTAGTTTCACCATAAAAATTTTAGCCTTAAATTATTTACGGTTTTTTTATAACAATTCTAACATTACCTGTTGCACAATTTAATTATTTCGGTTTTTGATTTTTGCAAGGGTCTAGATGGACATATTAATTTTTCAAATTTTTACTGCAAGTGTGAATCTACCAGATAGTTCTAGAATAAAAATTTTAGCCTAAACTTATTTACTGTTATTTTATAACAATTCTAACATTACCTGCTGCACAATACAATTTTTTCGGTTTTTGATTTTTGTTAGGGTTTAGATGGACATATTAATTTTTTAAAGTTTTACTGGAAGTGTGAATATACATTATAGTTTTACCATAAAAATTTTAGCACAAGAATCACATTATTTATTTTCTTACAATTCTTTTACTACTTTTTGCAGAATTTGAAAACTGCAATGATTAAGTGAAAAAAATAGCTAAACTACTTCTTAATTTTTAAAAAAATTTCTGACTGAGTATAATGGTAAGACCTACTTATAGTTAAAATAATTACCTTAGAAAATAAAAGCAAGGGAATAATTTACTAAGGTAATTATTTTTATTTCTGATTTTACCATTTCTTATTTTCTCTTTTCCCTTGCTTTTATTTATTCCAACAATCATTTTCATCGTCCAACAATTCAATAAATGCATGCAAAATCATAAAATACAGCAACCAAATGATTTCATATTTTTAATATTCGATTATAAGCTTTTTATTAATTTGAGGATGTTACAACACAAAGACGAATATGAAAACATCGTATACAGGACACATGTATGGCAGTCGACATCACTCCTATTTTTTTTCCTTTTACACTACACCTCGTAAACACCGTACAAATTAATTACGTCAAATTTTTTACATTACAATAAACACGAAACGTAAAATAATAGCATGTAATACTACGTATCACTCAACCACCTTCTCTTATCATCAAACAAACAACTATGCTTATCGTCTACCCTACCATTTTATCACTAATTGCTATGGTTATGGTACATCAAACAATAACCATTTTCAGTAAAGAACCAAATAAATTTAATAGCATCAAATATAACAATTAAAATTATTTCTACACATTTCAGCGTTGCTACAATAATTCTTGACTTCCACTACAATGCGCACCATCCAACTTATGTACAAAAATTTATATAATCATTATCAAACTAACATGATTTTTTAATTACATTAAATAATAACAGGGTGTACAACACAGAGATTAAATTACCTTCACAACACCGAACAGATAGACGCTCCTACAATAAGTCCTTGTCTCGTACACCAAATTAAGCACCTTGCAATTTATTTACGTTAAAATATTAATTTATGTATGCACCAACCACTGAAAGTAATGCATGCAGTACTATGAAGCTCAATAAAAACCTAGCTCACATGCATCAAATATAACGATGGTACGTATTACTACTGGATTAATAACTATGCTAAAATGCCTTCCACTACACCTCATAATCACCTTCCATTTTATTTACTTAAAATTATGTCCTAATTAGCAAATATGCATGTTCTAAACAATAACCGTACTCTGCATGCATTAATAGGCGTTAAATCATTTAAAAACTTATTCACAAAAACGCGCTTATATTACTAAATCCTGATTAACTTTACATGTAAATTCTCGTATATGTCAAATGTAAATAGATGATATAAATCATAACAAGAGAGCACCTCGAGAGGCGGAGTAAGAACAACTTATTTGTGAGATCCAGATCGTTGCACCTAACAGTTTATTTACATAAAATAATATAATAATTAGCAAATGTAAATAGATGATACATACAATAAACTGAGAGAGAGCACCTCAGCGTACCTGACAAAGCGGAATGTGAATGACGAGAGAGCAAGGGCGTTGCCTGGAGCACAACTTCTTATATAGACGAAGCGGTGATTATTTTTTCGTGTGATTATATTACGTTAAGCGGGTCATTTCTTACTAATTGATAGTTAGGCTAGTCATTAATTAATCAAATAACAAATGGACAAACTACTTTCGGTGCACCCATGTGCATGCACTCAGTGCGCTTGCTTTCCCTGCGCCGACGCCGGGACTCACGGGCTCGCTCTGCTTTCCCGCGCATGTGCCAAAGTGGGTCCCGCCACCCCATGCGGCTTCCGCCACGGCGCATGGCCGAAGCCCTCCTTACCGCCACCCCATGCGGCTTCCGCCGCAGAGCATGGCCGAAGCCACTCCTTTCCGCCAGCTCGCACGGCGGAAGCCGACTCGTCCGGCGGAAACGCCATTTCCGCCATCTCATCTGGCGGAAGCCAGTTCATCTGGCGGAAACTCCGGCTATTCAACGCATTTCGTTTCACTGCAGGTCATTTTTTAAATTTCAATTCAACTGTTGTTTATTTGAGCAATTTTTCCTTCAATCTGTGCACCTGCTAATAACTGTTGATTAATGTTTTCATATGTTAAAATAATCTATGTAAAATTAAATTCATATAATATTTGTTATGAAAGTTTTTCAAGTTTTTCTTAAAAAATACTTATAAATTATGAATGTTCTTTATTTTGGAGCTTTAGTTTCTAACCGATATATATATATATATCCCATGCGTTTAAGAATTTTATTTCCGTACTGCAAATTTTTTTTGGAGTTTCTTGCTTTGTACTTAGAATTTAACCTGTTTGATTTCAATTCAAATTCGTACATACACTTCAAACTTGTCATATATATGCGCACTTGCTGTCTTCAATTTGAACTCCACTGGATGCACCTGCGTACGTGTATTAGCTGGCTCGGATTTCTGGACACGCACTATATACATACACGACACACGTCAGATTTTTTTTTCTTCGATTAATATAGAAATTTTTAGCCTTTTCTTTAATTATTCTAAGATTACTGCCGATGATTCCAAAGATGTTTTTAGCGCTTGCAAATTACCACACATATCAATCTATATAACATTTTCCGGAGGTTTTCTCGAAGGAGAGCCTATCCACGTCGCCATTCATGCGGAGAGCATTTCGATCGGTTCCGGTATTGTGTTTGGCTCTTCATTCAGGCGTGTCAGATGATCGCGTGGTGCGTAGGCTACTCTCGCGCGCGGGCAACGTGGAAGACAAATACATGAACAATTATTACACGTTTCCTTGCCTGGAAAATTATTTCATTCCATTTAGAACACGGGAATTTTGTCAGAACTTTTTATGAAAGGACATTCACTTCCACTGAATGAACATGGTAGTTTTGTCGGAAATTTATAGGAAAGACAAAATTCACTTCCACTGAACGTGAGTTTCTACAAAATTCCTATGAAAAAATTGTGCACTACAACTGGGGAGTAATAGCAGGAATTACCCCTTTACTACGTACGTACGTGCATCAGAATTTCAGAAAGCCACTCAAGATGCACTTCCTCCCCACGAACCATCTCCTACCACGGCAGCCAACCACTGAACCTGATCTCCTCCACGCGCGCCTCCTCGTTCGCCGGCTTTGGCCGCAGGTCTCCGATGGTGCCAACAGGCCGCGGCTTCTTGGCAGGCACTGTGCTTCCCAACTCCATCTCCATGCATGGACCGGTCCTCACGACGACGTGCTTAGCCGGACCAGTAGCACGCCGTGTCTGGTTGCAACTTGCAAGGCGGAGGGCGGAATACGATTGGGCACGCGAAGGTGTCCAACAAGACGAGAACCTGCACGCCGCCGTTGGCGAGGCGCGGGTCGGCGCAGGCACGTAGGCGCATATCTCTTTCCTCGCGGCGACCACGGCGGCGCGGTCGAACGGGTGCTGCACGAGCGGGATGATGTCCGCGGCGAGAGCATGCTCCACACGCTCGGGGCTGCGCAGCTTGCGCGACGGCTGCCTCCGGAGGGCGATGTCCTCGGCCACCTTCTCCACGATCTGCCTGTCCGGGCCGACGGGGAAGTGCCTCCTGATGACGACCCTCACATCCGCCATCAGCGCCGGGGATGGGGATGGTCCTGCCGGGCCGCGTCGGCCACCGCGGCTCGATGGCGGGAAGAAGGTGGCGAGCTGAAGACGGCTGGCGAGGCGAACCGCCGGAGCGGTAGGAAGATGCTTGTCCATCGCGCGCTGTTCCGATCGCTTGAACCGAGCGAGTCGACGGAGGAATGCGAGGCACCAAGCAGCATGACGAATAAGTAGGAAAGCGCCGTATTTAATGCGGGACGAATGCTGGATTAAGCGTTCTCGTTCTCAGAATCGGTTTCGGACTCCTGGCTCCAGTCCAGACTGAGGACGGACTAATTCCTTGTTTTGAGAGCTAAGCCGGAGGATATTAATCCCATCGCCAACGGCTTGTAGTCTGCAAATAGGCTACTTACCAAAATAGAGCTCTTTTTTATTAACCCTTCAAACATTTTTTTAGCCAAATGCAGAATTCTATATCTTTTGCTAATTTGTTGATAATTTTCTTTGCCATCCATAGGTATATGATCCCAGAAGGCAAGACTTGTGGGATGGTGATGACAGAGAGAAGGAACAACTACACTAGTCATTTATTATTTTCTCAAGTTTGATTGCTCACTGGGCACAGTGGTTAGGTACCGTTCATTTTACCCACCACAGTGATGCGTAAATTTTGACCACGGCTGATGGTAGTGGACTCAAGCGTGTACAACTTGACTGTTATAGTTCATTAATTTCAATTTCCTGATTTTCCGACGCTTGTGATGTGAGTTGCATATTAGTCCTCCTTGCTAAAAAATAATTTGGGTTAGTAGTTTATGTAAGTATGTAGCAAACTATCCACTTATACCCACGTTCAATCTTGACATTCTAGGCCAATATCCTGTACTCACAAATTCCCTATGTATGCATTTCTGACTTGTACGAGCTGACATTCTTGGATAGCTTCCCTGGGTTTTGGAATAACCGCTGGTAGTCAGTGTGTCACTGACTGAATGAATGCACACAGTGTTGGTTCTTCCTTTGTGCTTGCGATCGAATCCATGTTACTTAGTTTGATTGCTGCTATAGCAACGAAGTCAAGGAACAGTGGATGCAGCTGCTCCTAGTGCTACAATAGTCCAGTTCCTCGTTATTGTCATCAGTGGCGGAGCACGAACTAAAATTTTGATATGGCAAACTTTATAGCATATATATAGTAATAGTGGTACACGAAATTAAAGTTATCCATACGCTGATATCATAAAGCATATTATAATATGAGTGTATGACACTTACTGGAATGAAAACTATATTATAAAGCATACTAGATAAGGACAAAGATAAAATGTGTACCAATAAAGTATTAATTGCGTGTAGAAGACTTTGGCAGCTGTATTTGACGAGTTTTCATCTTTTGAAAATGCTTCTGCGCAGATAAAAACCACGAAACGGGAACGAGAACGCACTACACACCAGTATATACTGTATATATGTAGGTATACCCGGTATAGGCTCCCGCCATACCTAGCCATATTGGGTGCTCCGCCCCTGATTGTCATCATTTTCAGAAGTACTGCAAAACACACTAGCAAAGTAGCAAAGTTGACTAGGGGGAATAATTGTTATCGAAATGATAAGTAATTTTTCTAATTTGCAAGTCCGTATCAGATTCTTGATTGTATCACATTTTCAGAAGGCATACAATTACAAACAATATATTGATGTAGCAATGCTCACTAGACACCATAATTCTTAGCAATTGTGAGAAGTGATTTTCCTATCTTGAAGTCCATCTTGAGCTTTCTTTTCTGACACATTTCTAGTCATTATACATAGGTCCATAATTAGCTAAGAAAGAGGTTGACTGAAAAATACCTTTGCAAAATTCGTTCAATCTTCCATAAACCTATGAACAAAATAACATACCTCTACTTGGGCCGGTTGTTGAATTTCTTAGTTGTGGTTTGGTTCAATCAATTCAATTGCATGGCCTACTCCCATCAATGTTCACACATTTGGTCTACTACATAGCCGAACAGCCCAACCCTTATCCCCCAACTCATCTTCAGACTTCAAACAGCCGCCTTCCACTCCCCCATGGGTGAAATCCGTCCAAAGCTCGTCCCCTAACCTTGAAAATTATAGAGCCGATAATAGCATGGTCCTAAGGGTGCAGCAGGTGGAGCTGGTGCAGCACTAGGGTCAGGTTCACAAACCAGAAAAAACCGCTCGGAAACTGTGGTTTTCGACCTTACCGCTCCGGTTCGAGATCCAAAACCGCTCGGTAAACCGGTCTAATTAAAAAAATAAAAAAATTTATATGTCCGGTTTTTCGTGAAAAACCGCTGAAAATTGTTTTAGAAGAACATTCAATTGGTCGCAAGCAGTTTTTCGCGAAAAACCGCGGTTTTCTCGTGTGAGTTTGATCCGAATTCAAATTTGTTTGGAATTGCGCACCGTTCGGTTTTTCGCGGTTTTCGCACGGTTTTTTTGCAAAAACCGGTACCGCTGGACTAACGAAATTTGCGTTTGAAACGGTTTTGTGAACCCTGACCAGGGTTTATATTACCAAACTAAGCTCAGAAATCGCTCCCCGAAGGTAGATTTTTGTCAAAAATCGGTACAAACTGAACGAATTGAAAAGTCAAACTTTTTGAACTTAGCGGTCAAACAGCGACGAAATAAATTGAAATCCGATCAGTTTTGCCAATGTTTACATATTTCGACTTGTTTTTACCAATTTTCCAATATACCGATTTTGACCGGTTTACATCGAAAATCCACGCAATGAAAATTCAAGTAAAAGTAATGTGAGAACTCAAAACAATTACCTCTTATACTAAAGCTCTATTTTATGATGACATGATAGATGGTTAGGGCATTTGTAGGAAAATCAAGGATATTTGATGAATGATTAGCACTACTACGAAAACAATTCTTAATAACACAAGATGTTGTCATTACAAGTCAGTAACGCTCCACAGTTAATAGTACTAATGACCACGTACAATTTTTTATTTAACAAGATAGTATGCCATCATTAATTATGAAGAAACAATGCCACTTTTCTAGTATTAAATAACCATTTTTTTTTGTCACTTCTCTGCTTGACATTGTTGAGTATTAACGACCACTTTTATAGCATTAATAACAACCGATTTTTTCATCACATCTGATAGCACATTTATATATTAAAAAATAGCCCGTCTATTTTATCCCTGTTCATTTCTTAAAAACAAAGGCATAATTCCGATTCCGTAAAAACATCCTGGATCAATACCACGAACCAAAAATTATATTATTGGTTATGATTTACAACTAGAATGTATATGAAAAAATTTCTTCTCTCCCCCCCCCCTTTCTATTATCTATGTAACACCCTAGTTTTCGCTTTCTGGAGAAAAACCTAATTTAAATAAAGTAAATTCAAAATTTGGAGTTTCATTGGTGTTTATATTAACCTGGCATCCATTTCCCTCCAAAATCGGGATTTAATTCCCCTCCGGTCGAAAAATCGATTTTTCCAGTTCCCGCCGGTATCCGAAATTTCACCCGAGTCCAAAAATGCTCCAAAAATCTCCAAACCACTTCTAAAATATTCCAAATATTCCTAAACGATTTTATGAATCATTCCCCGGATTTTTGGACCTCCGTTCCTATTTTATCTCGCGCGGCTTTTGTTTAATGCCTGCGATCCGCGCCCGAATATTCAATTTCACAAAAGTCATCCAAATTCAACCAAACCAATTTTATTGGGTCCCAAATATTCTAAAATGGCTCTAGGAATTTTTCTGGAATTTTTAGACTATTTTTCCTTATTTTTCTCTAGGGCGGTTCATTCGCGTAAAAGAGAACCAACCGGAGCTTGCCACGTGGCGGGTACTGTAGCATAGGGGTACTGTAACGTCGTGCTACAGTAGCACACAGTACTGTTCATCTTCCCGATCGATCTTTTTCCCAGGGAAAGAACAGAACACCTCCATTCTTGCTTCCATGGATTCAAATGCCCATAACTCTTGCAATAATGATCCAAATCATGCAAGGCCGGATCCGTTGAGTCCGTAGCGACGATACCTTTCCATTCCCGGTGGTCATTAAGCCCAAATCTCGCCGGAATACGCGCAGTTTACAAAAAACCGAAATGGCTTTGATTGCTCATAACTTTGCCGTTTCAACTCCAAACGATGTGATTCCACCTCTCAAATCTCCGTATAAGAATCCTCCTTCCGGGCATAGGCTTCTCTTTCCCTCTACTCCATCCATTTGGCCGTGAGATCGAGAAAACCGACGGTGTGTCGCACTTTTTCGGTGTTCTTCGTGTTCTTGCTCATAGCTCCTTCTCCGGTGAATCATTCTTCCTCCCGTTCGTTTCCTTGTGTTCGTATGGGAGTCTAGATTCTAATTTATCTTCCAATTTTAGGATTTCTCAACCGTGGGCGACGAATTTGGAGCTTTTGTGCATTCGGCCGAACCTCCGTTCTTCGTCGATTTCTCCGATTCCGGTGAGTTTTGGTTCAATTCCTTTCTCCTAGATGTTCCTAAGGATGTTATCTAGTGATTCTAGACTTTTGTTTGGATCAATTCCATGCAAAATTGAGTTAGAAATCGAATTTTTGGGGAAGAACGTGTTCTCTGTTTTTGGTGGAGGCTACTGTGATGTGGGGGTAGCCATGCGTGCGCGCCGCCACCGGCCGTGGCCGCCGCCGCGCGCCGCCCGCCGCCCATGGCGCCAGCGCCACTCGGCCCGCCGCCGCTGCCGCCGCCACGGCGAGCCGCCGCGCTCGCCGCCGCCCCACGTCGCCGGCTCCTTCACCCCCCTCCTTCCCAAGCTCCATTGTCATCCATGGTTGCCATGAAGCCCAAGCAAGAAGACAACTCCTTCTCTCAATGACACATGGGGCCCACTTGCCATAGAGTCAAAGCTCAGTCAAAGCTCAGTCAAACTTCGACCCAGTCAAAGGCGGAATATTCCGGGAATATTCTCGGTTTTCCGATTTATTCGAAATTCAAACTTCGGAAGCTCATAACTTCTTCGTCCGAACTCCGTTTGATCCCATTCAAATTCCTAAATTCATCTAAAATCAAGATCTACCTTCCAGTACTAATTTTATAATTTTTGGATTTTATTTATTTTCTTTTATTTATTTATTGCCTCGTTTTGCGCGTAGTCGACGCTTCTGCCGAGTCCGCCGACCCCGCCGCCGGACTTCAGAGAGTTCAACCTTCTCGCTGTGACCGAGGCAAGTCTCCTTGAAGCATGTTGATCCCATTGTTTATAAATGTTTTCCACTGTTTTACAAATTGCATTGCTATTTATATTAAATGGATGATGTTAACGTTAGCTTATTAGTTATACCTGTTGTTCCTACCTCCTTGACATTGTTATCACGACCCTTTGTCGCCTAGTATAAGTACTCCACCAATATAAATGTTTCTGGAAAAACTGTTCTTTAGTTAAGGGGAAAGACTATTTGACAGACATTTTAAATGGATCAAATAGTATGGAATGCAAATTGGAGTTAGGTGATTATTAGTGATGATGTGGTAATCGTCAGTCTGAAAGTAACCTGGGAATGGTGGTAGTTTAAATATTGCTGAGTTGGAGTGTGGTAGCGAATCGCAGTATGATTAGTATGAACTGAGAAGTGTTGGAAGATGTATGATATGAAGAATAATGGTTGGTAAAGTTAAATAAATAATATTGAGGGTCATACTTGGGGATCAAATAGAATAAGTGGGAAATCATATTTCGGTGGATTGACCCGCATACTATGAGATTTAGAGATGACAATGTGAAGGGTTACAACAAGTGGTATCGAGAATGATACTCGATGATTTAAACAGCTATATGACTAAATGTACTCGGATGAGTAAATGGATAGTATTAAAGATCATACTCGGTGGTGTAGTGGATGACTTTGGGAATATGGTCTCGCGATAACCCATTATGTGGAATCATGAATAATATGAATTATGGGTGATTTGTTTAGTAAACGTGGTATCATTGGTTATGGAAATGCTGTAGTCGATGAATTAATGAAATCTTGGATTTATAGAATCTTTCTTGAAAGATGCTTGGGGTAAGATTATGAATTATTCGTGGTGGATTAAAGTAGATGATTTAGAGGTGATAGTATGAATAATTAAATATATGGTGTTATGAAGTATTATTGGTGGATTGTATTCTAGATTATTAGAAATAATATTGTGAAGTAATATCGGCGGATTGTATTCTAGATGTTTAGAGGTGTGATATTGTGAAGTATTCTCGGTGGATTAGTAGATGACCTTGTGAAATATTCTTAGTGGATGATAAGATTGATCGCCGTATGATTGGTGGATAAATCAATATTACAAGTTAGAGTTCAAGGGAAATATTTCCTATACAAATATGATTGTGGTTCAATATGATTTCGGAGTTGTGATAATACCAGGATATACTTCCTACTTGTGGATACTATATTGGATTGGATTCTTCGTATGATTGTAAGAGTATGACAATTTAAAGGTTATTGGAGGTTACAAAATTAATTTTAAGAATTGTAACCAAACCCTACAACTTACCTTTTATAAAATAAACTATTGGTGGAATAGAATAGTACGGTAGAAATGCTTAGACTCGCAAACGGTCAATATTCACCTATGGGTGGGACTTTCAATTATCTCTTGAAAACTTGTGTTGGAAATTATTAGGCAAAAATGTATTGCCGATGGTTTACAAAATAAAAATAAAATGAAAAATGATTTCGACTTGGGCGGCATGGAATGTCGGGTGGAAGCGGACCAAGCCTTGGTTCTTTTGTGCAAGTACCGCCACAAGTCAATTAAGGACCGACGCTTATGACTGTCTTCATTCTAAGCATAATCGTACTACCACATGTCTATAATGGTACGACCTGGCCCACTAATTTGTAGAAGCCTAGTTTAGACTCACCACTCGGTTGTTGTGTGAGAGCCGGACGGAGGCATTGTTGTGGTTGTTGTTGTTGTTGTTTTTCTCACACGGCGCAAGAGGGGGCTTCTGTACTGGGTGGAGAGAACCCTAACAGCGGTGAAACCTCAGCGGGTGGGTCTAGCTAGGTAGATACATTGTAACGGCCTTGTCACGATCTCTCTGTCGGCACACCAAAGGAAGTGTGCTAATAGCTTGGCATTAAGAGATGATCGTGTCTTGTGGGTAAAGTTGTACACCTCTGCAGAGTTAAAACTATTCGAATAGCCGTGCCTACGGTCAAAGGCAAAGCGAAGAATGCTTTCATACTGGTAGACTTTGGTTTTTGGTTTCAAACTAAACAATGTTTCGTTTTGGGATCCGGGAGCGGGTAGAACTCTCGGGTGTGCTTCTAGCGGCTAAAGCCAGGTAGGTGGAAGGAACCTGATTTTTGGCGAACCATGGCGGACAGAGCCATGTGATTGGATGGAACCCTGATTTTGTTGAGATGTGGCGGATAGAGCCTGTATATTAGTGAGTGGTGGTTAGAACCTTCACTACAATATTACATAATTCAATTATTAAAAAGAATTGCTCAATGATGCTTTGTGAAAATTATTAACAAGTATGTTTTGTTGAAACTTGGCTTTGTGCAAATAAACCATATCAAGCCATCTTTGGATAGCCTACATTGTGCATATTTTTTCCAGACTTGCTGAGTACTTTATGTACTCACGTGCTACATTCTAATCCTCTCTCAAAAGCGAAAGAAGCTGTTCAAGATTTCCAACGACTAGGGTGCGTTCTCCACTCGATTGTCTGTGGGCATTTGGATGGGTCGCATTGGCGTTTTCGTCTTCCGCTGCAGTGTTCAAGTCGTTCAGCCTGTTCAGGCCATAATGGTAAACCTTGACCATAAGGTCTTTGCTTTTATTTGGTATTATTCTTATTTAGTTATATGTATTCGTGATATGGTTGTTGATTCATCACTTTTGACTGTGTACTAGCTACTGATCTGGGATTAGTACAGAAATACACAGAGGACTCCGGATAGCCGATCCGGGGGCCTACAATCTATATTCGGTTTTGCTCAAAAAGTCTCACAAATTCGGTTTTTCAAAAAAATTCATGTTAAATGTCAAAAAGCTATTAATACTAATTTTAGGAAACTTTTGGATAAATTTTTCCTAAATTTCCTGAATTTTTTGAATTTGAATTTAAATTGTACCGATTTATCAGCCGAACAGATACCATTTTCAAGCGATAATGGACGATATTTGAAACCCTGGGCAGCACAACCCCAGATGGAGAAAGATTAACGTCACAGAAATTCGTCAACAAATAAATATCACAGAAATAAGAGCAGTGCACTGTCAAACGATCTCAGCAACCGATATTTCTATTGCTAACTACTACAAATGTTGAAATATATATAATCACAAAGTTTGCTCGAGGTACATGACAAGCTGCTAAACTGCCATCCTTGAATTGGATGCCACCACAATTCACAAGTGGGAAAAGTCCGAATGACTGGGCTAATGCCTCAGGCGATATTCACTGATTACATCCTACTTCTGATTAAAAAACAAAAAAAAGTAACACAAAAATAGGAAGCTAAATGTACCGGGCACTTGGATTAATTCGTCAACTACCACAGGTAATACATTATGAAGGCAACTCCACGGAAGAAATACTTGGCAACAAAATTAGGTGTATGATTAAGCAAAGAGAGTACGACCTCCTGTGTAGTTCCAAAAACTAATCAGGATATAGCATTAATCCATTTCCGAGGCCTCGCTTCCACAGCAATAACACATATGATCTGCCACTGTTGCCTCCGCCGGTAAGTAGCAGGAACTTAATCACATTTGATATTTCTGTAGATTCTCCTCACAAAAAGAGTTGACCCTAGATAGCCAATAGCACCTGAATCACCAAAAGAGATGTCAAAACATCAAAATAGTCCTAAATATCGCAATTCCACAATCTTTAGTACAAATGAGAGCTCACCGCAAAGTATGCCTAGACCAAGACAGAACATCAATGTGTAGCCAAAGTAGAAACTCGTCTGGAAAAAGCCTGACATCTTTGTCTTCACATGATAATAGTAGATGGAGTATAGATACACATATAACGCCGTTGATGCAGCAGAGCAAAACGAAGTCCATTGCCAATGATAGTTCTCAGCGTTCAGCAAGAAATACGTACCCACAATTGTGACACATATAGTAACTATTAGAAGGATGACAAAAACCAGTAACAAGAAGCCGTAGACATAATACACCTGCCAAGAACCCAAAAAATTGGCATAATCACTTACTCATAATCTCATATAATGAAAATTGCAACAAGATGCTTCAGATAAGTGCATGGGCAAATTTAGTATGAAGCATGGACAATATTAGAAATCAACCAATCAGGTCAATCAAAAAATAATAATGCACACTTTGCTAAGTTTCTATATAAGCTGTTGATTTTGACAATGATTTCCTTGTTTACCTTGTAGTTCCAGAATGATGTGAACACAAAGTACATCTCAATGAAGATGCTGCCAAAGGGAAGCAGCCCACCCATCACTGCGATAACAGGTGGTGTAAGGTACCACTTCTTCTCAGGAATAAGTCGTGGAATAGTTTTTACTCGGCAGGGGTTGTTAGGAGCACCACTCCAGTTCCTACCAACGACAGTTCCCAAAAGAACTAGTGGAAAAGAGATGAAGGCCCAAAGGACAAACATGACAACCATTGTACCAAATGGTATAGCTGCTAATGATCGGTAGAAGATACCAATTGTATTCAGTACAAATCCAATTGCAAAGCACAAGAATGGAAAGAGAGATGCTGTAAGGATCATAGATTTTATCCAGTTTTTACCTGCCATGGAATCAAGTAATGCATTCAATAAACCAAACATCATGAAGTGGAAAATTCGTTAGATGATAATATACAAATTCTAGAATCTTTTCAAAAAAGTATAATAACATGATGAAATTAGAAACGAACGAGAAGAAAACTGAACTGTGCAAATAAACACTAAGAAGGAGAAAAAAAAATCTGTACTTGCAAAAAGAGTGCAGAACCATACCGCCATTCCTCAAATAAAGGCCACCACTAACATATCCAGAAATAAAAGACGTAAGAGCATAGCACACAATGAAGGTTGTGATGATAGCCCCTCGCCTGACAAGCATTGCACAACATGCCAATATATGAGAAAACACACATCATGCTTAAAAAAAGTGAAGTTGTTCTGAAAACGATGTAATTTTTTCTTCTTTCTAACATAGGAAGCATAGGAAAGCCAGAATAGAAGGTTAACCCAAAATATAAGGCAGCATAGGAACCAAAGATGCATGGCAAAAAGCAGGACATCTTTTTTTTTTTCTAACTCAAACAGTGGATTGTACAATATGTTAGTTGTTTAACCCAAAAATAACATTTTTTACCCTTCTATACATTTGCATTTGAAAATATAGGCACAAAACTGCATTGCCACATTATTCTGCCCAGGGCTGAGAAAAGTGGTGGAAATGACCAGTAGCCAACAGTTTCTGTCAAACAAACCAGAGGCAGGAAATTAAATCCCAGACATTTTTACACTGATCTAATTCGCTTGTCAAAGTTATTATGAGTTATGGCCATCTCAGAATGATTCTTCATAATTGCAACTGATTACCACAAATTTTCTAGGACAAACACAGGATCTGGAAGGTTCCTGGAAAATGGTTTTTCCATGTACATGTGGGTACATCCATACATGTACTATCACCACCATCAAATGTGCCTCAAGATTGATCAAACTTCCGAAATCCAAACCAACAACTCATCTTCTATTCATTGCAATAACTTGCACGAATCTTATAGTATATGTACTCACATGTACGTGTGGTTTTGCATTTTTAGGTTCCCATCCAGTTTCCGGCAAACTTGTAGTTTTGAATTTTTAGGTTCCCATCTAGTTTCTGGCAAACATGTGGTGGGAAGCTCACCGGTTCTGGTATTATGAATGCTGGTCCTGCTCATATTTCAAAATACTCCCTGCACTTCTTTCATATCTTACGCATTAATATGATGTTTCAACAACCACGCTACTGTTTTTTTTAGCTACTGAGATATTTTAAGCTCTGCGTTGCTCATGCAAGGAGAAGATGGGGGCGCGGGGGGGGGGGGGTGTTATGATTTCGAGCATACCCGACGTATAACATGCCAACAATGGCCAATACAATCACAAGTAGGACAAGAGCTGCCAGTTGAGTGCCAATACCAACAAGAGCAGAAAGAAAGATAGAGCTTTGAGGAGGACGAAATACATCACCATGGACAAGCTTCCATCCAGATTCCTCATTAACATCTCTCTCCTAAAAAAGGAATATCATGGCTTGAGGCAGCGATATGAGTGGCAGCAGGTGCAAACCAAGACAACTTATTTGCTCGAGCTTCAAGCACACAATTAAACAAAATATGCACCAGAATTCAGATACTCACCAGTGACTCCAGATCATCATCTTCACGAGCATATTTTGCATAATCATTTCTCAGTGTTCGCATCAATATCATTGAAACCAAACCAGTGAGGAAAATAACCATCATGAAAGAATTGAAAATGGAGAACCAATGAATCTGAACATGAGAAATTTGAACAGAAATTATAACCTTCCAATAATTAGTTCAAATGGAAGATGGTCCCTATTGTTAGAATTGACATATTATTCCCATAATATAAGAAGGCAGCGAGCTTCTTGCTATGCATATTTGGTTCTCTTTGGAATAAACAAGCATTACCTGGTGTTCAAAGAAAGGATAGTCCAAATATACTTCGAAACGACGTGCAAATGACACATCTGTTGGCATCCACTTCACTGAATATGTAATGTTCAATTTCTTACCAGCTTCAAGAAGCTTAGGAGACCCTTGGGTAAGGTTAACATGGATTATCTAAAAAAATTACATCAAATCAACTTATGTAATATTGTCCAAATTAATATGTTAATGTTCTGAATCAATGCAAAATACATACCCTGTTATCATTGTATTTAACAAGAATGTTCTTGTGTGTGTAAAGATAGTGCTTGTTTTCATTGTTTTTGTCGGTCTCTCCAACAAAGCCTGTCAAAGCACATGACAACTACATTGTTAGGCAAAAGAAGTAAAGATAAAAAAAAAAAAGTTGAGCAAAGAAAATAACAAGTTGAGAGAAACATACCCCAAAGGGGCAGATCATCTAGGTGAATAACGCAGCAAGCAATGCAAAAACAATTTATACAATACAATGTCAGAAACAAGAAACATTTCCCAAATCATCATAATACTATACAACTTAATGGATCAAAATATGGATCCACATACCTATGAAAAATTCGAACCAATATGAGCTTTCAATGGCATCAGAAAATCGTTGAACCTTTTTAGAATCTAGTTCAAGTGTACAAATGAAACCCTTCTCATTTCCTAAACCAAAGGCAACATTTACACAATTAGTAAGACAAGAAAATGTGTAATTATAGGAAAAACACGTATCAATCGACATTCCAGTAAATAGTAAATAAAGACAAGGATGGTACAGAAAGAACATCAACATACTCAAGAACTTTATGTCAAGCTGACTATCAATCAGCTCATTTCCACCCAGGACCTCTCCAAGACCACCCCATTTATGTGCAGGGTTCTCAGATGTTTGACAAAATGGAAGGCTGTAATAGTTATAAGTTTCTTGAGGATTGTTGTATGGGCCAACTTTATTCACCCAGAGCTTAACTGACTCTTCAGCTTTGTACTGCATATGAGAAACATAAAAAGCAGATTGAAATTTTTGATCACACAAAGTGCCCACAGGGCATGATGGTAAGCATAATTAATTTACAAAGGAGGACAACATTTCAGATTATATAAGTAAAGCAACCGTATGTTGCAAATCATTACTAATTTGCAGTGAATTTATTAGGAAATGGGAATTGGAGGATTGATCATGGCCATAGTTGTCACGGCGGTCCGGCTAGGCGCGGCGAGCCCGGACCGCCTGGGCGCCCGCCTAGGCGATGATTAGACGATAAAAATAATAAATAATAAATAATATCTTATATGACATAGAATTAAGTCAAATATGCTGAAATATACCTTATATGAAAGGAAATTAGAGATGACAAGCAAGCAAATACGTAGTTCCAAATAGAAAGGCATAGATAGTTCCAAATAGAGCAACAAAACATACAAGTAGTTCCAAATAGCACAACAAAGCATCAAAGTTCACAAGTCATAACTCATAACAAAAGTAAAAGGCCACATCACAAAGAGTGAACTAGTAACAATTTCACTCATCATCCAACTCCAAACTATGCCTCTCCTCAATATTTTCTTCACCACTCTCTTGAGAAGGAATTTGCGGTGCTTGCCCAAAGTCATCTTCACCATTCTCATCATCACACACAACATCCTCTTCTTCTTCATCGGAGGCTCGGCGGCGGCGGCGGCGGCGAAGACGCGGAGGCGGAGCGGAGGCAGTCCGGCGGCGGAGGCAGAGGCGCGGAGGCTCGGAGGCGCAGAGGCTCGAAGGCGGAGGCTTGGCGGCGAAGACGCAGCGGCGGAGGCGAAGGTGGAGGCAGAGGCACGAAGGAGTTGTGCTAGGTTTAGGGTTGTGTCCTCTGTTCTACTCAGCTGAACGGCTCGAACCTTATCAGCCGAACGCCTTAGCCTCACGCTTTCTCACGCCTGGGCGACCGCCCAACTGCTCCCGCTGCGACGCCCAACCGCCCTTATCATCGCCTGGAAGCCTGGGCGGGCGCCCAACTCACTCCAGGCGACGCGGCCGCTCCAGGCGTCGCCCTCCGGCCGACTGGACGCCTAGTCGTCACCTAGGCGACGACTTGACAACTATGATCATGGCTAAGGTATATTATGGAGTCAACAAATAAGCCCTGGGGTATATTAGTCATTACTCCTACTGTCATCAAAATTTGCTTAGTTAGAAAAAACATTTTCCTTTTTTTCATATAGGCATTCAAGTTTGATATCAACTGCAATACTCTAATCACTAATCAATAATGTTTGGGTATTTGATAGATTTGGAACCATTGGTCCTTTAGCAAAACGAGAAAAATAAATATAAGGTGTTGCCTAGGTGACGCCTAGGCGCCGAGTGGCCAGCGGCCGCCCGCCATGGCTCGTCGCCTCGCCTAGCCAGGGAAAAGCGATCGCCTGGATGTTCCAAGCGTCGCCAGGCATGGTTCGACATCTCGATTAGGCGGCACCAAAGCGATAAGAGGTGGGGAATCAGGCGGCATACACCTCCAAATCTAGTCATCCCCTTCCTCTCCCTCCAGTCCACCGGCGCAGAGAGAAGCCCAAGCCGCCGCCTTCCTCTCCGTCCCTCGCATCCAGCACAGAGAGGGGCGGCTGCAACGCCGCCCTCGCCGCCTCTCTAGTCCGCCCTCCTCTCCCTCCCTCGCCGCTGGCGTAGAGGGACGGCAGCAGCGCTGCCCTGATCGCCCTCCCTCACTGCCTCTCTAGTCCGCCCTTCTCTCCCTCCAGTCCACCGGCGCGGAAAGAAGCTCGAGCTGCCGCCCTCCACTCCCTCCCTCGCCGCCGGTGTAGAGAGCATGGTTGTCAAGGCGTCGCCTAGGCGTCCAGGCGGTGGAGGAGGACAGCTGTGCCAGCTCGCCGCGCCTGGGCAGGGAAAGGCGCCCGCCTGGGCCGTCCAGGCGTCGCCCATGGCGTCAAGGCGTCGCTAAGATGGACAAGGTGGGTCGCCTGGTGCTCCTCTGCTTCGTCATCGCTACGTCCTCGTCGCTGCTTCGCTGGTTCTCTGCGCCGCCAACTCGCCATCGTTGTTAGCCGTCGCCAACTAAATCACTTCTTTGCTCGTCGCCGCAACCTGAGATCCGTGGCGCGCTCCTCTGCTCGCCGTTGCTCCTCTGCTCGCCACCCCTCCTTTGCTCGGCGGCTGCTGCTGTTGATGCCGACGATAGAGAGGAGAGGAGTCGGCGGCGGCATGGAGTAGGGAAGGGAGGCAGGAGAGAACGAGTGGAGAGAGGCGGCGGCTGAGGAGAGTGAATGGAGAGAGGAGGGGAGGGTTAGGGCTTGAGGGGAAGAGCACTCGGGATGGGCTGGGCCTGAGCCAAAAGGCTGGGCTGAGGAGAGAAAAAAGAATAGGTTGGGCTGAGGAGAGAAGAATTGGCTAGGCTGCTGACTTTATACTGATAGCTCACCTTCGCCTAATCCTCGCCTAGGCGCCCGCCTTGTCGCCTAGGCATCCAGGCGATGGGCTGGCGCCTCGCCTTGTCGCCTTGACAACCTTGGTAGAGAGGGGTGACTGCAGCGCCGCCTTCCCTCGCTACCTCTCCAATACGACCCCCTCTCCCTCCAGTCCAACGCCTCCCCTCGCCAACGGCCAAAATGTCAGAGCAAGTTGAAGTTGCCAATGCCAGTGGCGATCCATCTAAGGATCATGCACGAAAGGCCGTCTAATGATCCAGGATGGAAGTATGTATTTTGGCCGGATTTGAGCAACAAGGATTTGGTGCAATGTTCCTTATGTGGCAAACAAATGCGCTCGGGAATAAAAAGATTGAAGCAACATCTTGCCGCAGGGTTTGGAGATGTCCAAAAGTGCCCCAAGACAACCACAACAATAATGAGAGAAATGCAGGACTATCTTAAGAAGACATCAAGAAGTAGACTCGTCGAATTGGACGATGACATTGATAAGGGAGTAGAACAAGGAAAGGAAGAAGTGGGCTGTGATATGCAATGCCCATGCTCCCAAGAATCGTCATCTAAGGCTTCCAACCCATCTCCAAGTTTTGGGACAGCCGCCAAAAGAAAGCAATCAACTTTCCAATTGTTGGGACAGTCGGTACTGAAACAAAGTAAAACAATTGTTGGGTTGATTCGAAGACACTGGAAGAGGTGGTTGATGAAAGGCATGCAAAGGCCCTTCTCAAACCACCGTGAAGTAATGTGTAAAGACTGTGGAAGAGAAAGAAAGGGTGTGAGGCCAAATAGCTGATTTCTTGTATGAATGGCATTCCATTCAGTGTCATCAAGTCTAGAAGCTTTGAGATCATGTGTGAGTCCATAGGGCAATATGGACTTGGTTTCAATAACATTTCATACCATGATTTGAGGGTGCTGTTACTTGAGAAGGCAAAGAGGAAGACTAATAAGTTGAGGAAGGAGCACGAGAAACATTGGAAAGCTGTTGGTTGCACACTCATTTTGGATGGTTGGATAGATAGGAGGCGAAGACACTTGATCAATTTTCTTGTCAACTGTCCGGCGGGGACTCTTCTTGGAGTCTGTTGATGCATCAAGCGAAGTAGCTAATGCAATGATGCTAGCAAATTTGCTTGAGAGAAGAATGGAGTGGATCGGCAAGGAACATGTTGTTCAGGTGGTCACAAAAAATGGTGCCAACTTCAAAGCGGCAGGAAGAATTCTAATGGAGAGGATCCCTGCTCTATTTTGGACTCCTTGTGTTGCACATTGCTTGGACCTCATGTTGGAGGACATCGGGAAGCTACTAGAATTCAATAAGATCATTGATAATGCCAAGCGGGTCACTACATTTATCTACAAGCATATGAGGCTTCTTTCAACGATGAGGGAGCTGACAAATGGGAAGGATCTCATAAGGCCTACGTGTAGTGGTTCAGTTGCAGAGTCCAGCCCATTATATCCCGAGCCATCGGGTGAATGAAGCACGGCCCATGTTTTATCCGAAGCAGAGCTGAGCAAACAAAGCATTGCTTCGCCCGAACCTACGACACGGAGCGAAGCAGAATAGTGACAAAGGCCATGAGGAACGCACCCTCGCGATCCACGAAGACACATCCTACAATACCATCAAATAAATCGACACCTCGCAAAAGAAAAAGAAAACGACAAGATCTGTCAGACCTGGTCGGGAAGAGTAAAATGGGACGCGCATGAAGGGACAGTTCCTCCATGTTCCCCTCCTATAAAAAAGAGAAGAAAGAGCCCACAAAAAAAAAAGACAGACACCCCTGTGGTCATAACCACAACAATGGCGCCGTCCGTGGGGAGCGGAAGAAGGTGAAGCTCACCAATCTAGACGACGAACACGTTTTCCAAAAAACCATGCCACCAAAGAAGGGAGCAGGGGCGCTGTTTAAGGAGACGTCGCCGACGGAGCAACGGCGACGGCCGAGCGAAGCGGATCCAGACGATCCACCAGGAGCCGATCGCGGACAACTTCGGCTCTGAACGAGGAGGATCGCGTTTTGGCTCCGGCAACAACAAGGGAAGCTCCGGGCGCCACCTCCACAAACTCCGGCGACGGCGCAAGCGCGCCAAACGGCGTCCCCAGCTGCAGTGTACACGCCGACGATGGGAGGAGACATAGCGAAGCCTCAACCCCGGCTGCCGCCAAGTCGGCAAAGGGCGAAAAGGAGGCTTGAAGGGGGACCGGAGTCGAGGCGATCGACCCCAACATACAAGCGATGGAGGCCAACGAAAGGCTTATGGTCAAGTAAAACGCTTTGCAAGAACAACAAGAATGGAGGTGTGAGGAATCTCAAGATTACGACCCAAGCGGGAGGTATCTTCTCCAACATACGTGAGAACGGAAAGGGAGGAAAGCGACTTGAACCCTCTCGCCACAGGCTTGAACAAAAGGTGGCCCTCACCGGAAGCTTCAAACTCCTTGAAGAAACCGTATGATGGCAAAACCAACCCAAGGGAATTTCTTCGTGTCTACGACACGGCCATGGAAGCTGCTGGAGGCGATGACGATATTAAAGCCAAAGGATTGCTATTGGCACTGGAAGGGATAGCCCTATCCTGGTATTCCTCCTTGGAGCCAAATTCTATCACCAACTGGCCGCAACTCCGGGCGAAACTCGAAGGCAATTTTCAAGGCAACGTTGACGGGATTAAAGAGGAAAGCGACCTATTTGCAATTAAACAGCGTGAAGGCGAAACCCTAAAGAGCTATTTCCAGCGATTTTCTCGAATCAAATACCAAGTTCGAGGGGTTAGCGACACAACCATAATCAACGCCGCGCGTTTTGGGTTGCAAAGGGGGCCGTTGGCGGAGCGACTTGCACGCAAGGAAGTACGCTCCGTGGAAGAGCTATTCGCAAAGATGAGGGAATACGCCAGGGCAGAGGAAGATCATCTCCGGAGAGAGGATGGGCCGCTGCGAGAAACAGAAGAGATGGGCCCACGCAAGAGGGACCGGAGGAGAGATCCTCCTCGAGGGCCGCGGCGAAGGAACGGCCAGCAGAACCCGGCCAAGAGACGAGGAAGGAGGATCCACTATGTGGAAAATCGGGCGAATCAAGGAGGATTTGGAGGACAAAGAAAATGGAGTTCGCTAATGGAGGCGAGGGAGGTCAAGGAGGAATCCATTTGGACAAGAAGGAGGAGCAAAGCCGAAAATGGTATACTGCGAATATCATGGTGACAACAACACGCACGACACCGCACATTGCAAGGTAATTGAAGGCTATCGCCGGCGAAGAAAGCGAAGGACGCGGGGTTCATCCACGATCTGGTGTCACCTCCGTAGAGCAATCCTCCTTCCTCCCACTCCCGGGAAATCATCGGCTCGTGGCGTAATCAACGTTATTGCCGGGGTCCTCCTCACACCTCTCGTCGAAAAGGCAAAGGAAGGCTTACGCAAGGCAAATTAACCACGTAGGACTTAGCCCTATCGGCCCCGCCCAAGGAACTTGAACCAATCACTTTTACACAAGAAGATGCAATGGGGTGCACTTCCCACATCAAGATTCTTGGTCAGAACGGCGATCATCGCCGAGTCACGAAGTTCGTCGAGTGTTGATTGACGGGGAAGTGTCATGGACATTCTCTACGGAGGCCTTTCGACAAATGATGATACCCCGCGATCGATCAAGAAGTCGGAGGTACCATTGGTGGGCTTTGGGGCCACACGCTTAACACCCTCGAGACAAGTGGAGCCGAGGTCACCTTCGCGACGTCACAAAGTCAAATATCCAACCTAGTCACATTCGACGTAGTGGATATACCCTTCCAAAGATAACGCCATCCTCGGTCGAGGGATCGGGCCGACGGCCATGGCGTGAGCTTATCCACCACGGATTCCTATGTATGAAGATCCCGTCGGGAATGGCGTTATCACTGGCCAAAGGAGACCAAGCCCTCGCCAGGAAAATAGACATGGAGAATCCTCTCGGGTTAGGTATGTTCGTACCGAAAGCGAGGACCTCGACAACAATGCCTCGTGGGAAATGGCTCTCAAACCGCAAATTTCAGTGGTGAAACAAGGCGGGTGCCCCTCCACCCAGGAGAGAGAGGATTATAACTCTCGGCGCCACCCTCACCCCGAAGAAAAATACTTAATGCAATTTTCTCCAGGAATACGAGGCGGTATTCGGCGTGGGGACCAGGAAGACCTTAGGGGTTAAAAGGGAAACAATGAGCACGCCTTGGCAACCAAATAAAGTGTCAAACCGAAGAAGCAGAAGCTACGGAAGCTCTCCATTGAGAGGCAAGCTGCGGCCAAGGCGGAGGTGGTGAAGCTCCTCCAGGTAGGAATCGTACGGAGGCGGTCCATACGGAGTGGTTGGCCAATGTGGTCCTGGTCAAAAAAGCCAGTGGGGCTTGGAGGATGTGTATCGATTTTACCGACCTCAACAAGGCGTGCCCTAAAGATGACTTCCCCCTCCCCCGCATCGATCAACTCGTCGACTCAACCTCCGGGTCAGAAAGGATGAGTTTCCTTGATGCTTATTCCGGGTATCACCAAATTTATATGCGGAAGGAAGACGAGGACAAGACGGCGTTCATCACCCCCTTCGGCACTGACCGGGTTTATTCGGATGCCGCTCGGTCTTAAAAATGCAGTGCTACCTTCAGACGCCTTATCGCCAAGGTTTTTGCGAACCAATTAGGAAAGAACGTGGAAGCATACATCGATGACATCATCGTTAAAAGCGAGAAGAAGGAAGACCATTTAACCGATCTCAGGGAGACTTTCAACAGCCTAAGAGCCGAGAGGATGAAGCTCAACCGAACAAGTGCGTCTTCGGCGTGGATGCGGGAAAATTGCTGGGATTCCTGGTGTCACAACGGGGCATCGAAGCGAACCCCGAGAAGATAAGAGCTATCCAAGATATGGCCCCACCCAAGAATGTGAAAGAGGTACAACGTCTAGCAGGGAGGCTTGCCGCCTCAATCGCTTCCTCCCAAGTCCGCGGAGCGTAGTCTACCCATCTTCAAAGCACTGCGATACAGCAGCACTTTCGCTTTGACAGAGGAATGCCAGCTCGCCTTCGACAAGTTGAAGCAAAACCTTATGGAGGTGCCAAACCTACGAAGACCGAAGCAAGGCGAAGAGCTTTTATTGTATTTGGCAAAGAAGCCCCTACTGTCGGTCAAGATCTTGGTACAACCGCAAGGCGCAAAGCAACAACCAATCTACTTCGTCTCCGAGGCACTGCAGGGGGCGAGGCTGCGATACACGGAAATGGAGAAGCTAATGTATGCGTTGCTAATGGCGTCCAGGAAGCTTCGCCATTACTTCCAAGCTAACCGTATCAAAGTACCAACGGCATACCCCCTCGGCTCGATGTTGACCAATAGGGAGAGCACGGGACGCATCAGTAAATGGGCGGTCGAACTAGCATCTTTTGAGTTGGGGATAATACCACGTACTGCCATTAAGAGTCAAGTGTTGGCCGACTTCGTGGTAGAATGGACGTCTCCAACCTACGAGGATGAGAGGGTCCCGACGGTATGGACCATCAATTCGGATGGATCATGGGGAGTAAAGGGAGCCGAGATTGCAGCGATAGTAAGAGCCCCGGGGGGGGAGCTGGCCGAGTTCGCGGCAAGACTTCAATTTCCCTCGACCAACAACATGGCGGAGTATGAAGCACTGTTGCTGGGGCTACGAAAGGCAAAAACCATGGGGGCAAGAAGAGCCATCTTGCAGACTGACTCAAAGTTGGTCCAAGGACAAATTTCCAAAGAATATCAAGTAAAGGACGAGCAACTCCCAAAGTATGAGGAAGCGATTCGCAAGACTAGAAAAAGGCTTGAGGGGTTCACTTGTCCTCGCTAGTCCAAGAGCCCAGAATACAAGAGCAGATGAACTGGCAAAGATCGCTGCGAACGGAGGGACCCTGCCACCCACGGTTTTCTTCGAGGAGCTCCGAGCCGCCTCAAGTTCTTTGCATGTGAATGTAGTCACGAGCGAGGGCCGAGGACGGAGAAGTGAAGTGTACGATTACCTTCTTACAGGACGCTACCCCAGACGAGGCATCTTCAAGGCGTGTGGAAAGGCGGGCAAAGAAATATGCCATAATAGAAGGGTTGCTTTTTCGTAATGGACTCTGCGCTCCATGGCTTCGTTGCATTTCACGCGAAGAGGGATACAAGCCCTACAAGAAGCGCACCAGGGGACTGTGGAGCACACCAAGCCCCGAAGCCTCATTGAAAGGTCTTAGGATGGGATTCTATTGGCCTTCTGTGAAGGACGCGGAAGAGGTGGTCGGCATTGCCACGCATGCCGGTGGATGTCGGGCGTAAGAAGGCCCCACCTTGGCGAATCGCATCCGATACCGCCAATTTGGCCCTTCGCCAAGTGGGGAATGGATATAGTAGGAGCATTGCCCAAAGCTCGAGCGAATCTTGATTCGTGATCGTCGCGATTGACTATTTCTCTAGGTGGATTGAAGCGGAGCCGGTGTCAAAGATCACGGTGAAGCGGCAGTAAAATTCTGTGGAAAGCGATCATATGCGGTGCACGGGTCCCTTTCCAAATCGTCACCGACAACGGGTCTCAATTCGACTCCGGAGGTTCAAAGAGTATTGCGAGGAAATCGGGATAGAGATCTGTTTTGCTTGATCGGACACCCACAAATGATCGGGAGCATTGAAAGAGCAAATGGATTGATCCTCGAAGGCATTAAAAGACTCCACGATTACGCCAAGGGCTCATGGCCGGACGAGCTCCCCAATGTTTTATGGGCCCTTCGGACATCGACCTCATGAGCGACGAAATTCTCCTGCTTCGACTTATATATTTGGAGAAGAAGCCGCTTTCCGCCGAGATACAAGCCAAATCGCCGGCGTGATTAAAGCTCGACACGAGGAAGATATAGAGGATACTTGCGACTTGAGGGAGGAACAGAAACTTCAAGCCCTGAACACCATGCAAGCATACGCGAAAGCCTCAACCCGAAGTTTCAACAAAAAGGTCCAGAAGCGAAGCCTAGCCCCCGGAGACATGGTGCTAAAGAAAGCAGCTCCAGCCTTTGCCAAGCTGGAAACGACATGGGAGGGACCATATATCATCCAAGAATCTACGACAAAAGGGGCGCATAAGCTCGTTACGTTGCAAGGCAAGGAGGTGCCAAGAACTTGGAATACGGACGCTCTGAAGAAATTCTACCCGTAGGCTTAAAAAAAAAAAAAAAAAAAAAAAAAATATGTGTGTGTGCGTGTGCACGAAACTGAGTTTCCATCAATAAAGAAGGAGACCCGCAGCCTCGCGCCGGGTAGGAGCTTACGAACGCTTGGTCGGGCCAAAGCCCCACCCGTTCCCCCGCTCCGAAGACCCATGACCTCGGCCAGGGTAGGAGCTTCTGAGCGGCAGTCGGGCCAAAGCCCCACCTGTTCCTCCGCTCAGGAGACCCATGACCTCGGCCGGGTAGGAGCTTCTGAACGGCAGTCGGGCCAAAGCCCCACCCGTTCCTCGCTCAGGAGACCTTGACCTCTGGCCGGGTAGGAGCTTCTTAACGCAGTCGGGCCAAAGCCCCACCCGTTCCCAGCTCAGGAGACCTGACCTCGGCCAGGGTAGGAGCTTCTGAACGCAGGTCGGGCCAAAGCCCCACCCGTTCCTCGCTCAGGAGACCCATGACCTCGCAGGGTAGGAGCTTCTGACGCAACAGTCGGGCCAAAGCCCCACCCGTTCCCTCAGGAGACCCATGACCTCGCGGCGGGTAGGAGCTTCTAACAACAGTCGGGCCAAAGCCCCGCCCGTTCCTCCGCTCAGGAGACCCATGACCTCGCGGCAGGGTAGGAGCTTCTTAACGCAGTCGGGCCAAAGCCCCACCTGGTTCCTCGCTCAGGAGACCATGACCTCGCCAGGGTAGGAGTCTATGGATGTAGAATAAGGTTAGCGCCTACTGTCCCAAACCGTCCTCAATGCCCGGGGCTACGATCCAAGACGAACGTGGAGAAGTTAGGTGCAAGCGTAACCTTCCCTAGATGAACTCCCACGCCCCGGGGCTCAGCCCCGAGAGGAACTTGACAAGCGATGAGTTAGGCTTGTACTTTGCTTCGACTTTCCAAGGAACCCAAGGTTCTGCCCCCAAGCCTACGGCTAAAAGCCCCTGGACAAACCCCGAAAACCGGCCGGCGACCATGACCCCGTCCTATTCCATGTGTAATCGGAACCCTCAGATCCTTAGACAAAAACAACCGCTGGAACAATGCGACACGACAAGCTTCAAAAAATATATATATATGTGTGTATAAATATATATATATATATATATAGATCAACGCGGATGATCACGTTGCTGATCCAAGTCTCGAGAATGAAGCAGGAACGGCAAAAAGAGATAAAAGAAGCGGTACAGAAGATGATATTCTTCTTTTATATAGGTATCACCGAAAGTAGGGTCCATTACATATACACCCACTATTACTCGTTGTACGAACGGTGTACTGCTGCAACAAGAGCATCCGTCACCTCGTAGAGCTGCGGGAACGCCGCCACCAGAAGATGAACGCCTAAAATATCGCGAGCGATGGCCTCCTCCCGCGCCCGGCTCTTCCAGTGGCCAAATCATATGCGGCCAGAGTTCATCTTCTTCGTTGACCAACGCTGGTGGGGGTGGCGGAGCCTCGTCGCCGAAGTTGAAAACCAAGGGGGGCGCGTCGTCGGCGGCAGGGAGCGGAGCTTGGCCATCCATCGTGGAATGTTGGGCGCTAAGAGGAGCTGCCAGGAAGAACAAGGTGTGCAGGGAGAGAGAGAATACTCGAGGGGACCTCAAATGATAATCTTGTCGTTATGCGTATATACATCACGAGCGGCGAAGTTCGAGGAATCAAGTAAATATCAACTCGAGGAGCCAGAAGAGACGAGAAGGCGGAAAGTCTGAAATAAATGCAACACGATAATTCAAAGCGTTTACATTCCCAAAGTCAGTGAAGTGTATGGCGATAATGCGAGAAGCAGGCAAACTAAGTGGATGGCGGTTTTTCCGCCCCCTTCGCTAACTCGACCATCGAAGCCCGAGCACGACGCACTGATTCCTTCGCAACATTATCGCCATGTCGCCTCCAAAAATCGACATAAAGCTCGAGGACAACCTAATGCAAGAAATGAGGGCTTCGCAGATGGAAGAAGGTCACCAAATCCGGGCGAAGATGCAGAAGCGGAGGAAGAACCAAAATGTTCGCGAACATGTGTGCACCCCTTCACCTCCAACAATTGAGCAGTCTTCACAGAGCCTAGCCTTGCGCAGAGTCGCCGAAGGTTAACGCCGAGTCCCGAAAATCTTAGTAGACTTCGTGAGAAAAGAAATAGCTTCCAGGTGTGAAGGGAATGCGGCTCGGAGGCGCGTCGATGCCAAATCGGGAAGCTGTTGCAAAAGGCCTCGATCGCTCCATGAATCAAGGCGGCGATTGAGTCCATTTCCTTAGGATCACTTCGTAACTCTCCTCAGACGTTGAGCGTTGCGAAGGTGCATCTGAGCCTCGCCGCGCCGTCGCGAGCCGGGAAGGAAACTCTTACGCTTGCTTCTTCAAGATATTCTTGGCCTCATCCGCCACGACCAAGAGGCCCTTTAACTCTTCTATGCGATCTTCCTTCTTTTTCTCATTCCGCTACCGCTAAGCGAGCCCGTTCTTCTTCGGCCAAGCGGCTCGCATCATGGAAATAGCCCTTCAAGTTCGGCGTTCTTCGCCGCCAAATCTTGGCTTTGCGCCTCGACTTGGACCCTAGCCAAGGACTCACTAGAGCTGCGTGAGCGCCTCGACAAATGGGCCTTCTCCGCCTCCAGCCTCCTACTGCTTTCTTAGCCGCCTCGCGATCGAACCCCTTCGTTGAATTTATCAAAATACGCCCGAAAGTGACGAACCATTTCTGAAGCCACGACAGCCCCCTGTAAAAGAGATACCGCGGGGTGAAGAAGTTGCTAGCAGGGATACAAAGATAAACTAAAACAACGGAAATAAAAAAAAAAAAAAACACCTTCAGATGATGGTCCATCGACATCTCGCAAAGGGCAAGATCGTTAACCTCCCCAAATAAATTTATGGATTTGCTATAAGGAGAAAAGGCGGCACGCATTTTCTTCAGGGTGGGGTCCGCAGCTGTCCCTCCTCCGAAATCTGAAGCCACAAAGTTTGACAGGTCGAACTCGACGGCTGAGGAACTGAGTCGCTTCACGGTCGCCTGACGCGAGGATAAAGCCCCTTCGCCTAAGGAAGGAGCATCCTGGGGAATAGCACCCGCGGGGATCATACCCCCTCCCTTCGCGTGAGCCAGAGAAATCGGAGGTATCTTGCTCGGCCCTGCTCGATGGCTCTAAAGTTTTCCCCGCCTCGCGTCATCATCCCTCGCACGGCCACAAGCCCTAGAGAGACATCATACCCTAACGAGTGGCGGGAAAAGTATCAGGAGTAAGACCTTCTCACTTACTGGGGTATCGGGAGTAAAAATGTCTATTGAAGGTAGCGAGCTTGGCGGGTGGTTTCAACAACCCGCCCGAAGGAGCGCAAATTCCCTCCGCCACCACGCCAGCCACGTTTACGGGTGATCCTAGCGTATCCTCCATAACCGGAGTATCACCTTCATCGTCGCCAGCCAAATCAACAAGATCGACGCCAGGAATGGCCAAGAAAGAATATCCAGGAGATTGTTCCTCGTCAGCTTGCTTACTCGCCAAAGGAGTTGGAACAGGGACCGGAAGTGTCATATCTGACAAAACCGGACCCGGGGCGCCTCGAGCAATCCCACTTCTGAGGCGTAGACTGGGTCCGGAAGGGGCGAGAGGCTCACCAATCAAGAATGTAACTTCGATTATAGCCTCACGGCCAAGTGAGAACCCAAGCAAGAGGTGTCCTCGGGATTTATTCTCCTCGATCGCCGGCAATGTTCCGTAAAGTCCGTGGTACAAACCGGATCGAGATGGAGCGGCGGGGGACAGAGACGTGGCGACAGCAGATTCAGAGGAATCACCTTCATCATTTGGACTCCTCGTTCGATCCGCCTCCTCATCGCCATCGTCTTCGAGCCTCCGCTCCCGGAGGTATTGGTGGCCCGAGGTGGTGCAAGGCAGTCGATCCTCGCCGCCATGGACGAGGGGAACTCGCTGATCCTCTGGGATGAGGAGCGGCTCGAAGCCCCCATTCGGCGAAGCGAGAGCATCGTCTGGCCCCAATGGCACTCATAGCGACCTCATATTCTACTGCCTTGCACGGACCAAGGAGTCTACGAGCCAATTTTTCCGCGGCTCCGCGCCCTAAGTCCTGCACCCCCTCGGGTCGGACCACGGAGATATCTCCCCCGGGGGACCAGTCCAAAGTAACTGCGGGGCTCCTCGCCAGAGGATCGATGCGACATAAACAATACTCTTCCACCAAGTCGCGCATAGAGCTTTGATGTCGAAGGGCCCTCAGGAAATTGAGTAATCGGGCCTCCTCTCAGGTTGTGTCCCAATTCGGCGAGCGAATAGTCCTCGCTGCACCCAGGGAAGTGCGAAGGGGAGTCCGAACTGCCTAGCTCTGGTAGTACCATCGGTGCATCCAACCCGACTCCCATTTGCCTTTAGCGGCGACCACGGGGATCTCTTTGGCCAAAGATCTCTTCGTCTGGAAGTTTAAGGAGCCGAAGCAAGATCGGTGGTCCTCCTCTCCAACCGGTGAAATTTAGGTCGCCAAAATGCATCCTCTATAAGAGAAAACAAACGGCCAATCAATGCGAATCCACCATTTAACGCCTAATCTAACACCGCCATCAGGACGATAGCATTCGAGTAAGTTGCAAGCTCCGCTTGAAAGGCCCGCAATATAGATCCCACCAGAGGGAAGCGAGGAATCAAGTCCGGCTTCTAAGAAGGCGCAAACACGACCGCCTCCGTGGCTCGTGGATCGGGGACTTCATCCACGGAGAACGCATAGATATGCGGGCTATGCCGGTTCAGGGCCATAAGATCTAGCTCGTGGAAGTCAAAACGTAACGCCCCAGAAGGGGACAAAGCTCCAGGGCCCTCTCGTTTAAAACCAATTTTGCTCGAGGGGCGCGTCGAGGACCCATTGGATGGAAAAGGTTAACGAAGAGGAAGAAGAGGATGGAGCTAGGAGGAGCCAAATATGCCAGAAAGCTTAGTGGAATGATCCCAATGAAACCCCCCACTACTACCCTTATCCTCTGGCCGAAGGAAACCGCTTGTCTTCTATAAACCGAAAAGAAGGCCCTCCTTCAGACACCCGAGCGACCAATGGATAATATTTGGGCTTGAATGTCATTCTTGAGGAAAAGATGAAATCAATCCGCAGCCATGCGGGGCTATTGTAGTGGTTCGATTGCAGAGTCCGACCATTATATCCCGAGCCATCGGGTGAATGAAGCACGGCCCATGTTTTATCCGGCGTAGCCGAGCAAGCGAAGCATTGCTTCGCCGAACCTACGACACGAGCGGCGAAGCGAATAGTGACAAAGGCCGCGGAGGAACGCACCTCGCATGATCCACGAAGACACATCCGACAACACCATCAAATAAATCTGACACCCTGCAAAAAGAAAAAAGAAAACGACAAGATCCTGTCAGGACCGGTCGGGAAGAGTAAAATGGGACGCGCATGAAGGGACAGTTCCTCCATGTTCCCCTCCTATAAAAAAGAGAAGAAAGAGCCCACAAAAAAAAAAGACAGACACCCCTGTGGTCATAACCACAACACTACGGCTACTAGATTCGCCACATCTTTTCTCACATTGCAGAGCTTGTACAAGAACAGAGATGTGCTTAGTCATATATTTACTAGTGAAGATGGAAAAAAAGGTTCAAGAAATTGTGATCGCTGTTAAATTTTGGAATGCAGTGGAGGATTGCATAAGAGCTTCACAGCCGCTTCTTGTTGTGCTACGGATAGTTGAAGGTGTTGAGAGGCCGGCAATGCCTGAGGTTTATTCAAGTATGGATTTTGCAAGAAAGAAGATCGCTGACAGTTTAGCAACTAAGCAACCATTGCTTAGGAAAGTCATGGGAATTATTGATTGGTGATGGGCTAATCAAATGAAGCAAAAATTTTATGGAGTTGAATTATTCTTGAACCCAGGAACATACTCTGATATCAAGGAGAAAGATGCGGCACAAGCGGCTAGGTTGAGGTTGATGTTCAATGATGTGCTTGAGAAGATGGTCCACGATGATGAATACAAGCTTTGTAAAATAAGTGACCAAGCCGATATCTATGACAATTTGCGTGGTGGCTTTGGAAAGCCAATGGCCATTAGAGCTTACAAAATGAAGAATCCCCGTTAGTACTTCTGTCTCTTCTTAAGCTTTTAAGATTCTAACATAGGGATTGATTAGTAATTTACTATGTTCAAATTTTACTTGATTGTTGGATTGCATTTGGGGGCTTGATTTTCAAGCTTCAAGCATTTGCAAAACGCATCTTAGGTTTTTGTTGTTCGGCCTCGGGGTGTGAGTGCAATTGGAGTACATTTGAGTTTGTAAGTAACTACTCAATGCTTTAGATTTTAATTTAGTTTTGAACCAGCTAAAATTATCCTTGTTTACCTCTCTTATTTGTAGATCCATACCAAGAAAAGGAATCAATTAGAACACCCAAGATTGAGTGATTTGGTGTATGTTCAATACAACTGGAAAATTGCCAATAAATTTAAAATGCCCCTGTGAAGAAGGAACCAATTTTAACCCTTTATTCCTAGATGAATTTTAATGGGACAATGAATGGGTTGATGAGAATGCCGAACAAGTTCACAGTGGGGAGGATGATTTTTTATGGTCTCATGTTGATGATGCCGCATCATGCAACTTTGAGGGTCGTAATGTTCCTAGGAGAGCACATGAAGGAATCATCTCCTACTCTCGTCGTCGTGGAAGTGGTTCTACATCGAGGGTTGTTGAAGAGCTTGGCTTGGACAATGAAGATGATGAACATGAATTTGAGCTTTTTCTGCACAGCGATAGAACGTTGATGATGATTACGGTGCTCCACCTAGTCCTCATGAGAATGAGTGGTGGAGATGGATCAAGCGAGGACCATTTGAATGGTTTAGAATTAGAGCTAGATGTTTGAGGTTTCTTGTTTTGGTGATTGTGATTGTGATTTTCTTATGGACTTGTAGTGACTATGCATGATTTGTCCTTCTAAACAATATTAGCTATTGGTAGTAATGTTGCAGTTTACTTGTTTAAGACTCATATTTGCTTCCCTGCTTAATTGTCATCTTGTTATGTTATTTATTTGCATCCATACAAGGTATATATGTTATATATGTATTGATGATTTACTGATATTGCTGGACTATTTTTGGTCGCCTAAACCTCGCCTAGGCGTCCAAGCGCTTGGCTAGCGTCTCGTCTCGCCTTGACAACCATGATGTCAACATTTCAGACCATGTGCAAACTAGATGGTTTTAGTGTTTCTTCAACTACAGAATCCAAGTCTAGGTTGCTCCAGCATGGATGCATGGCACCAGCATGACACAATACAGACGCAATGATACAACATTTCCCCAGAAGTAATAACTTGGCAGCATATCCATTAAAATAATACAATATTTTTCAACAATATTTGACATCAATACATAATACCACATCCATATACAAAATTTGTCACCAGTAATGCGTTAGTGTTGTGTCAGCAACTTAGACACTTAGTTCTGTGTTAGTACTTACTACTTAGTAGTATGCAGAAGCCAAGTGGCGTGATGGTGTGATGGGTGTTGGGCACCAACGTGATGGTCCACCCTAAATTTTGTGGAAAGTAGTCCAAGAGAGCAGCTACCGCAAAATTCACTATTTATCATCACATATCCCAAGAATATTCAATTTTACATTTGATTGAGTGAACACAAAAGTCTGTGGGATTCTGGTCAAACAAGCCAATGCTTCAGGACAAATAAAATATGTTAGTTTGCACAATGATTTGTCAATGGCATGATGCATAGCAAATAACGCCACTACTAGATGTAATCTAACTATCTAAGACAAAGGAATCCCAAGAGCTATGAGCATATATTTTCCATGTTATCCTATCTACTGGTCATAAATCTGCAGGCTGGAGGATTTATGTGCCCTAATATTACAAAAAATAGAGCACAGACTGCAATGGCAGAACCAACTAACATGGAAGTACATATTAAGTATCATGTGAAAATATTATTACAGCATGAGGCCATATAGCATGACTTCGCACAGAAGTGGTATAACACAAACGTGTTTTATGATGAATCTGGAAAGTGGTAACTATGATCAAACCTAACATTACAATGGTTAATTGGGCTAGTGAGCCAGTTTTAGAACATTGCACTCAATTACAGTTACAACAAACATTATGTAATCATGGTAGCTCCAAATGCCACTGAAATAGATTCCACTAGTATTTTCTGAAATAGGACACTAGACCACCACTTAGAAGTTAGAACTACATCGAGTCATTCAGATGACTGTGTGTCCCATACAATGAAAATGCAAGTAATGGACCTCTACTCAAAACTTGCCACACCATGTCCAAGAATCAAATGTACGACCAAAAAACTGTCAACAAATAAAGGGAACTATTTCATCACAAGAATTAATCACAATCGCAAATGATTCAACTTGTATCAATAAACACATATAAGGATGTTGAGAAGTGCAATTGACTTTCACTAGATATAAATGTTCAAAATAACAACACACAGTTCAGGAGTCAGCATTACCTCGATTAGGACCATTGTTAATACATTATTATCGTAATTGCACAGACAACTGAATGATTCGTTTCATTTACCAAATTGCAGAGTGCATTGGCAGATGCATGAATGCATCACAGCTAGAATGCCAAAATATCAATATTCTGACCCCCCCCCCCCCCAACTTTGGTCAACAGTCAACTAGATCAAACCACAGCCTTAAGCATCCAAAGTTATTATGCTAACTAAAATTAACTGGCAGTTCTGACAATGATCTAAATCAGGTCAATTTCTAAACAAGAAAACAAAACTGATAAGAGATTGTGCTGTGATTGCTCAGTTACTATATGATCACCTGCTATTTTTAACCACCAAGTGCACCGACATGTGTGCGCAAGACAGACAAGCCATCAGAACATTTGTATGTAAGACAAGGCCAACTGTTAGCACCTTTCTATAAACGAAACACTACCCTGAATCTAAAACCACACTACAGCCTTACTATAAGCCTACAAAAACGATAATTAGAAATTCTCTATTTTCTTTTACGGGGGCAAGCCCTTCCGATCAACACCGAGCTATATAGTATTTCATTATCAGAGCATCAGGCATCACCACAGCTGCTATTTGGACCAGATGCCACATACAGCCATAAAGGATCGCATAGTCTCATTCTGATTTTTGAACACAAGGGAGCCTTAGAAGCTACTTCAAAAATTCCCACCACCATAAGCTAATAATTAGGCTTTCATGCCGAAGTCCTACCATGCAGGCCTAGCCCTGGGGCAGGGTGAGCGGGGCGGCCGCCCCATGCCCCCAAATTATTGGGGCCCCTTCGTGACTCCGTCCTAGCGTGAAGGTTACGCGCCTACGCGAGAGCCGAGAGCGATTGGGTAATCGGGACGGCCGGACGGTTCGCCTCCTTTTTTTCTCTGCGTCGCAGGCCCGCTGCGACTGGCAACTCTGCTGCGGGACTACGGGAGGGACGCCGCTCGCCGCTTGCCGCGACTCGACGATCAGCAATTCAGCAGACAGCAGAACAAAATAGCAAGTCAGATTCAAATTGAGAGTTGAGACAGGTTTTAGGTGATGCACTGATGCCCTTGACTTGATCGGTTGATGTATTCTAATATTCTATGTATTTTATTTTTTATACCTAATAGCTTCACACTTAGATACATCTGTTAATGTATTCTATGTCCAAATTTGTTACTTGTAGCATGTTGACTGTTGACATCATGCCTCGACTCTACCTTGGAGCAATAGAAGGTATAATGAGTTACTTTGACAAGTACACAAATGAAGGGTTAGGGTTTGCTTCTTGTATGATCATTGCCAAGGGTATTGCGTCTAAAATAGGTATGGAGGCATCATTTCCAGTAAAGTGTCGAGCTCTTAGAAAGAAACATTTTGATGAAAATGATTGCATCATGCGCCTCGACTCTACCTTGGAGCAAATAGAAGGTATAATGAGTTACTTTGACAAGTACAAAAATGAAGGGTTAGGGTTTGCTTCTAATATGACCATTGCCAAGGGTATTGCGTCTGAAATGGATGTGGAGGCATCATTTCCAGTAAAATGTCATGCTCTTAAAAAGAAACATTTTGATAACAATTTCTATAATACACTGAATAGTCTTTTCAGTTGATACGTGGTAGTATAAAAATATTTTGATGCTTATGTTAGGGGTCTCTGTTTAAATTTCGCCTCAGCCCTCAAAAACTCAGGACCGGCCCGCTACCATGTCCATTTTCCTGCGCTCCCGCATCAAACGGCAGTTCTCAAGTAACCTCCTCCGTCGTTGGACACCAAGAACTCCCCGCATCGCAGGAATATTTGATGATTTGCCCCGAAGTTGATGCCGAACTGCACCAGAACTAAAACAACAGGGCGCCAGAGCTGAAGCCACCAGCGCGGGATCGCGCGCAGGGGCGCCAGATCTGGCGTCGAAAAAGGGGCTACTCAAGCGATCAAACCGAGGGCCGACGACAGGTTTTAGATCCTGGGGGTAATGACGAGCGGGTTGGGCTACGCACCTTGTGGTCCGACTCTGACGCGGAGGCGCGGGGCGGCGGCGCGACGAAGAGGAGGGCAGCGAGGGCGACGAGGAGGCGGCCTCGGCCGCGGCTGCCGCGGGAGGAGGGGAGCATGCCGCCGGCGGCGAGATCTGAGGACGAGGCGCGAGCCTTCGGTCGGGTTGGCCCGAGACTCCACGATTTTGCTACGGGCTTTGGTTGGTTGGGTCTTGGAGATTGTGTGGCACGTGATGTTTTTTGCGTGGGATTGAACGGCCTCTGATCTATCTATGGCTTATTTGACCGTTGACTTTAGGGGTGATGTGATTCCGGAAAAAATGCTCAAATATAAAACAAAATAATACAAAATAGCAGAAATATACAATAAAATAAAAAAATATAAAAAATGACATAACGGCCGCCACGCAGGACGACGGTAGCCTGGCTACCGCCACACCCAAGACGGCGGGTGTTACCACTGGCAGACCCTGCCGACGCCCCTAGCTCACGGGCCGCCGCCACACGCAAGACGGCGGCAGCAGTGTGTGTCGCCATGGCAGCTGTCGCCGCCAAGACGCGCCGCATGCACGATGCTTTGGCGCAGAACATGCATGCATGTGGGTGAAACAGTAGTTAGTGGTTGGAATAGGACGACGTGCCAGGATCCAATGCCGCGGAAACTCGAGATTTCGGCTAATAATGGTGCTAATTAACGTTATTATAAATAAATGATATAGTTATACGTAAGAAGAGCGTGATTAATGTAAACATCACAGTAATGATGTTTGATTCTATAAAGCTAGGTCACGCGACGCTCTCCTTGCAATGCGTGAGAGCAGAGTTTAAGAGCAGATTGTGAGAGCGTGGGAGAAGAGTGTGAGAGCAGAGTGGCTCTCTTTGCAGTGCTCGCTCTCCTTGCAGTGTGCTTGCTCTGAGAGCGTGAAGGCAAGGCCAACAAATCGAGAGAGCGAATACAGGAGATTAATTAGTCGGTGGTTATAGTTTGTTGAAATTTTCACAAAGTTTAATCATTTTCAATTATTCCATTCGTGATTTGTATTTTGCCTTATTACTTCTTTGATTTCTTATTGTTGTTTTTGTTTCGTGTAGATACCGACATTGTAGAGACTGCACACGTCGACCTCGACATCGTTCCAGAAAACTCGAAGCAAGGCAAGCACCTCCTTCAATCATGTTCATACCACAATTTTACCTAGCTTATGTTGTCATGAACAAATGTATGTATGCATGCGTTACTTTCAGTAAACACCCTATATTGTGAACCTGGTAGATATATCCCGCCATTCCATAACAATTGCGAATTAATCGTAGCACCTAGAAATATCTACATCGGTAAGAATATTCAAATGGAGTACAAAGTTCAATTAAATATTCTTACATGAAATAACAACCATCTCTTGAGACTATGAGTCTCTCTAGAGGTCAGGACCCTCTAGCGAGCTTCCACTCGAACGTTAAACTGTCTCGGGTGCCTGAACCCTCCGATGACCATTGGACTATATTTATTTCGCATGATTATTCGCTTGAGCGAAGGACTGTTTTTATTTTTGGACGTAATCACTACTTGGACCAGAAAGGAGTTGACCTCTTTTCTGAATTTAATAAGTCAAACCAAAGTAACCACTTAATCTGACTTAAATATTGGTGGCGTGAAGTTCTAGACATTGGCAAGTTATTTTGCCTTATTACTTATTTTGCTTCTTATTGTTGCTTTTGCTTTGTATAGATACCGACCTCGCAGAGACCGCACCCATCGACCGCGACGCCATTCCAGAAAACTCCGAGAAAGGCAAGCACCTCCTTCAATCATGTTGATACCACTATTTTACCTACATTATGTTGTTCGGAACCAATCTATGTATGCATGTGTTACATTCAGTAAACAGCATATATTGCGAACCTGGTAGATACATCCCCGCATTCCACTAAAGTTTCCGAATTAATCGTGACACCAAAAAATTTACGATGACCATTGGAATGTATTTATTTCGCTTGGGAAAAAGACTGTTTTTATTTATGGGCGTAATCACTACTTAGACCCAAAGGAGTTGACCTCCTTTCTGAACTTAATAACTCGAACCAAAGTAGGCGCTTAATCTGACTTAATATAAGGTGGCGGGAGTCTGCCGAGGGGGGGGGCACAGGTGACGGGAGGGAGTGAAGCAAACAGAGGAGGGGCGTAGGTAGCGGGAGGGATTGCAGCAAACAGAGGGGGGGCCGGCACAGGTGGCTGGAGGGAGTCTGCCGAGGGGGGGGCAGCATAGGTGGCGGGAGGGAATATGCCGAGGGGGGTCGGTACAGGTGGCGGGAGTCTGCCGAGGGGGTCGATTCCCTCGCACCACCAACTACATTATTCCTATCCTATCGAGTCTAATCGAAACGCCGAAAGCAAAAGCCATGTCTCGCACCACCAGCTGCATTCTTCTCGACATGGATGTTCGCAGATGCATGCATTTCTCTCGCTATAAATTGACAACACGAGGGGTTCCACAACCTAAAGAGAAAAAGTTGAGCATACATATCCTCACTGAGCTGTCCAGCATTTTATATCGTATTCCTCGTCTTGCTCATAATTTCTTCAACGTTCGTCGCTTCTGTCAAAGCCATGTCTCACGCATCGAGCTCAGCGGTTGCCAATGCAGGGCTGGTAATTTGCCGTAACTGCCGTGTGGAAGCTCAAGTGCTCTACTCCACCACTGCGGCAAATAACGGACGGGCGTTTTATAGATGCCCTAATTTCTCTGCACGTCTAAATGTATTTCGATTTCTTCATATTTTGATGATTATTCTCCTGCTCGAGTTTTATAAAACCATGTTCACACTGTCGTGTAGTCTACCAGATGCCAATATTTTCAATGGGCAGACCGCCTACATACATCGAGGGAGCATCCTACTACTACAGTACCAGACAGGACGCTGCCCAGGGTAGAGCAGATGATGGACCTCGAGCAGGAACTTAATAGGCTAACGTTACGTGAATTACCGCAAACAGATGGAGAATAGCCTGAACAAGAAGATGATCTTGAAGCTTATGATCGGTTCCTTCAGCGCGCCATAGAAGCAAACCTCGAAGCTGTAGGCCCTAATTTGGTTCTTCCGTTTGACTACCATAGCGATGATGATGGCAAACGTGATCATTGGTAGTTTTTCGAAGATGAGGGCATTGACATCGATAGTGATGATTCGAGAAAGTTCTAATGCTGTTATGTGTTATGTGTTGTATTATAATGCAGTTTGTACTATAATGAAGTTTTATGTTATGTTGACCAAGTTATTCGAAGTTATTTTTTTGGGTTGAATGGAGCAGATTTTTTATTTCGTGTATGGAATACCATATTCACCAACAACAGTCATTCAACCTTGCGTCCTTTTGTATGTTAGCTGATATGCCACAAAGCTGAATATGATGATATGACAAAAGGCAGAAAAAGGTGATATGACAAATGAACGTATTAAAAATAAACAACAATGACAAATAGCTCCAAATGCTGATATGACAAAAGGCTGACAATGGTGATATGCCAAAAGGCTGAGAAGGGTGATATGACAACACGCTGAAAACACTGATATGATAAAATGCAGAAAAAGCTGCCATGATAGAAGGCTGAAAAACGTGATATGACAACAAGTGGGCCGGTTGCCCGGTAGTGGGGCTGAAGGCCCTTTGCTCGCCACCGCCACATGGGGTCGCGGCGAGTGCGGCTGAGCCCGCTTTGCTCGCTAGGGCACCACGTGGGCTGACCACCCGACAAGTGGGGCATGAACGCCCGCCTGCTCGCCAGGCCGCCGCTGGGCGAGGGCACCACGTGGGTCGGTCGCCTGGCGAGTGGGGCCTAAATGCCCGCCTGCTCGCCAGGCTGCCACGTAGGCTGATCGCTCATGTGAGGGGCCTATATGTACGCGACTCCATGACCAGCAGTTTCACGCTCTTTCTTGCTCCCGCGGATGTTGCTTTTTGCCCTTTCAACTCCTCCGTCTGAAACCCTTTGTCTTGCTCCAATGCCGCAATCCTTCCCATCTTCCTTTGTCGACAGGGCGAGGGCGGCAGTGCTCTCCAGGATTGCGGCCGACGGTTCCCTCCAACTCTGCCATGGAACCCTCGCACCGCGGTGTGAACCCGGGGAGAACGTCGTCTTCGCCTGGGGATTGCTGGCGGGCCTGGTGCCGCCCTTCTCTGAATTCTTCTTCACAGTCCTCCACTTCTACGAAATCAGCCACCTTCACCTCACTCCCAACTCTGTCCTCACCCTCGCTATCTTCGCACACCTCTGTGAGATGTTCGTAGGGGTAATGCCCAATCTTTCTCTCTTCCGGTACTTCTACACTCTCCACGCCCTCGCAGATGGTGGGGCCATGGGGAGTTGCCATTTTTGCCTCTACGACGTATCGGCCACCTGCTACATTTCCTTCCAGGCGAAGTCAAACTGGAAGGCATGGCGGAATGACTGGCTGTATGCCGGCGACGATAGCGGGATCGATGCTCTCGTAGTGCCCAGCGCGCCTGCGGATGCCCGCGAGATTTGGGGCTTGCTCGTCGAGGAGTCAACAGTCCTCCTGACGATGGAGGCCCGTGTTGATCGGCTACGAGACGCCGGCCTGACCGGGGCGCTAGTAGTTCGGGACTTCATTGCCCGGAGGATCAGCCCCCTTCGTCAACGTGTCTGCCCTGCATGGCAGTACTCGGGTGACGACAACTTGACCCGCACGCACCCAGACCGTGAATTTCTAATTCTCCTTAGGAATACATATCTTCTTTTGTGGTCGCCATCAACCAACAATGTTGTCTTCCTTTCTCCGCCAGGCGCAGGGAACTTGGACGGTCCCGCCATCTCCAAATGGCTGATCGGACTGCTCCCGCCACTACCGGGCGGTCTGGATTTCCCCGCTGGGGTCCGGCTGCTCTGCGATCTGGAGTTCGCAGAGCGCCTCTGGATCATCAAGATGTTTCCGGCGATGGACTCCACCAGCCCTGCGGCGCTGCCAACCTGCGGTCCCTTGGTAACCAGGGAGCCGGGCTGTGCTGACAATCAGAGCGCCGGTGAGCGTTCGGTCCCTCTAGACACCTCAGGTGTTGACCCCAAAAGGCCTCGCACCGAGGACCAGACTCCCGCCGCCGCCGACTCCGCCGCGGCTCCAAGCGTGTCCGGAGCGGTGGGGTCTTCATCTGGGGTCACGACGTCCGCTGCCCTGGATTCATCGCTGGCTCCACCGACGCCAACTCCTTTAGTGCCGACCTCGTCGGCGCTAACTCCATCGCCATCGCCTCTGCCGACACCAACTCCTTTGGTGCCGACCTCGTCGGCGCTAACTCCATCGCCATCGCCTCTGCCGACACCAACTCCTTCGGTGCCGACCTCGTCGGCACCAAGGGTCGCTGCCATCGCCCGCTAGGGCGGGCTCGCGCTCCCAACGGCTGCATTCATCTTTCGGTCGCCTCTGAGGTCGGCCGCCCAAGGTGCTCCAGCCCAACAGACGCCCGCAGCGACAACAGATGACGTGGGGACTTCCGCCCAGGGCCACCCGGCACCTCCAAAACCGCCCCAGTGGACGTTGTCGTCGCTAGCACTTCTGCTCAGCCCGCTTTGGTCATCCCCACCACTTCAACCTCCCGTCTGGCCACGCTGCTCGCCGAACTTGGCAAGGCGCACGCAGCCTCGAGAGCACACCTCACGGCGGCAATCCAGCGCGAATCGCAACTGTCGCAAATAAATGGTGGCGCTACGCGAGAAGGTGAAAGCAGAGGCGCTGCTGGCCCAGGAGAGGGCGATCGGGCGACCTGCAAGACGCAGCGTGAGATGCCGAGGGTCTGGCAGAGCAAAGCGGCGAGGAGGAGCAGCTGGCCGACGCTGCACAAACCTCACTGTCATGCTCAGACCAACTTACCAGGGGATGGCGAGATGCCTAGGGCTGCTGTAACACCCCAAATTTTTTGCTTTTCATGAGTTTAAATGAAATATGGCACTTTTGTGAATTTTTGGAATTTTCTGGGATTTATTTGGAATTTATTTGAATTTATTCCCTTTTAAAATAATTAAAGAATTTAACTTTGCAAATAAAACTTTGTTGGAAATATTTTATTTGAGTCCAAAATGTTCCAAAATATTTTCTAGATTTTTTCTAGAATTTTTCTGAGTGTTTTGCTATTTTTAATGAATTAAATGAATTTCTGGGAATTAATTTGAATATTTAATCGTTGGGAAAAATCGAGTTGGTTTGTACTGTTCCTTCGACCCGGACCCGACCTGAGCCCGAGTATGACTCGAGTCCAACTTCGACTCGAACCCAACCCAACCCTAACCCTCTCGACCGTCCGATCAAGATCAAACGGTCGAGATTGAGCCACGTCGTCGAACCCGAGCCCGACCGAGCCAGCCAGGTCGCCCGAGCCGGACCCGAGCCCAAACCCCCGTGCCGTTGGATCTTGATCCAACGGTCCACGTTGAGCCACGTCACCGTGCCGTTGGATCTTGATTCCGCCGCCGCAGCCGTGTGGGCCTCGGTTTTCGCGATTTTCACGGACGCTGAGAGGCCTATTTAATGCGCCGCCGCCACCATCGTGTTGCCGACTTCCGTGCGCACCCGTAGCCCTAGACAACGTCGCCTGAGCCGCCGCCGTTTGCCCGCGCGAGCTCGCCGTAGTTGGTTTGGCGTTCCGCCGCGGTTAATCACCGTTTTCGCCGCCGTCCTCCGCCGTCGTTGAGCTCAGATCCGGAACCGCAAGGACCAGCCGTGTCGGAGGGGACCTTTCACTTCGCCAGAATCGCGCCCAAACGCCGTCGGGCGTGTCGCCATCCCCGTCTCTGGTGAACCAACTCCGCCGCAAGCCATCACCGTCGCTCGAGCTCCCTCCACCGTCCGATCCAGATCGAAGGGCCCAGATTCGTCCACGTCATCCCCGGTGAGATCTCACGTGCTAATCTCCAGATCTATTCCCAACCGTTGGATTTAGATCCAACGGTTTAGATTGTGCCACGTAGCTAACACCGCACCGTGCTAGGATAGATCTCAGCCGTTAGATCTAGATCGTACGGCTAGCGTTAACCCACGTTATAGCGTTAGATTAGATCTTGACCGTCTGATCAAGATCGAACGGTCCAGATCAGCCAAGCAGATTTTAACGCGTGAGGTTGGATTTGATCTGGACCGTTGATTTTCAAATCAACGGCCCAGCATCGCGGCCGCTGCGTGTCGATTTCTGGACCGTCGCGGCCGGGCCATCGGCCGATCATGCCGCCGCCGACGCCACGCTGCGACGCCGGCGTGGGGCCCGCGTGTCTGCGGGACAGCCAACCGCACCATGACATCACCGCTGACGTCACGGTGGGGCCCGCATGTCAGCCGTCCTCGGCCGAGTCGTGCTGACGTCACCGCTGACGTCAGTGTGGGTCCCGCGTGTCAGTGACACGTGCGCTGTGGGCCGAGTCCACGGTGAACCGAGCCGAGCCGTGCGCCGGGTCCATGGACCCGAGGCGACATGGCGGCTCCCGATTGGTCCACGTGTCGTGCTGATGCAATAAATCATTTTCCGAAAAAGAAATTATTTATTTAATTCGATTTATTGATATCAAATTTAGATTCAAACTTCAAATGCTTATCACTTTTGCAATTTAACTCCGATTTGAGTGATTCAAATTTCTAAATTTTTATAAAATTGAGATCTACCTAATGGTGAATTTTATTTAATTTTTGGACCAAAGTTTTTCTCTGTAATAATATTTAATTGATTATTTAAACTTTAAACGCTTGTAACTTTTGCGTTTTAACTCCGATTTTGCCGATTCTAGTTTCTAAAAATTCATAAAATTATGCTCTCTCTGTTTATGGGCTTTATTTGGATGTTTGGACACTTTTTGTCTACTGTTTATTCATTTATTGCTATTTGCACGCTTTACGAGTAGACGTTGAAGTGCCCGAAGGCTTCGAAGGTGAAGTGTTGACCCAGGAGCCAGCTCAGGACCAAGAGCAAGTACTCTTTGAAGGCAAGTTGTGCTTTGACCATGTTGATACCATTTTCAAATTATTTTGGTTTAAATTATTGCATGCTAGTTTAATTAGAAAATGCTTTACTTAATTATGGGAAACTAGATAAACGCCAAATTGCTGTATGACACCTTGGTTAATTAAATATGTGCCATGACCCCTTGTCACCCTAGTTGTGAGTTATTAGTTGGACTTTATTAAATTGCCAACATGGGTAGTTAGACCGATGTAGTATGCTTAGCCTTGACACGTGAAATACTTTGGGCAATCAAAAGCTAATATTGACTTAATGAGATATTGAATCTGTTTTGAAAGAAGTATCATGTGTTATGATTGTTGATGTCACGTGGTGCATGGTAATCAACTGGGGGTTTGATAAATAGATTTTGACCGGGGCATATGGCAAGAATGATCGGGTGGGCCAGTTGTGGCACCGGGAACGTTGTTTTGGTTCTTCGGGTCGTCTTGCCCTGGTCACCCTAAGGACTTAACCTTGCAAGCCTTTGAACTGAGTCAAACGTTCAACCACATGTCTGTAATGGGACGGACCTAGTTGATTAAGTTGCTAATAACGTACCTGTGGGACCTCAGGATGTCAACTACACCTTTTGTGTAGTTGTACGGGGGAGCGTACCGGGGCTACGGCCAGGTACCCATCTAACGGTTAAATAGCCTAGACTTCGCCTTTGCTAAGGGAAGGGTTAGTGCTCAATAACCGGGGAGGCCCACTTGTGCTGTTAGAAGTTTCCGAAAGACTTTGTTACGGACACTCGCCTTTGTGGTGTTTGGCTGTATCTTGTGGGTAAAGTGCATAACCTCTGCAGAGTGTAAAATCTATTCGAATAGCCGTGTCCGCGGTATTGGACATCGCTCGGGAATTACAGTCAAGGGTTAGATTCTCTTGAAAATAACTTGGACTTAAAAGGTTGGGTTTGGTTTAATAGTGTTGTTGATGGAAATGTGGATTAGGATTGGAAAAGATGTTTATTTAATTACTGGAAAAGTTATTGCTCTTAAACTTGTTTCTAATGCTTTCGAATCTACTTATGCTACTTGTCAAATGCTGTTTTACTGCAATTAAACCCTGAGCTATTCCTTTGTACCAAGCCATGCATGTAGTATATTAGTTTGCATTTTGTGCATGACTTGCTGAGTACCAAGTACTCACCCTTGCCACAATACAACACTAGTTGAAGGAGAGTGTACACCAGCTTTGGAGGAGGAGCTCCAAGAGGAACCATCTAGCTAGGGAACAAGCCTAGTTAGTTGCCTGTGATATACTGGATGGCGCCACGAAGTTATCTTATTTTTCTTTCCGCTGCAGTTATTTCTCTCTTATTGAGTTTTCGCCCTGCGTGGTATATATTTGTAACTTGACCATAAGGTCGAGCAACCAACTTGGTTAACTAATTAAGGTACCTTATTATTTCGTTGAGTATGATTGTGATATTTACCAATGTTGAGACTGTGTGCACTAGCGCGTTCCTGGACTAGTGCTGAATACACAGAGGGTCCAGATTTGCAAATTCGGGTCCCGACAGCTGCTGGGGGTGGTCCTTCGCGAGCCGATCGAGCCATCGGCCCTGAGTACGCCCATAGCATTACTCGGGTCACCGAGGCCCTCGGGCAGAGCGAGTCGCCCTGGCCGCTCGCTCTGCCCGAGAAGGGCAAGAAGTCGCGGTTGCCATTGCGACGTTCGTGCTGGCCTACTGCACTAGCCGTGACGCCTCCTTCGATCCGATGGTTATCGCCGTCGGTATTGATGGAGACGAGGCCCAGGCGCATGAGCGTGTGCACGAGGCGGCGGAGCACGTGGCCGGGCTGATGGAGGTTGAAGACCTAGACATCACCACCGCACTGCCGGAGGAGGAGGCCGAGGACACCACCGGGCAGATCCAAATCATCAACGACGAGTGACTACCGAGGCCGCCACCTTTATTTTTTTCACTTCTTCTTTTGTTTGATTTTCTGTACGCAAAAGACAACTTTAGTAATCTCAATGGAATTAGCACTTAGTCCATACACCACGAGTTTTCTCATCCCCTTCAGTTGCATTGTGAAGAAGCTCCATAAAGTACTCTGCTTTAACTCCACCCTACTAATATGATAACACGCTGACAACACTAATATGATAAAAGCTGGAAAAGGAGTTCACATTTAGCCGGGAGGGAGTGAAGCAAACAGAGGGGGGCGGCACAGGTGGCGGGAGGGAGTCTGCCAAGGGGGGCCGGCACATGTGGCGGGAGTCTGCCGGGGGGGTACACGTGGCGGGAGGGAGTCTACCGAGGGGGGAGCCGGCACATGTGGCGGGAGTCTGTCGAGGGGGGTCGATTCCCTCGCACCACCAGATGCATTATTGCCGTCCTATCGAGTCTAATCAAAACGCCGAAAGCAAAAGCCATGTCTCGCACCACCAGCTGCATTCTTCTCGGCATGGATGTTCGCACATGCATGCATTTGTCTCGCTATAAATTAAGAGCGCGCCCAAGAGAAAACGTTGAGCATGCAGGTATGACAACACACTGAAAAAGCTGCAAAATCTCGAATTGACATCACACTACCAGCAGCTCTCTCAGGGCACTTGGACACCAAGCTGCAACCGAAAACTTGCTATAAATACGGAGGCATGGCCATCATATTCATTCCACACTAAAACGTCGAGCATTTCATATCCTCTTCCTCCTCTTGCTGATATCCTCTTCTTCGTAATCACACTTTTGCATTCTTCAATTGTGTGAAGGCCATGTCTCAAATGTTGAGCTCAGCGAATCGGAGAGCCCTTGCACTTGCCAATGCAAGGCGGGTCGATTGCCCTAATTGCCATGTGGAAGCTAATGTGTTGTACTCCACCACTTCGACAAATTACGGTCGAGTGTTTTATAAATGCCCTAATTACTCTGTAAGTGGAAATGTAGTTCGATTTCTTCAGGTTTTGATGATTATTCTCTTCTTCGAGTTGTCTATTTCTTCTGAGTTCTGCTTTCTTTACATGGTCTGAAAATATGTTCACATCGTCATGTAGTCTGCAGGATGTCAATATTTTCAGTGGGTAGACACCCTCAATACATCGATGGAGCATCGAAGTAGCGCAACACCAGAGAGGATGTTGCCCGGCCTAGAGTAGAGGATGGACCCAACGCTCGAGCAGATGATGAACCCAACGCTGGAGCAAAGGCTTAACATGCTAATCTTAAAGGTGGAGCGCATTTTAGATCATATCAAGTGGCTAGAGAAGATGATGTATGCAGTTATCCTTGTGATAATTTTGTCTGCAATTGCGAACTAGTTCGTGTTGTATGCGTCACGTATGTTAACTTCTTTTTCTATGTCATGCAATGCAATCATTCCATTTGTGTTATCTATTTTCTCTCATTTTTGTACAACAATATTCTACTATATTCTATATCTACCGTATTCTACAAAAAGATTTCATTTACACCTTTCTTTGCATGTTAATTCTGGTAGCGCAATAACCCTAAGTATCGTAGTCGACAACAACCGTTAACGCTTAAGCCTTTTCGGCAGCCCGTAAAATATCGTGTTGAAAGGTTATTTTTTTGAATAATGGACCAGATTTGCTCTATGATATATGGACTACTATATTCTACAAAAATATTTCATTTACACCTTTCTTTGCATGTAAATTCTAGTAGCACAATAACCCTAAGTATCATAGCCGACAACAACTTTTTTGCAAAATGAGGGTGGGAGAGGGAAAAATGATAGGGCGAATCACAAATAAGATGTTACTGCGAAAAATAAGTTACGACACACTCTTTATTATGACTTAAAACATAAAAGAGTACAACAAAAAAGGAAAATAATAGTTACAACTAGACGTCTACTGAGTGCATCGAGGCACTTCCCCTTCTCCCATGCCTCCGGTGGGGCTCCCAAATTTGCTCTTTGATATATTTCATGTACACCTTCCTTTCCATGTAAATTCTACTTGCGCAATAACCCTAAGTATCACAAGCTGCACGACCTGTCACCCTCAGTCAAAGCTGCACGACCTTTCACCCGCAATGAAAGCTGTATAAAGCATTCAGGCTGCTTATGGGAGAGATTCCCTGTCTAAAGCTATGGCCATAAGCAGCCTCATGTCCCATCACATGCAAAGCTGTAGAGGAATCTGATGTTCGCGGATTCCAACTTCACTTAAGTCCGCCACTCTCTCGTATGGCTGGCTATTTAAGCCCCAGTGGTCGCCTCTTAATAATCAAAGCAAGCAAGCAAGCTTCGGGCCAATCGGAGGGAAGATGAAACAAGGAGCACAAGTTCGCCAGCCAACCAACCAGTGCCAATGCAGTCCGCCTCGCCCCCAAGGCGCAGCATTCGCGAAGACATCCCTGAAGGCACGTAGGTCCCCATGTGCCTATGTGGGGATCCTTGCCGGTTCCAGAAGTCTCTAGATAACTCATACACCTATGGTATGAGGTACTGGAGCTGCCGCAACTACGACTCTGATCCAACGCTGGAGATGCAGATGCGGTGGAAAAACCCGGTATGTTCGTACTTGCATTTGATGTTACATCAAACCGTGCAAACATTAATACTGTAATACCATATGCTGTCACCAATTGCAGCCTCCATTGTGCGAGTTCATCAAATTCTACAACGCGGAGCAGACTCCTGAGATGGAGAGGATGCATAATTGGGAGTACTCGCATAGCAGCAGTGGCGTGAGCAGGACGAGGAGGAGAAGCGTATGAAACATCATGAAGAAATGCGTGCAAAGAGGGAGGCCGAACGGCAGCACCTGGCGGTCGAGCGGGAGGTCGAGCGTGAGAGGGCGGCTAGGGCCAGGGTGGCAGGCACCGATGGGTTGCGCAAGGGGAAATATCCCTGGTGCACTCAGTAGTGTACCAGAAGGGCCCTTATTGTTTCGTTTACCTAAGGCATGTTAAACTTTATTCCATTATTGATGCCCATCTGTAACCCCGATGTTTGTTTCCTGTAATCTCTTAACTATCATATTTGCAAGACAGCCCCCCCTTATTTCAAAAATTTATCTTCAAACACGATATCTTACGGCCTGCGATATGGAGTGATATGTAACGGTTATTTGCATTTGAATCAGCTCCGGTTATATGCATTTCAATCATGCGATATGGAGCGGTTATTTGCGTTTGAATCAGCAGACAATTTCAAAATTTTACAGAGAGAAATAAAATTAAACCGGTTATTTCCATTTGAATCAGCTCTGGTTGAAAAATCAGAAAAAAGCAACAAAAAATGAAAAAAAAATCCTTAACTGATATTTTGGGGTTTTATGTAGGCCATACAGGTATAGGGTAACCCGAAATTCCAGGTTTCAAACACCAAAATTTTCCAAAGTTTGGTTTCTTAAGAACCGAATTTTCAGGTAATTCATCGCTGCTTTTGTGAGACCCCGGATCGGCTATCCGAAATCTCCTATGCATTTCCGTACTAGTCCCAGATCAGTAGCTAGTACACACAGTCACAATGATACTTCATTGCCGAACATAACGAAACTTGTATTAGAAATATTCAAGTATGGGCCACATGGCCACTTATTACAATACTCGGTCTAAAGACCGGAAACAAAGCAGCGGAAACAAAAAGCGAAACGGGCAGACGCCAAAACGCCACAAAGCATTTACTTAGAACGCGACTAGTCCTCCTGGCAGCCTTCCTCGTACTCCTCCGCGTAGAACTCGCCCTCCTCAGTCGCATCTTGATAATTTTCTGATGATGACATGTTGGTGTAGCACGTGAGTACAAACGTACTCTGCAAGTCTGGGAAAGTATGCTTATGTGGGCTTTCCAAAGGAAGCTTAGTAGGGTTCATTTGCATAAAGCCAAATTTGATTAAACCATACTTAGGTAATAGCATTTCACAAAGCAACTTTTCACAATTCTTTTTAATCATTGAATTAAGTAATATCGTAGTGAGGTTCTATCCACCATCACCGATATAAAAGGCTCTATCCGCCAGATTTTAAAGGATCAGGGTTAATCATGTGACTCCATCCGTCAAATACAAACACAGGTTCTTTCCACCTGGTTGGCTCTATCCGCCAAACAACATTCGAGAGTTCCAACCACTCCCGAACCCCAAAACAAAACACTTTTCAGTTTTCGAAACCAAAATCAAAATCTACCAATATGAAAGCATTCCTTGCTTTGCCTTTGACCGTAGGCACGGCTATTCGAATAGTTTTACTCTGCAGAGGTGTACAACTTTACCCACACGACACGATCATCTCTTAATGCCAAGCTATTAGCACACTTCCTTTGGTGTGCCGGCAGAGAAATCGTGACAAGGCCGTTACAATGTTTCTACCTAGCTAGACCCACCCGCTGAGGTTTCACCGCTGTTAGGGTTCTCTCCACCCAGTACAGAAGCCCCCTCTTGCGCCGTGTGAGGAAAACAACAACAACAACAAAGCCTCCTTCCGGCTCTCACACAACAACCGAGTGGTGAGTCTAAACTAGGCTTCTACAAATTAGTGGGCCAGGTCGTACCATTATAGACATGTGGTAGTACGGTGTTGCTTAAAATGGCAATCATAAGCGTCGGTCCTTATATGACTTGGGGCGGTACTTGCACAATAGGATCAAGACTCAATCCGCTCCCACCCGACATACCAATCCGCCCAAGTCCAAACCAGTTTTCCTTTTTATTTTATTTTGGAAAAACAGTATCAAACCAATTATAATACCTTTCAAGTCATTTTGGTAATCATTCATTTTTGAGAAATCCCTCCCATGGGTTAACTTCATCAATAAAGGTCCTAAGCAATTCTACCGTACTACAATCAAGGGATACCATATAAGCGTAAGCATGGTATAAGCAATGTCCTAGGGTTACAAGTAATATGGTTGTCGATATCAAAGAGAGGTAATCACAATTTGGATTAGCTAAGTCCTTATATTTGACATACGACTTTAAACATAGCATGCAAGTTTATAAAGCATTTAAACACATTTGAAAACGTAGGATCAAAATGCGTCAAAGGGACTTGCCTTCTGTCGCGAGTAGGTCGTCGTACGTAGCAGAACCGGCGGCGGGGGTCGTGATCGACGGCCTCGACTACGCGCAAAACGAGGCAATAAATAAATAACAGAAAATAAATAAAATCTAAAAATTACAAAAATAATACTGGCAGGTAGATCTTGATTTTAGATGAATTTAGAAATTTGAATGAGATCAATCAGAGTTCGGATGAGGAAGTTATGTGCTTCCGAAGTTTGAATTTCGAATAAATCGAAAATCGAATATTCCTTAATATTCCGCTTTGACCGAGTCAACTTTTGACTGCGCTTTGACCGGACTTTGACTGACCAAGAGAGTATGACAAAGGGGGCCACGCGTCATAGAGAGGAAGTGAAAGAGGAAGCTTCCTCTCGAAGCTTGCCTTGCATGGCAATGGAGGAGAGAGAAAGTGAGTGAGAAAGAGGAAAGGAGAGAGAGGGAGTGGGGGCTTGGCGGTGTGAAAGGGGCGGCGGTGGCGGGAAGCGGCGATCGGCGGGCGACGATGGCGGCGGCCGGGCGGCGCTGGCGGGCGCAGACGCGTCTGGCGGCCAGGCGGCAGCGCATGGCATGGCGAGGGGCGACGGCGGGGGCGGGGCACGGCGCGGGCGGTCAGGCGGCGGCGGCCGGCGGCGAGGTGGCCGGCGCGCTCCGGCCGGTCGGCCCACACACACACACACACACACCACGCACACAGAGACCAAAAGAAAACAACAGAGAAGTGCACTTTTTTCCAAAATCCGGATTTTGAACCCAATTTTGCATCAAATTGGACCAAATAAATTCATGGAACATCTAGATAACAACCTTAGGGATCTATAGGAGGAAAGAATTGAGTTGATTCTCACCGGAATGGATGAAATTGACGAAGAACGGAGCTTCGGCCGAAAATGGAAAAACGCGAAATTCGTCGCCACCGATTGATGCAACCTAAAATCAACGATTGGGTTAGATGCTAGACTCATCCACGGTCACAAGGAACCTAAGAACTCGAAGAATGGCTCACCGGAGAAGAAGAACCAACGACGAACGCGAAGAACACCGAAAAAGTGACCCGTGCTCGGTTTTCTTGAGCTAGAGATTGAATGGAGGGGAGCTGCCAAAGGAGGATCATATCACCGGGAAGAGGGCTTTTATACGGTGAGATTGGAAGTGGTGGCGCGGCGTTTGGACGAGAAACGGCCGAGTTATAAGCAATTAAAGCCATGAGGGCCGTTTTCGGTTTTTGGGCGCCCGTACGGATTCCGGCGAGTTCTCCGGCGAGAGGTGGTGGGGAAAGCGAAGAGGACGACGCTACGGATTCAACGGAACCGACGGCTTGCCGTTTGGTGTTGATTTGAGGAAGTTACAAGCAATTAAAGAGAGGCCTCCTCCATTGAAGCAAGTTGGAGCTCCACTCCACCATGCATGGCTAGGGGTTGAAGATGACACTATTCATGTGCCACGTGTCACTCCCTCATTGGCCCTCTTTTACGCAAACGTTCCGCCCTAGAGAAAAATTAGGAAAAATGGCCTAAAAATTCCGGAAAAATTCCTAGAGCCATTTTAAAATATTGGGAACTCAATGGAATTGGTTTGGTTGAATTTGGACGAAATTTGTGGAATTTAATATTCCGAAGCAAATTGCGGGCATTTAACAAAAGCCGCGCGCGATAAAATAGCAACGGAGGTCCAAAAATTCGGGGATAAATTCCTAAAATCATTTAGAAATATTTGGAACATTTTAGAAGTGGTTTGGAGATTTTTGGAGCATTTTTGGACTCGGGTGAATTTTCGGGTACCGGCGGGACTGGAAAATCCGATTTTTCGACCGGAAGGGAATTGAATCGCGATTTTGGGTTGGTTTGGATGCCAGGTTAATATAAACACCAATGAAACTCCAACTTTTGAATTACTTTATTTAAATTAGGTTTTTCTTCCAGAAGGCGAAAATAAGGATGTTACAAACCTACCCCCCTTAGAGAGAGAATCTCGTCCCCGAGATTCCGAAGAAGAAAGAAAAAGGTCTGGAAACTCTGCTCGAAGATCTTCTTCCCGCTCCCAGGTTGCTTCTTTCTCGGAATGATTGCTCCACTGAACCTTGCAAAACTTGATCACACGGCTTCGGGTTCGGCGTTCCGCTTCATCCAAAATTCTGACAGGAAACTCTGGATATGACAGATCTTCCTTCAATTCCAACTCTTCAACTGGCAGCTGATGCTCGGGAACTCTGAGACACTTCTTCAACTGCGATACATGAAAAACATCATGTACTCCTGACAACTGAGACGGCAGTTCCAACTTATAAGCAACCTCTCCTCTTCTGGCAACCACTCGGAATGGTCCAATATAGCGGGGCGCTAACTTCCCACTAACTCGGAAACGCTTCGTTCCTTTTAAAGGTGACACTTTCAAGTACACATGATCACCAGGTGCAAAGCTCAATTCTCGACGACGATTGTCTGCATAGCTTTTCTGTCTTGATCGAAATTTGTCTTGATTCTTACGAATTACCACGACTTGCTCTTCTGGCTTCTTTCAGGATATCGGGTCCAATGATCGACCACCTTCTGTTTCTTTCCAATATAATGGTGTCTGCACCTTCTTCCGTACAAAGCTTCAAACGGTGCCATCTTGATCGGCTTGATAACTGTTGTTGTAAGCAAACTCTGCATAAGGCAAATTCTGATCCCAAGAACCTTTATACGTCAAAGCACAAGCTCGGAGCATATCTTCCAGAATTTTATTCACCCTTTCCGTCTGACCGTCCGTCTGGGGATGGTACGCTGTGCTAAAATTTAGATTTGTGCCCATCACCTCATGCAATCTCTGCCAAAACCTTGAGGTAAACTGGGAACCTCGATCGGACACAATCTTCTTGGGCACACCGTGCAAACATACTATCTTGGCCATATAAAGCTCTGCTAACTTATCACCAGTATAAGTTGTCTTCACAGGAATGAAATGAGCCACCTTAGTTAATCTGTCCACAATCACCCAAATGGAATCATAACCGGATTTAGTTTTGGGTAACCCAGTTATAAAATCCATCCCAACTTCTTCCCATTTCCAAACAGGCACTTGCAAGGGCAACAGAGGCCTGGTCTTTGATGTTCTGCTTTCACCAACTGACACACATCACATCGGGCCACGAAGTCTACAACTTCTTTCTTCATATTAGACCACCAATATTTCTCCTTCAGATCCGCATACATCTTGGTACCTCCAGGGTGAACGGAGTATACCGAATCATGTGCTTCCTTCAGAACCACACTCTTGATCTCTTCTTGGTTAGGGACTACTATCCTTTTTTCAAACCAAACCGTACCCTGGTCATCCACAGAAAATCCGGGGTGTTTTCCTTTCTTCAGACCTTCTTTCAGATCCGCAATGCCCTTATCATCTTTCTGAGCCGCTCGGATCTGATCCTCAAGGGTCGATTTCACTTCCAAGTTGTAGATGCATCCTTCCTTTACCAACTCCAGGTTAAGACGCCGAAATTCCTCACTAAGCGCTGGCTGGCCCTCCTGCCCCATCACATTATTGCAGTGAACCTTCCTGCTTAGTGCATCCGCAACTACATTTGCCTTTCCGGGGTGGTAGTGAATTCCAACATTGTAATCCTTCACCAACTCCAACCATCTTCTCTGTCTCAGGTTGAGGTCAGGTTGAGTGAAGATATACTTCAGCTCTTATGATCCGTGATAGATCTCACATACATTGCCGATCAAATAATGCCTCCAGATCTTGAGCGCATGTACAATCAAGCCAACTCCAAGTCATGAATGGGATAATTTTCTTCATGAGGTCGCAGTTGTCTTGAAGCATAAGCTATTACCTTTCCTTCTTGCATCAAAACACATCCAAGCCCTTGTTTTGAAGCATCACAATACACCTCAAAGTTCTTGCGAATATCCGGTAACACAAGCACTGGGGCTGAGGTTAATCTCTTTTTCAACTCCTGAAAACTCTGCTCGCAAGCGTTAGTCCATTCAAACTTCTTTTCCTTCTTCAGAAGCTGAGTAAGAGGTCTGGCTATCTTCGAGAAACCTTCAATGAATCTTCGATAATAACCAGCTAACCCAAGAAAACTCCTGATTTCTGGGACTGATTTCGGCTGTTGCCAATCCAAAACATCTCTCACTTTGGCGGGATCTACTGCTACTCCTGCAGCAGAAATGATATGACCCAGGAAAGATACTTCTTTCAACCAGAAGTCACACTTACTAAACTTGGCATACAACTGATGCTCTCTCAATGTCTCGAGGATGATTCGCAGATGGTCTTCATGCTCTTTTCTGCTCTTGGAATAGACAAGAATGTCGTCGATGAAGACTACGACGAACTTGTCTAAATATTCCACAAACACCTTGTTCATCAGATTCATGAAGTATGAAGGGGCATTGGTTAACCCAAAAGACATGACTGTGAACTCGTACAGTCCATATCGGGTGGTGAAGGCTGTTTTCAGAATATCCTCTTTCCTTATTTTCAACTGATGATACCCCGATCTCAGATCTATCTTGGAGAATACTTGAGCTCCCTTCAACTGATCAAACAGGTCATCTATCCTCGGCAACGGGTACTTATTCTTGATGGTGACCTCATTTAAGGACCTGTAGTCTATGCACATCCTCAGACTACCATCTTTCTTCGAGACGAAGATCGCTGGCGATCCCCACGGCGACGAGCTGGGCCTGATGAATCCTTTCTCTTGCAACTCTTCAATCTGTTTCTTCATCTCAACCAACTCATTGGACGGCAGTCGGTAAGGTCTCTTCGAGATTGGAGCGGTACCTGGTACGAGCTCAATCACAAACTCCACATCTCGCTCCGGTGGCATACCCGGCAAATCATCCGGGAAGACATCCGGGTACTCATTCACTATGGGCACAGCCTCCAACGATGTCCCTTTCAACCGGTTCAAGGTGCTACCCCCCTTAGAGGAAAACTCAGAGGAAAACTCCACTTTAACTCCCTCAGGGCTGGTAAGCAAGATAGATCGACTAGCACAGTCTATCCGACCCTTATACTTGGTTAACCAATCCATTCCAAGGATTACTTCTATACCCTTAGTATCCAATAATATTAAGTTCGCTAAGAACTTTACCCCTTTTATTATTATATCCATCTTAGGACACACAACAGTTGTTTTCATTTCTTTTCCAGGGGATTGCACTAACAAAGGGTTTCGTAACTGTATTGTATTCCAGTTATGCTTTCTAACCAAGTACTCCGAAATAAATGAATGAGTTGCACCAGAATCAAACAGAACTGAAGCAGGTACTGAGTTGACAACGAATGTACCGTAAACCACTTCTGGTGCCTCCTGAGCCTCCTCGGCAGTGATGTGGTTCACGCGACCTCTTCCAGCTGTCCTTGGGGTGCGTGGGGTCTGCGGAGTGCCTCTCCCTGAAGCCGGCGCTGGCGCACGGGCCGGAGTGGATCCCAGATTAAACCTCACTGGGGTCACTGGTTGACGCTTCTGAGGGCAGTTGTTGGCATAGTGCCCCATTTCCCTGCAGTTGAAGCACTGCACTCCTGCCATAGCCGTGTTGCTCTTCTGAGCTTGAGCTCCTACATTGCCGGTAGGGGCTTGTCCAATCGAACGAGGGGCGGACATTGGGGTCCTTGGCGGATTGGCGGCTGCTGGGCTGCTGGGCTGCTGTTGGAAGATACGAGGTCTTGAGCTGCTAGCCCCCCGTTGATTCTGGAACATCATCTTCCTCTTCCTGGTCTCGAAGAGCTGGCGCTGGGCATCCTCTTGGATCAGCGCTTTATTAACCATGTGTTGAAACGACGGGAAGTCGTTCGACACCAGCTGAACCTTGATACTGGGATCAAGGCCTTCCATGAAGCGCCATATCTTGGCCTCATCAGTCGCCACATCAACGGCAGCATACCGGGACAGCTGAGTGAACCGGCTCAGATACTCCATCACTGACAAGTTCCCCTGCTGAAGCTTGTGAAACTCACGCCTTTTCATCTCCATAATCCCCTTGGGAATATGGGTAGCTCTGAAAACTTCAACAAACTCATCCCAGCCAATATTCTGAGGGTTGGCGTGGGCAAAGACAAGAGTTCTCCCACCAGCCTTTGTCGCGTCCCCTTAAGCTGGTGAGACGCACACCTGACACTCTCAAAGTCATCACACTGTGCCAGGTGAAGCTTCCTCTCTACTTCCTTCAGCCAGTCATCCGCCTCCAGCGGATCAACAGCTCCCGCAAACGTGGGAGGTCTCGTTCTCATGAATTCCCCAAACTTTGACTGCTTTCGGCGGCTGGTGCAGCTTGAGGCTGGTTCATCAAGTTCTGAGCCAGAGCCTGCAAGATCTGGAGCTGCATAGCCATCATCTGCTCCATATTAGGCGGCTGCGCGGGCGGTGGAGGTGGGGGTGGGTCCTGCGGAGCTGCGGGCTGCTGAACGTGTTCTGCTCCCAGCTGCTGAGGTGGCTCCTCAAACGCTTCTTCCTGAAAGTGCACCTGTCCTCGGGCACGTCCACGGCCTCTGCCACGGCCTGCTGGCCTTCCACGGCCACGACCACGACCAAGGTTCTCCATCTGCACAAGGCGGTCAAGCAATAGGAAAGAGGGAAAAGCACAGGTAAGCAACAGGGGATCAAACCACATCCTCCACAGCAAGAGCACAACCACAAAAGCACACAACCGAAGGGAAAACCAACTGAACTTCCATTAAAACAAAATAGTTTTGGAGATGGCTGTATCACAACTGCCAAAGGGCTCGATACAATCCCCCAATCACTTATTCATCGTTCTAATACGATCACAGAACAAAGTAAAGGTCCTTCAGGCTAGACAACTAGTCACTCTCGTCACTCGCAGCGCCACGCGGGGACGGATCCTCCTCCTCCTCCTCGCTCCTGCTGCGGGAAGGCGTAGCAGCTGCCGAAGGTCCTGCTCCTCCGGAAGCGGTCAAGAACCCCAACGGCGGCCCGGGGACGGATCGACGGCGCGCTGGCAACGAAGCCTCAGACCCTGATGACGCTTGGCGGGCGGAGCATCCATCGGTATGTCGCGGATCGGCGGGTACTCTGGAACCGGGGCTGGTGGCGGTGGCGGAGCGTCCTGCCTCTCCTCCTCGAGCTGCCGGATCCTCTCCCTCGCGGCCGTCAGGTCCCGACGCTGCCTCTGCATCTCGTCGGTCAACCGCACGTAGGCGTCGTCCAGAGCCTGGATGAGTGACCCCTGGTGCACCACGGTCGGGTCCGCCTCCTGATCCAAACTCCGAAACAGGCTGTACATCCCCCCGAACTGGAAACGGGGAAACAAGCGGTACGGGGTGTCCTCCAAACGATCGCGGTAGCTATGCCCCAACATGAGGATAGCCTTTCTGGCCGCGTCCTGCAAAGCGTACGCCAGAATCGACCGCTCGGCTGTGAAGTAGAAGGGTCGGTCCTCCTCGCGAACCCTGCTTCTCGCGAAGACCAGCAGGCGGACCTGCCACAAGTCCTGGCTAAGACCAGTAATAAACTGGTACCGATACTCAGGACGATGGGAAAACCCCAACTCCTGCAGCATCAGCGATAGCTCCTGGCAGAAGCCTCCCGTCTGAGCGGCAAAGGTGGTGGTAACCGGCATCTACAAATTTTGAAAACCAGGTGGGATTAGTAACAAATTTTAACAAAGGACAAGACAAGAGTAAGACACTAAGACAGGAGAGATAGAAGCAAAGGAACTTAACTTTTTGTAAATACATTTTTATAAAAATATAAGTCCTTAAGGCTTTGCCATGCTAACTAGGTCACGTCCTACGGTCGTCCAGGCTCTGATACCACCGCTGTGGGACCCCGGATCGGCTATCCGAAATCTCCTGTGCATTTCCGTACTAGTCCCAGATCAGTAGCTAGTACACACAGTCACAGTGATACTTCATTGCCGAACATAATGAAACTTGTATTAGAAATATTCAAGTATGGGCCACATGGCCACTTATTACAATACTCGGTCTAAAGACCGGAAACAAAGCAGCGGAAACAAAAAGCGAAACGGGCAGACGCCAAAACGCCACAGGCGACGACTAGGAACGCGACTAGTCCTCCTGGCAGCCTTCCTCGTACTCCTCCGCGTAGAACTCGCCCTCCTCAGTCGCATCTTGATAATTTTCTGATGATGACATGTTGGTGTAGCACGTGAGTACAAACGTACTCCGCAAGTCTGGGAAAGTATGCTTATGTGGGCTTTCCAAAGGAAGCTTAGTAGGGTTCATTTGCATAAAGCCAAATTTGATTAAACCATACTTAGGTAATAGCATTTCACAAAGCAACTTTTCACAATTCTTTTTAATTATTGAATTAAGTAATATCGTAGTGAGGTTCTATCCACCATCACCGATATAAAAGGCTCTATCCGCCAGATTTTAAAGGATCAGGGTTAATCATGTGACTCCATCCGTCAAATACAAACACAGGTTCTTTCCACCTGGTTGGCTCTATCCGCCAAACAACATTCGAGAGTTCCAACCACTCCCGAACCCCAAAACAAAACACTTTTCAGTTTTCGAAACCAAAATCAAAATCTACCAATATGAAAGCATTCCTTGCTTTGCCTTTGACCGTAGGCACGGCTATTCGAATAGTTTTACTCTGCAGAGGTGTACAACTTTACCCACACGACACGATCATCTCTTAATGCCAAGCTATTAGCACACTTCCTTTGGTGTGCCGGCAGAGAAATCGTGACAAGGCCGTTACAATGTTTCTACCTAGCTAGACCCACTCCGAGGTTTCACTGCTGTTAGGGTTCTCTCCACCCAAGATGTAAGCCCCTCTTGCGCCGTGTGAGGAAAACAACAACAACAACAACAAAGCCTCCTTCCGGCTTTCACACAACAACCGAGTGGTGAGTCTAAACTAGGCTTCTACAAATTAGTGGGCCAGGTCGTACCATTATAGACATGTGGTAGTACAGTGTTGCTTAAAATGGCAATCATAAGCGTCGGTCCTTATATGACTTGGGGCGGTACTTGCACAATAGGATCAAGACTCAATCCGCTCCCACCCGACATACCAATCCGCCCAAGTCCAAACCAGTTTTCCTTTTTATTTTATTTTGGAAAAACAGTATCAAACCAATTATAATACCTTTCAAGTCATTTTGGTAATCATTCATTTTTGAGAAATCCCTCCCATGGGTTAACTTCATCAATAAAGGTCCTAAGCAATTCTACCGTACTACAATCAAGGGATACCATATAAGCGTAAGCATGGTATAAGCAATGTCCTAGGGTTACAAGTAATATGGTTGTCGATATCAAAGAGAGGTAATCACAATTTGGATTAGCTAAGTCCTTATATTTGACATACGACTTTAAACATAGCATGCAAGTTTATAAAGCATTTAAACACATTTGAAAATGTAGGATCAAAATGCGTCAAAGGGACTTGCCTTCTGTCGCGAGTAGGTCGTCGTACGCAGCAGAACCGGCGGCAGGGCTCATGGTCGCCTTGCCGCCTCGACTACGCGCAAAACGAGGCAATAAATAAATAACAGAAAATAAATAAAATCTAAAAATTACAAAAATAATACTGGCAGGTAGATCTTGATTTTAGATGAATTTAGAAATTTGAATGAGATCAATCGGAGTTCGGATGAGGAAGTTATGTGCTTCCGAAGTTTGAATTTCGAATAAATCGAAAACTGGGAATATTCCCGGAATATTCCGTTTTGACCGAGTCAACTTTTGACTGCACTTTGACCGGACTTTGACTGACCAAGAGAGTATGATAGTGGGGCCCACACGTCATAGAGAGGAAGTGAAAAGAGGAAGCTTCCTCTGGAAGCTTGCCTTGCATGGCAATGGAGGAGAGAGAAAGTGAGTGAGAAAGAGGAAAGGAGAGAGAGGGAGTGGGGGGCTCGCTGGCGGTGAAAGGGGGCGCAGCGCGCCAAGGGAAGCGGCGACCGGGCGGCGACGATGGCAAGGGCGGGCGGGCTGGCGCGGCGTACATGGCGGCGCATGTGTTACATGGCGGCGGCGGCATGAGGGGCGACGGCGCGGGCACGGGCGCTGGCGGTCAGCGGCGGCAAGGGGCGGCGAGGTGGCCGGCGCGCTCCGGCCGGTCGGCCCACACACACACACACACACCACGCACATAGAGACCAAAAGAAAACAACAGAGAAGTGCACTTTCTTCCAAAATCCGGATTTTGAACCCAATTTTGCATCAAATTGGACCAAATAAATTCATGGAACATCTAGATAACAACCTTAGGGATCTATAGGAGGAAAGAATTGAGTTGATTCTCACCGAAATGGATGAAATTGACGAAGAACGGAGCTTCGGCCGAAAATGGAAAAACGCGAAATTCGTCGCCACCGATTGATGCAACCTAAAATCAACGATTGGGTTAGATGCTAGACTCATCCACGGTCACAAGGAACCTAAGAACTCGAAGAATGGCTCACCGGAGAAGAAGAACCAACAACGAACGCGAAGAACACCGAAAAAGTGACCCGTGCTCGGTTTTCTTGAGCTAGAGATTGAATGGAGGGGAGCTGCCAAAGGAGGATCATATCACCGGGAAGAGGGCTTTTATACGGTGAGATTCGAAGTGGTGGCGCGGCGTTTGGACGAGAAACGGCCGAGTTATAAGCAATTAAAGCCATGAGGGCCGTTTTCGGTTTTTGGGCGCCCGTACGGATTCCAGCGTGTTCTCCGGCGAGAGGTGGTGGGGAAAGCGAAGAGGACGACACTACGGATTCAACGGAACCGACGGCTTGCCGTTTGGTGTTGATTTGAGGAAGTTACAAGCAATTAAAGAGAGGCCTCCTCCATTGAAGCAAGTTGGAGCTCCACTCCACCATGCATGGCTAGGGGTTGAAGATGACACTATTCATGTGCCACGTGTCACTCCCTCATTGGCCCTCTTTTACGCAAACGTTCCGCCCTAGAGAAAAATTAGGAAAAATGGCCTAAAAATTCCGGAAAAATTCCTAGAGCCATTTTAAAATATTGGGAACTCAATGGAATTAGTTTGGTTGAATTTGAACGAAATTTGTGGAATTTAATATTCCGGAGCAAATTGCGGGCATTTAACAAAAGCCGCGCGCGATAAAATAGCAACGGAGGTCCAAAAATTCGGGGATAAATTCCTAAAATCATTTAGAAATATTTGGAACATTTTAGAAGTGGTTTGGAGATTTTTGGAGCATTTTTGGACTCGGGTGAATTTTCGGGTACCGGCGGGACTGGAAAATCCGATTTTTCGACCGGAAGGGAATTGAATCGCGATTTTGGGTTGGTTTGGATGCCAGGTTAATATAAACACCAATGAAACTCCAACTTTTGAATTACTTTATTTAAATTAGGTTTTTCTTCCAGAAGGCGAAAATAAGGATGTTACAGCTTTTTTGTACAACGTGAAACTATTATATCATTTTTTGGAAACCGAAAAGATACAAAAAATACTAACCGAAAATTAAAAACAGAAGAATGGCTGCAGTGTATACTGTATTAGCTGGACTGAATAGCGAATAGGGGGTGTATTCGCTGCACCATATTGCAAATACGCCTTGGCATATTCGCAGCACCAGGTAGCGAATACACAGTTTATTCACAATATGGTGTTGAGTTTACAGTGTATTCGCAATTTCATCTTGATTTTACAGTGTATCCACTACTCCACTTTGAGTTTACATGTTTTTGCGAAATAGCAGAGCGAATACAGGTGGTTTTTTGGCAAATACGTTCAACTATTGTATATAATTGAAAATACGGGCACTGTTTTGTACATAATTCAAAATTTGCAGGTGAATTGAAAATACGTGCACTATTTTGTACAGATTTCGAAATTTCCCTATTTCCACGGGAGGGTGATGGTGCGGGGGCCAGTTGGCGTGCCCACGAGGGGACACCTGGCTGCCGCCGTGCGGTGTGGCGGCAGCCAGGGTTGCCGCCGTATCACGTGGCGGCTGCCGTGCGGGGTGGCGGTCGCCACGTCATTCCTGCTATTTTTTTTGATGTGGTATATTTTTGTAATTTTGTATTTCCCTGTTGTATATTTGAGCATTTTTTCCAAGTGATTCCATGTATACTAATTTCCTTTGCGCAAAAATGCAAAAACCCGTATACTTTCTGCGTGGTATTTTTTTGAATTTTTTAAAATAATCATATTTTATTCGCGAAATACAAAAATATACCCCGATTTAAATTTTTTTCAAATGTGGCCGTCTATCGCGTCACGGTGGCGCGACCGCAATTTTTTTTTCCTCAGTCACGGGTCAGTCGCGCGATTGGTATTTTTATCTTTTATTATTTTAATTCAATATTTTATATCTTTTGCTAGGAAGATCCAAATCCAACGAAATAAATTTTCTAAATTTCTATAAAGTTATAAGGATTCAGATTATATAATAAAAATTACTATGTTCTATGCAGATATAAATTGTTTGAATCAAGTTTACTTGAAGACCCTTTTATAAATTATGAAGAAACTATGTTAGACATAGCTCCAAAAATTATGAAATAAATATCACTTATTCCTGGGGTCTTAGATGTCCCATTTTTACAAAAATATTTAGGAATGAACTCAGTTTAGTAATCCAAATGACTATAATAATCCTCTCTTGCATGTAGCATGAAGTAGTTAAAATATGGATAAAATGAAGATAAAATTTGGTAAAACCAGTTTTGTTGTATTCTTGGGGTCACAAGGATCCCAAATATACAAAAAAAAAAATTAAGTTTAGCCATCGTATGCATTATTTTTTTTGTAGTTAAAGTTTGAATACTAGAAACGCTTAAACCTTTTCAGCAGCCCGTAAAATATCATGTTTAATTGTATTTTTTAGGAAGAATAGGCTAGATCTGCTCTTTGATATATAGACTACCATATTATGGCAAAATATTTAATTTACACCTCGCTTTACATCTAAATTGTATGAGTGCAATAACCGTAAGTATTATAGTCGACAACAACTCATGTACATGTGATAATCACTCATGTACTGCTCGTCCAAGGGCCAGTGCTCTCTCGCGGCCCTGAGAGCGAAAGATGATGGGCTGACACCTGTAAGCCAAATCCTGGCATGATGCTTGGCATCGTAGTATGGGGCAAGCAAAGACTGCGGGTGTCCAGCAATGTCCTGCGAAAATAAACAAAAATTAATACAGATACAATAAAAAAATAACATGGCATGACATAAGAACAAATAAAATATGATGACATGACATTACATAACATTAGTGGATAGATAGCACATAACATAACAAATTAATGAAATTACAGGAAAGTACTAACCGCACACAAAAATAAAATTACATGAAGGTAACTTTAAAAATGATAGTAAACGATATAATAATACATAACATGTGATGACATGACATTAGCTAACTTGACATAGGCAACACGGTACATGATATTACGTAACAAAAAATAAAATTACATGAAAGTACTACTCGCACATAAAAAAATTACATGAAGGTACATTGTCATGATTGCTATGGATGGGTCGACGAGCTGGCCCTATTAGGGAAGTTCTTCATTGTATGCCCTATTGTCCTGCATATACGGCACTTCCGTGCAGCTGGTCTGTCTCCCCGCTGACTTGCGTCCATATCGTTACGGATTCGCCGTGACTACCACCATCCACGGCTGCTCCGCTTCAAAACGCCATTCTGATACCAAGTCACTTGCCCCGGCCACAGCTCCCTGTAATGCATGTCGAAGTCATAGGAGTTGAATTCTGAACTTCATGTCTCAAAAAGATGGTTGGCTCTGAAGTACTCAGAGATGTACGCCACGGAGGACTGACGTAGAGCCGCGCAAGCCGCATATACATGCGAGCATGGCTTGTGGCTTGTTGCATGTGCATGTCGCCACATCACGTACTGTGCACACTTGTTTACGGCATCCTCTGCAATGCCCACCGACAAACTTCTCCCGCGGACGCATTTCAAAATTTAGCCTGATTCCATCCATGGTGCAGGCGTCGTGCGAGCGAGCCTTCTCTATTTTCTTCTCCATGTATGCATGCATACATTCAGAGAACTGCTTTCCTAAATCTATATGCTTCTTTGCATTCATCCCCCTGTTCACGAAGTATCCAACAGTCCTGTTCCAGGTCTCCTCCATAATGGCACTAATTGGGAGGGACCGAACACCCTTCAAAATACTGTTGTAAACCTCCGATATGTTAGTTGTCATTATGCCATATCTTGCGCCGTTCGTGTCATGCAACAGGGACCATTTCTCCAGCTCTGGAGCATGCAATTGCACCCACTGAGAGAAGCTGTTGACCTCGGAGTTTGACTGCGTCATAAGTTTCGCGTCTCCTCATCGAGCACTCTCCATATGGCCTCAAATTTCTGCCTCTGATTTTGCATGCAGAGTCTCTTAAATGTCTTCATGACTTCCTTACTGCGGAACCTCCTATGTAGGTTCGTGGCAAGATGCCTCATACACCAGCGATTGACGATGTTGTTCCATTGGTACGGTGCCTATGTCCCTCCTTGCATGGTGCTGATGGCGGACATTAACCTAGCATGCCTGTCAGTGATGAGGCATACGTTCGGGCAGTCTTGGACAACAACTTGCTTCACATTTGCTAGGAACCACAACCAGCTCTTCGTGTTCTCGCTTTCCACGATTGCATAGGTCACCAGGAGAAGCTAATCATTGGCGTCCGCCGCGACCGCCATCAGTATGGTGCCCTTGTACTTGCCGGACAGGAAAGTACTATCCATGGTCAGTACAGGCCGGCAGTACTTGAAGCCCTGAATAGCTAGTCTGAATGCCCAAAACACACGATCGAGGATGAAACAGTTGGGACCCTTCGCGGAGTGCGGCCTATCCATCTTGTTGATGTAGGTCCCGAGATTGGTTTCAGCAATCTGGTGAAGCATGTGAGAAACAAGATTATACCCCTATTCATACGTGCCGTACATCATCTCTATAGCATGCGGGAAACAAGGTTATACCCCACAATGTTAATCACGTCGGCCATCAATATTTTCGATGAAACAGTCACGTCCACTGTGACCAAGTGAGAAATTAGACTGGCCACATATGAGGACGTGACATTTCTGTGCTTCGTAGTGGCTCAGTAAGCACACAAGTGTGGTCCGTCAAGATGGTTATCCTGAAGCCTAAACTCACGCCCTTGAACTTCTAGGCACGAATCTTGCCAGGACACCCAGGATCCATGCACTTCACAATGTAGGTCTCCTGGTTCGACCTATACACCCGGTATGTGCGGCTGATGTTCACCATATATCTAGCAATTGCCTGATGTGCGTTACTCTTCATAGGGAAGCGTTGGCCGACCAGCAGAGTGTCCTGATCGAAGGCCCACTCTGTGCTTACTTCATCTGGCAGCACGAGAGATGTCATCGGCAGAACGTCTAATTGAGAAGACACGTACTCTACATTAGTGGACACAATGCCACCGATTGGAGCTCCATCGTCGTCTTCACTACTATCCGTGTCGACTTCCTCATCTTCATCAGATATTGCTTCGTCCGCCATGCCTTCCAAGTGCTTGTGGCAGTCAATGTGAGCGAACCACCACCGTCCGATGTCTTCATTCACCCAAAAGTCATCCGTACCGATGGCCCTAGATGATTCTTCGATGACGACACCACTGCCACCACCACCGCCACCGCCACCGAGGGGACTGGAGGTTTGGCCTCTGTCCAGAAGCGCTAATACACCATCGTCCGACGATGTATCAGCGCTTTAGGGTTCAACACAACTTGCATGTATTCCCCCCACAATGTGCTTCCCGCAATCTTGCATAGCTCCCACACGTAGTTGGTGGAACCTCTCACGACTCTAGCATGTACCGGCTCGATTATGAGCTTCTTTTGGGCAGTCTCTAGATCGAATGCGCTTCTCACACACGTACGGAGGTCGGTCAGACTCATCTCCGTTATAACCGGTGCCCGGATCATCTTCCTTCACAGTTCGAAAGGTCCACCCATATGGACCCTCTCGAACAACATCGTCACCATAAAACACGCACAAATCTAAAATTTCTGCCATTTAGTACCCACCATAGCGAAAGATAGAAGCACACGCATTAAACACCACATTTGAATTTGAATAAAATTTGCACATTTATTTTGAAGCTAAAATTTATAGTTTCCAATAATCTGCCTAATTAAATGTTTTTCTTGTTTTTCTCTTGTCTTTTCTCTTTCTTTTCTTTCTTTCATTCTTTTATAGTAGTTGTATCATGGTTTCGAGTATAACAAACATAAACCAATATGAGGTATCATATTGGTGTCGTACACCCTAAGTATTTCTACAAAATCATGTTCTTTACCGCCTAATGAGAATAACAAAAGTGGTTTCATAATTTTTAGGCATTAAACAATGAGGTTATAGCAATTTGATTGTAGATCATCGATCCGATTAGATTTAAATCCTCAAATTACCTAAATACCTATTTAGTGACAATTAAGGTTTTGCATGTTTCAAAGTTCCCAACACGCTTATCGTATTATTTTAGGATTTGTAAATTTTACTTTGCGATTTTTAAGGCTTTACTTGATTTTATATGGTCGCGCTTTATTAAAATGATCGGCCGTCTGCACTTCGCATTTTTAACCTATTTCAATTATCCTGACTGATTTTGGAAGTTTCATAGAGATTAAAATTTATAGTTTCCAATAATCTGCCCAATTAAATGTTTTTCTTGTTTTTCTCTTATCTTTTCTCTTTCTTTTCTTTCTTTTATTCTTTATAGTAGTTGTTGTATCATGGTTTCGAGTATAACAAACATAAACCAATATGAGGTATCATATTGGTGTTCAATGGTACACCCTAAGTATTTCTACAAAATCATTTTCTTTACTGCCAACTGAGAATAACAAAAGTGGTTTCATAATTTTTAGGCATTAAATAAAGAGGTTATAGCAATTTGATTGTAGATCATCGATCTGATTAGATTTAAATCCTCAAATTATCTAAATACCTATTTAGTGATAATTAAGTTTTTGCATGTCTCAAAGTGCTCAACGCGCTTATCATATTATTTTAGGATTTGTAAATTTTACTTTGCGATTTTTAAAGCTGTACTCGATTTTATATGGTCGTGCTTTATTAAAATGATCGACCGGTTGCACTTCGCATTTTTAACCTATTTGAATTATCCTAACTGATTCTAAAAATTTCACAGAAACTAAAATTTATAGTTTCCAATAATCTGCCTAATTAAATGTTTTTCTTGTTTTTCTCTTTTCTTTTATATTCCTTTCTTTCTTTTATTCTTTTTCATTAATAAACGATATACAGTTTACTGTAGTTGTATTAGGGTTTCAAATATAACAAACATAAACTAATATGAAGTATCATACAAAAGTTCAATGGTACACCCTAAGTATTTCTACAAAATCATGTTCTTTACTGCCTAATGAGAATAGCAAAAGTGGTTTCATAATTTTTAGGCATTAAATAAGGAGGTTGTAGCAATTTTATTGTAGATCATCGATCCGCTTAGATTTAAATCCTAAAATTACGTAAATACCTATTTAGTGGCCATTAAGTTTTTCCGTGTCTTAAAGTGCCTAACACGCTTATCGTATTATTTTAGGATTTATAAATTTTACTTTGCGATTTTTAAGGCTTTACTCGATTTTATATGGTTGCGCTTTATTAAAATGATCGACCGGCTGCACTTCGCATTTTTAACCTATTTGAATTATCCCGATTGATTCTAGAAGTTTCACAGAATCTAAAATTTATAGTTTTCAATAATCTGCCTAATTAAATGTTTTTCTCTTTTCTTTTTTTCCCAAATCTCTAGCGGATCCAGACAGCAATAGCTTTGCACGCAGTATTGGAGATATGGAAGGGCACTATAGTCTACATATCCATGGTGATCAATTATTGGTTGTTTTTTGTATGGTCAATGCTCCTGTCATTTGGTCGCCTTCATTTGAAGTCCGGACGACGATGGGGGTTTAAATGATTTTCTACATTCTAGGAGAAATGTTTATTACATGGTCCAAATGCAGCAAACGCGGCTCATTGATTGTGTTTTTTTTTCCATGAGGCATGCACGGTTTATTTATTTTATTAAAGAGGTATATGAAGAGGTATAATATTAACCCAATGTTAAACATCACAAAGAACCACATTATTGTCATTCTAATAAATTCATAATTGTATGATAGAAATATGGCTATCGTGTTATTTTACGGCTAATGTACTGTTACCGTTATACTACCAATGCGCTACAATTGTACCAATTCCTTCCACTAAACTTGTCTAAAATGTGAACAATAAATAAGATCCTCCAATTGCATGTTGAATAACATTACAAGAATTAACATACCATTACAACAGTAATAGTACTAACACTATCATTCATACGTACTACTAATTCTACAATATTATACTAATATTACTCTAAAATTTGAATAGTATGGATCCATTATCTACTCTATACCTCGATATTTCATTTACGGCTAATTATACTCAAGTGTTCATTACATGCACTTTTACCATTATACTACCGATCGCATTACCATCACACCAAGTACACAATATTTTTTTACAAATTGTCTCGCCCATTTGCGTACTACTCAGTACGCAATCACCATTATTTTATGTCCATCTGATTGTACTAATACCATCGTTTTGCGCACTAAAACTGACACTAATGTTGTGCTAATTATACTACTAACATAATAACAAAATACAAAGCTTCATGAACATTCCGAACTAACCTTTATGAAGCTCTCCTAAAGATTAAATATCCCGACGGATGTACGAGCTAACCATTCCGAAGAACCTGCAAAACACAGATTCCTTGTTGTCGACGTTTGGTGTCGGCAATAATCTTAGGGGGGTGTGAATTTGTGGGGCAAGGCACTGGATTAGGAACTTGATGGTAACACAAGACAAGAGTTTAGAGAGGTTCGGGCCCTCAGCGGTGGAGGTAATACCCTAGTCCTGTGTTCTGGGATTATCTGATCTCTTTAAGCTCCTCCCGTCCCTCTTATATATGGGGGGGGAGTCCAACTCAGTTACACAGGCATGGGTCCGAGTTGATTACAAGTAAATGAATCATATCTTTCCTTATCCTGGGTGATTTCAATCGTATCTTTCCTTATCCTGGGTGATTTCCCCTGCGGTTACAATCTCTTACTTTAGTTGTAAAAGAACGATAGGTGGACCTTCGGAACACGTGTGCGAGGCTTTATTCATCTCATCCGGTCTTCTTGGATCCACACACGTATCCCCGGTTCCTATGTCTCCCACAGTAGCCCCAAGTGCTTTGCAATCGAGTTGCCCTTCATGACGCTTTTTGATTTCACGCGGACGTAAGTGCTGGCCTTTACATTGCTTCTCTTGAGTACCAAGCAAGGAGTTTGCAAAGGACTCAGCCTCGACCTTCCTACCGTGTGCATGGGGGGAGACTCCTTTGTGATGTGATACCGGTGCTCGACCCTTGTTGGGGCGCACCGGCAGCAACACTAGCATTCAGCTCGGCCAGGGGCGCTCTGGATTTTCACCCGAAAAGACTCTGTCAATCAGTCCTGCTTGGGGCGTGCCAAAGGCGCATCGAGGAAATGTCGGTGATCAACCCAGCTCGGGGCGCACCTGATTGGCATCCAATAGGATGTTGGTGATCAGCCCGGCTTGGGGCGCACCTGATTGGAGTCCAATAGGACGCTGGTGATCGGCCCGGCTTGGGGCGCACCTGAGAGGTGTCCAATAGGACGCCGGCCGAGTGGTCTTTGCGTGAGTTTCCGCGTGTGGCCACACCCGCGCTGTTTCAACGGCGTTCTCCTCTATCCTTTTTGATATGGATCTGTTGGGAGCGTGCTCCGGAAGCTTAGAGTTGGTCCGGGCCCGGAATTCTCGACCAAACCCAAACTGAGAGCGCGCCCTTAGATCCGCACTATCCTTTTGCAGAGGAGGGCATTCCGCTTTCCCCGCTCAAAGGCTGTACCCTGGCGCCCCCTAACGTATTGAATGTGATTTCTCAAGGGGGAAGGGGCGGTTCTCTTTTTCTTTTCCCCATTCTCCATTTTTCTGCCGTTGCCTCTTGTGTTGTGTTTCCTAGGGTTCTCTGCTCGGCCCAACGTTCACCGTCTTTTCTCTCCGATCTTCGGAATGGCGTCCTCCGCCGCCACTGCACCCGATGCGTCGCCCGCGCCACAAGATTGGGCCATCTCGGTGGTGACAGAGCAACGTCTGGAGGCAATGGTTTCCGCCGGAGTCCTCCCTCCCTTGGTATTGATTGGAGCGCGCCCGACGGCGGGTGAGTCTTCATCTACCCCTCGTCTTGAGGAGGTCGTCATCTTTGAATCTTTTTTCTGGCGCGGGTTTAGTTTACCCTCTAGCGCCTTCTTCCGCGGCCTTCTTCATTATTACGGGATTGAGTTGACCCACCTCAATCCTAACTCCATTCTTCAGATTGCTGTTTTCGTGTATCTTTGCGAAGCCTACATTGGCATTCATCCCCACTTTAGCCTCTTCCGACATCTTTTTCTCCTTAAGCCTTTCCCGAATAAGAAAGCCCCCAAACTGGTTGGGGTGCAGGTCTTCAGTTGCGGGATGGGTTAAGGAAATCTTATTTTGCTATCCCTTTCCGATCTTCCAACAAGGGCTGGCACCAAGAATAGTTTTACTGCTCTAATCCCGAGCCATGCCTTCCTGTCTTTTCCGGATGGAGACCTGTGGTATCAGTTTCTTAGACTAAGCCTCCTCCCGACTCTGATGAAGATCAAGTCGGGGAGCTCATGGACATCATCCATCAGTTGAAGAATGCCGGTTTGCACGGGGTTGGCATTGCTACTAGCTTTGCCATTCGCCGTGTTCAACCGCTCAAGGAACGGGTCCACTCGGGGTTCGAATATTTGGGGCGGTCGGACCCCACTCAGGAGTTGCCTACGAGGGTTCCGGATGAGGTTTTGGACGAGCGGCTGAATGATTTCTTTGCCCCTGGCATCGTGCTAGATTGCGGGGGTTGTCCGAAGTCTTTCCGTGTGGCGCATCCTCCTCCCATGGTGATTTTCCAAGTTCCCGAGTGCCTTTGAGCTTCGGTCTTCAACTGTTCTCGTCTGAGTGGTTATTCTTTTCCTGTTGTAGGGACGGGAAGTTTTCTTTTCCGATGTTCCCATCCCTGGGTACCCCGACTACCCGGGAGGCGGGTTGAGAAGACCCGGTCAATCTGTGTCCGGGGAGACCTTCGAAGACCTGGGAACGTTGGCGCGGGAGATTCCAGATTCTCCTGTTCCAGTTGGTTCCCCGGAGGATGCCTCTCGCCCGGGGGTGGGCTCAAAGCGGTCGGCCCCGACTTCCCCTGCTGCTGTGAGTGAGAAGAGGGGGAGACGATCGTCTGGGCAAGGTTTGCCGAGTCCGCCCCTTTCCCCTACAATCTCGAGTGACGATTCAACCGCCGTGCCGAGTGTGGAGAAAGGGAAGGGGGTGGCGGTACAGGGGACTTCAAGCCCCCGGTTCGCCTCTGTAGCTCCGAGCGGCGGCCTGACCATTCAAGGGCCTTTCAACCAGTCTCCAGCGCCACTTGCCTCGCGGATCCCAGAGCCAGGCTTGCAATCCGTTCCTTCTGGTAGTGGCTCGTTGCCCCGGGGTGGGCCGGGGCTGAAGATAAAGAGGTCCACTAGGTAATCCTTCATCTCACTCCTTCCATCAATCCCTATTGGCTTGTTGGCGTGAGCCTTCGACCCCCCTTTTCCCTTTTTTGTGTCAGGAAGCCGTCGGCTAACGTTCCAGTCGGGATGCCGACTGAAACTCCTCAGGGTCCTAGCCCTTGGGATGTCTCCAGTTGGGACAGGCTGCCTCCTCCGAATGCGACCGCTCTGGGGGGTGCGGAGGTCGTTCCTGAGGTAGCTCTGACTGGACCATCCTCCCCCGAACATCCGCCGTCATCGGTGAGTGGAGAGGTGCAAGGACCGGCCGAGAGCGCCTCCCTTCCAGTGGAGGAGATCCCGCTCTCGACCACCCGTGCCGAGCCTGCCCTTATGTTGGGTACTTGGGATAGTGAAGAGGAAGAGTGGGACACCTTTGATGATGCCGTCGAAGAGCAGGAGATAGAGGATCTTCGTGAGTACTCTGTCAGGTGCTCTCGACTGGTCTAGGTAGGCTTGTGGCCTTCTTCTGTGCTTTTGTTTCTCCGGGACGCTTTTTCAATTTCCTTTTGTCACCCTCAGACCCTGGGGGGCCGTTTGAGGAAGAAAACAGACTTATTGCGGCGCGTCCTACCTTCCCTCAAGATGAGCAAAGAACATAGGGATGAGCTGGTGGAGGTTCAGAACGAGCGTTCCTAGGAGCTGCAATAGCTTCGGGACGAAGTACAGTCTCTGCGCCTGGAAAAACTGGACGCATCGGGTTCCCTTCGAGGCGAGTTCTTTTTCCTGGCGACTGGCTCTCGTGGCTCTCGGTCTTCTATCTCTGATCTTGTCTGGCTTTCTCAGATAGGGATGTTGCTTACACGAAACTATAGGACCAGCTTGTCGCCTCATAGGAACGACGCGAGGCTCTGGAAACGCGGTCCCGTGTTTTGGAGGAGAGGGTCCAGACTGCAGAAGCCCGCAAGCACTAGGCTAAGGCTGATCAGGATAGGTAGTTGGGGGAGCTCGAAGGTTTGTATCTGGTCCTTTTCTTTTTGTTTCCGTCGTCTTGCAGGGTGCCCTGGGTTGTTGACCCGCCCTTGTTTGTAGAGCACCGGAGAAGGGCACGGGCACAGTTTGACGATCTTGAAGGGAGGATTCAACATGCCGATGCACTGCACTTGGCTTTCCAGCAGGCTTCTGAGTCAGTGTTGACCTTCCTGCATTCTTGCGATTCGAGCAGCGGGAACCAGGCTCTCCAGTGTCTGCGGGCAGCCCCAGAGAGGCTAAGGGCCCACGTGCGGGAAAGAGCAATCATGAGCTCCAATCAAGCATTGGTGACCGTGAAGTCGTTGTACCCCCGAGTGGAGCTTGAGGCCGTCAAGGAGGGTTTTACCTGCACCGTGAACGACGAGCAGGCCGTTGTTCTTCTGAGGGAAGTTGAGGGTGTCTCAGAAGCTTTAGCTGAAAACTTAAACTTAAATCATGTATAAACGTGTGTAATCACTTTGTTAGCTGGTAATGAATGTGGGTTTTGCTTGGCGTTTGCCTTCCCGACTCTTGACATGTTAACAGCCTGCTGTTTCATCCGACTGAAATATCGTCCGAGTCCTTTTGTCCGACTGGACCCGTGCCCGAGTTCTTGACGGATCAACGGCCTGGCGTCTCTTTCGACTGGAGCGTTTCCCGAGTGCCTTTGCCCGATTGGGCCGTCACCTGAGTGCTTTTTTGATCGGTGCTGAAATCGAGGAGAGACAACTTGGTTGGAGCTTTTAGCGTTCACTTATTAAGTGTTGTGCCGGGCCAGGACTCATGCACGTGCGAACGCGCACTTATTAAGTGTAGCCCCCGGCTTACTACCTAGTTGAGAAGCAACTAGGTTGTAAGGCAAAAGTAATCTTAATTAAAAGTGGGAGGGAATTATGATGTCACCGGGGTGTTTTTGTTGTACAGCTTGTGTGGGCGGTTCAAACTTGTCTCGGGACTCCTGCTGTGTTGCTTTGGCTTCCCGCCCCTGCTTTTTAATCCCGTGCAAATAGTGTAAGCCGGTGTGGCCTTCACCGCGCTCTGGCCATGGGAGACGCTAACATGTGGGCTTGGAGTGTCAGAGAGTGAGAGGGGAGGGGGGAGAGCAATGCTGTGAGGGAAAGCATATTTGGTGAATATACGCTTTCTAGTTGGCCGAAATTGGTCTCAAGCTGGGTATTTTCTATTTTTGTTTTCAATTCGATTTCATTTAAGCTTTCAAATATGGCTAGGAGGTTTTGAAATTTCTAGAGCTATCAAACTAACTACAAATTTTATGAACATTTTTAGAGTGCTATTTAAGTGATACTGATGGTTTTCTAAAATTTTTAGAAAATTTGCAGCCCTAATTTCCTTCAATAATTTTTTTTTTACTATTTTAGCTTTAATAAAGTATGTAGTTTTATATATTCCAAAAACAGCAACTTACTCCAAAAATTCATGACATTTTTCAGAGGGGTCCTTTGGGCCATTTGAGATTGAAGTAAAATATTCTTAAACATTTTGCTAATTTAAATTTGGAGTTTGAAAATCACAAACAATAACTAGATTATTGAAAAGTATTTTCTTTAAATGCCAAACTTCTAGAAAATCCAGAAAATTCTAAATATTAATAATAAACTCAAAAAATAACTTGGCATTATAATATTTCATTATGGTGCATACTTGGGGTGTTACAATTTCAATAACAGTGTGTGGCTGATAAAACATGTTATGGACGAGTAGTTTTTGCAGTCTGGAATGCGTAAACTTTTTCTCGATTCCCATGAGAATTGAACTATTTCAAAAAAAAATTGGCCTATTTCACTGGTTATTTTGTGGTTTTAGATTGTGATATTGCTTTTCGCATAGTTGGTTCTATACCACTGGATTAGAAAATTTCTTTGGAAAATACCGTTCTAACAAGGTCAATGATGTGTTGACTGAGCAGAAAGGATTTTTTTGCCCTTCCAAATATGTTGAATTTTCAAACAGATGTAATCACAAAAGAGTTAATCACACTGAAGAGTATTGTGTTCAAATTAAAACAAAAAAGAGTAATATTTTTTTATTGCTTCTGATTGAAAATCAACATATATATTTGGAAGGACAAAAGAGTCTTTTTTTACCTAGTCAAAATGATATTTCAAATAATTTTTTTATTTTTCATTGCATCTGATTGAAAATCAACATATTTGGAACGAGTCTTTTTCATTTAGCCAACGAGCATTTATCTAGTCAAAATAGAATTTTCAAAGAAATTTTTGAATTTGGTGGAAAGTAGTGGCATAATCCAAAACTGTACAACAACCAATGGCATGGACCAAAATTTTCCGACTTCTTCCCATGAAATTTCTGTAAAAATTATTTCCTGCAAAAGTCTTGCATTCCAGACAAGTCATTAAGTTATAAAACTTGACAATTCCAAAAAAGAAGCTAGATAAGAACATTCTATTTTTTTTCACACCTTTTATAATCAAGTCTTGTACAATAATTCACCTTATTGTCAGTTGTTCACAAGTCATTGTAGAATAATCGTGATCGGAATGGACGGCAACTTTGGGTGGAAGGTTCGTGTCATTTACACGTCTGCTGTTTCATGCAAGAAAACCTTTTGTGATTCTTATCAGCCCGTTTGATTTCTGATCAGATTACTATTTGGTCTGACGGCAGTTTCTATCTTTCATGCTCGAGCAATGATTTGGTCGGCCCAAGAAGAGCAAACGCCATACATTGTGGACATTTTGCAGTTGCGCTGTCCATTTCATTTAGGTTGTGTTTGGTTGCCTGTATGGTGTCTGAATCGTATGAGTGGATGCAATCGGTTAGACATATGTTTTGTTTTCTATTCATTCTGGCCAAGTGGATGCAATTGCATCCATTCATACAGGATGGAGAAAACATAGAAATTGGACTTCTCTTTAATGCAGACCCGTGAGATGCACAAACAAGCAACCAAACAACTTAATTTGCATTCACTCAGTGCATCCACTCAGTCAGGCCAAGGCTAGCCTGGATGGCTCATATGAAACAAGTTAGGATGGTGCAGGTAACCAAACACACCCTTACAGAACAGAAAAATGTCTCAGGTACGTAGTAGTGACGTGTAGAGGATACATGTCGATCGACCTACCGAACAGATCTGTTCGGATTAAATTCGGATAGTTGTCGGATTTAGTATTGGTTTTGGATAGTTGGTATATTATGACTTTATTATCATATCATTCTGGATAATTTTATTTGGATATTCAGATTCGGATATTTATAGCCTATATTCTATCAGCTTCAATTGAGCCCAACCAAATAGCACAAGTTAGACCTTCCCTCCATGGCACCAAAATTTGGAGTGTGGCCGATTTAGCAGAAAAGGCTGATTTAGTGGAAATTATAGATGAGATCGGGCGAGAGCCAATGTCGGTTTGAAGGAGATACTATCATGAGAATATTATGGCCAATACGAGTTATCGGAAGAGTTGGAGAAGGATGTGATTGACCTAAGCACTATAAAAGAGACGACGAGCGACAGAAGGGCATCAACGATCAACCAACTCGCTCTATATTTATTTACTTTTAAACGACTAGGAGTATAATTTTGACTTGTAATCTTTCCTCTGTAATTCGTTTTTTATCAATAAAGTTGTGCATCGTCGATATTGGTCATTGTCGATTTGCGCCAATTTACTCAAGTTTGCTTTTTTTTTTTTGGGGGGGGGGGCAAAAATCAATATTTATCTTTCATCTAATCAGTTCAATTATGCTGTTTAGATTTATCAGTTACTTTCAATATAATCAGCTTCAGTGGCTATTTAGATCAGATTATCATTGAAAACCTAATCGGCATATTGGCTGGTTAGATTACATCATTATCTTGTCGATTGTATGATCAAATCGGCTGGCATGCTCACATCGTGTTTACGTGTGTTGATTGCCGATCAATCTCTCGTCATATTTTTCAACATCAATAGGAAAATAAAGGAACATTTGATGCTTTGGAACTTTATTGGACTACTTATAAAATAACTTGTTAAATTGCGATAATCCTATTGCATATTGAACTCATATTGTTGATTAATCATTACTATAAAAAATTCAGTGCCATATCGATTCTGCTCTATATTATCTTTGAACTCATGACCGATATTATCTGTGCTGTATTCGTATCCATCACTATCCGTATGTCACAAAAAAATATGGTTTTGGATACGGAAAAAACGATATCCGATCGAATTCGATCCAATTGCATCCATAGTGACATGTAACCCTAGTGCTCGACTAACCTTATCCTATGGAGCTTGGGCTCTATGATTTCAAATGAGCAAATTCAAGCTAAATTCGAGTATATTTTTTCTAAAATTTTAGTTTCATGGTATATACCTTTCTATAACAATTCAAATGAAATACATACCTTTGAACTAATATACTCATATTCAAAGATTTTGAATGAGTTTAGATTGTATGCTTTGCTGATTTATATATAAAAGCAGCACATACCTACAATCAATCTATCATAAAAAAGAAAACTCTAGTTTGAATTTCAGTTCAAACTTGTTTCAACTAGTTTGTAAACTTGTTAAACTCAACATCCTAAAAGTTTCAAAAAAATTTCCATGCAATAAATAGGGGAAATATCTATTTTAGATCATGGAGCCCAAGCTCCATGGTGCCCCGCAAGTAATAATATAAACATATAGGAAGCCTTTTCCGTACTCTTAGAAGTACATACTCCCACTTCTAATATGTTTTACTCATTTATCACTATTAGTATACGTAATACTAATTCTAAGATACTCTAATACGACATGGTTAAAAAAATTTATCGAAGAGATACTCTAATACGACATGGTTAAAAAAATTTATCGAAGAGATACACTAATACGACATGGTTATAAGAATTTTATCAAAGCCTTTTATTTTTGCAGTATAACATTTTTCACATGTAAAATGAGTATATACATAAATTATGCTATAACAAATGGGCTTTGATGATTTTTTCAGGAAACTGACTTTAGAGCAACTTATAATTATCATTAGAGTATGCTCAAAAGAATAAAGACGTATAACTTGTTTGTTTAAGTGGTATATGAGAAGTGGGAGTATGTACTCCCATGAGTATTGAACCATGTATCTATCTATATATATATATATACACACACACACACATACATAATTACCTAGGGCACTACGGTTCCTGGGCACCATGAACCAAATCGGGTATTTCCCTATGTATTTGCATTTGAAATTTTTTGAAAATTTTAGGATGTTGAGTTTAACCAATTTACTAACTAGTTCAAATAAGTTTGAACTAAAATTCAAACTACAGTTTCCTTTTTCATCATAGTTTGATTGAGGGTATTTGCTGATTATATATATAAATCAGTAAAGCATGTGATCTAAATTCATTCAAATCTTTGAATTCGAGTATATTTTTTCAAAGGTATGTGTTTCATTTGAATTGTTATAGATGTGTATATACCCTAAAACTGAAAGTTTTGAAAAATACACCCAAATTTGGCTTGAATTAATGCATTTACAATTATGGTTCCCAGGCCCCATTCTGTCGTCCCTATATATATATGCAACATATCCAGTGAAACCCTCCTTAGCATGAAAACTCCGTGAAACCCATGTGTACAAGTTATTAAAAATTCTCAAAAAAAATTACCATAGTCAAAATGTTTAGAACTATTCATCCTGCAAAATAATGATATAAAAAGACAAATTCGAAGACCAAACTCAATCGTATTTTAAAGATATAAAAAAGACAAATTCAACCTAAATAGTGAGTACGATTCATCTGGCTATTTTTCTTTTTCAAATCCTTCAAATGTGGTTGAGTTTTGTCTTCAAATTTTGTAGGATTGTAGAAGCTCATCTTCCCTATATATGGTAATTGTGACACTACGGTATGGTGTGACATTATAGAATGTGAAATTAGAGAATAAAACCTTTTGGCTTGAGGTTTACTCGCGTTTTTGGGCCGTTTGAAGTGATGTGTCACCACGGAGTGTCGTAACCTTTTAAATGGTGCATGTTAAGGTCAAAAACTTTATGAAATATGGTATGACAGGTTAAAACCATAAGGTATGGAGGTTAATAACGTTTCCGGGCCGTTTCCGGGGTTTTGGGCCTTCCCGGGGGAGTTTGGGCCTTAAGTGGGCTTTGGTGGGATGGAGTAGGTCTCCGTAACGGACTAGGATTGGGTGTGGGGGCTGGTAAAAGGGCTCCCCACCAGCCCTTGGGCGTTCACCCCGGCCCCATGTGCGCCTTCCCCACTTGCCCTTGCCCTAGCCGCCCCTCCTCCCTTGGCCGTGGCGCCCCTCCCTTGCCCCTTTGCTCCCCACCTCTCCACCACCTCTCCTCCACCCCTTGCTGCCCTAGGGTGGCCACCCCACCCCTGCACCTCGTGGAATCATCCCGTGGAGCGAGGAGCGTGGAGCGTGGAGCGAGGAGCGAGGAGCGATCCGCGAGGAGATCTATTGGAGATTCGTTCGTTGGGCAAAGGTATGATCATGGGGATCCTTGGGTTTGATCTAGGTACTGTTCTTAGGGTGTTTATGAAGTTTTTAGATCAATTGGTGGTGCTGGATTGGAGTTCTTTGGGTTAGATCTAGACGTTGCCACGTTTCTGTTTTCGGGCAGATTGAGCAGTCGGGCTAGGGTTCGAGTTTTCGTCGATTTAGAATCCGAATCTGTCCGTACGGACTTAAAAGAAGTTGTAGATAATTTAATTATCTTTCCGTGGACATAAAGCACGTTAAAATCCGATCAGCCGTTTGAAAGTTATGACCGTTTTACCGAGCGTGTTAAAATCTATGACGCGATTGGAACAGATCGTAGTAATCTGTAGATTAAACAATTTTAGAGTCCGAATCAGTCTTTCCGTATAACTAGAAACAGGTAGGAAATTTCCTAAGCTTCGCGATGGTGTACTCGTTTAATCGATTTGGAGTCCCAGAACTCAAGTTATGGCCTTTGCAAGGCTGCTGTCCCGCCGGGACAGAACCTCTGTTTTTAGGTTTGCAAGTAGTGGGCAATGTCGGGTTAGATGGGGATTTGTGTACTGTTTTGCGGGCATTATTGTGAGTGTGTGATGCCTATGTGCAGGTGGTGTGACACCGGAGTGCCCTCTACGTCCCACAAATCCGCCCACGGTTGAGGCAAGTGTGTTGTAATGTATAGCGGATTGTAGGTTGTTTGTTGATATTGGGTGAAAGATTGAACACTTGCTATGCTCACTTGCCATGCTTGCTGTTTTCCAATGAAATATTGAGTATGATTATCATGGTTCGATGCCATGTGTTTATATTTGTCATGATGAGTTGCCATATGTTTATGTACATGTGAAATATGATAATTGGCATAGTTGCATGCATGACATGTTACATGGCCCGGGGCGGTGAGAAAGTCATTAACTAATCCGGGAAGGTCGGTGAGAAAGTTATGACTAATCCGGAGAGCCATTAGAGTAAGTCCTACATCGTGATTCCATCTACCGTGGGTTGTGGAAGCGAGGAGTAGGCACCCTCCATCTTCGGGATGGAAGGGGGGAGAGGGTGCACACCGACGGGTGTGTACTCAACCATACCGGTATGAGTTTCCAAGGAGATATGAGCATAACATTGCATTGCATTGCATTGCAATACATATTTAATGATGATGATGTTGTTATGTGTTCAAGTATGAGATGTTATATGTGATGTAAGGTATTATTGTCTTGTAAATGATCTTGTTGTCCATTACAATATGCTTGCTGAGTTTTCGAACTCACGCTTGTGTTTTATGTTGTTTTTAGGTACTTTGAGATCGGCATGCGGGAAAAGGGGTCTAGCTACACTTCTACACGTAGCTCCACCATCATAGTCCATAATTAATCACTTGGAGACATGATATTAAGAGTTGTGCCATAAACTTAATGTAGGGTTTAATTTAGCATGCTTGTGATTCCTTATTTGCTTGGTTATAGCTTATGAAGTGGTTGAGCATGCTTTTATTGGCGTAATTTGATGATATATCCATTTATGTTGATGTTTCATTTGTCGTGTGCTATGACATATCTTGCCATGATATTGATATTGTGTTAATTCATGTTAAAACAAAGGAGATGCTGTCGAAATCTCGGTTTTTAGCATGTGCGCCTTTGCTGGAATTTATGTTTAATTGTGGTATTTAGATGTTGTTTAGCTTATGTTTGGTAGCATTCAGGCATATTAAATGCCGGGGTGTTACAGTAATATTTTGAGAATTTTTTAAAACTTGCACACATGGGTTTCACATGTGTTTTCACATATATATTACATAACTTTAAAATAATGATGCATAGAACCACCTCTCTTTACTCGATCGTACACATTTGGATAGTTTCCATGGACATGAAGTGAAGATTTTGAGACTTTGACAGTTCTCTAGCAAAGCTATTCTTGGATTTGATCTGGTATATCAAATTTTTGTGCATGCATATGTCGGTAGATGACAAAACTGTTAGTGATATGCCCTTGAGGCAATCATGGAGATGATTGTATCATGTCTATATTTATAGAATAATATGATTATTTTGTCTCTTGAATAAATATCATTAGTATTGATCAACAAGTATTTAACTTATTCATGAAACTCTTTATTTATGTTTTGATATTATTTTGGATTATCCCTTACCTTATATCATCATGTGAGACAATTGCGATTTGTATGTCAGCACATGTATTGATTGATGATCATATTTTACGGATCATGGATATAAAGATATCAAATCAATAATGTGGACACATGTTGGAGAACATGGTATTGGAGTGACCCACCATGAGACACTACGGGAATTGTTATATTTTTAAGTGTCATCAGTTGGTCTCATACATAGTATATGTGAGATCCTTACACCTGAGATCATTATGGTTTCCTATATGCGTAATATCATACTTAGGCGTTGCAAAACGCTACTTCATAACTAGGTAGTCATAAAGGTAGCTTTCAGGTTTTCTATGAAACGTGAGGAGGAATGTGAGCGATTAAAATAGAATTTGCCCCTCCTGTATAATGGAAGAGATATCATGGGTTCCTTGATTTGGTTGGATTAAGGAAATGCATGGCCATACCGAATGTGATCAATACTACACAAAGACTTATATCAGACGCACCATCACACAAGGCCTTGCAGGCAAGGAACACTCACCCCCCGCAGGATCGGCACTCCTAGATACGAGGGGAAGAGGGTGCAATGGGAGAGGGAGGGCGAGAAGGCCTCCTCACCATTTGCATCGATCATAGACCAGCGCGCCAGAGACTGGCTAAGAGCGAGGTCAGGTGCCATGTCTTCCTCAAATGTCTACTTTAAAAACCCTGCGGATGAGGAAGTATGCCATTGCCTGGTAATATATAAATCTAACTACCAATTTTGTATGTAATTAATCCATAACTTCATAAGTGAAATAACCTGTCGGGATCTTACATGTAGCATTGAGTGCACAATCGTCCGATGGCTCTTTTTTACCAGACAAGGAGAAAGATGCATTGTCCATGGCCTTGGAAAACAAGGAACACTCTGGTTGCACGCGAGGCAAGGGGGGTTTTTGTTCCCTGGAAAACTGGATTCCTAGACGACTCGGACAAATACCAAAATAAGAAGAGAACCAAAGCCGAGCGTGAGTCATTGAGAGAAGAATTCAATGATAGGATAAGAGGCCTCGAGGAAAGGCTCAATAATCAAGAAAGACAACCTGCGCAAGCCCCAAAAGTATGTCCGCAAGTCAGCCCCACTACCCGTAAGAGCAGCTGTGCATCTACCATTCACATAGATGAACAAAGTGGGAATTTTCCTATCTGTGACATTAAGGTACTAATATATCTCTTGAATTCTCCTTAGATATAGCTGTTGGACACATTAGCGAATTGTGTACTGTTGTGTAGGAGGCCACGCGGTGCAATCTCAAAGTGAGAATTGCTAATGGCTCCCTTGCTTTTACAGCTGCTTGGGGGATCATGTATCCATCCACTAAAGGGGCGTTGGTGCACGGTACCATGATAGCGCTAGGTTTCACGAAGGTCAATGTGGACGGGGTACATGATAGTTTCAAGATCGTCGAGCTACAGAAGCCGCCAAGCGATGAGATCATGACATTAGGGGATGCTATTGGCATATTCATCTAATGGCCCAGCACCGACATCTCCCTGATTGCCCATCCTGTCACAGAACTACTGTGACACCACGGAGTGTCGTAACCTTATATAATGTGAATGTTGAGGTCAAACACATTATGAAATATGGAATTAGAGGTTGAAACCATAAGGTATGGAGGTTAATAGCGTTTCTGTGCCGTTTTTGGGCCGTTTCTGGGAGTTTGGGCCTTTCTGGGGAGTTTTGGGCCTAAGAGAAGGGGTCGTGGGCTTTGGTGGGATGGAGTTTGAGTCCAATTGGGAGTAGGAGTCCTGGTTGGGGGAATCCCCCTGCCCCTTATTGCGCCCCCACCCCTGCCCTTGCGCCCCCACAAGACCTAGCCGCCCCCCACACCTCCCCACCTCCTCCTTGTGGCGCCTCCACCTCCCCCATTGCTCCCCATTGCTCCACCACCTCTCCACCACCTCTCCACCTCCCTTGCTGCCCCTAGGGAAGTTCTACACTCACCAACCCGAAGATCCATCCATTAGAGCGCTCCACGACGAGGAGATCCGGTGGATTTGGAGCGAGGAAGGAGATCACGCGAACCGGGAGGAGATCTATTGGTTTTTCATTCGTCGGGCGAAGGTATGGCCATGGGGATCCTTGGGGTTGGTCTAGGATCTGTTCTAAGGGGTATTATCATGTTTTTAGATCAATTGGTGGTGCTAGAATTGAGTAGATTAGATGGAATATTGAGTTTGCCACGTTCTCTGTTTCGGGCAGCATGAGCAGTCGACGTAGGGTTTGGGTTTTCGTCAATTTATAGTCGGAATTTGGTTGTACGGTTGTTGAAGAAGTTGTAGGTAATTTCAATATCTTTCCGTGGGTATAAAGAACGTCCAATTCCGCCCAGTTGTTTGAAAGTTATGATCGTTTTACCGAACGTATTAAAATCTGTGACGGTATTGGAACAGATCACGGTTTTCTGTAGATTAAACCACTTTAGAGTCCGAATCAGTCTTTCCGTATACTTAGAAAAAGTTAGGAACTTTCCTAAGCTATGCGAGGATGTACTCGTTTAATTGATTCGGAGTCTTAGAACCCGAGTTATGCCTTTTTGGAAGGCTGCTGTCCCGACGGGACAGAACCTCTGTTTTTGGGTTTAGCGAGTTGTTTGCGATGTCGGGGTAGAAGAGGGTTTGCTTACTGTTTCGTGGACTTGATTGTGAGTGTGTGGTACCTATGTGCAGGTGGTGTGACCCCGGGAGTGCCTTCTACTTCTCGCCAATCCGTCGCCCGTGGTTGAGGCAAGTGTATTGGAATGTGTAGCGGGTTGTAGTTGCTAGATTGATTGAGATTGAATTTGAATACATGATATGCTCACATGCCATGCCTTAATGATTGCCAATGATATGATGAATATGTTTATTATATTATGATGCCATGGGATAGTGTACAAGTTATTTATGATGTTGGCATATTTGCATACATGGCATGTTACATGGCCCGGGCGGTGAGAAAGTCATAACTAGTCCGGGGAAGGTCGGAGAGAAAGTTATGACTATTCCGAAGAGCCAATGAGTAAGTCCTACATCGTGATTCCATTCACCGCGGTGAACGGAAGCGAGGAGTAGGCACCCTCCATCTTCGGGATGGAAGGGGGGAGAGGGTGCACACCGACGGGTGTGTACTCAACCATACCGGTATGGGTTTCCAAGGAGACATGAGCATCGCATCACATTGCATACATAAGGGTGATGATATTGATATGTGATCATGAATGAGATGAAAGACATGATATGAGTTGTTGTAGCCATGTAATTGTTTTTGTGTACCATTGCAATATGCTTGCTGAGTGTTGAACTCACGCTTGTGCTTTTCTTGTTGTTTTAGGTACCATGAGATCAGCATGCGGGGAAGGGAATTAGTCACACTTCTACACGTAGCGTCACTCAATTGTTCCCACAGTCACTCAATTGGGTCTTGATAATAAATTAAGTGTGATGCCTATTGTTTTATGGTTTAGCTTTGCGATATGAGAGTTTTATTGTTCGTTTGGCTCATGGAGACATTAAATGTTTGGAATTAGACTTTTAAGGTCGTCATACCTTTAATTATTGCTATTTTAGATGTCTCTCATATTGCCTTATATTGCTATGCTATTGTGTTTCCTTCAATTCATGTTAAAACAAAGGAGATGCTGCCGAAATTTCGGTTTTTAGCATTTACTCCTTTGCTGTAATTTATCTTTATTTATGGTATTTAGATGTTGTTTAGTCTATGTTTGGTAGCATTCGGGCATACTAGATGCCGGGGTGTTACAACTACCAAACCATCTGATCCACTTGCTGCACCTGATCAGCTGGCCATCATCGTGGAACCTGTGGTGCACTTGATCTACATGACTTTGACTGGTTTCCTGCCCAATCATCTCCCGTGAAGGCTCCCTACACTAGAAAGAAAGGTAAGGGCAAATCGAAGATCACGAAGACTCTCGATTATCCGATTGCCCTGTTGGCCTTGGTATACAAGCTAGGAGAGCCCTTAATAACGACAGATCGCTTAAATTCACTTTGTATGTCTTGCCTTAAATTGCATTCTTGATACATGGAACAAGCTATCAAGCCAGTGCAAGAATATATGACGAGTATCATGGTCAGCTTCAAGCATAAGCATATGTTGAATGAGTCGTCGGGGGGCTTCTTCATGGTGACTTCTAGGATTTATTCAATCTCTACAACCTCGAGGCCCTCGACACCGTGCTCATGAGATGCTAAACATTGTAAGTGTACTATCACATATCACAGTCTACATTCGTCTAATAGCGATAAATATCCACCAATATATACACACACACACACACATATAATTCATCTTTGTATATATAGAAACATGATACTCGAAGCGACAAAGAATAAACAATCGGTGGGTTTGCTCAACACACACATAGTCTCAAAACAAAAAATGGATGAAGATATGAATATGGTCGAAGAATACGTGAAACAGGCATTGCTGGCTCAAAAACATAAAGATTTGATACTTATACCCCATAACCCAGGGTAAGTGCTACACTACTTGCTATACTTCGATTTGTACTGTGCACACAACTCAGTTTTGTTCATTGACAATTGTGACATACCTGTGTAGGTTTCACTGGGTTCTAATTGTAATTCATCCAGCCACAAACCGGGTTATATACCTTGATTCTTTATAGAGTGGCAGCCACGACTTGAATCCTATCATGAAATTACTCAGCAGGTAATCACGTTTCCTCCATAGATAACATGGTTATGTAAGTTGTTCTAGGTTTGCTCCTAGAATGGCTGAGGTTAACCTTTTGCAATTACGTAGGACGTTCAAAGTGTGCAAGGATGGGGTGAACTGTAGCACGATTTTAAGTTTTCGGTATCCTCTATACACAATAATTGTATATCAAACTCCATAATAATGACTCTAGAACTAACCTATTCTATATTTTGTAGTGTCGCCAGCAGGGAAAGGGAAATAACCTATTTGACTTTTATGTTTGCCACAACATAGAACTTCTCATCACTACAAAAAAGAGCAATGAGGTTGTAACTTCATTGAAAGGGACTGATTTGAGCAACATTCAAGGGAAACTTTGTTTCTTCCTACTCAGTGAAGTCATAAATAAAAAAGGCGAGTTCCATATTGCTAGTTAGGCTGGGTTCATTTATGAAACTTGTGATGTGAATTTGTGAATTGCAGTTATGCATTTAATTAGGGGGTGTTTGGCAGAGCTACAGCTCCACTAAATTCTTGGAGTTGATGGAGCTAGGTATTCCTATCTTCACCAAATTTGTGGAGCTGAAGCTGTGGGTATATGTCGGGACCCGAATTTGCAAATCCGGACCCTCTGTGTATTCAGCACTAGTCCGGGATCACGCTAGTGCACACAGTCTCAACATCGGTAAATATCACAATCATACTCATCGAAATAATAAAGTACCTTATTTGATTAACCAAACTGGTTGCTCGACCTTATGGTCAAGTTACAAAGATGCGCCTCGCAGGGTGAAGACTTATTAAAAGAGAAATAACTGCAGCGGAATAGAGTAGATTTCGTGGTGCCATCCAGTATACCACACGCAACTGACTGGGCTCGCTCCCTAGTTAGACGGCTCCTCCTAGTATTCTTCCTCTAAGGCTGGTGTCGACTCTTCTTTAACTGATGTTGTATTGTGACAAGGGTGAGTACTTGGTACTCAGCAAGTCATGCACAGAATGCAACTACTATTCTACATGCATGGCTTAGTACAAAAGGTAGGCTAACAGGTACATTTGCAGTAGATCAGCATTTAACAAGTAGCATAAGTAGATTCGAAAGCAGTAAGTGTAAAGATAATATCAATAACTTTTCCAGGAGTTAAGTAAAATCTCTCTCCTTTTCTAATCCACAATTCCATCAACGTCATCATTAAACCCAACCAAACTTTCCAAGTCCAAGTTGTTTTCATGAAAGTCTAACCCTTGACTGTAATCCCCGAGCAAAGGTGTCGATGCGAGTGGACTCGGCTATTCGAATAGGTTGTACACTCTGCAGAGGTTATGCACTTTACCCACAAGATACAGTCAAACACCACAAAGGCGAGTGATCGTAACAAAGCATTTCAGAGACCACAAACTATACAAGTGAACCTCTCGAGTTTTTGCCATACACCATCCCTTCCCTTAACAGAGGCGAAGTATGGGACCGACATACCGTTGGACGGGTACCATGCCGTAGCACTGGTACGCTCCCCTTTCAAGCTACACAAAAGGTGTAGTTGGACGGGTACCATGCCGTAGCACTGGTACGCTCCCCTTTCAAGCTACACAAAAGGTGTAGTTGACACCCCGAGGTACCACATGCAAGTTATTAGTAACTTACTCAACTAGGTCTATCCCATTACGGACATGTGGTTGCACGTTTGACTCAGATCAAAGGCTTGCAAGGTTAAGTCCTTAGGGTGACCAGGGCAAGACTACCCGAAGAACCAAAACGACATCCCTGGTGCCACTCATGGCCCACCGCATTATTCTTACCACTTGCCCCGGTCTAAATCTATTTATCAAACCCGGTTGATTACCATGCACCACGTGCCATCAACAATCACAACACATGATACTTCTCCAAAAACAGGTTCAATATATCATTAAGTCAATATTAACATTTGATTGTCCAAAATCATGTCATGTGCACGTAGCAGGTCTAAGCAATATACTACAACGATCTAAATACCCAATGTTGGCAATTTAATAATGTCCAACTACATATTCCTCAACTAGGGTGACAAGGGTTCATGGCACATAATTAATTAGTCAAGGTGTCATACTGCAATTTGGCATTTATCTAACTCCCAGAAATAATTTAAACAATTTCTAATTAAATTAGCATGCAATAATTTAAATTAAATTAATTTCAAAAATGGGATCAATATGGTCAAAGCATAAGTTGCCTTCAAAAAGTATTTGCTCTTGGTCCTAACCTGGCTCCTGGGTCAAAACGTCACCTTCCTAGCCTTCGGGCACTTCAACGTCTACTCGTAATGCATGCGAATAGTAATAACATAAATAAACAGTAGGCAAAAGTGTCCAAAAATTCAAATAAACTTCATAAACAGAGAGAGATAGAGAACACATTTTTATAAATTTTTAGAAATTTGAATCGCCCAAATCGGAATTTAAACGCAAAAGTTATACTCGTTTAAAGTTTTAAAAAATCAATTAAATAAATAATAACAGAGAAAAATGATGTCCAAAAATTAAATAAAATTCACCATTATGTAGGGCTCAATTTTATAAAAATTTAGAAATTGGAATCACCCAAATCGGAGTTAAAATGCAAAAGTTATAAGCGTTTGAAGTTTGAAAATTCAAATAAAAGAATAAACCGAATTAATTCATTTATTTTTCTATTGACAAATCTATTTATTGCGTCAGCATGGAAATTGAATTTCCACCAAATTATTTTTCTATTGAAAAATCGAATTATGATGTCAGCATGTGTCAGCCGGTCCATGGATTTAGTCCACGGCTTGGGTCCGGTGCACCGTGGACTCGGTCCACGGGTGCACGTGTCGCTGACACGTGGGATCCACTGCTGACGTCAGCACGGCTCGGCCGAAGGACGGCTGACAGGCGGGCCCCACCGTGATGTCAGCATGACATCACGGATGACGTCATGGAGCCGTTGGGTCAGCCGCTGACACGTGGGCCCCATGCTAACGTCACGCGTGACGTCAGCGACGACCGGGCGCGTCCGCGTGGACCGCGCTGGTCCGGCTCCCATGCACGTAGCACGATCTGGGGCATTGGTTTGAAATCCAACGGTCCAGATTGGATCTAGGTCGCGCACGTTGTGGACAACGTGGCTGATATGGACCATTCGATTTAGATCGGACGGTCAAGATCCGATCGGGTTTCACCGCGTCAAGGGGCGACGTGGCATGTCCTGGGCGGCGACGCGTGGCTCAATCTACACCGTTCGATTTCGATTGAATGGCGGAGATCGCATCTAACGCTACAACGTGGGTTAACGCTAACCGTACGATCTAGATCTAACGGCTGAGATCTAATCCTAGCACGGTGCAGTTACGGCTACGTGGTTCAATCTTGAGCATTGGATCTAGATCCAACGGCTGGAAATAGATCTAGAAACCGCAACGTGGTTTTCATACGGGTGACGTGGATGAACGTGGATCGCTGGATCTGGATCTAACGGTCTAGATCTAATCTGGTTTTCTACGGGGGCGGGATGGTGTGGACTCACCATGGCCGTTCGATGAAGATCCAACGCCTGACGGAGCTCGCGGGGTCGGCAATGGCACGGTGGAGCAGAGGTCGCCGGAGACGAAGACGACGACACGAGGAACGGCTTTGCGGGCGTGCTCCGGTGAAGTGGATGGTACCCTCCGACGCGGCTCGACGCAGCGGTTCCGGATCTGGGCACCCACGCGGCGGAGAACGGCGGACGACGGCGGAAAACGACAGAAACCGCGGCGGACCTATCCTCCAACTTCGGCGAGCTTTTGCGGGCTGGCGGCGGCGGCTTGGCCGGCATGGGTTGGGGCAAAAGGTGCGCACGGAAGAGGGCTTCATGTTGGCGGCGGCGGCGCATTAAATAGGGGCCTCGGCTTCCGTGAATCTCGCGCGAAACGAGGCCCACTCGGCTGCGGCGGCGGAGTCTGACAAGGACTCGGAGAGGTGATGTTGCTTCATCACAACCGTCCACATGTCTGCGATCGACGGCTCAGATCGCACGGGCGCGGCCGAGTCGGATCCGGTTCCCATGTGGGCGACATGGCGCAATCTCAGCCGTTGGATCTCGATCCAACGACCGCGCGGTTAGGGTTAGTTTGGGCTCGAGTCGGACTCGAGTCAGATTCGGGTTCGGTCGAAGGAATAGTAAAACCGATTCGATTTTTCCAGCGATTTAATATTAAAAATAATTTCTAGAAATTCAAATAATTCAAGAAAAATAGCAAAATAATCAGAAAAATTCCAGAAAAAAATCTGGAAAGTACTTTGAGACATTTTGGACTCAAATAAAATATTTCCAACAAAATTTTATTTAAAAATTTTATTTATTTATTTATTTCAAAAGGGAATAAATTCAAATTATATCCAAATAAATTCCAGAAAATTCCAAAAATTCTCAAAAGTGTGAAATAGCATTTAAATACATGAAAAGCAAAAATTGGGGTGTTACAGTATATTAAAAATATTTAGGTGGGTCATCTTGTTTACATTTTAGAATAAAATTATATACTTAAGTCACTTTATTTTAGTCTACAAGTTTCATCTCTGAGGTGGAGCTGAGATCTGGATCTCTGCCAAACAGGGCCTTAATTGTTCATAAAATCGAGTTCCATATTAGTATATCTAACTTCTTTTCTGAAAAAGATATGATGACATACATGATGTGATGTAATTGAGTTAATTGCTGAAATGGATGTAATCAATATAAGCTTGTCATGATTTGTAATATATTTGTTATTTCAGAGGGCATAGCTAGCCTTTTCCTGAGGCTAGCCAATGAAAAGATAAATGACTATATGTGTGTAAGCACATCACAGACGGTTCCTATTTAAAACAATCTGTGATATTAGTATTATCACAGACGGTTCCTATGCATAACGGTCTGTGATGTTCCTATTATCACAGACGGTTGTCCAAAATCATGTCATGTGCACGTAGCAGGTCTAAGAAATATACTACAACGATCTAAATACCCAATGTTGGCAATTTAATAATGTCCAACTACATATTCCTCAACTAGGGTGACAAGGGTTCATGGCACATAATTAAATAGTCAATGTGTCATACTGCAATTTAGCATTTATCTAACTCGCAGAAATAATTTAAACAATTTCTAATTAAATTAGCATGCAATAATTTAAATTAAATTAATTTCAAAAATGGGATCAATATGGTCAAAGCATAACTTGCCTTCAAAAAGTACTTGCTCTTGGTCCTGAGCTGGCTCCAGGATCAAAACTTCACCTTCGTAGCCTTTGGGCACTTCAACGTCTACTCGTAACGCGTGCAAATAGCAATAACATAAATAAATAGAAGGCAAAAGTGCCCAAAAATTCAAATAAACTTCATAAATAGAGAGCTCACATTTTTATAAATTTTTAGAAATTTGAATCGCCCAAATCGGAATTAAAACGCAAAAGTTATACTCGTTTAAAGTTTGAAAAATCAATTAAATAAATAATAACAGAGAAAACTGATGTCCAAAAATTAAATAAAATTCACCATTATGTAGAGCTCAATTTTATACAAAATTAGAAATTAGAATCACCCAAATCGGAGTTAAAATGCAAAAGTTATAAGCGTTTGAAGTTTAAAAATTCAAATAAAAGAATAAACCGAATTAATTCATTTATTTTTCTATTGAAAAACCCGATTTATGACGTCAGCGTGGATTTTGAATTTCCACCAAATTATTTTTGTATTGAAAAATCGATTTATGACGTCAGCATTGCGTCAGCGGGTCCATGGACTTGGTCCACGGCTCGGGTTCGGTCCACCGTGGACCCGGTCCACGGGTACATGTCTCACTGACATGTGGAACCCCACTGATGACGCTAGTGCTGACGTCAGCACGCTCGGCCGAACGGCTCTGACCGCTGGGCCCCACCGTGACGTCAGCATGACGTCACGAATGACGTGACCGCACGGTGGGCAGAGCCACTAACATGCGGGCCTCTTGCCGACGCCACGCAGCGTGACATCACGGGCGACGGCGACGCCGCTCGACCGCTACCGGTTCGGCTACCGGACACGTGGTGCAATCTGGGCCGTTTGTTTGAAATCCAACGGTCCAAATCAAATCTAATCCCGCACGTTGCGGTGCAACGCGGTTGATTTGGACCGTACGATTTAGATCGGACGGTCGAGATCCGATCGGGTTTAACCGCGTCGCTGGGGGTGACGTGGCATGACCCGGCGCTCGACGCGTGGCGCAATCTACACCGTCCGATTTAGATCGGACGGTCGAGATCTAATCTAGTGCTACAACGTGCGTGAACCTTAACCGTACGATCTAGATCTAACAGTTGAGATCTACCCCTAGCACGGTGTGGTTCAAGGCTACGTGGCTCAATCTAGGGCGTCGGATCTAGATCCAATGGCTGATATTAGATCTAAGAATTAAAACGTGGAACTTACCCACGGGTGATGTGGACGAATCCTAGCCGTGCGATGAAGATCCAACGGCGGAGAAGCTTCGCGGGTTCGGCGATGGCCACGGCGGAGCAGGGTGGCCGGAGACGATGACGAGCCCGACGACATTTTGGTGCGATTCCGGTGAGGTGAGTGGTACCCCTCGACGCGCCTTGACACAACGGTCTCAGATCTGGGCTCGGTGACGGTGGAGAACGGCGGAAACGATGGCAATCGGCGAAAAACCGCGACGGAGTGCAGTTCCAACTTCGGCGAGCTTTTGCGGCGAAGCTACGGCGGCTCGTGCTCAGTGACCTAGGGCTATGGGTGCGCACGGAAGAGGAGAACACGACACGGGTGGCGGCGCAATAAATAGCGGCCTCGGTGTCCGTGAAATCCGCGGAAACCGAGGCCCACTCGGCTGCGGCGGCGGAGTCCGATGGCGATTCGGACTGGGCGACGTGGCGCAATCGTGACCGTTGGATCAAGATCCGACGGTCACGCGCGTTAGGGTTCGGTTGGGCTCGGGTCGGGCTTGAGTCCGGTTCGAGTCAGACTCGAGTCTAACTCGGGTCGGACTCGGTCGGATAAACAGTACTAACCCACTCGATATTTTCCAGCGATTTAATATTTGAAAATAATTCTAGTAATTCAAATAATTCGAGGAAAATAGCAAAATAATCAGAAAAATTTCAGAAAAATTATGGAAAATACTTTGAGACATTTTGGACTCAAATAAAATATTTTGAACAAAATTTTATTAATAAATTTTGATTCTTTAATTATTTCAAAAGGGAATAAATTCAAATTAAATCTCAATAAATCCAAATAAATTACAGAAAATTTCAAAAATTCTCAAAAGTGAAAAATTTCATTTAAATTCATGAAAAGAAAAAAGTGGGGTGTCTGGATTCTAGTAGAAATGGAAACGGTTCCAGATTCTAGTAGAAATGGAAACGGTTCTAGATTCTTGGTACGGTTGGATCAAGGCCCTGTTTGGTACGGTTGGAACAAGGCCCTGTTTGATACGGTTCCAGATTCTAGTAGAAATGGAAACGGTTCCAGATTCTTGGTAGAAATATTTCAGGTAGAATCAGAATCATTGTCTGAAAACCGTTTGGCTAGCTGTCTGTAACACCCCGGCATTTAATATGCCCGAATGCTACCAAACATAAGCTAAACAACATCTAAGTACCACAATTAAACATAAATTCCAGCAAAGGTTCATATGCTAAAAACCGATATTTCGCAAAGATCTCCTTTGTTTTTCCATGAATTAACACAATCTCAATATCATGGCAAGATATATATCATAGCACACGACATCTAAAACAACAACATAAATGGACATAACATCAAGTTACGCCAATAATACCACGCTTAACCACTTCATAAACTATAACGAAGCAAATAAGGATTCACAAGCATGCTAGATTAAACCATACATTAAGTTTAGGGCACAACTCTTAATATCATGTCTCCAAGTGATTAATTATGGACTATGATGGTGGAGCTACGTGTAGAAGTGTAGCTAGACCCCTTTTTCCCGCATGCCGATCTCAAAGTACCTAAAAACAACATAAAACACAAGCGTGAGTTCGAAAACTCAGCAAGCATATTGTAATGGACAACAAGATCATTTACAAGACAATAATACCTTACATCACATATAACATCTCATACTTGAGCACATAACAACATCATCATCATTAAATATGTATTGCAATGCAATGCAATGTTATGCTCATATCTCCTTGGAAACTCATACCGGTATGGTTGAGTACACACCCGTCGGTGTGCACCCTCTCCCCCCTTCCATCCCGAAGATGGAGGGTGCCTACTCCTCGCTTCCACAACCCACGGTAGATGGAATCACGATGTAGGACTTACTCTAATGGCTCTCCGGATTAGTCATAACTTTCTCACCGACCTTCCCGGATTAGTTAATGACTTTCTCACCGCCCGGGCCATGTAACATGTCATGCATGCAACTATGCCAATTATCATATTTCACATGTACATAAACATATGGCAACTCATCATGACAAATATAAACACATGGCATCGAACCATGATAATCATACTCAATATTTCATTGGAAAACAGTAAGCATGGCAAGTGAGCATAGCAAGTGTTCAATTTTTCACCCAATATCAACAAACAACCTACAATCCGCTATACATTACAACACACTTGCCTCAACCGCAGGCGACGGATTTGTGGGACGTAGAGGGCACTCCCGGTGTCACACCACCTGCACATAGGCATCACACACTCACAATAATGCCCGCAAAACAGTACACAAATCTCCATCTAACCCGACATTGCCCACTACTTGCAAACCTAAAAACAGAGGTTCTGTCCCGGCGGGATAGCAGCCTTGCAAAGGCCATAACTTGAGTTCTGGGACTCCAAATCGATTAAACGAGTACACCATCGCGAAGCTTAGGAAATTTCCTACCTTTTTCTAGTTATACGGAAAGACTGATTCGGAATCTAAAATTGTTTAATCTACAGATTACTACGATCTGTTCCAATCGCGTCACAGATTTTAACACGCTCGGTAAAACGGCCATAACTTTCAAACGGCTGATCGGATTTTAACGTGCTTTATGTCCACGGAAATATAATTAAATTATCTACAACTTCTTTTAAGTACGTACGGACAGATTCGGATTCTAAATCGACGAAAACTCGAACCCTAGCCCGACTGCTCAATCTGCCCGAAAACAGAAACGTGGCAACGTCTAGATCTAACCCAAAGAACTCAAAGCCAGCACCACCAATTGATCTAAAAACTTGATAATCACCCTAAGAACAGTACCTAGATCAATTCCAAGGATCCCCATGATCATACCTTTGCCCAACGAACGAATCTCCAATAGATCTCCTCGCGGATCGCTCCTCGCTCCACGCTCCTTGCTCCTCGCTCCTCGCTCCAACGGATGGATCCACAAGGTGCAGAGGTGTGGAGACCACCCTAGGGCAGCAAAGGGGTGGAGGAGAGGTGGTGGAGAGGTGGGGAGCAATGGGGCAAAGGAGGGGGAGGCGCACGGCCAAGGGAGGAGGGAGGCGGCTAGGGCAAGGGCAAGTGGGGGGGAAGGGCGCACAAGGGGCAGGAGTGAACGCCCAAGGGCTGGTGGGGAGCCCTTTTACCAGCCCCCACACCCAATCCTAGTCCGTTACGGAGACCTACTCCATCCCACCAAAGCCCACTTAAGGCCCAAACTCCCCCGGGAAGGCCCAAAACCCAAACGGCCCTAAACGGCCCGGAAACGTTATTAACCTCCATACCTTATGGTTTTAACCTGCCATACCATATTTCATAAAGTTTTTGGCCTTAACATGCACCATTTAAAAGGTTACGACACTCCGTGGTGACACATCACTTCAAACGGCCCAAAAACGCGAGTAAACCTCAAGCCGAAAGGTTTTATTCTCTAGTTTCACCTTCTATAACGTCACACCAAACCATAGTGTCACACTGTCTGGATTCTGTGAATCGGGTTGGAACGGGGTTGAGGGCGATTCGGCCTCGGCGTGGAAAAAGAAGAAATGTTCCGAGGAGAATCGTTCCGAGCTTTAGCCCGTTTGGCTGGGTTTCTCCTAGATTCTAGTAGAAATGGCCAGGTTCCAAGTTGCTAAACGGGGCCTTAGTGTTGTCCCCATCTAATTTGCAGGTTTCGCTGACCTGCATTTTTGCTCCGTTCTTTGATGTAGTTGTTCAATTTAGTCAGAAAAAGATAACATCCGGCATCAAACATGAATAATCACAAAAAGTAATGTTCTCTACATATGTTCATTGTATTGTATTCATCAATGGCGATGTATTGTATTAATTCCACTATTTCATGAGCACATTTTTCTTCTGTTGTAGTTTTTGGTGATGGCAGATCATGTGGGTACCATTTGGGAGCACAGGGAGCATATCCGACAGGGGTCTAAATGTAACTAATGTACCCATGTTATCAGGGGTGGAGGCACGGCAAGTCTGAAGGAACATCTCGCTGGCCGCTCCAGCGATGTGAGGGCATGCTCTATTGTGCCTAAAATGATTAGGCAGGCTATGCTGATGGATCTTCGCGGACGTCATGAGAAGAAAAAGGAGGAGGCACTACGCCTCCGTTAGGAGGAGGTTTGCGACGACTGGGTTACCAACTATCGTACCGAGCTGAAGTAGCTCAAGATGGCCATAAGGGCTTCCAAAGAAGATGCTTACCTTAGGAACCAATGTTTGACCATAGGTTCGGGGTCTGGGAGTGGTGCAGCGAGGCCCGCGATCCAATCAACGATCAGTGGAATGTTCGGCAGGTTCATATTGACACAAGAAAACCATTTGCCCATCGATGCTGACCTAGCTCGGAGTGGTTTCACGCAGCAGCCATGTACTGACACTTCATTCCGACAGTGGTGAGGCAGAAGCTTGGGAGGGCATGGTCAAAAGTGGTTCCATGCAAATGCAATTCCAGGAAGAAAAGCTGAGTGTCCGTGGAAGAGGGAAGAGGAAGCATGGCACCGACGATGATGAGGAAATGCTGGCAGGTGCTTTAGATGGGTTATCAAAGTTGTCGGCCAGTCCGCATGGCAAGGAAAAACGACAGGCCCAAAGTGACGATGAGCCAGATGTGGATAGTGACGATGAAACAGAGATCCCCCTTGGGTTCCACACTACCAGAAGACCATCGATAGCAGTTCAACGACAGACTTTGGAGGCAAAGATGCCCGCTACTTTCTCCGACACAACTCACAGCCACCATCTTCGGGAGGATAACAATAGGGGGAACTACGTACCCTGAGGAAGGGCTCACGGAGGCAACCCGTAGTACGGGGAAGGGCATGACGACTGGTGGGGGTGGATAGCAGGCAGGACAGCCCCCAGAATGACATGGCCTCATGGTCTAGTAGCCAGTCTAGCAGCCATTGCGGCTTCCCCACTGATCAACCTGGGTACCCCATGTTAGGGTACGGTTCGATAACCTACAGAGGTAATCAGGGTAGTTACTATCACACTACTACACAAAAGCTCATCATAGACGGTTCAAAAACCTCATCAAAGACGGTTTTGTGAACCGTCTGTAAACATGTGTTAGTGATAAGAAGGGTACATCATAGACGATTGTTGAACCGTCAGTGAAAATTAACATTAGAGACGGTTCAAGCCTAGAACCGTTTCTGATGAGGCTAACAGTGACGGTTGTAGCCCTAGAACCCAGCCTAACCCGATACACATTTGTAGTCACACATTACACAAGCCAGTTAGTCATTGCTGTACATGTGCTGAAAGCACTCCCGATTCTAGTTATCTAAGAGAATCCTTACAAAATCTAGCAAATTATCTCTGTACAGTCCTTAAAATAAGCTATCAGTTTTTGAAAAAAAAAAACTAAAGTAGTATAATAAAATTGCAATTTAAAAGCCACCGCAATGCCAAACAGTGCCTAAGCCACCAAACTGCTCATGTAACAACCAGTTGAAAAAAGTACATAATGTGTAACTGATGCAAAGGATTACCAGTTAGTTAAACATTGGGAAACAAATGTCATACTAAATGCCAACTTGCATGGAATAGAAGAAAGACGAAATTGAAATTTCAGAGGATCGTCTTAGGTTTTTCTTAAATGGAAAACTGGGGCATCAGTCTGATGTCCTCTTGATCTAAAAAAAAAATTCAGAGGATCATATTGACCGCACAATAGGATATTAAATAAAAATGTGGTTTAGTGAAGATCTAAGCTACATACATGTGGAAGATACATACATGTGCAATAAACTGAAGCCTCGCATTGAAAGCTGATATATCATAAAAATCTCCATACTACTGCATCCTTGTCTCCTCTTCTATATCATTTAATTCTTTACGGATAGCATTATGCCAATAAGAATGAGGAGACACTAAATATGTTCAGTAATTGCATCATAGACATGGTTTAAGCACAAAATAAAAGCCCCAATTAGACATTGACACAGGTAATCGGGTTCAAAAATAAGGCAGATCTTGTTTTATTGGAAACAACAATATGTACGATTGTAACATAGTAAAATGAACCGTGGTGTGCTTAGTCGAGTATGTTTAAAACATAATGGAACACATGTCTACAGAATTCAGTTACTAGTTTGGAAGACATGACTTACTGGAGTTTCGAGATCAAGTTGTGTGATCAAAGATGTATGTCTGATGATGCCAAAATTTTACTGTTTGAAAAGAAGCAATGGACTCAGAAGGGTTCTGACCTTCAGTAAAATCTGGGCCTGCAATAGGAAGCTCAGTCATCATAGAAAGCTTAAAAGTATTCATCTAATGGTATCAAGTCAATATACAACACTAATTTTCTGAAGTACAGGTGAATTGTGTAGGGGTGATTCTAGGACGCAGCTCTAATCACAATAAAGAAAGTGGCACACTTACTAGAATTTTTCAACATATGAACTGAAATCCTTGAAATAAACATATACGGTAATGAGTTCATCTTCATAGATAGAAAAATATAAATATAAATATATATATATATATATATATATATATATATATATATATATATATATATATATATATATATATATATGATGAAGAATTGCAAACTTTATTGTACCTGTAAAAAATAAATTTTTGAACTAGAAGAATCTAAAAGGAAGTAAACAGACACCTTCAAAGCACCTTCACTGGGTGTTTTCTTGATTCTACCATGAGCCCAACTCTCTTTACTGCAGCAACCCAGTGCTAAACCTCGGCGATACAAAATTAGCAAAGGCATTAAGAAGCTAAGGCAATGAATTCAAAATGGAATCTCAAATTCACGGCTAAAATTTTCAACATATATGAATCCATTTAAACCTGATTGACCTAACAGTACAAGACCCTATCCTCGTAGAGCCGCTCGACCTCGGTGGTGTCAGCACGGCCATGAGAGGGGGCTAGGCTCCAGATCCGTGTGGCACGGGCACATAATCTGACAAAGAAGCAAGACCCTACTTGGAATCGCCGCATGGCTCAACGAAGAGTGGGGGGAGCCACCTGGGGCGGAGCAACCTTTGGCCTGGATCTCTCATTACGATCACTGGAAGTCCGCATGGCTACCACGGGACATGACATAAGAGGATTACACGCAAACGCACGAGAGAAACCTACGCACAATAGCAATTTCGTCCACCATATTATCGCCCAACACGTGGATGCCAGTGACGACCGACGTCACCTGACAGACGAAATCTTTAACGGTTTCCTCCTCCTCCATCTTGCTGAGAGTTTGCAAATTGGCCTTGCGTACATGCTCATCTATTATATGCACCGTCTTAATTGCCTCCGATGCTGACTTCACCGTGTCTTTCCATGTGCGCAAACACAGCAGGCTACACGCATGAAGCGTGCGGCAGTGCATGCATCTGCACGAGAGGCTGCTCCAGATCCTTCTGGGTTGCTGCGGCACCCACCGCATCCACGTCAGGTCAGACACAGGCGTCCGGCTAGATGAACTCCAGCGATGGCAAAGCTCAGAGGCAAAACTCAAACACAATGCTTCACGGCAAAACGTACACATGCACCAGAGAAATTTTGTGCTTGTCCAAGGCTTGCAGCGTTTCTCTCTCTCTCTCTCTCTCTCTCTCTCTCTCTCTCTCTCTCTCTTATAAATTAGATATTATATAACCGACTAGCTAGCTAGCAAACTTATCAATCTCAACGAACCTCATCTATCTAAACTACCTTACTATCCCAAACTAAAAAACTAAATCACGCACTAAACAAATTCTATCCTAACTTTAAAAACGTTTGCACAAGATTAGTTTTAACAACGGGTGGCCAGATGCAACGGCCCGAAACTTAGTGGCCTAACCGGAGCATAGGAGCAATATTTCTTTCCCGGCTTTCTCAGTTCCTGCAACTCTTCGCACACCCTAAGCCGCTCAGCGCTCATTACACTCCTCACGCCGCCGCTGCCCTCTGAGCCATTGTGGACTCCCCATCCTGCGCCTAGGATCTATGATTCTAGATTTGAATGATTTTAGTAATAAAAGCATCTGGATGGTGTTTATCAAATCCCTTATACAAACCCTGGGTCGTCGCGGCATCGCCCGTGGCCACCCGGGGAGCAGTCCAGAGAAGAAGCGGCAAGAGCAGGGCAAGAAAACAAAGGTTGTGTTCAGCCCATCGGTCAAGAAGGAAAACTTTCTTTGACCTTGGCTTTGCGTCGCACACAGTTGGTCTATCGAGAAGCTTCCAAGATCATTGCTTCATATACACAGATGATGTATCAAGAAGGTTGCTTTTTACTGCTTCGTACACGCAAGGAATCATACCAAGATATTTTTAGAAGCCTCGACTTGACGATTTTGACTCAACTCTATTCCATGACTTGACTCTATAATGAGCGTTCACTCGTGCTCTGTGTATTGCTTGTGTTGGAGGTAGATTTTATTGCAATTCAAACCATTGTGCCCATTATTGTCTTATTGATGGCATCCATGCATGATTAATCGATGGTGATTCCTTCGACGATTCACGTCTACTACAGGTTACTATGGCAAGATCCACATATATAGAGTCTAAGTTGGAGTTACTGGCTTTCAAACACAATGAGTTAATTTGAGCTATGCTTTATCGAGGAGGCATTGAAAAACACACCAAAAAAATCAATGTCAATTGAATTTGGTATTCAATTACCGTCTGGATATATTGTAATCTTAGATCGCTTGCGTGATCATTATGGAGGCTTTTGGCAACAATAATTCTCAAGAATTTGATGGCACCCTCATGGTAGCTAGCATGATGTTCTTCAGAGATTTACTGTTTAAAAGTGAAGGTTTTGCTCTAATATCAGTTTGAGATGAAGAATTAGAGTGCAAGAAGAAATTTGCTTTTGCGTGGATACTCCAACGTTGTCTAGTTATCATAGCTCAATACGAGGGATCTACTACAGTTTAATACTCTATTGATGGCACAACAGTTTCTTTTATCTGGACAATTTACAGGAGCAGTATCAACTATATCAAGAAATTTAATTACCTTTCAAGTCGGCAATTTGATGTACGTGATAGTTGCGTGTGAAAGTTGCTCTCTAATGGGCATTGTTTGCCAAATTTTGTGTTCCAGGTGGAGCCTGTCAAATACCCATTATATGAGTTCTTTAGTATCTGTCAAGTGCCACATGTGATTTTTTAGCTTATACTGTTAAATGGTTGAGTATTTGTTTCTGGAGGTCAGTTGCACAAACCTCAAACTTTGCTGGGATTATGTATTATTGAAGACCCATATTCATTCGTCTACTTTGTTAATAGCTGTGTGTTTGGATTTACCGGTGGTTTGCTCAATTTGATTTCATGATAAGCATTTGAATAAAGAAGATTTTCGTATTTCAGCTATAGAAGTGAATTTGTCTCAATGTAGAGATTTTTAAAGTATGATATGAATTCGTTTCGACTTAGTTTTTTACTCTAATTCATAGTTCTACTACTATACAATCCTTTATGTTCCATAGGACAGAGCAAGGCAAGCAGGACGGGAGAAAAAAAAAGGCAGCCTTGTTGTAAATATCTTCTCATATAGTGATATTTGTTTTCCTGCGTCAGGGGTTTTTCCCGAAGGGATATTTTATGTAAAATTCATGTCTCATGTTCCTTTGAACCTATATTTTTGCTGTGCATCTTGTAACATATGATCTTGAAATGATTTTTTTTTTTTTTTTTTTTTTTTGAAGTGGCAACGGAGGCCAGTTAGCCCTTTCCATCAAAATCTCAAAAAATCTTACAAGGGGTAGGCGTTACAGAGACCTCAGGAAAGTGATGAAGAAAGTGGGGAGGGGCTGAATACATACTGCTCCCGTTAGATTACTACACGTAATCAGGTCCTAGCTAGTCGGGAGATTGCACTGTTGGCACTCGAGACATCTAGTTTGGAATGTTAACAGAAGAGACGGGCAGTGGCTTCCGTGTCCAAATCATCGTTGTCAAAGGCTTTCCTGTTGTGTGGTTTCTAAACGATCCACAAAATTTAATTGGAAATGCTTTGTTTTGAAGAAAACGCTTCTGTGCTTTGATGATTTGGATCGATCCAAGCACGGATCGTCATTCGAAAGGGGATGGAGTTGATTCGGATTTATTCAACCCCTTCAATCCGACGGCGATCAAGACACCATACTAGCTTAGCTCGCGCTATTGGCGTTTCTTTTGCTCTGTTTGGCAGAGCGGATCTGATGGAACTAGGTATTTCTAGCTTCATCAAATCCGTAGAGCTGGAGCTGTGGATATATTAAGAGTGTTTAGATGTGTTAACTTGTTTACATTTTAGAATAAAAATATAAACTTAATTCACTTTATTTTAACCTATAAATTTTAGATCTGAGCTGGAGCTCGGATCTGGAGCTCTGCCAAATAGGTACAGCTTGTTGGAACTAATCTTATAATTAGGAAAGTTGAGTCCGTATGAAAAGGGGATGTCCAAGTTATAGACGAATCTGGCTTGGTTGACGTGTTCTAGTAAGAGTCCGAGGATGTGTGTTAGTCGGAGGGTATACCTATATAAGCAGAGGTTTTTTACCTATTTTACAAGCAAGCAAAGAAAAAGAAAAAAGTAATAAAGAGACTCTTGCTCCTAAAGATTTTTTGGATGTCCTGTTCTAACAATTAGTATCAGAGCTTAATGTTTCAGATTAACCCGCTGCCCTCGGGAGGAGGAGACTCCCGAGGGGCGGCACCCAAAGAAGCAGGCGGCCAACCGGCCGGCCAATCCGAGTCTTCATGCCATCAAGGTTGCGTCACAAGCAGGAAGAGGCGACAAGAAAACGTGGCAGTGAAAGGGTGGAGGAGGTGTGTCTCCCTGATACGTTTTATTGACGAGCTCATCGATAACCAATATGACATGATAGCAATGATGATCATCTGCGTGTCCAGTGCAAGTCAAAATTAAGTCTGTTTATAACATTATATTGACTCCAAGACGTTGAGAAGATGTGTTCACCGTCCTAAGTCGAGTCTGGTCCGGGACGTTGAAGAGGTATGTTCACCGTCTAAACTCATATACGTCGAAGATGAGTCCGATCTAAGTCGAGTCCGGTCCGGGATGTTGAAGAGATGTGCTCGCCATCTTGAATTAAGTAAGTTGAGTACGGGGTGTTGAGAAGATGTGTTCTCCATCCTATGTCGAATAAAAGAGTTGGGCAAATTGTAGATGAGACTGATTGCCTCAACAAGTTAGAATTGTATTAGAAATTAGATGTTACAAAATTAGGGGGCGAATGTTGGAACTAATCTTGTAATTAGGAAAGTTGAGTCGGTACGAATAGGGACTGTCCAAGTTATAGACAAGTTTGGTTTAATTACCGTGTTCTAATAAGAGTCCGAGAACGTGTGTCAATCGGAGGGTATAACCTATATAAACAGAGGCTATGTACCTATTTTACAAGCAAACAAGAAAAAAAAAAAAAGTAACAAAGAGACTCGTGCTCCTAAAGATTTCCTGGATGTTTAGGATTTCCTGGATGTCCTGTGTGTAACACAGCTTTCTTCTATTTTGTGCAGGCTGGTTGAATCAGTCCATGATCACGGTCGTGGTTACTGTGGAGGTCGCCGCTGACCAGTGCTGGCCTGCTGGGTGTCGCCGCCGCATCACGAACATCGCTAGGACTCGCAAACCGCTTAGCGACGGGACGAGCCCCCTCCAATGCGTGTGTGTTTCGTCTGTCGAGTCTCGACGCCGTGGTTCGTGCGACGAGATCGTCGTGTGCAGAGAGTCAGAGACACGGCTCCCTTTTCAATGCGCATTATATAGACAACATCATTAAAAAAAAATATGCCTTATAAACTTGGACAGATAAAGTATGTTTGGGTGATTAATGGCGTCGATGTGGTAGCCCTGAAATGGCATCTATTTATTAATAACAGTGTGTAAAAACTATTCTCTCCTTTCAGAAATACAAGGCGTGTAGTTTAAATGGACTTATTTAAAAATATAATGCTTGTATGTACATTTAATAAGATTTTTTCTACTATATTTCTATTTATTCTCCCTCAATCATATGTATTTATTTATTACCACTCACATAAAGTATTATATATCATCTTTTACCGTAACATTAATCCTTATACAAAGTTAAAATACGCTTTACATTGCTAACCAGAGTGAGTACTAGACTACAAATAAAATAAAGAGAGTGACTAGGGAACGGTATACCGTTGCAACGGTATAGCCATGAAACTTATGAAACTTATCAGTTTCAATGTTGGTTTTATGAGTTTCAGTGTTTAGTTTCATCAGTTTCATGTTTTATCAGTTTTTAATGCTAAGTTTCATGAGTTTCAGTGCAAAAAATCATAAGTTTCATGAGTTTCAGAGGTATACCGTTGCAACGGTATACCGTTTTTTAGTTTTTCCGTAAAATAAAATGATTTTAAACAAGACAGTATCACCGCTGGTGTTCTGATGGATGGTCCTCTTACTCAACTGATATGCAGTAGTCCATCACTGCAGGATCCCTCGAGCTTTGCCCCAAAACCTAGGTGCTTTATCTCACCTACCCTTTCTCCTCCATCCATGCAAGAAGCTTAGCTTAAGTAAGTGCAGTACTCATCCATGATTTAACTAACAAAATTAGCACACCAACCACCTCTTCCAACCAGTATACCCACCCCAACAGGGCCAACACACAGAACAGGCCAATTAAGCCACAGCCATTAACTAACCAAAAGCTACTCCCTCTGCTTCTAACTGCCTACCAACCTACAGAACATCTCATACTGTCCCTACTCCCTGGCAAAAGCCTCAGAAAGGCATCCCATTCTCTCTCATAGTTATGGTAGTACAGGAGACAGCAAGCTCCTAGTTATTCATTGATGAAGAACCAAACAACTTCTCTCGGACAGGAGGCCTGCTTCTTTCTAGCCCTTTGAAGTAGTTTTTTTTTCTCAAAATAAATTTATAAAAATAATCTCCTTCTCGTCGCACAATGTGTTATCTATCATGCGCAAGTTTTCCTATCGCGGAACTATACCTTTGCAAGTTCACCAACCATGCACCTTGATTAATCACTCAATTAAGTCACTAATTAAGATCAGCATCTTGATTATATAGCTCCCTTAACTAGCTGCCCAAAGCCTCTCGATCTCACTTAGAAGACTAACAGCCACTCATAATAAATAAATAAATAAATAATTTTTTTTTAAAAAAAACAAGCACTCGCATAAAAAGGCTATAAAGCACCATGCAAGAAAAGAGGGGAGAAAAAAGAAAACCATTTCAAAGACAAGACCATAGGAAAGATGTACGTACTTGTGCATTTTGTGGTTACATGGTACGAGACATGACAAGGGCTTCTTTTGCCCAACACCGAGATCGAAGATGCTGCACAAGCGTCCGGAAATGAAGTAATGGACAAAAGGAAGGTGACATGAACTGAAAAGGACGACAAAGAAGGCCATCAACTGCCAACGCAGCGAGTACTACACACTGTAGCTATAGCATGTCAGGAATACAAATAGTTCATTCTTTTCGATCTAATGAATCAAATTAACTAGAATTTACTTATACTTCATCTGGTAGTAGAGTAGTAGAAACACCCTTAATAAATCAACGGTTAAATATGATTTTTACTACATATTAAGTTCATTCTTTTCGATCTAATGAATCAAATTAACTAGAATTTACTTCATCTGATAGTAGAGTAGTAGAAACACCCTTAATAAATCAACGGTTAAATATGATTTCTACTACATATTAAGTTCATTCTTTTCGATCTAATGAATCAAATTAACTAGAATTTACTTATACTTCATCTGGTAGTAGAGTAGTAGAAACACTCTTAATAAATCAACGGTCAAATATGATTTCTACTGTATATTATCTTGGGATTAATCTCGTAAGGAAGCCCAGTCCATAGCTAAACGCCTATTTCCGTATTCCTTCGAGGCTCATCTGAGTCCGTGTGTGTTGGTGGGAGGGCAATAAGCTTATTTAATATGATGTTTCTACTCTATTTTGAATAAGAAAAAAATATGAAAAGGTGCTAGTTGAACTGTACCGTTAAAATAGTATTTTTTTCTGTAGTTCTTGTGCTTGATTTTTACTTTGTACGTGTGTGATGATCAGGACTAAAGCCAAACTAGCATGCATCAAAAGGAAAGAATTAAAGCAGGAAATATTTCGATTAATGAACTAACTATATAAGCAACTCAAATATGAGCAAACAACATAGTAGATGCTTAGTTAAATTAGAAAAAAAATTAAGAGAACAGGGAGCAGACTTCGTCATTATCATCAAATTAACCACGAAGCTTTGAACAAACATGGAGCACTTTCAGTGTTCTCTCTCTCTCTCTCTCTCTCTCTCTCTCTCTCTCTCTCGTTTGACCCTGAAATCTGAATATCAATGTGATCTCTCTGATGTCTATACCATCGACGAAGATCCCTGGAGAGAAGAAGCATTAGCGAATGTAAACACTCCTGAGCTCGCCGGCCGCAAGGAAGAAGATGATGATGATGATGAGCCGCCACAGCTGCACCCCTCGCCGCCTTGCAACCCCAGGCGGATTAAGCACAAGCATATCCTCTCCCTCTCCGAGTAGCTCCTACTACTGCAGCTGGTCGTTGGACCAGACGCATGCGCTGCCGTTGCAAGGCTTCTCGCTTCTGCTTCTTGCCTCGGTGGCTGCGGCGGCGAAGACGGGTGGCACGGCTGGCTTATGGACAGGTTAAGGTCGATGTCGCCGTGGTGGCTTGCAGGCGGCTGCGCGGACGTGCTGTCGTCGTCGCTGCTGTGGCTGCTGGCCTCCGGCGAGCAGCTGGAGCCCGCTACTTGACCACCGCCTCTTGGTGCGGCGGGGAACGGCTGCTGCTGCTGCTGCACGGCGGCGGCGGCATTGAGCGGGCTGTGCGTCTGCGGGTCGACGCCGCGGGCGTGGAGCTTGCGCTTGATGTGCGTGTTCCAGTAGTTCTTGATCTCGTTGTCCGTCCGCCCCGGCAGCCTCCCGGCGATCAACGACCACCTACAAACATGTCACATCGCCATAAGAATCGAGAACGAAACAACAAAATCTCTTATTAATCCAAAGCTTATCAACTAGTTAATTACTTGTTCCCTAGCAGCTCGTGGAGCTTGATGATGAGCTCGTCCTCCTCCTCGGTGAAGTTGCCGCGCTTGAGGTCCGGCCTCAGGTAGTTGATCCACCTTAGCCGGCAGCTCTTCCCGCACCGCAGCAACCCTACGTAACCAAGTAAGTTCATGCACACCACATCATACATCAATCACCTATCGTCGCCGCCGCCGCCGCCATAGCGGCGCGCGAGTGTTAAGTAGCAGAAGTTCCTAACTAATCACCTGCGGCCTTGGGGAGCGACCTCCAGCATCCTTCGCCATGGGCCTTGATGTAGGCGACGAGGCGCTGGTCCTCCTCCTTGGTCCAGGCGCCCTTGTTGGTGTGCGCCTTCTCGCAGCACGGGGACCTCCCCATCTCTGATGAATTGCTGATAGGCCAAGCTACCCAGCTAGCTAAGAGAGAGAGAGAGAGAGAGGATACGGGGAGGTCTCTGGTGTGCTTGAGTGCTTCAGCTTTGGTTTGATTTCTCTGAGCTTTTGTGATGAGCTGAGAGAAGAAGAAGAAGTATAGTAGGAGAGGGAGTAGAGAGACTACAGGGGTTTATATGGGAGAGGAGCGGAGGAGAGAGGGTAGAGAGAGAGAGAGAGAGAGAGAGAGAGAGAGAGAGGGCTGGGTGGATGGAGAGTGGGTCCCATTGACGGGCATCGCTCTGAGACATTGGACCGAGTTGGTGTGAGGAGAGAGATGGTAAGTGGTTGCGAAGCCCTAGTGATGGATTTGGTAGGCTGGTGTTTGCTAGGTCTACATCTGGGTGTACCCAAACATTAGTAGAGTATGTATAGCTCTTTGTTTAGTTGTTTGTTCTTTAACCGGTAGAACTACCACGCAATTATGCAACTATAGTTATTTCGGTACGTTAGTCTTTGAAATTTATTTTTTATTATTCCTTTTTTTTGCTAGCACTATCGGACGGGTTCAACTTATCATCGAAAATCGATCGAATGTCACGATAATCGCCCTTATCGTACCGGGACGACGTTATATACCGGTCGATAAACCGGTTAAATTAAAAAAAAAATCAAAATTTCAGAAAAATTTATGCGACGTAAATATCTCGATTATCGAACATATCAAGCTATTATCGATATATATTGAGCGAAAATCGCTCAAAAAATCGACCGCCCAGGAAGTTCACTTGGTCGGTTGATTTTTGAGCCAAATATCGCGATTATCGAGGAAACATCGCAATTATCGGTGAATACTGGCTGATTTTTGTTTTTCTTGAATTTTTTTCTAAAAAAATTGATTCTGTAACCCTTCGGTTTATGACGATTTAAGATCGATTTTGAATCTGATTTTGCCGAATATCAAAAATTAAAAATCGTTCGATTATCGCGATATCGATATGGTAAACCCTGCTATCAGCCTTCTCCTTCAAACATAATTACTAGATAAAAGAACCAAAATATGAGGAAAAAGAAAACAAAATATATTAAAACCATGCATTGACATCTACTGCAACTTTAATATCCGGAGCATGTGTACATAGTAGCAACATTTGGTAGTGCTTAGAAAATGTTGGGTATCCACTGTCTTGTGCTTTTCTTTTCCGCTCACCGTACCACTTAGCTAACTCCTAATAATTTTTAAGGTTCTAGAAACTCTAGTTAGCATGCCTTTTTGTGTGTGATTGATGGAGGACAAAAGGATATAAATTTAATAAAAATAGAATAATTAAGAATCGAAACCCATTCCTTTTCAAAATGAAAGAGAGAGAGAGAGAGAGAGAGAGAGAGAGAGAGAGAGAATCAAAATACATTGGGTGAACAACCCGGCACTTTTGTGTGTGATTGGAAGGCTTCTTGATACAACCTTTTTCAGCACTCGATGTATCAATTGCGTTGTGTTGGTTTCCATCCTAGGAACTGCTGCATGCAAATCATAGATTTAGAGGCAATTTTCTCTTGTGTTATTCATCTTAACCTTGAAGCAAGTATTTATAGTGATACATATATCTATCTATGAAAAAACTTAAAGAAAGAAACAAATTGATTTGATCCAATTGATGATTGCATCATAATCTCTACTTGCCTTACAACATGGCAAATCAACAATAAAAAGTCTGTATTACTTTCCAATCTCTTCTTTCCTTCCATAACATGGCAACACAACAATGAAAAGTCTTGATTACTTTTCGATAATCTCCGCCTTAATCTAGATTTGGTTGCACGAGATCTTTGACACCCAATAGATCACACATCCCTGCGAACTTGACTCGAGCAAGTGCTTTCATGAGGATATCTGCACACTGCTCCTTGTGCATACATGCTTGACAACAATTAGTCCCTTCTCAATTCATGCATTCTCTGATAAAGTGATACCGGATATCAATATGCTTGCATCTCCCATGGAACACCGTATTCTTCATCAATGTGATTGTTGATTTGTTGTCAACGTACAAGACGACTGGACTTGGGGCTTCTCCCATCACCTCAACCATATGTGTTGACATGTTCTGATGTGGCAGCCATGGACCCAGCTTCACATGTCGACAAGACGACCGGGTGTGGATTTCCTACCCTTTTTACGCTGCAAGAGCAAGCAGAAGACTCACTATCACGTGTTGTGTCACATGAGTGAACACCTCGTCGAAGTTAATCCCGTGTAGCTACACGTATCCCGTGGCAACTAGTCTTTTCTTGCACCACATGATGTTGCCATCCAAGTCCTTCAGTTTGTACACCCATGATGTGACCACTTGAGCCCAATAGGTTTATGACCAGGTGGCAACTCGGTGAGATTCTTAGTCATGTTCTTCTCAATAGAATCAAGCTCACTCTTCACCGCTTGCTAGCATCGCTGTTCTCGTGCAGCTTCACGATAACATGATGGCTCTTTTGCAGCTAGGAGGTACAGCTCATTCATGCCCTCGATTTCCTCGGGCGCTACATAGATGTCATTGAGATTCCAATATCTACGAGACCCACTCTCATCATCTGTTGATGAAGGCGAGATAGACCCCTCGCCTGCTCCACCTCTTATGGTTGTTGGTGTACCTACGGTGTCACCGTACCGTGCTCTCTAGCTCCTTCATGCCAGGGATAGTGCTTGGCATCATCACGCCTGGCGAGCCAAACAGTGTCGAGCCCGGAAACCCCGATGTGGATGGGTCGTGTGGAGCAGCCTTTTGTTGCCCCTCATTTAGGCTGCTTGTCTCACCAACACATGTATTGCTAGAGATAGTAAATGTCGTCCAAGGAATGTTAGTTACATTGTCGGTGTAGTCATTATTCCATGACCATTCCTTTCTTTCTCGAACACCACATTATGACTAATGTGAAGTTTCACTTTACGATGATCGTATAGTCATTTAGCTTTGTTACCAGGCTCTATGTCTAGGTACACTAAGGTAGTACTGCGTGCATCAAGTTTCTTCGAGTGCGGCTTTACCACCTTGGAATGGGCAACACACTTGAATACTCGCAAGTGCTCAATGTGTGGCTTCTTTCGGTCTAGGCTTCATATAGCATGACCCCATCTAGGTCCTCGGTTGACACATGATTAAGGAGGTACACCACATGTCGTACTGCCTCCTCTCACATTACTATAGGCACATGCTTAGTCTTAAGTAAGCTCCTTGTCATAGACAACATAGTACAATTAAGGCATTCCACAACACTATTCTGTTGTGGTGAGTATGGTGTCGTGAAATGATGTGCTGTCCCTTCGGTGTCACAAAATGCACCAAACTTGCATGATAGAAATTCCTTGCCACAATCTGATGTAAGGACCTTCACCTTGAGCTCACACTCATTCTCGATGAGCACTTTGTACTTCTTCCGTGCACCAAGAATCTCATCCTTGGATTTCAACATGTGCACACACATGTACCTGCTAAAATCATCAGCAAAGAGTATGAAGTACTCGTTACCAGTAGGTCTATATGGAGTTATCAGCCCACATGAATCCACGTGTACAAGTTCCAGTGGCTTCTCTGCTCGATGGTGCGCCTGTAAAGAGAATGGATTTCTAGTTTGCTTCCCCACCAAGCAACCTTCACACAATTGCTTTGGGTGGTCGATCTTCGAAACCCCACCATCATCTCTTTCTCTACCATCTACTTTAGGGCATGAAAGTTCACATACCCTAAGCGCGCATGCCATCGCCATGCAGGATCCTCGGAACTGACTATGAGACACACCGGGTTTCCTATCTTTAACTGAATCTTGTACATCCTATTTTTGGATCTTTTCACATTCATGAGAAGTCTAGCACTACGCTCTTAGACCCACAGTCATGCATAGTTCAATACGACATTGCATATGAAGTATACCTTGGAGAGTACACGTTATTATCTATTTTTGCATTAGAGAAGGATTGACTCCTTCCCCATTAATCTCCACTGTGGATCTATTACCGAATCAGACCTATCTGTAGATGCTTTCATCTACCTCATTGAACATAGACCACTACCCCATCATGTGGTTGCTAGTACCATTGTCCAGGTAGCACTTGTTGGACACGAGATACGCCTCGTCATCAATGTGTAGCCTTGGTGTCACCTTCTCCTCATTCATCATCACCATGTCACACGCCTCCTGCGTGCACACAGAAAAGGAGTAGGTCAGGGTTGTCATCTTGTGCTCAGGTGAGATTAGCATCCTCATCCCGATCACGATTACAACAAGGTTTACGACAATTAGATGCATAGTGGCTGTAAACATCACAATTAATGTACTTGATCTTGCTTTTATCTTTTCCACCTCCATATTTGCGGTTGGCATCTCCCGACGGTGAGGTGTCATTGCGATCACCCTTGTCGCGAGCGCAATGCGAGACCCTCCCTTTTTTCCTTTTTACTTTTATCTTTTTACCAATTCAATTTTAAATGGCTTTTCAATAAAGATAACTCCAAAAAGACTATTAAATTCAGAAAATTCAAGATTTAAGTAATTACATATTTTAGAATTTCATTTTTCTTCTTTATTTAAATTTTGGGATGTTACACGCAGCCATGACCGCATCCTTTTTCGTGACCACAACTATCACTATTGTTACCGTCGTGTCCCTTCTTCAAGCCGAAGGAAGATTCTCCTCCTTTGTTCTTCTTTATGCGTGCCATCCACTCCTAGTACGTGTGCACCAGCAGTTGCTCCTCCTCCTTATCGCCGGAGCTTTGAACCCTCTTCTCAAAGGCTTTGAGGTGGCTGACTAGCTCCTCAACGGATATGGTTTTTATATCGTTGAATTGCTCGACCAATGTTACAATCGGTAAAAATTTCATCGAAACTGCTCGGAGAAATTTGTGTATGATGTTGGTCTCCTCCACCTTCTTGCCCAATTCTGAGATGCCATTAGTGATCTTCGTCAGCTTCATGGTGAAAACATCCACCGACTCGCTTTCCTTCCTGCAAATCACCTCCAAGTCACTCCTCAAGGTTTGGATCTTCGCTTCCTTGACGCAATATTTGCCTATGTGCATCATCTTGAGTGTTTCTCATGCATCTTTGGCAAAGTCCTTCTCAACCAACGTCAGAAGCACATCCTTCGGTATGCTTTGATAGATGGCAGTGAGGGCCATCCTATCCTTCTGGTCGTCGACGTCATCGTTCGTCATGGTGTCCCACACGCCTTGTGCCTGTAAGCTGACGCGCATCTTCAACGACCACGCAATATAGTTGCTTCGTGTGAGTAATGTATATTGCAATGAGATGCTGCTATCCTTTTTCACCATCACCTCATCGACGGCACCTTCGACGGGGAGTAGAGTTGACGATGAAGCTCCCACACCGAGAGGTCGAGTCGGCGATTTAGATTGTGTGCGCCTTGGCTTCTGCTTCGGCATGCTCCTCACGCTCTGATAACACTTATTGGTGTTCGCCCTAGGAACAGCCGCATGCAAACAACATATTAGAGAAACACATGCAAGCGAACACAGAAGTTTTATGGCAGTTTTCTCTCGCGTTATCCATCTCGATTTTGAAGCTGGTATTTACAATACATATATAGATCTATTTATGAAAAAACTTAAAAAGTAAATAAATTAATTTGATCCGACTACTGATTGCATCCTAATGTCTATTTACCTTGCAACATGGCAAACAACAATGAAAAGTTTGAATTACTTCTATTTTTTTTTTTTTGCTTTCGTGATACGACAAGACAGAAAAGTAGAAAGTATTGATTACGTTCCAACACAGTACGGGAGAAGGGAAAGATTCCTTGGCTTGACTGCCAATATCATGCATTGGAATTCGCAGCCCCAATAATTAGCAGACTATTTACCTGCAGGGTGTTTGGTAGCCCTTACCTGCCCTTTCTTTTCTTCCACTATATTTATACGTGTGCAACACAACTAGGGATGGAACTGGTACGGATGTTTTCCGACCGACCGACCGACCGAATTGATTTGGATGATGATTTGGATAGTTTCACAGATATCCAGTTGATTTCTCGGATAAGGATATGGATACAGACAATTTACATGGATACGGATACGGATATGGAACACTGATTATCCGATGGATACGGAATATCCGAGTTTTTGTTCGGATAATATCCGAATATGACATACGGATATTATCCGAATAACACGTTTCAGAATAACACATTAGCAATTTAACATGTTTCATCTGTTTGTAGATCGGGTCTGCATTGGATGACAAGATATAATGTGTTCATGTGTGCTAGATGCTAATTTGGATATATTTGGGTAAAGGTGGTACAGAAATTGGCAAGTGGCGTTTCAGGAGGGCTACTCATTTGGTTCAATTATTGCAATGGGGTACATTGTTACTCACATAGTCACATGTATGACAAGCTAGGGATAAAAAGGCAAAAAAAAAGACATACAAATATATTTTTTTGGAATTTTGAATTTAAATTTGGACCGATTTTGGAAAAAAACTGAAATTGGATTTTAAAATATCCGACTAATATTATTCGTATCCATGTTGATTCCGATCCGTATTCGATCTGTATTCGTAACCGATATTATCCTGTATAATTCGTATTCGATTCTGTATTCGATACTATTCGTATTCGATTCTGTATTCGATAAAAAATACGGATACGGATATGAATAGAACGATATTCGACCGTATCCGATCCGATCACATCCCTAAACACAACAGAGTAAACATGCCGAGTTGGAGCAGCATTGTCTGGACGAAAAGCGGAACAATGTGCGCTGCCGCAGTCGGAGTGTCGCTGTACATAGACAATTCAAATCCTGAAATTTGTCCAACATTCCATGAAGAAATAGTCACTTAATGTGCTTAATTTCCCGGGGCACCAGTCACTTAATTAATAGTGCCCTAATTAATATTGTTAATTCATGTCTCTTAGGCATGCATATGCATGCTTGTGATGGAGCAAAAAGAAGATCGATGTTTGTTGAGAGGAAGCTGGGGAAGAAGAGGATATATAGTGGCCATTTATGAATCCTACATGAAAGTTGGCCTGTGGACTGTGGTAGCAGACATCGATTGGTGAGAAATAACTATATGACGTTGATCGATCTGTTCTTTGTTTTTGGCCGGGTGAGAAGACATGGCAGCTGGTAGCTAGTGCTATTACTGCTGCCATGGCAATTTTTGTGTGTGTTTGCCATGTTCATGGGTCTTGTAATTGAATGCACCTATCAACTTCTACCTGCTAGCTAGCAGTATCTGTACTATTCTAAAGCAGCAGTTGGTGGCAGTGGTCCATTCTTCACACGTTATTAATTGCCGCTTAATTGCCCTGCTTAATTGCCCTACTTAATTGCCCTACGCAAGAAACGAAGCGTTGCTTTAATTAGCCAGCTTTCGCAAGAAACGAAACGTTAAAGATATATGTTTGATCTTGTGAAATAATTTTTTTATTTTTTAATCTTTATTTTTCGTTCTCAATTTTGTTTTTCGTAGAAACGCACGAACATGTAACTAGTGTTTGTTATTTGCCACACAGATGTGCGAGTGACTAGCCAAGTGCCAAACCCTGCAAACCAAAACCACAGAAAAACTCGAGTTATTGCTGAGCCTATCTTGAATTCAATGGAGCCGTTCCTCATACGCTGCTGCAGTCAAGGTTCTTGCATCAGCAGCAGTACTGACTAGCTAGGTTACCCTTGGTAGGATTAGGAATAGTAAATTGGACGTATGTTACTGCAGGGTTCGTGTTTGAGCTGCAGAAGCGCACTAGAACAGTAGACAACTACAGCAAAAATCAGCAACGGTAAATAAGTTGAACTCAACGAGATGATTTATCACCTCCTGGGTCTTTCAACAGATTAGGAACCACAACAACAGTAATCCATTAATTTCACCGGTCGTACGCTATGTAAAAGTCGATGATTCGATAGCATGGTAATTTCTTCGTCTGGTAGTATTCCATGCAGGTAGGGAGGTGCATGAAGTTCCGACATATCTTTACTAATATATAAATACAAATTTGTAATAACAGTCTGTCATTCCTCTTTAAGAAAATCAGAGCACTAATACATAGGTCACGAGCCACGACACGACACGCTAGCTAACTCCACCTAGCTACCTATCACGAATAAAAGGAAATCGATCGTATCTCTTTTTTTTCGCCCATATTTGCTCTCCCATCGGGTTATTTCCTACTCTCTCCATGTACTAACTCAAGAGTATAATTTTGTTTTTTTAAATATATGACATAATTAATTGTTTGATTCAAATTGTGTTTCTTTTACTACGCACAGTGGGTGACTTGACTAGAGTACGTGTAAGTTACGTCGCCGAGTACTAGCTAGACTAATGAGTATGGCGTGCAGTAGGCAGGCAGCAGTAGTAGGTAAGGTGGTCTCGCTGAGGTCGCCACCTACTGCGGCGCGCCGGCTAAATCCAAGAAACGCGCGGTAGGTAGTATGCATCTACGTACGTAGTACTCCTACATGTATACCGCATGCATAACAGCATAAGCCTCGATGGATGGAAGTTGGAACGAACTCTCGTCTCACATGCATCACATCTCTGCAGTCTGCACTAGTCTTCGATCTTGCAAGTAACCGCGACCGTAGTAAACTAGCCGGTAGCTCAAACAAACTAAATGTATCATCGTATAGACAGAGAAGGCTGAGGGGGCGGATCTAGTCTCAAATTTATTGGTTGAGTTGGTTTCGATTTTAATAGTTTATAAATTTTAATACCTTAGAATTATTTGTATAGTATTGTTAGTAAATTTAAATAAATATATATATATTGAATTATGATATTACAAAATTATTGTATAAGGCTATAGAGTTATACATGTAAAATACACATCTAATCTAAAAATTTTGAGTTCTACCGTTATGCATATATAGCGCATCCGTAGTACGTACCATCGATACTTTTCGGACTAGAAGATGTTGCACATCAATCGGTCAATGCATTCATCAGTGTCAAACGCTAAAAGAGAGAGACACTGCTACAAGAATTCGCAAGTGGTGGGCATCGGGCCAGATTTTTTTTGGCCGGTCCGAGAGACGGAGGGTACGGCTCGATCTAAAGCCCGACCCGGTATAAAGTGAGCCATGTCGGGCCAGCATGGGAATGTAGCTCGGGCCGTGCTAGACCCGAGGAGCAGCACGGCACAACGGCGACCCAGAGCACACCATTGTTAGACTTAACCTTGATGTTTTATATTTTAGTGTGTGTTAGTGTTGTCGAAGCTGTGCGTGTTCGAGCTGCTGCTAGAGTGCCGAGTGGTGCGGCAAGCAATAGCTTGATTAGTGTGTGGGCAGTGTACGTGTAGGTGCACCTGTGATGGTGTGTGGTGTGTGATGAGTCCGGGATGCATGCTGGTGCATTGTGGAGCAGTGGATGCGGCCGTCGAGTGGAGGCCGGGTCGTGCGGATCGTTGCAGAGTTGTGCCATGGAGACGTTGTGCATGCATGCAGTGGCGACCCGTTCTTGCGGCCAGTGGGCGTCGTGGAACGGCATCATATGTGCGTGCATGTGTGTTTAAAGGCAGAGCTGTGTGCGAGGTCTGAGGTGGTGTGCGTGCATAGAGCAGTAGAGTGCTGTGCGTGTGCTGTGTTGAGATTATTTAGTGAATAAACAAAGGAGTGCTAGTGTGTGTGAATCGCATGTGTGCCTGCTTCTTGCGTCTCCAGTTCATGAGAGTGTTGTCTGAGCTTTTTCATCCACCGAGAGACTAGGAGTGAGTGAGCTGGGCCTTCAACCATGGCACGGCGTGGCAGGGAGGTGGGGGAGATGAGCAGGGCCACGTGGGGGGTTACCTTTATTGCCGTCGCAATGTCACCGTCAACGCCCTCTCGCCTCCTGCTCCGCCGCCTCGCCTCCCTTCGCCTCCCGCCCCCTCGCCTCCATCGCCTCGAGAGGCCAAGCGACACTTCAGAAGAGTCACACCTTAAGTACTTAGGGGTATGGAAGAAAGTTCTTGAAAGAAGAAGAGATAATGTTATAGAGAACTGAAGGACTACTCTCATAGCTCTTCCCTTTGCATGTACGATTTGGAAAGCTAGGATTTGACTTCTGAAGACAATAGTTTTCTTTACTATCCCAGTGCCTATGGGCAAAGAGAAGAGTGCAGGCACAGAAGCAAGATTGAGTCAAGACAGTCATCAAGGGAAGTCTGATCTATTATTATCATAGCAGAAAGGCTCTTCGAGGTCAAAGGGGAGTGGAAAGCCTAAGACACGTAGATCAGGCGCGTAACTAAAAGCACTTCGGAATCCTAGAGGAAAGGTGAAATGCTTGGGGGTAGGTCAAATGCGCTGTAAGGACACCAGTCTCACTCAGGGTAAATAGAAAGGAGCAACATGAGACTTTCTTTTCCTCTGGCTACTAAGATGTTATCACTCCACAGGATTCGACAATGGATTTGTCTTCCTCACCTAGTCCAGCCGAATGAAAAGCCACTCATTATAGACCACTCAAATCCTTCGCTCATGGCTTGACAATTTCCTCTTTCCATACGGATTGCCTATAGAACTGCTGCAAAAAAACTTCTTCACAAGGTTTTTCTAGCTATTGCAAGCCATAGAATCGCACATCGCTGTATAAGTAATGAGATTGTTTTTTATATAACTGTTTATTTTAGGCTGTGTTTGTTTAGGCTTATTTGGCTTCTAGGCCTTCATAAGTCACAAGCCAAAACAAACAGTAATTTTTCAGCTAGCTGGAGAGGAGAAATTCCAGCCCAATTTGCACTACACGAGAGAAGCAAGGAAAACGATGCTTCTCAGGCTGGCTGGAGCTTCTGAAAATCCCACTTCCCTGGTACCCTTGCAACTTGATCTTATTTACAAAAAATTGTCATCCCCTTCATCAAGTCTCTTCCAGCTCCAGCCTCCAGCTCCAGCAGGTCAACTAGCTTCTTCCAGCTCCAGCAGCTTCTCCTCCAGCACCAGCCTAAACAAACACAGCCTTAGAGAGCCCCCAGTGATCTAAATGTCTCAATATAGAATTTGGTAATGTGACGGGCATTGTAGGAGTTGACAATAAAGTTTTCGTGTACCGTGTAGAGAGGTATACAAATAATATTGCATATGAATAGAATGCTGCTCGCTAATTAAGCATCTTTTTGATGAATGAAAGACGCTACTCCTCCCTGGCACATCGCAGGAGACATGGAGCCGGCGGGTAGGGAGGCGAGGAGGTGGCATCATCGTTGGCATGGCTACATGGCTTGGCAGGGAGGAGTGGAAGTGGGAACGGCGAGGAACGGGCGATGCATCGACTCTCCATGTGCTCTGTGGTCGCCTTGTTGCTGCCGCGATGGAGGGATCGAGGGAGGCGCATGAACCAAGGCAGACCGGTCCGAGAGAGAGAGTGAGGGAGTGAAAAAGAGAGAAAAGGGGTAAAAAAAGAGGGAAAGGGAAAAAAGGGGGAAGGGCGGAAGGGTAAAAATAGGAGGGTGAGGGAAAAAAGTGGTAAAAAAGGGGAAATACGTAGAAAAAAAGAAAAGAAGAAAGAAGAAAGAAAAAAAGAATAAACAAAATAAAATTGTGAAATTCAAGTAATTAAGTAAAATTATGGGCACTTAAATATTTTAGGAGCCTTCTGACTTGTGAAAAAGTTGCATCGTGCTCGTATGAAAATCCTCCCCGACTATTGCTCATCCCACTTCGACTTTCTATGTCACTCTCTCTGGCTCACTCTCTCAAACCCTCTCTCTCTCCCTCTCCTCGGTTGGTACCGCGTCTAGCTCTCTCTATTTCTCTCACTACTCGCTCGTAAGAAAAGATGAGAGAGATTAAGAGAGATGGGCGAGGAGAGAAGGGCAACGGGAGAGAGAGAGAGAGAGAGAGAGAGAGAGAGAGAGATGGGCAAGAGAGAGATGGGCAAGAGAGAGGGACAACTGAGAGAGATTGAGAGAGACGAACGGGAGAGAGAGAGAGAGAGCCAAGAGAGATTGAGACACTACTACAGAATGGCACATTACTATCGGTTTTTTTTGTTCATCACCGTCGGTTTTGGTGGCGATACAAAGTCCAACGACAGTGATAAGGTAGATATATCACAGTCGGTTTTTAACCGACACTAATAATACATTATCACTGTCGGTTCTTTTTACGAACCGACTGTGATATTACACTTATCACAATCGGTTTTATCTTAGAACCGATTGCGATAAGTATAATATCACAATCGGTTCTTATCTAGAACCGATACAAATGATTACATTATCACAATCGGTTCAGTTGTAGAACCGATGGGGATAATAATAATATCACAATCGGTTCTTTTTTAGAACCGATTCAAATTATTACATTATCACAATCGGTTTTTTATTGAAACCGATGGGGATAATAATATTATCAAAATCGGTTCTTTATGCAAACCGATTGTGATACTGTACATATCCCAATCGGTTCCAGTAAGAACCGATTGTGATACTGTACATATCCCAATCGGTTCCAGTAAGAACCGATTGTGATACTGTACCTATCCCAATCGGTTCCAACAAATAACCGATTGTGATGATGTTACTGTCCATCGTCCGAAAATGGCCTCGCATTGACAATATGACACATTCATCACAATCCACAATATCACAGAACATATACATCACAATCTACACACATTGCATTAAAATTAATATTGTTTACAATCATGTGAGATCACATTCACATTTAGATAAATTTTGTTTACACTTTATGGACTAGTATTTGCTTGAATGGTCTCTATATCTACCATCATCCGTTATAACTTCTGTCCAGTACCACTGGCATAAATGGTCTCGTAATTTCTTGAGATCAGCGTTGGTTAGGCTCTTCCGGTTGATATCAATGTCCTGCAAAATAGATAGTAGTGCACTAATATATTTAAGTCTTAAATTGGAACTAAAACATGCTGATAGTATTATGCTTGTAAACAAATATCACATAGACAGAAGTGCAAATAATCTGCTCTATACCTTAGGAAAAAGATGTGAGAGACCAACCAAAATCAGGATGTTATGCATCACGTAAAAGCCGCATAGATCATCGCACCCTTGTTGATGACATTGTGAACAAAGAAACTTAAATTAGGAGACGAATTAAAAATAGGTGTCAGAAAAAAATCCTATGATAGACACTTGTACCTTGAAGCGCTTCCACTCGAGTTTGGTGCCTTGTTTATCATTGTGTCGGCCACGTTCAGCAACGTAAGACATGAAAGCCCTATACATTGGAGAGATGCCATTGAGGTTAAAAATACGTAACGTAGTTCAATATGTAAAGTGTTAGGTTAGAGGAATGTACTTACTTTTGCAAAACAGGCTCGATCGCATATTCCATCGGTCTATTTTCGAGCGAGTTCAACGTGTAGACCTTGTTTTGACTCGGAACAACCACAAGTAGAACCCAATGGTTGCTTATTAAACGGTACACAATGCAAGAGAATAAGTTAATGCAAGGTTGAAGTGTGTACATGTAATTGAATTGTATAGTAGTACATACTCCTGGTGGTATGGGAAGAGAATGAAGTCCTTTTTTGCCTCCTCATGCAATGCCTGCTTGATGTATCCTGCAAGGAACTCCGATTGATACTTAGCCATGGTCGCAGACACCATCTCAAAGTCGACAAACCCGACAGTGTCGACTCCGCCACTTCATTGCCTCATGATCCTGCAATTCATGTCAATTGTTAAAAAAATATAATACAAAATCAATAAATAGTCATCTGATTGAGTATGGTGCGAGACTCACAGCGCCCAGGATCGTATGGTAGAAATATCGACGGCTTTCAAGCTGTACATAAAGTCTGAGATCCTCAAAGCGGCGGGAAGGTCCCATCCTCGTTGCGGTGGAATTGGCGCGCTCGATACTTCACTATGAAATCGTGGCGAGGCTCGTCCTCATGTGACCTATCGATGTACCATCCATGTAGGTGGCGAGTGAACAAGCCCAAAGAATTCAATTCGTGGCTTGGGAGAAAGGGCTTTCCATGTATGTACCGCTTGTGATCATCAGGGTGTTCTGTGCCCTCTGACAACTTTGCCTTCTTCACGGAGGACTCTACGAACTCGCTTTGTATCTTTCGTCATCGTGGTAGAAGTCCTTTTGCGCCCACTGCGCACGGCATTTGTAGGCTGCAGCGAGGTGCAGAGGTGCATGCAGCGAGGTGCAGGAGAGTGTGCAGCGTAGGTGCAGGTTGTGTAGCAGGGGCGAGAGCATGTGCAGCAGAGCGGCGATAGTAGGAGGAGCAGGAGCAGGAGCAGCAGTAGGGAGGAGGAAGCGAGGCGGCGGCGGCAGCAGGAGTAGTACCAGGAAGCGGCAGCAGTAGTACCAGCGATGAGCGATATGAGAAGCAGCACGATAGCGATGCCAGTACTAGCGATAGCTTGAGTAGTAGTAACAAGCGTATGCTTGATAGCGATAGCAGCGATAAGATACCGAGTAATGCTTGATAGCAGCGATAGCGGCAGTGAGTACCAGCGAGTAGAAGTAGTAGCAGCAGAGTACCAGCAGAGCAGCGGCGAGGAGGTGCTTGCACTACGACACCCGTCGCGGGCCACTTGATGAACGACATCCGTGCTTGCCCAAGAGTGGTGATATCTTCGTTAGGGGAACTCGAGGGCATGAGACATGTAAACATCGTGGACATAGTCCACTGCACCCTCATGTAGCCCATCCCCAAAGGTATACCATGCACCGTGTCATCCTCCTTGCTTGGAAATGCAACCCGCTGACCTCAATCTGTATTCCGTCGTCGATCAGGACTAGCGGCACTTGGCAGGACCCTGCAAGAAGTGATCAGCATCTTCATCATAACTGTGTTAAGCTTACTCATGTACCTTTTGGTGCAAAACAGTTATTACCTTGAGGTGTGGAATGCACAGTTCCTTATTGGAAGCGTTTGCTAGGGCGTAGCATAGGCGATGGTTGAGAATCTGATTAGGAGAACATCGCCATCATCTCAGCCATCATCTCAGCCTTTAACTCCTCCTTCAACTCCTCCTTCATCTGCGCCCTAATCCGCGCCTCACGTGCTTCCCATGATCTTGCCCTGGCACTGGAAGCGATCTCCTCTACAAAGAAGGACCTCTTCGTATACCCCGCACCTGCGGCAAGCACCCACCCCTTATGATCGGGCTTCCTGATTGCCGAACACAGGATGTCCCTTGACCCTTGGCTTTCAAATGCTCCTTGCTCTTTCTGCAGGCTTACCTCCTCCTGCAGGTCGCAAATATAAATTATTGCTAAAATACAATGGGAATATAATATGCAATTAATGTACTATGTTAGATATCTTACGATGGTCGTGACGATCTGTGCGATCGCGGGGTTTGGAATGACAATCTGACCGTCAGAGGTTTTCTTCGTCCTCGCTAATACCCAGTCGCGTGCCCGCTGCTCGCATATGTGGGAGTAAGGCATCGTTGTCCCAGAGGTTGCACACTCCTCCGCTAGTCGCGCCCACTCTGCCTTCTTCCCGACATACCCACCGGAACCGAGGTGGTGCGGCGTGTGTGTTACGCCTCTGTATAGCGATATTCTTCTCTCTCAGCTCCTCCGCCTCGGGCGTATTCCTCATCCTTGCAAACTCCTCCCAAACCTCGGGTGTAACAAATGGATAACTTTGGAAGGGAGTACGGTCTTTCAACACGAACTGGGCATGCATGGTCACCCTGAAATGCCTCAAAGCCACACCCATTCTCTTCAAGGCGTACCGTCTCGCATTGATTTCATCTTCCTCTGGTATAATCCATTTTCCCTTAACTTCGTCCCACAGTCGGTTCTTCTGCTCGTCGCTTACTTCCTTCCTCCAGTCCTTAATTGTGATCGGCACTCGCTCCCTCACCAATTGGCCGAGAAAAGAGGAGTAGCGCCCTTAAACAGGCCAGGACCCGTGCAAACCCCCCTGGCATTGAAGCGGAGCACTTGCGGCGTTCTCCCTGTGGCTCCTTTATTCGGTCCTCTGGCCTTTCTAACCTTCCTCGATGGGGTAGCAGGACCTTCTTCTCTCTCTGGCGTTGAGCCGGTGCTCTCTCTTTGCGACATTTCGAAGTAAATGCGTATATGTCAAACCTAAACTTCATGAGAGGAAGCAATTCAAATTTCAAATAATAGAAAACAATTCACATGTCTATTTGTAGACCGACTAAATGCGTGCACGTACCAACGATGACTCCTAATCTCTAATGAGTTTAGGTCCTAATCCCATTCGAGGATATGTGGTTTGAGAAAGTTCCTAAGCTGTTGTACAACTCTAGATAAAATTTCGGCAGCATCTCCCCGCTGTTCTCCAAATACACGTCTTGACAACAGGTCAAGAGGGTGTGTATTCGAAGAACACCAGGTGAGATCTTTGCCAAACTTTCTCTAGAGTTTGTACAACGACTTAGGAACTTGCCCGAGCCACATATCCTCGAACTGTCAAAACGTGGACAATTGAGATCGCTTATTTATAAATATGCCATTTTAGCATACTTATAAACAAGCACCCTCGAGCAGGAGAGCGCATAGGTTACGCAACTAAACTCGATAATAAAGTGCGATAATATAGCATGTGTTACAAGTTTCAAATTGCAATGATGGATTGCTCTCAGTTGCTATAGAAGGGTTGCTAAATTAATTAGCCGTCCAACTTCTAGATGGCCAATATATCACCGGCTATTACATCTAAAAATTTCAGGATTACAACCCTAGAACAAAGACCTTTGCTCTAGCACGAGAAAACAACAAGTACAAGATAGCACGTAATGAATATAGCACTAATCTAACCCTACCACAATGCATTAAGAGCAAGTGCCACCAAATTGTCAGCTAAGAGCATAAAGGAATAAGCACAGCACTGCTCTGACCCTAGAACAATGCATTAAGAGCAAGTGGCACCAAATTGTCAGCTAAGAGCAGTGTTGTTCTAGGTCTAGCAAGTTCCTTTAATGATCAGATTAATCAAGCCTCATTCAAAAGCAATCATCATCGAGCTATTTACAACCAATTACAGCCCACGGTCCGAAATGCATCTTACAGTGCGCCGAACCGAGTCGGCAATGGGGGAGGAGCCGATGGGGGACGCGCCGGAGGGGGAGGCGCCGGGGAATCGCCGAGGGGGAGGCGCAGGAGCCGAGGGGAGGCGGGGAATCGGGAGGGGAGGCGAGGGGAGGAGCCGGAGGGGGAGGCGCCAGGGGGGAATCGCCGGAGGGGGAGGCGCCGGGGGGGAGGACCCGGAGGGGGAGGCGCCGGTGGGGGAGGTGGTCGAGCTAGGGTGTGGGATCGAGGAGCCGGAGGGGGAGGCGCCCACGGGGTACCCGCCGATGGGGGAGGCGCCGGGGGGGAGGAGGCGGAGGGGGAGGCGCCGGGGGGGAGGAGGCGGAGGGGGAGGCGCCGGTGGGGGAGGTGGTCGAGCTAGGGTTGTGGAATGAATTGAAACGAAATCGATCGCGCGAAATGAATCGAGTATGCGCGCCGAAATGAAAATGCTCGGGGTTTTATCACGGTCGGTTAACCAAAGAGACCGATCGCAATATGTGGAGTATCTGTGTCGGTTCTATAGAAAAACCGATCGCAATATGTTGAGTATCTGTGTCGGTTCTATATAAAAACCGATCGCAATATTTGGAGTATCTGTGTCGGTTCTATATAAAAACCGATCGCAATATTTGGAGTATCTGTGTCGGTTCTATAGAAGAACCGATCGCAATTATACTATCTGTGTCGGTTTCCTAAACGAACCGATTGTGATGACTATGATCCAATTTCTATTTTTTTAAAAGCGAGTCTTCATTCAAAAGAGTCGAATAATTCAAATCTTTTTCAAATTTGCTATACTATAAGATCCATTTGACATATATATTCCACAAAATGCTACATTAATACAGGAATTCTTACAACTTAATTTATTTAAAATACAACCCTTCTTGATGATCTACACGCATGTAATGTGTTCCATGTGTGCCGTCGTCACCGCTAAGACATGCCCCATCTGCAAGCGGAGGTGTTTCATCAAATTGGTTGTACTCTTCTTCATCTACGACATTTTCAACTCCAACAATCCTCCTCTTGCCATGAAGTACGACGTGCAACCTCGGATTGGCCGGATCACGACGTAGAAAACTTGAGTTGCTTGCTTTGCGAGGACGAGCGGTTCATCTCTGTAGGCGATCTATTCAGATCAACAATTGTAAAACCTGTCTTGTCGACCTTAACTCCGTGAGGAAGTCTCACCCACTTACATCGGAACAATGGAACTTGGTATATTCCGTAGTCGAGCTCCCATATTTCTTGATCATCCCGTAGTAACAGTTCATTGCGATTGTGATCCTCTAATTGAGTGATCATCGGACAAAGCATCTATGCTCACACCACTTTGTTTTGCCTTTGTACTCTTTGCATCTTGACTTTCAGTATAAAATGTGTAGCCATTAATATCGTAACCTTGCCATGTCTGTATATTAAATCTTGGTCCGTCAGCCAACCATTTGACATCCTCGGTACTAACGGAGACCTTCACCTTTTCTTTGAACCATGTGAGGAATCGATCGTTGTGTTCTCGTGTGATGGAAAGCTCATCCATAAGTGGATTCTCTTCCCGTAATATCAACTTGTGCTGTTGGATGTATGGATGAACTTCTGCGCTGTGTTGCAAGACTGTGAAATGCGCTTTACAGTACATATCAAATTGTGGGCTCATTAGATTTGACCCAACGGTTCCTTTGCCACCAAGTCTGCCCTCATGACGAGATATAGGAACACCAATCGGTTGTCTTTTACCTAGGTAGTCCACGCAGAACTCAATAACCTCTTCAGTCCCATAACCTTCAATAATACTACCCTCAGGCTTCGACCTATTCCTCACGTATGACTTTAATATACCCATGTACCTCTCGAACGGATACATGTAACGCAGGAATGCGGGTCCACAAATCTTAATCTCTCTAACAAGGTGAACAACGAGGTGGACCATGACGTCGAAGAACGACGGGGGGAAATGCATCTCAAGCTGACAAAGAGTCTGCACCACCTCACTCTGTAAGTTGTCTAGTATATCGGGATCAATAACCTTGCATGAAATCGCATTGAAGAAATAGCATAGCCGTGATTGCCAACCTGACGTCATATGGTAGGATATTTCGATTGCAACGAGGAGCATTTGGGTCATCAAGACATGACAGTCGTGGGACTTCATACCGATCAACTTCAAATCATCCATAGACACAAGCTTCTTAATGTTTGCGGAGTAGCCCGATGGAACTTTAATATCGTGGAGACACTTGCAGAGGTCTTCTTTCTCTTTCTTGGATAAGGTGTAGCATGCGGCGAGGATGTACGGCCCTTTTCCATCCTCCTCCATCATCGCAAGCTTGGGCTGATCCCCATGTAGGTCATATCACGGCGAGCATTCAAACCATCCTTGGTCTTCCTGTATGTTCAGCAGGATGCCTACCAAATTATCACAAACATTTTTCTCAACGTGCATGACATCAATACATTGACGGACATCTAACTCCTTCCAATATGGTAAGTCCCAAAATATCGACCTCTTTTTCCAAATGGTCCTAGGACGAACAGATTTACGGCTCTTACCATCTTGAACATCGATATCCTCTACACGTGAATATACTTGCCTTCCAGTCATGAGGCTGCGGGGCTGCACGAACTTCCCTCTTTCCATCAAATTTGTCATCCATCTTACGATATCGATGACTTGGGTAGAAACCTACGGTGACCCATGTACACCGTTTTCCTCGGTCGGCTGACCACAAGCTATCAGTGTCCTCTTCACAAATTGGACAAGCTTTGGCTCCCTTCGTGCTATAGCCCGCCAAATTACCAAAGTGGAAAATCATTTATGGTGCAAAATATCATAGCCCGTAGGATGAAGTTCTCTCTTTTGTATGCATCCCACACCTCAACCCCCACATTCCACAATTTTACCAAATCCTCAATTAGTGGTGATAGGTACACATCAATATCATTACCCATTGTTTGGGACCTGAGATTAGCAACGACATCATGATATACTTCCGCTTCATGCATAACCAAGGAGGCAAATTGTAGATACACAACAAAACTGGCCAAGTACTGTGTCGACTGCTCATATTACCAAACGGATTCATACCATCCGTACTCAATCCAAATCTTATGTTCCTCATCTCGGCACCAAACTCCTCATGTTGCCAATTAATGTTTCTCCATTGAGCCGAATCAGCGGGATGTCTCAACTTGCCATCTTCCTTTCGGGATTCATAATGCCAACGCAACAATTTTGCCTCTTTAGGATTTGCAAATAACCGCTCTAAACGGGGAATGATGGGCAAATACCATAACACCTTGGCTGGTGCCCCTTTTTTCACATCTTCACCGTCGTCAATTAGGTTCTTACGCTTCTTGTCATTACGCTTCTCATTTTGTTTGTATCGGGGTACACCACAAACAGGACAAATGCGCAGTTCCTTATGGACGTTGCGGTATAGTATGCAATCATTTGGACATGCATGTATCCTTTCTATTTCCATTCCCATGGGACATAATAGCTTCTTCGCTTCATAAATACTTGTTGGCAACTCGTTTCCCTCACGGAAGCATATCCGATAGAAGTATTAAAAGTGCATTGAAACTTGTATCTGTCCAGCGGTGTTTTGCCTTCAGTTCAAACAATGCAAGAACCGAACCCAACTTGGTGTATTCCCTTTGCAACTTGAAAACAATGGTTTGGCATCGTCATCCATCAAGCTTTTAAATTTTTCGAACTCTCTTTCCGTGTAATTTCCCTCCACATCCCGCAACATTTGATCTAAATTATCGTCATCGAACATATCACGCTCCAACTCGTGATCGGCTTCCAGCATGTCTTCGCTATGTAGCACGGAGGTACTACCTATCTCCCCATGATGGATCCAACACGTGTAATTCCTCACGAAGCCACGTCGAATCAAATGCCCTTCAATTTGAGCTGAGTTGTTAAATCTCCTGAGATTGGTGCAATCAATACAAGGACAATATATGAACTTTACACCCCTCATAACCATATCTTCTTACGCAATTATTATGAACTCCTTAACTCCCTCACGAAATTCAGCACTCACACGGCTTTTGTGATACATCCATTCTTCACGGTCCATCTACAAGTAAACCGCAAAACAATAAATTAATAATGCCCTAATCAATGAAATAAAAGAAGGGTTGAACCGAAAACAAAGTTTTTGTTGAATGATCTTAAAGAAACGTATATCGTCAGAGACCGACTAAGCACGTGCATTGCCCAACGATGACTCCTAATCTCTAAGTAGGTTAGGTCCTAATCCCATTCGAGGATATGTGGTTCGAAAGCACGTTCTAAGATGTTGTACAAACTTTAGAAAATTTGGCAAAGATCTCCCATTTGTTCTCCAAATACACGTATCGACAACATGTCAAGAGGATGTGTATTCGGAGAACAACGCCAGGAGATCTGCCAAACTTTCTAGAGTTTGTACAGCCTTAATTAGGAACTTGCCCGAGCCACATATCCTCAAACTGGCCCAAAACGTGGACAATTCGAGATCGCTTATTTATAAATATGCCATTTTAGCATACTTATAAACAAGCACCCTCAAACAGGAGACGCATAGGTTACGCATGACCTAATTAACTACGTACTCTATCATTGATCATATTAATTATATTGACACAATTATGACATGTAATGTACACATTGACCAAATAAAAACTAATTTAAGTCCCTCTGCAAATATTGAAGGGATTTATAAGAATTAATGCTGATCACCTTTCGAGGAAAGCCACAAGCGAGGGAAATCTAGCTCTGATCAAGCTAGCTAGGGTTTCAATTAACTTTAAGCTTCAACGCATCGATCTCCTACACCCCTCGTTTCTCAACCATACACTCTGCTAATGACACCAAATCAAAATCGAATAATGTATGTTAATACAAAATTGAAGGGATTCAAGGAATGGGGCCCACCTTTTGAATAAAGCCACAAGTAAGCTAGGCGGGAAAATAGAGAAATCGCCTAGCGAACCAACTCGACGAGTTAATAAGTTCATCCCGAGTCGAGATGGTACATATATAAACCTAGCGAACCTCATCACAATCGGTTCTATACAAGAACCGTTTGTGATTATTTATTTATCACCATTAAACATATGTAAAACCGATTGTGATAATTTGGATCCTCAACAACATCGGTTTCTTTATAGAACCGACCAGATAATGTATCTCAGTATCGGTTCTCAAAAAGAACCGATCGCAATAACATAGGTCATCACGATCGGTTACGGATATGAACCGAAACACGGATAATCTGCACCCCTCGTCTTCCCGCCAATTTGACCAGTTCAAACATATAGCTCCTTTCATATAACTCCTTTCATCGATATCGGGGTACTCTTCCAAGGTTTGATCGCGTTCCTTTCTTCTCTTTCATATAGCTCCTTTTCCGATCTCTTTCATATAGCCCCTTTCTTCTCTGCAAGGTCTAACTTGATCCTTTCGTCGACCGCGACAATGGCAGCGCCTCCTTCTCCGGCAAGGTCCGAGGAATCCGTGGAGTCACCAGACGTCGTTCCTCAGCGCCCTCACCGCCCGCCCGGCAGCCGCCTCGACCTCCGGCGCCTCACTCGGCGTGGCGCGGCGCCACTGTCTCCCATCCCTCCCAGCGCCTCACCCCATCCGAGCGCCTCCAAAGCCAGCAGAAGCGCCCGCGAGATGGCGATCAAGACGACGACGAGGAGGTGGAGGAGGAGGACGACGACGACGAGGAGGAGGAGGAGGAGGACGACGACGACGAGGAGGACGAGGAGGAGAAGAAGGAGGAGGAGGAGGAGGAGGTGGAGTGCTTGCGCCGATCACCATAGGGACCGGCGCCTGCCTAGATCGGGTTCATCATCCGAGGATGAACCATCACTAGTCCGCGTAGTCTCGGTGATACCGACTCTGGCGACTCGGGTGACTCGGTGACTTCGGCCTGGTAAATGTAATATATTAGCTGTAATATATGTTTAATAATTATAAACAATGGATGTGGTGATATATATTGTAATGAAAGTACAATCTGTGGAAGACTAATGTTATATATATTTTGCATCACTACATGTGTCTATATAAATTGTCCGAGAGTTGAACATGAGTTGGGAATCTATGAGCGGTACTATTCATCGTCAGAAAAAACAAGTTGCACAAATATTAAAGCATGAATGAAGGGTAGATGAGGTCTGTGTTGGGATTCTAGCAGAGCGGTCCGTGTTGGAGTTTGTTTTTCTTGTTCCCTGAAGAAATGTGTGAGATCTCACAATCGGTTACTGGAAAAGAAATGATTGTGATAACCCTGTGCTCATCACAATCGGTTTCTTCCCAAAACCGATTATGATAATACCTTCTCATTGCAATCGGTTACGGAAAAGAACTGATTGTGATAACTTAATGCTCATCACAATCGGTTTCTTCCTCAAACCGATTGTGATAATACCTACTCATTACAATCGGTTCTATATAAAAACCGATTGTGATAAAACAATGATTATCACAATCGGTTCTTATCTAGAACCGATTGGGATTATTATCGTATCACAATCGGTTCCCTCTCAGAACCGATTGTGATAACCTGTTACCAAGATTTCCAAATGGAATATACTTATCACAATCGGTTTTTTAGTCAAAAGTTTAGAACCGACACAGATGAAGCGATAGTAATGTGTCATTCTGTAGTAGTGAGATAGACAGGCGCAAGAGAGAGATGGAGAGAAAGAGAGGATGAGAGAGATCGTGGGAGACAGGCAAGAGAGATCAACGTCCTGCAATGTACAAATCTTTATACTAAGAAGCATTGTGTACTCATATAAGCACTCCAATGTCACTATGTACCAAGAATGAATAAAATTTAGTTTATTTTTCCCAATGTTTGTGGCCACTGCTTCAGCTCTGTGCATCTCCAACTCCTTTCCTCTCGTCGCAATAGTACAAATGGGCCATGTCTGGGCTGGCATGGCATGAGCAAGTACAAAGTGTAAATAGGCTGTGCTTGGGCTCACCGAAGGAGAGTTGGGCCGGCACAGCACGGCGGGCACGATGGGCTGTCACGACCCGACACGGTTCAGGCCCGAAGCACGATGAGCTCATGCCGTGCCGGCCCGGCATGACATGATGCCCACCTCTAGTTGTATTGGTGTTTTGGTGCCAACTCTTCAACAGTGTTACTACATACAACAGAGATGGGCACAGTAGCAAATTAAATGGATATATGGCCCAATTTATTTTAGTTTTTGGATTGTGAATTCTGAATTATAGAATAAGCTGTTTCTGATTGTGAGAGAATACGGTCGGGCCGACTGCGACTTCTAGGTTCTGGATCGGGCTGGTGAGAATCAACAAGAATAAGGTTTTAGCAGGATTCTGATTCTATGTAGAGGGCAGCTTCTGATTGTGAGAGAACATGTCTATAATCGTCTTGTTTAGCAAATAATCTATTTTTTTTAATACAAACTGTGCAGAAATTGAAATGAACGGGCTATAGGCTATAGCTCAGATGGCGCCTGATTGATGCTTTTCAGACATGGTCAATGCATGCAGCGCAAACACTAAAAAAAAATAGGCATTCCAAGAATCAAATCACGAGTCAGTCGACGTTTGTTTGGTGCCAACTTTTCAACCGCGTTACTCCTACCATTCGATCTAACTATCAGATCAGAACGGAGACTTTCCCATGCAGGATATTGGGCTTTTCAAACCATTGTATATCTTTGTTACCTTTGATTGATCTGTACATATAGAATTCCCGTTCCATTGGAAGCTGGCTTTGCGTTTGTCAAACCGAAGCTTTGAAGTTTGAAGAGGCCGTACCAAGAACAATTGGCGACGACGCGTGCCTAGCTTCTTCCGTGGAGCCATGGCAGCGACAGAACCGTAAGAAATTCAGCAGACATATAGAGACGTACGCATTGACTTGTAAAAGAGAAGTTATCTGCATGCATGAGGAAATTCAGAGACACTGTCGTTTGATCAGGATGATAACTAACGTTGGGACATTGCAGCTTCGTTCTTCTTTCATTAGTGAGAGGTGGGCATCGTGCCGTGCTGAGCCAGTCCGGTACGGGTCTATCGTGCTTCATGTCTAAACCGTGTCGGGCCGTGACGGCCCATCGTGCCTACCGTGCCGGCCCGGCTAGCCTTTGGCAAGCCCAGACATGGCCCATTTGCGCTTCGTACCTGCTTTGTACCGTACCGTCCCAGGCCTGGCCCATTTACACTATTGCGACGAGAGAAAAGGAGACGGAGATACACATTGCTCAATCTCTTTCAGTTCTCTCTTGCCCGTTGCTCCCTCTCTCTCGATCGTCCCTCTCAATCTCTCTCTTGCCTGTTACATCCCTCTCTCTCGCTCATTGGCTGATGAGAGAACAAGAGATGATCATCTGTAGAAAGCCCTACAGAACTTTTTCTCTCGAAAAAAATCATCACTCATAACCTCAGCAATATTAGAAATATAGTAAAATAAAACCATTGTAGATAAGTGACATAATATAGCCATCAACAACAATGAAATTATGACAATAGATCTGTGCCCGTGCCTCTGTCGTGTCGTGCCGGCACGGGTCCAGGCCAAACGGTCGTGCCGGGCCGTGCCGTCCATCGTGCCCTGATCTCAGACCCAACACGGTCCGTGCTACAGTATCATACCGGCTCAGCACGGCTCACCCCGTACCATACTGGGTTTTGAACTGGACTGGACCACCGTGCTCACCTCGACCTTACAAATGCAGCGGTGTTAGCAGTCTGCTGGTGCTAGGCACTAGCTGGTCTCTGCAAGCGAGACTAGTCAGAAGTGTAGAGTCTTTGTTTCACGTCTAATCTCTACAGAAATGATAAAAGTTTCAACTTTCAACATACCTGTGTGTCTCTTTCTCTCCCCATCTATTTTATTTTTTTATTTTTTTTAAATATATTTAATTTGGTAGCTAGCGATGTCCTATCTTTCACTTTGCAAAGGAGATATAAATTACGTCAGTAAAGCTTTAGAAAAATAATAGAAAAGTATCCTCTAAAAATGGAAAATTAATCATTGGTATTGCTTTCCGACTGTAAAGTGCTTGGGTTATATTTAAATGCAAAATTGAAAATTTAGTGAAGCAAAATGTACCAGTCTAACTTTTAATAAAATGTGCATAAACATGCTTTCCAAAACATCATAGCTATATACACAACAATAACAACCAACTGATGGCTAGTCCAACTAGTCAGAGGCATCATTTATTGTGACTAACGTCCAAAGTACGAGTACCACTACATACATGTCGGTTTTATTTGTCGATTTTCAGGAATTTGATCCATGCATATGTACAGTGGTACGGTAGTTGTTTATAATATACCTTCATATCATCTACAGATAGTACTAAAGGCAACTTATATAATACACTGTCTATATAGCTGTCTGTAATAATCTCTCATATGATTAATAGACTGCCTGTACAATGGTATAAAAGCTATCTAAAAGGCCGTCTGTTAAATAGTAGACAGCATATTTCTCTCTTCCCTCTCTCTTCTCCACATCATTCAAAATCTGATATGGCATACCCTTGTAGTGTAGACAGCTGACATGTATCGTTGTACATGCTTGCGCTTTAATGATAACATTTTTGAGGACTACTTTAATGATAACTGTATTAATTAATCAATTTCACCCGTCGAGGAAAAAGACTAATTAAACACACACAGGCTGGCTCTCGCAATCCCATATTAGGATATACGATTTTGATTTTTTTTTGAACAGATTAAAGATGATCCTATATGTTTCATAAGTTAACTTTCCTCCTTTTATATTTTAGGTTCCGTTCTTGTGACATCCCAAATATGCACTAAATTAAAACAAAAAGTTCCCAAGATATTTTATGAGTTTATCAAGAATTTTTAGAAATTTTCTAGAATTTTTCATTTAAAGAAAATACTTTTGAATAACATAGTTATTGTTTCTGATTTTTAAAATTTAAATTAGCACAAAGTCTGAAAATGTTTTACTTAAATCTCAAAGGATCTGGAGGACCCCTCTCAAAAATTTCATAAATTTTTTGGAGCAACTAGGGCACTCGGAAGAGTGAATCTGTCCTTACCCATGCGTTGGATTAGAAGTGACACTCATACTCCACTTAAGTGTATGCTCACTGTCCTCAACCAGTCTCGTGCACAGAATGTCATCAAGATAGCCCTCAAACAAATATGAGCTACCTGAATAGCACTATACACACTTACGCATAAGAGTGCTCCAAATCCTTTCTGAAAAACCATACTGAGATTGAGACCAACCCCTCTGGGCATATCACACGTTGGCACCGCCCACACCCACCGAGGGGTGTGCATCGCAGTAGGCAAGGAACGACGGTCGCACGTGTCCATGCGCCGGACGGTTGAGAACAATTTCAAGTACCTAGATATGTGACCAGCGCTAATTCTCAAGATCAAAGCCTAGCGTCCACATATCCTGCACGAGATTATTCATTGCACATACACACATATAATTTGACATAAAAGTAAACTAAAAGCTATTACATCTATTTAATATTACAAGTTCATAACCGACCGGCCAAATATAACACATAAAAGTAAATTGCAGTGGAAAATAAATCATAAGCACAAGAAGGACAGCAGAATGCCCATCTAAACCCAGAGGCAACCGACTAGGGAAGGGCCTAATTCATCTATCCAAGAAGTCGTCTATCCCCACAGCGAAGTAAGAGTCATCAAGAACCTCTTCATTACCTTCGTCTAAACATTTTAATTAGAGCAAACGGTGAATACATGTATTTACTCGCAAGACTTTAGTGTATGGAAATAAATATAATGCAAGGTTAGTTCAAAGGAATAAGCTCTTACTCTAGGTATCAATTTCAGCATAAGACAAATTTTATTTCCAAATGAATAGTTCATCAAATGGTAACAAAATTGTAAAGAGCATTTAATATGAAACTAATACCAGTAAATAGATATTATTTTCTTCATTTTGTGACCCTCCATGGCCATGAAAAGTGAGAGAACACAACCCAATTCAACTCACATACAACAGAACCTATTATAACATAATTTCCAAAATCTTCACAAAAACAGAGCTATACTTGACAATATTTCCCCAAGTTGCTCTTAACTGTGAGCATGGCTAATTTAATTAGATTTAAATCTCTACAGATAGTGTACACTTTACCTACATGACATATTCTAGCAATCATGTCAACCATGTCACGCGATGTTTGCCGTACCCATTTTGCTATATTATGATGAAATCGTTCAACTGGCTAGAGCCTAGACTTGTACCAGCTTCGATGGTGTCTAAACCTTGATATGGCGGTGGAAATCTGGCCTGTACACACAATATTAACGATGGTTTATGCCCCATCACGCCCTATGGAAATTCATACCCGTGCACACAATACTAACGATGGTTTACGCCCCATCGCGTCCTTTACCCTATAGCAAGGTATACACCATTATATTAGAATGCTTTAGCCTCAACGCCTCGGTGAAGGGAGCACTTATGAGCAAAACCGTACCTCAGTTTGCCCTTACTACTTCGGCCTACCAAAATGCAAGGCTAAACCATGGCCACTTTACTAAGTTAAGGCTATCCCATACTAGCACATGTGGTTGCACAATTTGACTTAGTTGATAGCATCAAGTTCGGTCTTGAGGTTGACTCAGGCAAGGATCTCCCCTTATCTACGTGCAGGTCCATCCCTCGCACAACGCAAGTCCTTCCCTTGCACAACTAGTTATTAATTTATCTCACCCATTTCTAAACCATAAGTTTTATTTTTATTTTTACCAGAATATCAACAAACTTTAACCATGTCCAACCTATTTTAAAATTGGATCAACTAGCTTACCCATCCTTTTCACTTCTATAGCATGGCTAAGCAATGCAGTTATTATGCGTTTATACCCATGTAACATTTCATAGATTGTTTAAACCTAGCCTAGGGTTCAACAGGGTTCTTATGTCAATATGATTAAGAAAATCCCACAATCTAGGAATACAACTATCAATTCCCATAATATAGCATCTTTACATAAATTACACGCATGCATAATAGTTTGATAAAAACAAAATAGACACCATGAAATATGGGATCAAAATGATTAAAGGAGGGTGCTTGCCTTTTTGCTTGATGTCTGGTATGTAATCTATATCAGTTGTGGTATCATCATCAATGTACTCAGATTCGGCGGTGTTTACACGTCGTTCAGGAAGAAAGCATAACTAAATTACACGCATGCATAATAGTTTGATAAAAACAAAATAGACACCATGAAATATGGGATCAAAATGATTAAAGGAGGGTGCTTGCCTTTTTGCTTGATGTCTGGTATGTAATCTATATCAGTTGTGGTATCATCATCAATGTACTCAGATTCGGCGGTGTTTACACGTCGTTCAGGAAGAAAGCATAACAAAACAGTAAAAATAACAGGCTTTAAAACAGGACAAAAGAAATCAGATGTAAAAATCCAAATTGAAACTTACCAAAAGTGATGTGTGTGTTTGTGGTTCTTAGGATTTTAGGGTTATCACTTCGTGCATGCTGGTTTTGATAACTTCTTTATTTGTGATTAGGTCCTTTTCACCTTATTAAGCTAAAAGACAATCTAGGTTTCATTCTAGGGCATGGCAACTTGAATTTTATGTATAAGTCATTTTCATTCATTAAATTCAAGAAGCTAAGATTAAGATTATATATGTGAATAGTTGTGAATTCAAGATGATAAGATTATTTGGATTCATTATAATGCTTAACCAAAGCATTATATAGCGGTGTATATATATAAAGCATAATTTATGGGTTCATGCCTAAGGAAAGTGTTGAAGTATTTCAACCTAAGGTTCATGCTACTGGGATAGGGTTGCATTTCATGATTTTCCATTAGGTTAGATTTCATTTTTGAAGGCTTTAAAGTTTAGTCGCATTATTTGCTCATATTTTACATTTTCAACTTTACTTGAGTACTCCTAAGGCCTAAACAAGAACAAACAGATTAACAACCCTAGTTATTTTTATATATACGGTAAGAACATCACTTTCAAAAGTCCTAAAAATTGATCTCACTAAATTTTGATTCAAATTACACAAGTTATAACTATTTGAATTTTTTTTGTATGTATTGAAATTTGACTACTTTAGCATTTACTACAAACTAAGTCCAAATTAAACTATTTTTACATATTTGGATACCTTATGACCTCAGGATTATGATAAAATTTACCTCATCACTTTTGGAATTGATTTGTGAAAATTTTACATATAACACATATTCGGCCTATAGTTTAAATTTGATCTCATTTTCTGTATAGTGATCAAAATTAACATATTTTTGCATATTCAGATTCCTCATGATTTTACATGAATTTAGAAACTTGTCCCTCTGAATTTTGATTTCTCTAACAAACTCTGAATTTTGAGTTCTTTAACAAAATTTACATGCATTTGAATTGGCTCGGTTTGAAAAATCCTGAAAAATAGCAAAATACGCTTCCTCCATTGGAAAACGTATTTTCGCTACTCACGCAATTTGAATACTTCCTGTGCCAACTAAAAAGTGGCCCTAGCAATCAATGGGCACATGACCGCGGCCGCTGACAGGGCCCACATGTCGATGGCACGGGGTAGAGAGGGGAGCAGGGAGGCTCGTTGGCGGTGGAGCAGCAGCGAAGATGGCTGGCCGACAGCCCGGAGAGCAAGATGGGGATGTCACTATCCTATGGAACTGGTTGATTGGAATTAGATGGCGGAGAGGAGGCCTGGCGATGGAGAAGGGTCGAGCACGACGGCGGTGACTGCCAGAGAAGAAAGAGAAGGGTGCTTAGTCTTAGGTAAGGGAGGGGAAAGCGGACCAAGGGAAGTCAAACGTGATACCCCAGTGCGGTGGAGAAGCTACGGGCTGAGATAGCGGCGTGCAGCCAGAGGCAGAGAAGAAGAGAGGCTCCAGCGGTGGTGCGGTCGGCTTGAGCTACAACCAAAATGGGAAGATGAATAAGAGGACAAAATGGAATGCTATGGTGGAAGGAATTGAGCATTGAGCTCACCTGGTGGCAGATTGCATGAAATGTGCTTGCAGGACTCTCCCTGTGCTTCAATGAAATTCGAGCGCACAACGATGGGGTGAGGCAAGGGTGAGCAGAGGAGAGATGTGGTTCGAAGCATGGCTTAAATGCACTGAGTGGCGGAGCTGGCTAAGCACAGCATGGGCTTAGTGGACTCAGTGAGGTGCAGCTGGCTGCGGTCGTGTGGCATGCGCTCTCTTCCACGCTCGCACGTGGACTTGACGTGTCCCGTCGTGAGCATGGGCAAAGAGAGGAGGGAAAGGGGGAGGCAGTGATGGCGTGAGGGTCTTCAGCGATGGCACGACGGTTCAGGCACTAGCAGGTGATGGCATGGATGCGACAATGGTGATGGCATCTACGGCATTCCATCTAGCGTCTTGCATGCGAGCTGTAGCAACATTCAAGGTTGATTAGGTTAGGTACTTAGAGCTGTCCAAAAACTGGACTAAGTTCTAAGCAAAATTCTAGAAAAAATTCAAGTAGGTATCCCAACTAATGGAAATTCTAATGACTTTGGTCTCACCTGGTTTGCTACTGCAGATTGAAAATTAAAATTCATTGAATTTTGCTATTTTCAAACCTTAAATTGAATTTTTAGAGCAAGTGCATGTTATGCTAAAATTGTTTAAAATTCATATTTATTCATTTGAGATGTACTAGGATTTTATAAAATTATTTAATCGGTTATTTTGTTTGGAATTTTTATAAGTTTCTTTAGGATGGTCCAATTTAGGTTAAAGAAATTTAAATAAAGCAAATAAACCTTAGAATGAATAAATTCAATAGAAAATTCCAAAATGCACAAAAAAGCATAATAAATTACTTCATTCCATTTTCATTCCTTAGGGTGTTACTTGATATTTTTCAAAAATCTAGTACTACATATTTATTAAATCTGAAACACTAAAAGAATTATTATAGAAAATCTAGAGCTGAAAATATTATGGAAATTTTACAAAACCATCAGTATCAACTCAATAATAGCCTAAAACGTTTCATAAAAGTTTGATAGCTCTATAAATTGTAGAAATTCCTAAAAGAATTGAAGCATAAATGAATTAGAATTGAAATCCTGAAAAAGGAAGGCACCTGGCCCAGAATCCATCTCTGCTCATGAGAAGGGGTATTTCACTGAAATACACTTTCCCCTCATGGCATCCATATCCCTTTTCTCTCTCTCTCTAATCGGCCAGGCCCGTGTGTCCACTTGGCGTCCCGCCCAGGTCGTGCCCAAGGCACGCCCATGCCATGTTGTGCGTACTCTGGCCGTGCCAGCACACATGCCAGTCCATGAGCGTTCAGATCCTCACCACCACATTAGCTCTAATTGGTCACTCTGCACCAGTATCTTTCGTGCTTCTCCTCACGCTAGCAATGCCGCAATGCCGCTCGGTACTTGTGCTACTCCATGTCCCATCCGCTAGCTCTGCCTTCACCACTTCCACCACCGCACAAAGATTTTCTGCCAAGCCATCACTCTCAATTGCCATCGATGCTCTCCCTGCAAGCTTTGCAAATGCTCACCGGAATTTCCTGGATTTGCGCCTCACCATCGTTCTATTTCCCTTGGCTCTGCACCATTGCTCACAAGCCCAAGCAGTAAACTTTCCCTCTATAGCTATAAAAGGGACACCATGGCCATCCCTAACCCATACGCAACCTCTGATCTTCCCTACCCCAAAGCACGACGCCATTGCCCTCTAGGGAGCACCATTGCCGGCACAAGCCAAGCACTCAAGCAAAGTGCAATTCTTCTTCCCTGGTGAGCTAAATCAGAATTCCCCTGTGTCGGACCCCCTATAGCATGCCCTGATCACGATTCTCACCTTCTTTGCAACCCAAGTTGCCGAGAACACCATCGCCATGGTCATCGTCTTCCCCAGCCACTATCAATGTCACCGAGCATCTTTAGTGAGCTCCTCCCACCGCCAACTCCCAAAATGGAACCCTAACACTTCCTAAATGATTTCCCCTCCCTTAATAAAGCACCATTACCAGTGTGCTTCTTCCTCTGCCGCTCACCATGTCCACTGTCGTGGAGCTCAGCTGCCAGCCCTTGCTCCCCTAGACCCCTCCGTCCCCTCTTGCTATCCCAAGCACCCACATCACATAAGTCATCACCGTTCATCACTGGCAGCCATGCCCAAGCCGTTGCTCTGCTATGAGTAGCTAACAAGTGGGCCCCACTTGTCAGACACACAGCCTCTCACAACACACAGTCACTAAGAGGCCGACTATACATGTCAGGTTTTCTTTTTAAAACCAGGTTTAAAAACTATGTCACTGACATGTAGGCCCAAGCGAAAATAATAACCTATTTTGTTATTTAAACCGGTATTTAGTTATGAATCACTGACATGTGGACCCCACATGTCAGTCATTTTTCTAAAATAATAAAACCCTATCAGATGGACCGTACCTGTCAATCTATGTAAAATGAGTTTAAAAACCTCAAAATTGAGACATACACTTTTAGTTTAAAGAAAAATACATCTTATCTATTAGAAGACATAACCCCCCGAAAGTACACCCTCGACGTCACCTTACTTCTCATTTTAGGGAATTTTCAACCGATTTAAATTCAAATACTCATAACTTTTGCAAATAAACTTTAAATTGAGTTAAACAAGTTTCTAAATTTTTCTAAACCATGATATTTTTGTTTCTATAAAAATATTTGAATTTGTTCTCTACTTGAATTCATTTGGATTTTATTATTGCTTTACGATATACTCCGTATAGATGCCAACGCTCCGGAAGTCTACCTCATCGACCCCGAACCAACTCAAAAAAATCAACAAGCAAGGCAAGCACCTCCTTTCACTACTATACAAACCCTCATCACAGGCGGTTCACAAACCACATCACAAACGGTTTTGCGAACCATTTGTATCAAACTGTTAGTGATGACTTGTAGCCATCACAGACGATTTTTGAACTGTCTGTGAAAAAAGTCATCACAGACGGTTCTAATTTGGAATCGACTGTGATGAGCCCTTCATCACATACTGTTCTAATTAGGAACTATTTGGGATGAGCACCATCATCCCAGACGGTTCCAAACTAGAACTGTCTATGATGAAGGGATCATCATAGATGGTTCCAAATTAGGACCGTCTGGGATGTTGATTTTATATTTTTTTTAGTAATTTCGATTTATTGGCTAGCCTCAGGAAATGCTAGCCATGCACTCTGAAACAAAAGACAATACAGAGCGTAACCAGTATATTATTATGATATACATTTCAGAAATAAACTCGATCAGATCACATTTTACAACATACAACACATCCATTTTAGAAATCAACTCTGATCGCACATTACAATGTACAATGCATCTATTTCAAAAATCAACTCATATATATAAGAGCCAATTGAATTCAGAACTACAACTAACAATTCACAGCACAAGGTTCACAAATTAATCCAAATGGTATCTAACAAATTCAAACTCATCAGGCGAGGCTTGAGTGGTATTCGCCTTTTGGATTAATGAACTCACAACTCAAGAAGGCACAGAGTTGTCCTCGAATACCCAGCAGGCGAGCCTGTTCCAACACAGATTCAACGCATTGCTAAGCCTGGCGATGGGAAGTGTAAAGTTTTTGAATGTATATAAATTAATAAGTGGAAACAATTGTTTCAATATTGACAAACCTCTATGTCATTGGTCTTACTTGAACCAATGAGAAGTTACATGTTGTGGCAAACGTAGAATCCACATAAGTTAGTGGCATGTGGCTGCTGATGGCACTACCAAAATATAAATGGGTTAATTAGTTCGAAGGTTTCATTAGGGTGTGTGTGAAGGATTATTGCGTACTAGCGGATACCGGAAAGTTATAAGTATGCTTCAGCTTCGCTGGGTCCTTCCTATGTGGCCCTCCATAAGCTTTGTAGACAAAGGATGATGCGTCGAGTAAATTTTTGATAGGCACCAAGTCGTGGGTGCCGCCCTTTTTGGAATCAAGGTAAATTATCAGGTTCTATATTGGTATAATTACGAGTAGAATCCAGTGAAACCTACATAGGTATGTCACTATTGTCATTCAACCTAACTTCAAGTTGCGTTATATAGTACAAATCAACAAGTATAGCAACTAGATGAAGCACTTACCCCGGGTTGTGTGGTAAAAGTATGAATTTATTGTCCCATTCAGCTAGCAATACTTTTTCCACGTACTCATGGATGACTTTTATATTTTTGTCCATGGTTTGCTTAGACACTATGTGTGGGTCAAAGAAACCCACTAGTTCTTCCCTTGCTTTTGCCTCCATGATCATGTATCTACATATATACTCAAAATCAAGATCATATATACATGCCATTTATCGGTATGACACGAATCTACACCGCGATTGCACACACTTACAATGTCCAGCATCTCATGAGTGAAGCGCCGACGGCATTGAGGTTGTACAGATCGAACAAGTCATTGAAGCTGACCATGAAGAAGCCATAAAAACTAGTGAAATAAATGCTCCTCCTTGAATCTGACCGAGATACTCGATGCCTATTGTGCCACCAATTTGTTGGCTTGTTCGATGCACCAATCTTGCAATCTAATACAGGCTAATGTAAGCATCTCCGGTCGCTCTTTCAGTATGAATGGCTATCCCAGCTGGAATTGTAGCGCCAACAGGGCAAACGGAAAGTCCTGGTCTGACCTGGTCATCCCTTTTGATTTTCCCCGATCGCCGTGTCGCCATCTACCAAATGTCATCCTCATGGGAGATGACATGGGCTGTGCCTGACGAGACACGGTAGCCGATTTGATGGGCTCCTTCGGTGTAGCACATGGCTCTGGTAGTGCTTGTAGCTGATCCGGCGCATCACGTGGCTCTGGTAGTGCTTGTAGCTAATCCGGCGTATCATGTGGCTTCGATAGTGCTCGTAGCTATTCCGGCGCAACACGTGGCTCTCGTAGTGCTTGTATCTTTGGTGTTGTAGGGTGGGTATCGAAGGAGACGTCCTTCTTGGGCCACTAGATGAATGTGTCGATGGCATCACTTAGTGCGACGATCTCAACGTTTGGAGACATCTCCAGCGTGATGGACTTGCAAATTTCATGTACACTGTTGACATGGACCTTCACATATCCCAGATTTAAAGTTTTACCATGCACAAGCACCCCTACATTGGATGGATACGCACACCCAAGCAACCTGCAAGAGAACAGAGCCGTTGGCAAGCCTCACTTGGAGATTGAGATTGCACGGTGTGGCCACATACATAACAATACACAATTAATTAGCTAACACATCAAACAGGTCTATCTAAGGAGAATTGTAGACATGTATATTACCCGCGTGTCATCGGGAGGAAATCTGGCATCGTCCACGTCCATCTCAGGGGTGGGCGCGCAGCTGCTCCGACGGTTACTTGGGCTGAACTGCGAATGTGCTTCTTGGGCTTGCACATTCCGTGCCTGCCTCTCGAGATTAGCCTTTTGCTCCATCCTTTCCTCAAAGCATCTTAGCTGAATATTGAACTGCACTTTCAACCTTTCCTCAATAAGGGCTACTAGCCATTCCTCATGCTTGGCTTTGCTTCTCTTCCTACTCCGGTACGTATCGGAGTCTTGTGGGAATCCTATTTTCTAGGGAACGAAAACACCTAGGCCTCTGGTGCAACCCGGATGCTCCTTGTTTCCCAAAACCATGTAGATTATATCTTTCTCTCTGTCTGAAGTGAAAGAGCCCTGGGAAGATTATGTGCTTAACTATATTAGGCGTTGGGATACTTCCTCGTCAGCAGGATTGGCAAAAGACACGCCGCTCGAAGACGTGGGACGTGACCTTGCTCTTACCTAGTTTCGAGCGCGCGGGTTCAAGATCGAGGCAAATGACAGCGTGACCTCCTTCTAGATTGCCTCGTCATCCTCTCTTGTCCATTGCATGATCTTGCCTGCGTACCCAATGGAACCGAGTCTGTGTGGGTGGGTGTTTTTTGATTGGATAGCCTTGTGCGCCGCACTTCGACGCATGAACTCTTTCGTCTTCTTCATCTCAACAAATCATTCGCACACGGCTTCAGTGAAGAACCCGTATTCCTGGAATAGAGTCATTTCCTTATTCACGTAATTAGTGATGAGGACACTCTTAAAATTCTTTCACGCCTTTCCCGCAACTAGCAACGCATACCATTGCAATGCGTGCATGGCATCTTGTAGGAGCTCGAACGACCCAAAAATTTCTGTTAGCAGGCTGTCGCACTCCTCATCTGTCAGCGTCTACCGTGATGGATATGTGATAGGGACCCTTTCACGCACAACGATCCTGCACAATGTCCGAAATGCTACCGCAGCCCTAGGAGGTGCAGTATGACCCCCATCCTACGGATCGACCACCGTGATGGTATATCGACTCTAGGGCCTTCTACTAAGCCCTCTTGGAGCGTACCTCTATTTTCCTATGTTGGGCGCCTCATCATATCCATTCGGTGATGAGGAGTGTGGGGACGCCATCTTGTAATGAAGATCATAGAAGAAGCAAGTTGGTAAATCAACAACTTGTAGAAGGAAAGTCAAGAGAATGTATAATTGATATAAGTATATTTAATAGAAGGTAAGTTAAAAGTTGTTTTGTACATACAAGTTTAATAGAAGGTAAGTTAAGCGAATCATTTATGCAATGAAGAATTTGTTTTATATTGCACGCAGAAATATGACTCAATTGAAGATTTTAAATCTTCAACCTCAATCACAAATGGTCTAAATAATTAATTAAGTGAATAAGGCCTCGAACCCTAACCAATTTAACATGCACATTAAATAATTGATAATCAAGCTCACTGTTTAGCAGGATATTGTAAAAGTTTAAAGTTGGTTTAGCATTGTGTTTCAGTTCAAAGATGAATAGTTGCCAATAACAGAAAAACTTAGGGAAATTTGAAAGACCAAAACATAACAACCAAGCTCCTAGAGAAACAAGTATTAATACGAAATATGCATGAAAGACATACTTAGTCTTGGAGAAACGAGTATCAGAATGCATAAAAAAGAACAGACAGAAGACATAATTAATAATTGCAACATTACTAATGACAACAATAGTTAAGACTCAGTTAAGACAACATGTATAATTAGTAATTTAGTACAAGACTTCAGTTAAGACTCAAGTCAGCAAGAATAAAATAAACACAACAAAATAGATATAAGTGCCATAACATAATTCATAAATTACATTATTCAAACAGGAAAAAATAATAGGCTTATTGACCTGGGCCTAACATTCCAGTTGAAAGCTGAATATTGCACTGAGAATTTGTTTTATATTGCTCTCAGAAATAGGGCTCAAATGAAGATTTTAAATCTTCAACCTCAATCACAAATGGGCTAAACAATCAATTAAGTGAATAAGGCATCGAACCCTAACCACCTTAACATGCACATTAAAGAATTGATAATCAAGCTCACTGTTAACAGATTATATTCAGTTCAATATATACATTCAGATCAACAGATTGAATATTTGCTAAGCGAATCATCAAATGATGTTCAGAATTGTTAGCTAGCAATTTTACCAAGTAATCAGCTGAACATAGTAGTATAAAGACAGTAAAGTCTACTGGTTCAAGTCCTAGTTCACAAAAATAATTATCATTATAATCAATTTACCCAATATCATCTTAGAGCAATTTCCATAGGTAACAAAGAACCGATTAAGAGTTCATGAGCATTAAAGAGCACACATCAAACTGTCATGAGCATTAAAGATACTTGCAGGGTCACTAGGAGAAACTCACAGGGAGGGGTATGTGCGCCGCAAAGGGGGATGTGCGCCGCGGAGGGGGGATGTGCGCCGTCGAGGGGGAGGGACCACTGGGAGGGGGATGTGCGCCACCAGGGGGAGGACTCACCGAGATGTGCACTACCGAGGGGGAGGACGGAGGGCTGGGATGTGCGCCAACAGGGGGGAGACGGAGGGGGATGTTCGCCATAAGGGGGGAGGTAGGGTTTGTCGCCAAGGGCTGGGGGAGGCACGCGCACAGGTTATACATTTTGGGGAGGTCATTGCAGATGGTTCATAGATTGAACCATCTGTGCTAACTACATCATAGACGCTTTAACCCATGAACTATCTGCGATGAGTGTTTTCTTTTATTTTAGTTATTTTTTTGTTGGTGCGCAGGTTGGGGAGGTCATTGTAGACAGTTCATGGATTGAATCATCTGTGATGACTACATCATAGACGGTTCAACCCATGAACTATCTACGATGAGTGTTTTTTATTTTAGTTATTTTTTAGTTTTTTAACTAGTTTTTGAAGTAGTTTTTTAACTTGTTTTAACTTGTTTTTTTAATTAATTGTAATACATGCATCGCATTAATTATAATTCGGACATACATCTCATTAATTATAATACGAACATACATCTCATTAATTATAATACATGTATGTACACTTGGAATAAACATGAGGATCTCATCATAAATCCACTTGCTTATTCTTTTGTATAAAAATTAGCTCTTCACGATGATCAACGCATGTGTAGCTAGCTTCCTCAGGTTGTTCTTCCTGGACCATGATGCTAGTACCAATAGGAGGCAGCTCATCAAATCGATTGTATTCTTCCTCATCTACCACATTCTCGACTCAAACAATCCTCCTTTTTTCCTAAAGAACCACATGGCGCTTCTTGTTGGTTGGGTCGGTTAAATAGAATACTTGAACAACTTGGTTAGCGAGAACAAATGGTTCGTCTTGATATCCAACATGTTCGAGGTCCACAATAGTGACACCGTACTTGTCAACCTTCACATGTTATAGGTCAACCCAATGGCACCGAAATAAGGGGATCTTGAATAGTATGTAGTCGAGCTCCCAAATTTCCTCAATGAACCCATAGTATGAGCTCCTCATCAACCCAGCGATATTCAACGCATCTATGCGAACACCGTTATTCTAGTTTGTGCTCTTCATGTCCTGATCTCTTGTGTAAAATGTGTACCCATTTAAATCGTATTCTTTCCATGTTACAACCATAAATGTTGGCCCTTTTGCCAACTACATCAACGTATCTCCGGTCGAGCTTCTAGTGATGGGTTGTCACTCCTTAAACCATATGTTGAATTGAAGGTTATGTTGTCTGATGATCCAAGACTTTGCCATGACAGATTATCTTGCCATAGCCAGTTCTTGTGCTCATTGATATACGGGGCCACAACAACCATGTGTTGCAAAACCATGAAGTGGGCTTTAGCGCACGCAGCTGGATCAGGCATGATTAATATTCTTTCGATGGTCCCGATACCCTAGAGTTTCCCCTTATGGCGGGATTGAAGCACACCTATCGGCTAGACCTGAACCATGTAATCCATGCAGAATTCAATGACCTCTTCGGTTGCATAACCTTCGACAATGCTACCCTCCTGTCGAGATCAATTCTATACGTAAGACTTGAGAATTCCCATGTACCTCTCGAACAGGTACATGCCACGTAGGAGCATGGGCCGCACATCTTTATCTCCCTCACAAGGTGAACAATGAGATGGAATATGATATCAAAAAACGACGGAGGGAAATACATCTCAAGATTACATAGAGTCATTATCACCTCGACCTGTCAAGCATCTAGTCCTTCAGGATCGATGACCTTCTAAGCAATTGTGTTAAAGAAATAACACAACCTTGTGATTGTCTCTCGGACCTTGCTCGGTAAGATACTTCTAATTGCCACGGGAAGCATCTGTGTCATAAGCACATGGCAATCATGAGACTTCATGCTAGTTAAACTCAAATCTTGCATCGAAACAAGTCTCTTCATATTGGAGGAGTAACCGGACGGAAATTTCACACTATGCAAGCACTGTCACAGTTTAGTTCTCTCGGCCTTGGACAGAGTGTAACAAGCAGGTTCGCAGTACGTTCAGCCTTTATCAATCTGTTTCGGTGCTAACTCAGATCTGATGTCCATATCGATCAAGTCAAGTTGTGTGTTGATACCGTCCTTTGTTTTGCCCTTAATGTTCAGTAAGAGACCAATCAAGCTATCACATACATTCTTCTCTACGTGCATCACGTCAATGCAGTGTCGAACTTGTAGGTGCTCCCAATAAGGTAGATCCCAAAATATTGATCTCTTCTTCCACATGCTTTTCTCACGGGTCCTCTATTTACGTCCCTTTCCAAGCGCAACATCCAAGTTCTTAACCATATCATGAATGACTGTCCCACTAAAAAGTTTTGGAGCTAAACCATCTTTCGTTCATTCTGTCGAATTATTTCTTCATCTTGCGGTATGGGTGATTCTTCCGAAGGAACCTACGGTGACGCATGTACACGGTTTTATGGGAGTGATTTAGCCACACACTCTCAGTATCCTGCAAGCTGTGAGTACATGCCTTGGCTCCTTTTATAGTCTACCCTAACAAGTTAGCAAGACCAGGATAATCATTTATGGTGCAGAACAATAGGCGGTGCAAAGTGAAGTACTCTCGTTTGTGAGCATCCCATACCTATACCCCAGGAGCCCACAGTGTGTTCAGATCTTCCACCAATGGTGCTAGGTACATATCAAAATCATTTTACTTCCACTTCATAGATAACCAATGAGGAAGATTGTATATACAGAGATTCACAGGGCAAGTGCTATGACGGCTGCTCATGTTACCGAAAGGATTCATTCTGTCCGTACTCAATCCGAACCTTATATTCCTTGGATCTGATTAGAATTCTTCAAACCTCCTATCGATGTTTCTCTACTGGATGGAATCAACAGGGTGCTTTATCATTCCATCATTCTTGCACCCATCCGAGTGCCACCAAAGTAGTTTTGCCTCTTTTGGGTTTGCAAACAAACATTTCAAATGGGGAATTATAGGCAGATACCACACCACCTTAGCGGGAGTTCCTTTGTTCACCTCAATGCCCTCATCATCATCATTTGCTCTATCTTTACGCTTGTACCGGGATGCATTACACACCGAAAATACATGCAAGTTTGCATAATCTTTGCGGTAGAGGATGGAGTCATTTGGACAGGCATGTATTCTTTCTACTTCCATTCCCAAGGGACAAAGAACTTTCTTGGCTTTGTAGGTGGTTGTCGGCTACTCGTTTCCCTTTGGAAGCATGTCCACTAACAGGCCAAACAACGCTGTGAAACTCTTGTCGGACCAACCGTTGCTTGCCTTTAATTTCAGCAGTTCTAGCACGGATGACAATCTTGTGTATTTAGACTTATAGCCCGGGAACAAAGGTTTCTCCGAGTCATCCATCAAACCCTGAAATTTTACATACTCCCTCTCATCATGGTTCCCTTCTGCATCCCGTAGCATCTGATCTAGATTGTCATCGTAAAACCTATCCTTATCGAAAGAACAATCGATATCATTTGGTGTATTGTTAACTTCATTGACGATGTTAGTACTACTTGCTGCCTGCATAATCAGCTCTTCACCGTGACTGGTCCAACATGTATACCTCATTTTAAAACCCCATAGAATCAAGTGTGCTTCGATCTGTGCTGGGTTTTGAAATATCCTCAGATTCTCGCAGTCAATGCATGGACAAGGCATAAATTTCACCCCTTGTTCAACATATCTTCCTCTGCAGCTCTTCTAAAAGCGAAGACACCATTAATGTACTTGAAGCTCGCACGGTTCTCAGCGTACATCCAGCTTCGGTCCATCTACTCTATGTTTGTAACAATAGCTGTTAAATAATGAATGAAGTACACTACAAGTGCACATGCACACATATGCTACATATAAGCTACATTTAAACTTGTCGATTAACTAAAAAAATATAGCTCCTTACATCACAAAGAACAAATGGATATAAACACACACACACACATATGTATGTATAAGCTACAGTTAAACTCAGTATCTTCAATTATCTCTTTACATAGTTAGCTACATCTTGAGTATAATGCAATTAGAACTAATTACTACTTTAGATTGAAGAGAAAAAAATGAATCAACACCAAGCTAGATCTAAAAACCATCTTTGTTTCCCTCTTTACCAAGCTAGATCTTAAATATAACACAAATTTGAACCAATTAATAACATTAGATGACCTAGAACATAAGGATCTACAATCACAACTTTAAACCAGGGTCACTTTCCACTAGATCGCGTCTTAATCGCAGCTACTTCAAAAATAGCTCGAAAACCCTAAAATACAGAGATGGTCGGGGCTCTTTGTTCTTATTTAGCTGAAATGGTCATCACAGACGGTTTAAAAAAAACGTCTGTGATGAGCCAGCACAACACAGATAGTTCGTGGCTAAAACCGTCTGTGATATGCACCTCATCCTAGACGATTTTAGCCACAAACCATCTATAATAAGGCCACCCCCTCCTCATCTTTCCTGCCAATTTAAACTGATCAGTTGCATGCATATGCAATTGAGGCAATTAAACGGTTGATCGATCAGAACGTTGACTCTTTGTTAATCCCTTTAATTAAACCGATCAATAAGCCGTATGTCTCTTCGTCTTCATGAAGACCATCAAGCGCCTATATATATTAAAACCGATCAATCATGCAACTGATCGATCAGAACACTTCTAATCTTCTATCTAGCTAGTGTCTCTTTGATTATCTCTCTTCTCGTCTCTACAGTCTTGTGTGTCTTCGCGCGCGATCGCTCCTATGGTAGTGCCTCCTTGTAGGGGATTGGATAATTCCCATAGTACCCTGGAAGCCAGTTTCTTAACCGACCATCTTTACCCTTGGACGATGTCCCCAAGGACGACCAACGAGCGTCTGACGACCAATCGGCCCGCCCAATCGGCTAGGAGCTTGCTACCCGGTTCCGAGCATCCGTGCCCATCGCACGAGCTGGGGTGCTCGGCTACGAGCACGCCAGGAAAATACGAGCAACCGTGCTCAGGAAGTTGCGTGGAAGCTCGGGTTATGCTCGGTGGATTCGGTCAAACCACTAAGAAGGAAAGTGGCAACTAATTCGCCGAAGATCCAGGGAAGGTGCGCCGAAAATATAGAAGCATGGCGCGATTGTAGGGGGTAGTTACCATGTATATAACGCAGGTATCTTGTATTTAATCCCCCTAGCCCCTATAGGGGAAAGGGGCGGGTATCCATCATTTCAATAGAGAAAAACGCCACCAGGCGACTGGATGTAGGGCTATTATCTCGATCATGAGAGGCCTGAACCAGGATAAAATCCTTGTGTTTCTGTCTGTTCTAATGGACCATCTCCCGCGCCTTCGATGCTACACCTTTGGCAGAAAGAGGCTTCGGTTGATCCCACATTCAATAAGTAAGCTCGGCGTGGGCCAGTTCCCCAATCGTCGACACTCCTCCCACGCACTCTGACTCCTTTGTGGAGTCAAGGTATGTACCTTCAAAGCCATCACCATCGATGGCGTCGCCTCAGCCCCCGACGCCGCTGCACTGACACGTCCCTCCCGCTGCTTTAGCCCCGAGCGCCTTTGCTACCACCGCAGCCTCTCGCACCGCCACTAGGAAGCGTGCACGAGAGGACGAGGAGGAGGAGGATGAGCCATGTGTTGCCTCCAGCGACCTCGATGATGACCCCAGCTTCGGCCCCTCGGGCTGCAACAGCGAGTGGTGATCGCTCACGCCGTGCGTTATATTGTAATTAATGTGTTTATGTTATAATTATGTTATGTTAACCTTTTGTATATATAGCCATGTTTTGTTAATTATGTTACCTTATCCTAGATTATTATTTGATCATTTCATCTGTTTCATCTGCTCATGTTTGATGTTTTTTTTGCGCCTTTTTGAATTATTATTACACGCATGCCGGTTTGGGGCTACAACAATGAGAATGATATACCGGACATCACTAACGGTTTTAAACAAAAACCGTCTGTTATGTCTCCTAAGAACATCACAGACAGTTTTATCTATGAACTGTCTGTGATGAGGACACTCATCACAAATGGTTTTAGCCTCGAACCGTCTGTGATGAGGTCCCCCACATCATAGACGGTCTTGTCACAAACAGTTTTTGGACAAAACCGTCTGTGATGTGGGGGACCTCATTATAGACGGTTCGTGGATAAAACCGTCTGTGATGTGCCCCTCATCACAGACGGTCTTATCACAAACGGTTTTTGGACAAAACCGTCTGTGATGTGGGGGATCTCATCATAGACGGTTCGTGGATAAAACCGTCTGTAATATGCCCCACATCACATACGGTTTTTGTTTAAAACCATCAGTGATGTGTCCAGGTCTCATCACATATGGTTTTTGTTTAAAACCATCGGTGGTGAGGTGTCTAATATAACCTTTTTTGTAGTAGTGTTTAATCATATTAATCCATTATTTCACTTAAATTATATTATTTTACTAATTTTATGTATGCACACGTACACTTGAAGATTAATTAAACACACACCGGCGGCATCTGGCAATTCCATATTAGGAGATAAAATTTTGATTTTTCAACAAATTAAAGATGATCCTATATATATCTTTCATAACTTTACGATTCCTCCTGTTATATTTTAGGGTTCCGTTTTTTTTTTCCCCCTGATTTGACTTAACGATTCCTCCTGTTATATTTTAGGTTCCGTTCTTTTCCTGATTTATGTGGGAACTGAGCTACTTCAAGTGAAATTCCAGCAAAATTATAGTGAAATTTCTGCGTTTCATACAGCCGTTAATAACTTTCGTTGATCCTATGCCACAAGATACAAGAGACACATAAGACGAAAAACACTCGGTAACCCTGACAACAACATTATCATCGCGACATCTCTTTTAGCGCTATGTTTTTCAAAGAGAAAGTTTGAAATTCCTGTCCATTGGAAGAACTAGCTAGGGCAGCACATGTTCCGTCGACTGGAAATAATGTCACCACATGTCATGCTCCAGTAATCTGTGGCTGATGCGTTCGCAAACTTCAAGAGCTGTATGGAGAAAGAGTGAGAAATTGCGACAACCTTTTTGGCTCATCTGCTGCCGTTGGCCTGGTCAACACATAAAGGATGCTTATTCATGGTTAGGGTTGGTAGTGTACCCGGCTCGATAAGTACGGGTACGAGTAGCACTTTAGGCTCATGGGTTTTCAAGTTTGAGTACCGATAAGATCATAGAATGAGTGTGGGTATCAATTCCAATGAGTATCATATGATATATAGGCCGACTCGGCTTCTCGTATAACTCCGCCCCTAGTTGCACCCTTCCTTTTCATCTCCCTCACCTGATCGCCTTCTGCTCCCCGCTTCTCTAGGGTTTTTCGTAGAGCTCTTTTACAGTACACTAAATTGAATATGAACAGTTCATTCTTTTCGATCCAATGGATGAGATTAACTATAGTTTACTTCATCTTATAGTAGAGTAGTAGAAACACTCTTAACAAATTAACAGTTAGATATAATTCCTACTACACATTACTTCCAGTATAATGCACCATAAAATTTCTCTTTTCGCAACATGCCGACACCCACCCCTCCCGTCAATTCGACTCCAACCTGCCTCGCCAGTGGCCTCCTCCTCCTGCTCGTAGCAGGTTAGCCCTACAGCTAGAGGAAATCTTAGCGACGGTTTGATGTAAGATGTTGCTGCTTGATCCAACCGGAATGGTGTGGTTGGCTTCCTCCTCTTGGGGCTTTGGTTTAGAAGTTTATTTGGATTAACCCCCTTCCATGCTGCCTTTCTCTTCGTGGCTAAGATGGCCGCGGTAATTTGGTGTGATTGCTGCGCTTTGGCCATTGCACAACACATGTCTTTAGGTGGGGCAGGCACAGCATAAATGATGGATCATACCGAGTCTAAAAACTTGCCACGATTGACTGGGCTATGTTTGAATCAACCCGGTACAAAAAAACATTCCATTAAAGCTAGCACATCATCAACTATCTTATCCCAGCGGTTTAGCCTATCATCAAATACTATCTCACCTCCTCCCATGACCCTCAGCGTAGTTGCCATCTCCCCATGCCTTCATCGTCTCCTCTCTCTCTCTCTCTCTCTCTCTATCCTCTAGCCCTCCTCCACCCATGCTTCCTCCCCGCATTGCCACCTCACCCACCGTCCCATGCCATCCCCTCCTCACAGTCCCCTGCCTCCTCAGTGCTAAATCCAGCGGCCTTCGGTCATGCCACCACCGAATACGGCCTTACGGCACCACGCCACTAGCTTTGCTGGCTATCCCAAGGAAGAAGACAACGACGACGGCGGATCCAGTGATCTTTAGCCATGCTACCGCCAAATCCGGCCTTTTCACACCATGCCGCTACCATCCACAACCACTATGCGTGCTTCTTCCTCGATGCTAGTGCCTTCCACACCTCTGACCGAGCTGCACTCCGTCTTTGCGACCACACCGGAAGGTGCCCCCGTTCGTCCCTGACTTCTTTCCTCTTCTATGCAATAGTCAAAATGGACTAAGTCTAAGTCAGCATAGTACGATATGATGTGCCAATAGATCATGCCTAGGCTCACCAAAACTGTGATGTGCTACCGTGGTGGCACAGCCTGGTCTAGATCTACGGCATATCCAGCCTGTGCCGAGACTACAGTCATGGCTTTTGCAACAATGTACAGCCTACAGTGTACACTCAGAAGAAGCCAAAGAAATGAGAATTGTAGATGGGAACCAAAATAAGGAGAGAAGGGTCTCCAACTTTCTTGTTCAATTATTTAATTTGAGTTATAATACATGTATTATGCGTCGAAGTTTTGCCGGCCTCTCAGTCCGGCCACGTCGTGTGCTTGGCCATTTTGCAAAAACATCCTTCCACTTTCTCCAAATTATGGATAAGCCCCTATAAATTACAAAGAGGTCCTTTGCGATTATTTGTGAGGGTAAGAAAAACATTCCAAATAGCGTTTAGGTCCCTCGGTTCTTTACTTTACAAAAAAAAAACTCCTGTTAAATACAAATCGCGAACAAACCCTTTTCTAATTTTTCAGGGTAGCGGTCAAGTCTAAAAAATAACAAACAGGTCCCCGTCCCTTACGTCCAGGTCCTTTCTCTGTTTTTCCCAGAAAAAATATTTTCGTCAACAGAAATATATGTACAGCTCTATGTCTAAACTTTTTTTTCCAACTCGATCTCTAATCTCTAGACTTTTTTCCCAACTCGATCTCTAATATTTTTCGAAACATGTATAAATGCATTGAGTGTTAAACTCGACCAAAAAAAGTTATCATCTCTAATATTTTTTGGAACATGTATTATTACCCGGTTAACACATAGAGTGTTAAACTCGGCAAAAGGAGGTTGACCAGGTAATAATAGAGTGTTAATCAAATTCGTCAAAAGAAAGATGTGTACAACTCTGTCTCTCTATTTTTTTTGTAACTCTATTTCTAATATTTTTCGAAATATTAGAGCTGTATCTCTATAGTTATTTTTGTAACTCGATCTATAGTATTTTTTGAAACATGTATTATTCACCGGTGAACATATAGAGTATTAAACTCGGCAAAAGAAGATTGTATTATTACTCGGCGAATGCATGGAGTGTTAAACTCGACAATAATATTTTTTGGAACATGTATTATTACCCGGTTAACACATAGAGTGTTAAACCCGGCGAAAGGAGGTTGACCAGGTAATAATAGAGTGTTAACCAAATTCGTCAAAAGAAAGATGTGTGCAACTCTATCTCTCTATTTTTTTAACTCGATTTCTAAAAAATTTCGGAATATTAGAGTTGTATCTCTATAGCTATTTTTGCAACTCAATCTATAGTATTTTTCGAAACATGTATTATTCATCGGTGAACGTATAGAGTATTAAACTTGGCAAAAGAAGATCCTTTCTCTGTTTTTCCCGAGAAAATATATCTATTATGTTTGGAGGATTACGTTTAGGTTATTTTTTGCAAAAAAAAAAATGAACACGTGATTACGCAAATTCGTAGACGGCTCCTATGTCCTACCCATCCAATTTTTTAGAGATCACTCCGAAAAAAATAAAACAATGGTTACGCAAATTCATAGACGATTCCTACCCATCCAATTTTTTTTGAGATGGCTCAAAAAAGATATGTTAAGTTTCTTCTGCAGCGTTTTTTTTTAAAAAAAAACATAGCAAATTTTACACGGTGCGGCATATGCCGCACATTCTACCTAGTATTACATACATACATAAAACTGAGAAGGAGAAGAAAAGTAAAATGGAAAAAAAACTTTGGCTTTCAGTATGTACCACTACTACAGAAATGTACATCAGAATCGGTTCTTTTTTGTCATCACAATCGGTTTTGGTGGCGATAGAAAGTCCAACGACAGTGATGAGGAGGCACTATCACAATCGGTTTTCGCCCGATAGTGATAATAGGGTTATCACAATCGGTTCTATCTCAGAACCGATTGTGATGAGTGGCTCATCACAATCGGTTCTGAGATAGAACCGATTGTGATAACCCTATTATTACTATCGGTTCTGAGATAGAATCGAGTGTGGTAAATGATCATCTGTCGGTTCTAGCTCGTAACCGATTGTGATAACCCTATTATCACTATCGGTTCTGAGATAGAATCGATTGTGATGATATGGTTATTACAATCGGTTCTGAGCTAGAACCGATTGTGATGATCATATTACCACAATCGGTTCTAGCTAAGAACCGATTGTGATAGCCATATTATCACAATCTCAATAATTGACAGTCCGATAACTACATAAATAGACATAAAGCTACTACTCAATTGAATCTATAGCATCATAACTCATTTTTGCTTTCCTTAAATGATCATAATTTTAGTAATATTGCTCATACAAAATAAAACATCCAGAACTAAACCAAAAGTATAGTCTCTTAGTTTCTGACTTTTGATCTAAATAAGTGGGCTCTAAGTCAAATGCTATAGCAATATTATGCTAGAAGTCAATGTCTAAATAAAGATCTAAAGGAGAACAACATTACAGGGCAATTGTCGGCAAGCCAATATTCACAGAGCATTATGTTTCATATCTAACATGTAATAGACATGCGAGAACAATACTAGAGTTTTTAGTGCATCCAAAACCTAATAAGCAGGTTGTAAAGTAGGAAGTTTTCTTTATGGTCTTAAGCAGTATTAACTATTTATTTTAGTACTATATAAGTCATTAAAATATCAGAATGAGAATTGGAAGCTAGCATGTATTCAATATCAGTTACCTAAAACTAGATCACTAAAATAATAGAAGGCATAACTATTTATTTCAGTACTAGCCATTGAATCATAATACTAATAAGGACCAAATAAATAGCCGGAGACCACAAAATAAAAAACCAGCATTTCTAGCTAGCCTCAGGAAGCGCCAGCCATGCCAGAACTCACAACAAATTAATGTGTACAATTTTAAGCCTTAGTATGCATTTCCTCCATAACAATTCAGTAAAAGAAACACAGTTCTATTGTGTGCTAAAAATAGATTTCCATGAAAAACGAACAATTTATACAGAAAGTGAGCTATACAATTACGTGAGTGCATCACCACTTTATACGAGAATTATAGTAGATACAGATATAACACATCCGTGCCAAATTCCCAAATAGAAGCACAAATTACCTCTTTATACGAGAAGGGATGTTACCAAAACTAGGTGAGTTGCTGCTTTGTTCTATCCTAGATTGTATTTCTTTGCCTTCTTCTCTGAAACAAAAAAAAAACTAATCATCTCAATATTGACATAAGCTTAGCTAGCTAGCAATTTAAAATTGAACCTTACTAATTCAACTGAAAAATAGTAAGCAACATGAATGTAGTAGCGGATGTACCTATCTTCAGCAAAGTAAATATGTTTGTTTGAAGGCCTGTAATCCAGCTCATGAAGCGTTGAGCTTAATCGTTCAATTTTCTTTCACAAAAACAAACCCAACAAAATATGTGAATTACAGAACTCCCAAGTCTCAATTCCTGATATTCTGCTGTCGCTACTTGACTCTGCTCCTTGTCTCTCCCTATAGCTCTGAAACTTCAGAACTTGCAATAGAAATAGAAGTTCGATACTATTTTCAGAGAAGAAGTAAAACAATAGTTTGGCGCTGCAAAACTTAATACAATCAAGTTTATTTAACAAAATAGAAGAGAACATATGGGCCAACAATAGATGGCAGAAGCAACAATTTCACATTATTATTCACTGCTACCACGAATACGCAGGAAACACAACAAAGAAATACGATACAATCCAAATGTACTCCAAGAAATGGCTAGAACATGAAATCCACGAGAAATTTGCCAGCAACCAGTTGTGCAATCTCTATCTAACAACAGAAACCTACAGGAAAAGAAGGGAAGGTACAAGGGAAGAACCCGCAGACCTTGGTTTGTTGCGGACGAACTGGATGCCGTGGCTGGGGTAGATGGTGGAAGAGCAGAACCAGCACGTCTCCAACCTCATCGCGCCGCCTCCTTGATGGACACGACACTACCAAGTCCAAATCGTGGCAACAGGCGGTGATGCACAAGAAACCACAGGGCTCAGGAGGAGGAGGAACCAGCGGCTGAGCTCAGGAGGAGGAGGTACCGGTTGGGCCGAGCTCGGGAGGAGGCATTGGCGGCGGGGCTCGGGAGGAGGCGCTAGCGGGGCCGAGCTCGGAGGAGGAGCTAGGCGGCGTGGACTGAGAAGAGCTTGGGTGGGAGGTCATGACCGAGGACTAGCTAGGTTTTAGTATGCCACCGCAAGGATTCGTGTCGGTTCTAATTTGGACCGATTGCAATACAAGTGTTTGTTTCGTGAAAGAATCATACGTATTATTGGTATCGTTTCCTTAAAAGAACCGACTGTAATACACGCATTATTGGTATCGATTTCCTAAAAAAACCGATTGTAATATATGTATTATTAGTGTCGGTTCCCTGAAAGAACCGATTGTAATACACTCGTTATTAGTGTCGGTTCGCTAAAAGAACCGATTGCAATACAGTCGTTATTAGTGTCGGTTCCCTGAAAGAACCGATTGCAATACACTCGTTATTAGTGTCGGTTCCCTGAAAGAACCGATTGCAATACACTCGTTATTAGTGTCGGTTCCCTGAAAGAACCGATTGTGATGAGGGGTATCATCACAATCGGTTCTAGCTCAGAACCGATTGTGATAAGTGGGCACTTATCACAATCGGTTCTGAGCTAGAACCGACATGATGATACCCCTCATCACAATCGGTTCTAGCTTCGAACCGATTGTGATAAGTGCCCACTTATCACAATCGGTTCGAGCTAGAACCGACAGATGAGTATCATCACAATCGGTTCTAGCTCAGAACCGATTGTGATAACTTGTTACCAAAATTTACAGATCAGAAATATGTATCACAATCGGTTTTTTAGTTAAAAGTTTGGAACCGACACAGATGAAGCGATAGTGATGTACCATTCTGTAGTAGTGTACGTATTTCCCTAACATGTCATTGTTTTTCAAGATGTAGTAATTCCAAAGATATTCCAAGTTTTTTTTTACGCACATAGCGTATGCATGCATGGTATGTATGGATGACAGGCTGAAATTATCATCCTAAGCAAATGTTTTTGCACTTCCGTATATCCTAAGGAAGTTTCTTTCTACAGACCGCATCACTGATACCACACCGCATTATAATTTTGTATTCTTGTAATTCACGCACACCCTTTAATTTCCTTTCAAAGCCAAAAACAAAAACCGAACACGTACAGCCGAAGATTTTGATCTACGCATGCATGATTATGTGAAAAAGAGCTTACTTTATTGTTCAAAAAGTGTTTATTTTGCAATACATTATTGGTTCTGTCTTAAATTAATAAGTGGTAATTATCAATGTACGTTGGGCGCGATGTACACATATTAATTGAACATATAAATGCTGAACAATATATACGATTCTGCTGATCGATTTTTCAGCTCTAATTTACACGCTACGGTTAATTACGACACATGAACGACAACACGAGGACTAATCTTGTTACAGAAATTTTACGGTGGATAACATAGGTAGTAAATAGTGGTAGTAGGAATCAAATCTAACCATTCATTCTTTAAGAGTATTTTAGGCTTTTCCTATTCATTCATCATAGGTAGTTTAGAATTTTTCTAATTCGTTCATAGTTTTGGATTCACCGAATACCTGATGATGTTCAGAGGCTTCTTATACATTCATCCGCTATTCACCAGAATCACATGACGTGTTTTACCGTAGAGGACATAATATGATAGAATTTTTTACCCTTTTACCCCTTTTTAAATTTTACTACCAATACTACATGTAGTAATATAACTAGATCTAAAATAATTTTAACCATTAGATTTAAAGGAATGGACGGCTTATGTTGATTTTCATCCGCTATAAAAAAAAGCTCATTTTGTTAACCTAAACATGCGTATACAGAGCCAGTAGGTGCCAGTCGACGTCCCGGGCTACCTGCTACTCGCTATCGATCGAGATCGATGGATGCATGCAGACATGCACGCATGTATATATTGTCCTTGAAAGTAACGCAACGAGCGACGTCGCACACATGTTGTGCTGAGTAGGCTTACCGACAACCTGTATCATCTACGGCGGCAGTACGTTAGCACTGTAACTGTAATAGACAAGCCTCCCATGATACTCTCGACAAGTATCTACCGTGATACTTAACACCGGTACGCTTTGCTGAGGTAGAAGAGTGCCATATATAGGTGTGATATATATATATATATATATATATATATATATATATATATATATATATATATAGAAGCCTCTTTTCTACTCAGGAGTAATTACTCCCTATGCCGTATCTCACAACGTAGTATACTAACATAGGGTATTGTAGTATATAAGATACTTCAAAGTGAATTATACGAAAAATTTCATTAAAGTCCACCCCTTATAGCATAATTTGTTTATATACTCTTTTTACATATGAAAAAGAGTATATAGTTAAAAAATAAAGGGCTCTAATCAATTTTTTTCAACAATATCGCATTGTAGTATCTTAGAATTATTATTAGATATACTGAAAGTGATAAAGGAGTATAACATTTTCGTTTAAGTGGTATACTGGAGGTGGGAGTACGTATTCTAAGAGTAATGGAAAGGCTTCCTATATATATATATATATATATATATATATATATATATATATATATATATATATATATATATATATATATATATATTAATCCCCCAAGTTCACGAACTAATAAGGTTATCAAATGAATCGTAATCACAATTGAAATGGTTGAGAAAGAGATATGAGTTAGTATATGTTCTAAAGTTGCAAATAGCATAAGGAGAAGGTCCCATTACAAAATTAGAAATTTCGATTATTTCAATGAGAGAAATTTGGAAAAATTAAGAGTTAGCATCAATGAATTAAGTTTTTTTTACCTTTACTATTATTATTTATGCTGGTTGTTTTGTAATTGGACAATACTCTTCCAGTCACAAATGCATGTCGTTTTGGACATAGGCAGGGGCGGAGGCAGGCCTCGGGCTACCGGGGCCTGGGCCCGAGGCCTGCCATGGTTGACAAGGGACTCAAGTAGGCTTTTAAGATGGGTTTAATTTGATATGGGTTTGCTTTGGCTATGAATTAACCCCATTCTAGACCTGAGAATACCGGCCCGGTCCGAGGCCCAGCTGCATGCTGGCTTCGCCCCTGGACATAGGTGTAGTCAAACTTTAGAAACTTTTACTGTCAATATCGTTTTAAATTTAAATTGGATATATGATAATCACACGTGTAGATTTGTCTCAAAAAGTACTTTCATAATATTATAATTTTATTTGGTTTTATTAATATAATATACTATAAATTATTGGTCAAAATTGTGTTTTGGCGATTGTGCCGATGTCCAAAACGACTGTATTTGTGACAGGAGGGATACTTCTGATTGTGATGACTTATCAATTCTTAACATGGTGTTGATTGTCCATGTTGGACTGACATTTTCTTAATAAATTTATCATTTTGGTAATGTTGGTAGTTCTAATAATATTGCTAACACAATTATTAGCATTAATTTTGAAATGTAAGAAATGGCAAATGAGGGATAAATCCTTAATAATATATACAAATATATATCTAGCTTTCGTCTATTAGTTTCCCAAGTGGTAGAAATCAAACATGTTGTGAAACGGAATCGTTCACCCACGCCAGTCGACAACACGATAATGTAATTCCGCAAACAGAAGTAGAGACGCAAGTAGAAGCACAAACAATGTAAGGGGGGGAACTCTCTTTATTAGATTGATTTTTCTTTATAACGCAATGCCTAATATATAGGAGAAAAACCCATAGAGTTCAATTCGGATTTGCCCACCAATGGATAGAGTCCTTCCATATAGGGATAGGGATTCTATCCATATCACAACACTCCCCTTAAGTGAATACCGCGTAATGCACATGTCACATTAAAAACTCCTCTCAAAACCCAGTGGGAAAAAAAGGACGTAGAAAAGAGTAAATTGCACTCGCACTCCGTGTTACACTAGTTGCTTCATTAAAAAAACATTTATGTGAGAAACTTCAAGAAAACTCACCAAGGGAAAAAGAACACAACTCATAATTTTCATGATATAAACTATGATATTCAGGATCAAACAAAAGGGGTTATGGTTCAGAGATTTACTCCCCCTGAACTATGCATATATCTAAGTCGTCTCATTCCAATGCCATTAACGCATTTTTGGAAAGTAGACTTTGGTAAATATTTTGCAAATAAATCTACTAGATTTTCACATGACTTAGTTCGTATTATCTTTATCCTATCACTCTTCAGGAGTTTGCGATAATAGAAAATTTAGGGGCAATATGCTTCGTGATATTACTCTTTACATAACTCATTTGCATTTGTGTAACACAAGTAATATTATCTTCATAGATAATGGTGGGGGTATCGACAGTATTAAGACCATATGACTTCTAGATATAGTTAATTACACGTCTTAGCCAAACACACACATGTGAGTCTTCATATAAAGATATAATCTCTGAGTGGTTGGTAGAAGTGCTACCAAGATCTGTTTAAAAGACCACCAAGAAATGGTACCACCTCATAAAAACACAAAACCAGTATGAAATTTGGCACTGTAGGGATCAAACAGATAGCCAACATCCATATATCCCGTCGTGGTCAAGTCTTGGTTCTTCTGGAAAAACAATCCAAGATCTTGAGTACCTTGAAAGTATATGATGAGTAAAGTCATGACACTAGTCCAATATCTTCTGGTTGGGATTATACTGTTTCATACCAGCAAATTTATTACAAATACGATATTAGCCCTTGTGCAATTCGTAAGACACATAAGTATGGGATTTCAGGCCCTAAGACTTTCTCATTTTCCATCCTTGATCTGAAAGGGTCTTTATCCACTTCAAGGGATCTCACAACCATGAGGTCTTTAAAGGATGAGATTTATTCAAATTAAATATTTCCAATACCTTCTAGGTATAAATAGACTGGCATACAAAAATTCTTTCTGGAAATGTTTTAGCTGCAGACCTAAGCAAAATTTGGTTTTACCCAAATCTTTCATCTCAAAACTTCGTCGTAAGGTAAGCACTTGCTTCCTTTATTATCTCTGTGGTTCAGATGACAATCAATTCATCGATTTATACTAAGATGATACAAAATCCATTCTGATATTTCTTTATGAACAGATAGGGCAACACTCCTTCTTCAAGAGAAACTCACTAAGTCGGTTATACCACATTCTCCCCGGTTGTTTAATTCGTATAGCAATCTCTTCAGTTTGATGCTATACATGTTGCGATTTTGGGATTCGGAATTATAACTCCTTCAGGGATTCATATAAATATATGTATCCAGTGACTCATATAAATATGCCGTCACTACATCCATCAACCGCATTGATAAGTTTAAGCTTGCTGCCATTAATATTAAATTTTAGAATGTTATTCCACTCATTTTAGGTGAATAGGTTTCATCGTAATCGATGCCGGGTCTTGGCGTGAACTCTTGTACTACAAGCCTCGCTTTATATCTCACCATCTGAATATTTTCATTTCTCTTCAAGATGAAAAATCCATTTGATCTTGTAGGGAACACTTTAGGAGAAGCTCGGTCAACAGGACCAAAAACTTTCCTCTTATTAAGCGAGCGTTGCCTCAATTGCTTCTTTTTATTTGACCCTATCAGAGCGCTTCTGGCACTCTGCCATGGACTTTGGTTTTGATCCAGATTTTAGCACTTTTTGAGACAAAATATGCCGATAATTTTAGTCTTTCTTTTTATACAATTCTTTTGCATCACATCAGGGATATCTCTTTATTAACTCCTTCCAGCTCCTTGTGATTTCCTATAACGATGGAGTATGGGTGTTTTGACTTCCCAACGTTGGATTGTGCGCACAAATATACGCCGAGGTTATCATCTTCAGGATGGATCACTTCAGGGATGTTTTCATCTTCTAGATGACTCACTTCAGGAATTTTCTCAACATCAGGTTGAGTTTCTTCCACTATCACGGGTAGTGTTCTCATTTATTTGGTTCTCTATTTCCGCGAACGTCTCTGTGGAATTGAGTCCCATGCACCTGAAGGCATTTCCCTCATTTTATCATGAAAGTTAAGAGTGGGTTTAATATCCTTCCAGGATATTTTCACTCTTTGAGGTGCATATACTACAGGTATATGAGATCTTTCCACTCCCTTATGATCAGTGAAGGTATTTGGAAGATTATTAGCTTATTTGTTGCAAATTTATTACCCTCCGAACTTCAAGTTCAGTTGATTTAGTGCATGAGTCTAAGGACTAGGCATTTTTTTAATATAGTACTTATCTCTCCCTAATACCGAAAAATATCCTTAGTACAATTAGCGTACCGAGCTGTACACAGATCTCTTATCATACGCTCTAGGTGTTAAATACTTGGCAGAGATTCATAACCTACATAGATCCCTAACTTTTGGTGAGGTCCCATGGTGGTACGCTGTGGTGGAGAGATTGGCATGTATGCAACACAACCAAATTTACGCAAATAGAAAGTACTTAATTCTTTTCCATGCACTGTCTGCAACTGGGAAATTTCATGATGTACAATTAGTCTGAGTTGAATTAATACCGCAATGTACGACACTGCAAGGCTCCAACCGCTGGTGGGTAGCCTATTATTATGTAAGATTGGCCAAGTAATAAATTTTATTCTTTTAATTTAATGACTCTGTAAGGCCATTTAAATGTGGACATGATGTACAAGATGCTCTACAATAATTCTCAGAGCTATACAATAATCATTAAATGATTTTGAGGTAAACTCACCAGCATTATCCATTCGAATAGACTTGATCCTTTCTTTTGGAATGAAGGCTCTTAACTTAATTATTTGTGTAATTAATTTTGCAAAAGCAGGGTTCCTAGTAGATAAGAAACAAACAAAGGACCATATAGTAGAAGCATCTATATGTACCTTAAAATATCTGAAATGGCCCGACAGGGGCTGGAAGGTTCCACAGATATCACATTGAATTTTCTCTAGGAAATCCAGCGATTCTTCCCTAACTTTTAGGTAAGAAGTTCTAACTATGAGCTTTTCTATAGCACAAACAAGGCATAAGAAATCTTCAGGTCTAAGAAAGACTTTTATGCTATGGCTAGCAGAATTATTAATTATTTTCTCATAATATTCAATTCAGGATAACCCAGTCGATCTGCTAGATCTTAAATATTTTTGTGTTTTTATTTCAACACAAACTTCAGGTTTTATATGTGCATAGTATAACCCGGAGGCGAAGGAATGAAGTTTTCTAACCACACATATATTACACCCATTAACCTTAGTCAAGAGTAGATATTCTGTACCATCTTTCTCTGTCTGCATATGGAAAGCCTTCGGACTAATGTCTTTAAAACTTAAGTGAGTACGACTGGACCCATAGTATAATATGGCACTCTTCCAGTGCCAACTATAAGAGCATCACTTCTGGTGATAGGCATAAGATTTTGAAATCACTTAGTGTGGTATAACTGTGTTCTAGATAGATTTCTTCCTTTGTCATTGGATTATAATATGTTTTATATTAAAAGTATGACTTAATAATCAAGCAAGTGTTGCATCAGGAACAAACTGTAGAATATAGAACAAACATAGCACAATTAATCAAATATCTAGAAAATAGGCATTTATTCAATTTTAAATGATAATCACTCAACAAGAGTGTAGACCAAATGTTCATACAGAAACTAAGACTAAACTGATAAGAAGACTTATAAGGAATATGTGACATCGACTAGCAAAGTGAAGGGATACTTAGGAGACTAATTTAGGTCTCCATATGAGTCGTATATGTCCTTCTGGGGCTTCTTGAACTCAATAATTTTAAGAATCGTATTATCACGCTTCTCAGCTTCCATGTCAACAATAGGTTGAATGGTGAAGCATGGCTCAACATTACCTCCTCGGGTCTTATTGACTTTTCCAGTGAATTTTGTGTAAAGGTCTACCACATGCACCAGGATGCGATAGTTGCACAACCAATGGTCAGTGCATCCATGCCTAAAACAGGGTTATTCGAGGTTTGCAGTCTTATTTAGTTGAATCTTGCTTCTGGAAACCCCTGGCCCTTTAACTTTACTTATCCACTATAAATTGCCTCTTCCGCTATTTGATCTGTCATTCTTCCATTTATCCCCTTCATTCATTTGGCCCTTTCTGCGGCCATGGCTATTGCTAGCCTACTGAGTATTTACATGTGCTTCGAGCATTGCATGGCTTCCATTAGGAAGTGTGTGATGATTCTTCGCCAAGAGTTTATTATGCTTTTCTACTTCTAGCAAAATGCATATTAACTCAGAGTACTTCTGGTACTTAGCATGATGATACTACTACAACAGCATCCTCATGCTGGGGTGGAAAGTGCATAATATCTTGTCGATCATTTTAGCATTAGTTACTTTCTGGTTATATAATGTTAGTTCAGTGAAAAACTTATGCTTGGCAAAATTATATGTTGTCACAGCGTTTAAATTCCTGAGATCGCGAGAGGGTCCATTTGTGTTGTGCTTCTTGCAACAGAACGGATCTTTGCTAGTTATATTTATGCCTTTTGGAGAATTCAAAAATACTAGCTGGTCCTCTTTTGCCAAAATATACGACCTTCAATTCCGTATGAAAATGGAGTCTTAGGAAGTGCAAGGCCGTACGCATGGTGGCTTAGGGAAGAACAGGGGTACTAGCTTCAAGCTGGAAGGAATCAGCTCTAAAAGTTGAGCTGTCAGATTAATCATTGTATTAATTGCCCGGGTAAGGTAATTATTGCAGTTGAAGGCAAGCACAACAAATTGCCTCTATGCGATGTCCGATATATCATATTTCTATTTATGCAAAATGACTTTTACTATTGAAAAAAAGCAATATATTACATGATCGCTCTTCAATTATAAGTAAATCTTGTCTATATCTATTCAGTAAATAATTAACTAAACTTTTCCAGAATTTTGCTAGCAATTTCCATGGTTTTCTGCTAATTATTTAAGCAATTTTTAGAATTACTAAATAGCAGAAAATAAATTTCAACTTGAAATTATGCTAGGATAATAAATTAAGAGACACATGGCTCACAAAATTCTATCTAAAATTCTCTAGAATTTTTCTAGCATTTTCATGATTTTCTGTTGATTACCAAGCAATTTTCAGAATTACTTAACAATAGAAAAATAAATTCTAATACACATAAAACATGGAATGATGCTAAAAAAGTAAATTCAAAGCCAAAAATATTATAAATATGTCATCCATAAATTTTCAGAATTTTCTAGCATTTTTGCAATTTTCCATTAATAATTAATCAATTTTTAGAATTAATTAATGATAGAAAATTAATTCTAATGTAAATAAGACATGAAATAATGCTAGAAAAATAATCCACAGAATGGAACTTTCAAAGTGTGCTAAATAATAATTTTCCCAATTTTCAGAACTCCATATTCCTAGAAAATCTAATTTCTAGGATTTCTCATTAATTTGTAGAATTTGTTTTCCAGTTTTTGAAATTACATGGAAATTCGAGGAGCGCAAAAGTAAATTTCTATTTTTCATTATTATTATTACTCCTTTTTTTAGGAGAGAGGAAACCCGGATCGGCTCGGCCCAATGGGCTCGAGGGCCCAAAAACTCAACATATAACCAGCAGCTAGGGTTTCCTCATGCGTGTGCGGCGCCTCCTTTTTCTCTAGGCGTCACCTCCTTCGGGCGCCGCTCGGCGAGCACGCGGGCGTCGCTGCCTCTCCTGGCTATCGCTCACCGAACGCGCGGGCCAACTAGCTGAGCTGATGCGAGCGTGGGAGCCAAGGAGCGCGGGTGATGGCGGCGCTACAGGCGCGGGAGCCGAGGAGCATGGGCGACGATGGCGCTACGGGCGCGGGAGCCAAGGAATTGCAGCGCCGAGAGGGCGGCCAAAAGCGGTGGCGCGACAGGCGCCCATGGGAGACCAAAGGTTGGGTGCAGTGGCTAGGCGTCAGGTCGCGGATGCGGCGGTGCAGCCGCAAACCATGGATGGCCGACGGTGGCTACGGGCGGCGATTCATAGGAGGTCGAGGCCGGCGGCGTGGCATCAGGTCGCAGAGGCCGAGGCGGCGGCACGGCGTTAGGTTGCAGAGGTCGGAGCGTAGTGGCCTACTGGGCCAGGCAAGGTGATGGCTTGCGAAGCCAAATAGAGGCTACAGGCTGCGGGGCTGGGCAGTGGCGGCAGCTCGCGAAGCCGAGCGAAGGAGGAGACCTGCGAGGCTGGGCGACGGCAGCCTGCGGAGCCAGGTGCGGCGGCGGCAGTGTCTTAGGGCATCGCTATGGCGGTGCACCAAGGCCAGCGAGCGGCGCGCAGCGATGGCTATCGCGCCGACGGCTGTGGCGAGTGGCGTCGATGGCTTCCGGTGGAGGCCAAAGGGATTTTTTTTGTGAACAGTAACCATTAATTAGCCAGTATATTAGATCGATATGATCAGCAAGCAATAATGATTTCGATCGCAATAGTAGAATAAACAGTAGATCAAAGTTTTAGGTAGTATGATCTGCGGTATCACAACTTACGACGATGCACTTACGTAAGGTTTGATGATGGATAATCGTGTGTCGCAGGGTGAATGTCGAGCCGTGTAGATCTATATAGGCAAACGATCACGATCGGCCTTAGCAGTACGTCATGCATTCGTTTCCTCATGCAAAACAAACATAGATTAATCTGTGATTAGTATCAAGAAAACAAGATTGATCTACTTGCAAAGAACATAGAACGACAAACGCTGGCTTTAGCCTTGTAGAGCCTCGTGCTGATAACGTGTTGTGAAACAGAATCGTTCACCCACGCTAATCGACAACACAACAATGCAATTCTACGAACAGAATTAGAGACGCAAGTAGAAGCACACACAATATATAAGGGAAAAAACTCTCTTTATTAGATTAATTTTTCTGTACAAGACAGTGCTCAATATATATAAGAAAAACCCCTGAAGATCAATTCGGATTTGTCCAACAATGAATAGAGTTCTTCCATACAGGAACAAAGACTCTATCCATATCACAACAAAGCACACATCTAACAAAACTTGAGGGAAATCCACTTTATATGTCAGCCGCAATGCCACATGGGCATGATTCCCTACCGTCCCAAGCCGAAGGGAAATATGCTTTCCCTACATTCTATTAGTGATATCCTATCAATAATTTATCTTCAAAAAAAAAATCCTATCAATAAAGACTTTCCTCTCCGACTATTGTAACGGATCGATGGTTCTGTCGGCAAACAGATAAGCTGTCTCTGAATAGATCTTTTGCTGGTTGGTTTCAGGGAAAATTGTGCCAAGTGCTAGAAGTAAATTCAAAGAGAAATGTTTGCATACTTCCCGGGTACTTCATCGGGTAACAAATAATTATTATTTTGGACATCGATATAGTCTCAACAATATAGTTTTGATCACTAATTTCTATTATAATATATTTATAAAAATCAATAAAATAATAATACTGTGAAAGTACTTTTTGAGAAACCTACACATATGCTTGTCATGTATGCATTTTAAATATTAAAAAGGATGTTGTTTTGGACATCGATATAGTCTCAAAAATATAGTTTTGATCACTAATTTCTATTGTAATATATTTATAATAATCAATAAAATAATAATACTGTGAAAGTACTTTTTGAGAAATCAACACATATGCTTATTGTATCCAGTTTAAATATTAAAAAGGATGTTAACTGTTAAAATTTCAAAAGTTGAAGTGCACTTTGTCCAAAACTACTGAAGGAGGCTCATCTAAGTAGGAATGACACACGTAGACGAGACGATCGCATCGCGCGAGCATCTCTTCAGCTAGCTGAGATGATCGACGGCTGAGTGATGGCGCTTTGCTCCTTTTCCTTAAGGGATCCATGCGTGATTGCATGTACAATATTTAGTAATTGTCTTGTCAGACGTACGAAATTAAAGGGAAAAAAAGTAAGGCAGGGCGCATGGCGCCAAATTACCACAGCGACATGCGAAGTGTTTATTTTAGTAGCCTTTGGATGTTTTTTTTAAAAAACTACCATTTATATGAAAAAAATTGCAAAATAGTTTTTTTTTCTCTATCGTAGAAGACTCGGCAAACGTATATGTCACCTGTCGTGCCATGGTAGCGTGGGAAATAGCTGGCTCCGCGGCAACATGAGCGAGCATGAGGCGCAGGAGTGATGGGGGCACGTGCGAGCAAGGCAGCTCAAGCAGCCACGTGCAGGTACGCGCATGCACGCTGGCAGGCGGAGCGTGGGCAAGGCATGCGGGGCCGCGTGCTGCCACGATACCATATTAGAGAAGCTTGCTTCCGTACTTCCCAGGTGCGGAAGCTCGGTGGGTACGGTCGGTTTCCACGCTCGCTCGTGTTGCCACGTAGCCAGCCACCTCTCACGTTACTAGATCATGATAGCTCGCGTGAGGGGCTAGTTTTGGAAAACAAGAAAAAACGGACGCTACTACAGTAAAAACAAACTTGTGACTGGAATGGAACCGAACAAGCTAGCTAGCTCGCGTGGCGTGCATGGAGACTTTTCAAAAGAAGGTGACACGTACACACTACACACGCGTCCTACTAAAAGCTTTACCTACTCACCAGCTAACGATGCAATGGTGTGGTCACCTCAGCACCGTGCCGCCAAGTCGTCAGGGCCATGAAAATACCGGAGGGGTTCGGTCTTCTAGAACGAGCTACTTCGAGTGACTTTGCTTTTCTTCTTTCCACCTGTTCCAAAATCTTTTGCAACAAGAATTAACTGACTTGGAGATTGGACGGCAGAACAGGGCACCACAAGGCTCTAGCTAGTCTGAAATATTCCAATTCAAACGTATCTGAACTAGTCAGTAAACCGGTTAAACTCAACATCTTAAAATTTTCAAAAAAAATTGAATATAAATACATATATGAAATACCCGTTTCTGGTGCTCACGCGCTATGGTACCCCAGGTAATTATAATGTATAGTTGGGTACGGTCGCGAAAATGTGGCATATTCCCTTGCTCGCGCACCGATGTATACATATGTTGGCTACGGCACCTACGTTACACTGGGCAATGACAACATCAATGAAATCGATCAATGCACCTACTTAGGAACAAAGACCGGTTTCGGTTGCAAATTCGGAAACAAGAGCAAGGGGGCAAAGAAAAACCGGAAGGGTAGGTAGATGACGATCGATCCCAACCGAGATAGAAAATATGATATCACATGTAGTAGTGCATGAGTGATCATTGTATCCAAGGCCGATGGGGGTCTAGCTAATTAACATTGATAGATCACCTAATGCAAAGCTCACCGGAACCTAATGCTAGGCTTTTTGTTTAGGGACCGAATAATTAATTAATTAATGGCCCTTGCACACTCTTGGGCGAGTACCTGTGCATGATTTGTTGGGTGTTCTAGAAGGCCTACCTACCAAACCACAATTAGGTTTTGCCTACGTACGTGTAGTCTGGGTACGAGTGGACAGCATCCGTTAGTTTGGCAAATCTAGACCCGACCATTCGAGGGTAGTTTTCTTGGCCGATGTGGATGCCCAAGAGATGTTAATTCCCTAGATTTGCATGTGCCACAAAACACACGTCCGTCCCCGTATGCAATTCAGGATAGCTAGCTGTTGACTTGTGCTATTGGATGACAGGCACACCTTCCAAACATGGCTGTGGACTGACGACTGTGCTGTAGCTAGCATGTACAGTCTGTGCCGCTCAGTTCTGCTCCGTCTGATGAACAGTAGCAATGGGGGCACGGTGATGGCGCCCTTGCCCAAGAACCGTTCCAACGTCTAACCACACGACGCCACAAGTAGGGGTGCAAACGGAGTGGATACGGACGGATTACTTCGGTCACGATTACGAACCGAATACAGGTTATTCCGGATACGGTTAGTCTCGGTCACAAATATGTTCCAACGTCTAACCACACGACGCCACAAGCACAGATCCGAAATCAGGATCATGGAAGAAGAAGAAGAAATATGTTCGATCGGGAATCGAGGAGAGCTCAGCTTGGAGGAAATGATCGTAGACCTGGACCGCAGGCCAGAGCGTGTCGACCGATCTCTGCCATTTCCGACGCGCCCAAGCACCGGCGTGTGTGCCATGCACCACCGCTTTTCCTGCTAACGCGCATCTGGTGCCCACCTCTTGCTAGTGCCGAGGCCGTCATCGTACGTCTTCCTCAGCGTTATGTCGCGACTTCTCGCTTGAATAGTTATGAATTACCATCCTTCGCAAATTAAATTATCGTACCGGTATCGAATACTTATTAGATATCCCGATTTTTCGCGATCCTCCTCGATACCAGGTAGATAAGGATTAGCGAAACTCAACATAAAAATTAATTAAAAAACCTCGGTCCTTGATCCTCCCTAATACCTCCAAGTACATAAACTTTCAGCACAGATCGTAGAACCCTATAAACTTCTCCCGTCGCGCCACCTCCCACTCCCCTGCGACAAATCATTGCCGCCTCCCCATTCTCCCACCGCCACAAATTGCGCCGCCGCCTCCCACATCTCCTGCCGTCGCCACAGCCAGAGGCCAAGGCCAAGTGGTTATGTTCGTTATCTGCTGCCAACCGATTTCTCCAGTGTAACCGATCAAAGGTAGGTGGATGAGTGATGCTATGTTCTTCTTAATTTAGTGCATCTTGTCTCCAATTAGCTTAGCCTTTTACTTTAGGAATTGCAACCGGAAGCTCTCAAATTCTAAATCCGTAAGGAACCGGTAGTAGTAGTGGTAGTGTGAATTCGTCTCAGTTGATGAACAAAATGATAATGCTTGATTTCCTCTATGAAAGTATGCTAGAAATATTGAGAAAACTGGTGGTCATTTAGGAGGAATGCAAAATCAGAATACAGATTTTGTGCTAAGGAGAAATTTATCAAGAGATGGTGCAATACATTTCATTGACTCACATGTTTAGCTCATGTGGAACAATTATATTTGGTGCCTTGTATCTCATTATCCCATTATGTTAAGTAATGCACATGTAATGCCTTATGTCGTATTTTATGTTATGTTCCTCCTGGACAAGACTATCTTTATATCTCATATTTATTAGTGCTGCTCACTGGTACTTTGTTGGTACTTGGTATTTGGTAACATGTTGCATTAAAGGTTACTTGTAAGACCATGTGGACATCAACCCATGTATGTGTGATGAGTATTTGATATTTGTTAGGTTTGTATCGATTTGTGTGAGTTTATTGTGGGCTTAAATAACTGAATTTGCAATCTTGGGCAGCTATGGTGTTGATTATATGTTACATATTATGTTGATCAATGCTATGTAATGTTTTGCTTGTCTGAGATGATTGTAGGACTTCAGAGCTAGGTCATGGTGACGTGGAGGAGACCGAGACTAGGCTAGAAGAGCTGACGTCCAGACAATTAAGGTGACGCCAGAAGATAACTAAGGCTGGAGATCAGTTGCTACAAGATGAGATGACAAGTGGATGGATGAGATGCTAACTTAAGCCCTACTCAAGCAAAGGAGGATCGTTGAATCAAAGGTTCACGGGTGGAGTAGAGGTCAAGTTAGTGTTAAAGGGTTATTGGATCTTGAGCTTAAGTGATGCTTTGAGAAGCGTGCAAGTGTGCGGTTAAAACTCGTTATGTTGTTAATGTTGTGGGTTAGCCTATGCATGAGTGAGGGAGTAAATTTTAATCCTTGATGAGGTTTTTTGAGAGCCAAGAACTAAGGGTGAAGGTTGCTCCTAATGTGCTATAAATAAAGGAGTGGAGGGATGCCTCCATCCCAAGTCTTGGAGAAGGATTTTTGGTTTTCTTATGCTCCTTTTAGCTTTGCCCATCATGAAGTGTGGCTTTGTAAATATTCCTCTCTAATCATGAAGTGGTGGGATAGCTTCATGATTGATGGAAATATCCTGAGAAGGTCTTGTTCTAATCATTCAAGCACTATCTCACTTCCTCTCTAAAGTTTTCTCAAGGAATCCGATTTTGGTTCGAGGAAGAAGCTTTTTAATAGATCTTGTTCCTAAGAATTTGGGGTTGTTTCTTTGTTAGTTCAGTTTGCTATGAATTGTGGGATATCATTCAAGATCATCAAGTTCATATTTAGCCCATGAGCAAGCTCACATCAATGTTTGTGTTTTTGACCTGGTTTTGGTGCAATCTTTCTTAAATTTGAAAAATAATGAAACTTTAAGGTCAATCTATTCGATTGATGATTGAAATAGATTCTTGACATTAATAGAAAGGTGTATGCAGAATTTCATAGGTTTTGGATCAGTTGATCAAAAATTACATCAATTCTTGGTTTTCAAAATCATGCTAATTTTTATGTTCATCCTGATTTTACTATTCATCCAATAGTACTGATTTTTTGCTTGCGGTAGTGCTAGCCCTAATTTTATTTTTTATTTAGTAGGATCAGATTTTTTTTGCCTAAGGTAGTGCCAGACCGTGATAGCACCGAGTTTTTGCTTGCGGTAGTGTTGGCTCGGTAATGCCGAACCGTGGTAGCATCAGACTTTTGCTTACAGTAGTGCCGGTATAATTGAGATTTTTTGGAACTTTGATATTTAGCTTATTTTTGGGAAAAAAATATTGTTGAATCATTCATCCCCTCTTATTGCCTAACTCGATCCTACATTACTGCCTCAATTATTAATAATGGAATATTTGAGGCAACTTTTGTTGGGTAGGTCATCTTTTATTTATGTTGTATTCCTCATAAAAACTGAGTTTACAATTAGTGATAACTATTACATTGTATATTTCATTTATTTGCATGGACCGGGATATGAAGAGGAGGAAAAGAGGCAATGAATGTATAGTTTTCAACTTTTTAACAAGGCCTATTTACATTTTTAAAATTTTTAGTTCGTATATATTCGTCGTATCATCAGATCCTATTTTTTTAGAAATTGTGTATCGCTATATCAGTATCATTTATCGGTGATACATAGCACTTGAAGAGCCATGGGTGCTAGGATGGTTGGAGTCTCCTATGAGGGGAAGAGAAGAGGGTGGAGGTGACAGGTGTGGTCAGGCGGTGAGGATGCCTTGCGCAGCGGCGGGCTTCAGGGATTGTGAGTGAAGATCTTGGGCGAGAGCTTGGGAGGGAGTAGGGATGAAAATGGGTCGGATATTTCCCGTTCGATCCGGGACTGGATCCGATCAGGACCGGATTTGACAAGCCGACCGGATCTGGGATGGGATCTACATATTTAAATTCGGATCCGGGATCGGATACAGAGTAGCCAATATCCGGTAAATACGGGACGAGAATCGGATATTCAGATTTTTTTTATTCGAATATCCGAATTTTTCCTATTCAGATATTTGGATCGGATATCCGGATTTCCTATTCAGATATCAGTAAGGCCCAGCCTATTTCATCCTATTTTCCATGAAGAGCCTATTTATATTGACAATTGGTTGGTTATATTGATCCTAAAGTAGCATATTCTTTATATGACTTATACTGGGTTTGATTGATATATAACTTGCTATATGGTCATATACTCGTATGGTTTAATTCAAAATATATTACTCTATATATGCGTGCAATATCTGTATATCTTTATCCGTTTCCGATCCAAATTTATCACATATCTGTCTCATATCCATATCCCGAATAACCGAAATTCATAATCGTATTTGGCTAGCCTGTATCTGGTTCTGACTCCAGAAAAAAATATGAGTTAAGATGTGGAAAGAATAATATCCACTCGTATCTGACCCGTTTTCACCCGTAAGAGAGAGCAACACGATTACATAAGGTAGCAGAGGGAAAGGGGAAAAGTAACGAGGCTAGGAGACAGCATTTCGAATTTCATTTTAATTTGTTTTTTTGGCACCAATCAAAATTCGGTTATTTCAAAAAAAAATTATTTAATTTCGCAACTATATGATTAACAAAATTTTGAATTTTTTTGACAAAATTGGACTAAAACATTAATTTTTTGGATAAAATTTGAATTTTTGGACAACATTAAAATGAATCCACCGAAAAGTATAACTGAAATAACTGTATTTTGGGACCACAAAAGAACCAAATTTTGGCGAAACCTGAAAACCTGCTAGGGGAGGATGTATTTTTACGGGAACAACTAAGTGGATGCTTTTAATCTCTGTATTAACATAAGGCGTAATTTTTAGGCGAGGATCCAACCTCAAACGTCAATCTTTCGAAGAAAAAAATGGAAGGCTACGATGTTCCGGATTAACCAATCATTTAATATGCTAACTTTAAATCTAAGCTTAATAGGTTTAGCTATAATCGAACGGTCATAAATCAATTTCGTATACAAAATAGAGTGGATATAGCAAAGAAAAATTTGCACTTTTTATATCAATACAGATATAGATGATTTACAGACGGATGGGGAGCAAGCCAGCGCATCATGCACCCTCTCTCGTGCGCGTATAACGCACTAGAAACGCGCACACGGCGATATGTCGCGTAAGTTAGTGTTTGTAAATAATATAGAAACATATGAGATGAGGCAACGAAAAATCGAAAAGTTAATGTTTGTTTTTAAAATTCTTGTTGCGTAAGTTAGTGTTTGCAAATGATATAGAAACCGTAAGCGCAGCGCACGCCGCACGCTTGAACGAAAAATGATTTTGCGTTTTTTTTTCTGTTGAAAAAATAGACTCAGATGTATCTACAAAAATTTTGGAGGCTAGCCGTTGAGATCGAAACGTGTGTATGAATGAAAAACGAATTTGTGTTTTTTTTAGAGAAAAATGGGACACGCAAACATTTTTTCTGGCTTCCAAAGAAAAAATGGACTACTAAAATATTTTTCCCGGCAAAAACGAAGGAAGGACGAATGGGAAACGGATTTGTGTTTCTTTGAAGGAAAAATGGACCACGAAAACGAAAAAGCGCCGCACCCCGTGGGCGCGTACGAAAAACAGATTTGTGTTTTTTTAGGAAAAATGGACTACGAATTTTTTTTCCCTGAGATCCGGAGGGAAAACGGACTACGAAAATATTTTTCTGGCAAAAACAAAGAAAGGATAAACGAAAAATAATTTTTTTTTTTTTTTGGAAAATGGACCACGCTACGAAAACATTTTTCCCCGGGTCCAGAGAAAAAACAGACAACGAAAACATTTTTTCGGACAGAAACGAAAAAACAACGAACGAAAAACTAATTTGCATTTTTTTTTGAGAAAAAACGGTCAACGAAAATATTTTCCCATGATCCGCAGAAAAAACGGATCACGAAAACATTTTTCCTGGGAAAAACGGAGAAAAGATCTGGATGTAAGAAATAGGGAACTATTTGTTATATTTTTGAACCTGATCACTATCCCTAAAAATTAGAAAAGGGCTCGTTTGCGATTCGTATTTAACGGGAGTCTCTTTCCGTAAAACAACGAATGAGGGATCTAAACACGAACCGAAAAAAAGTTTTTTCCCCTCATAAAAAATCGAAAATAACCTTTTCGTAAATTAAAAAGATCTATCCGTGCTTTATAGGACTGGAGGAGTTTTTTTGGAAATAGAGGAGAGAGAACGAGAAGGGGTGACGTGGATAGCTTCTCCAAGCGCGCTTCCTTTGGGAAGTGTTTTATGGAGTATTGGAGTTTGCATGGTATGCATGCTTGTGTGGGTGCCCATCGATTTGTTGTTATTTCTAGTTAATTTTCTGGCCAGAACAAGAGTTTCTTTCTATCTACGAAATCCTCTTATTCGTATTATCATTAATGATGACACAAGATTAGTAGAAGTAGATAGGTTTTATTTACATCGTGATGATTGTGGCGTCGGAGCGCAGCGACCGACCGGGAACTTGCTGGGCCGAGCCCACTGTCGTTGTCCCCCTCCCATAGGCTGTGGACCGAGGTTGTACGGCCCAGCCCATCAACGATTGCCATCTAAACCCATAAGCTGGGACAGTCTCACTTCATCGGATTTGCGTCCTAACTGAATGGCTGTGTGTCGTTCAGGATTTAAAAAAAATATCGTATCTATATAAATTTAAAAATATTTTTTAAAAAAAATTGGGAACAAATTTTCTCCTCTCTGTTAACGTCGTGTTACAGTATTTTTTTTTACTTTCTCTGTTTTTTTTAAATGTTTTCTCTTTATTAAAATTCAGAAATCATCCGTGTCAACACACAAAATTTTCATCTAGTTACCTATTAACTTCGAACCATCACCACCGGGCTCAGCTTGTACCGGGCCAACGACTCAATCGGGGTGCCCAGCTAAGGCTTCGCCTAGACCAATGTCACGGTCACGGTTCACAAAACCGTTTCGAACGTGAATTTCGCTAGTCCGGCGGTACCGGTTTTCGCGAAAAATCGTGAAAAATCGAACGGTGCGTAATTCCAAACCAATTTGAATTCGGGTCAAACTCACACGAGAAAATCGCGGTTTCGGTTTTCACGAAAAACTGCTTGCGACCAACTGAATGTTCTTCGAAAACGGTTTTCAGCGTTTTTTAACGAAAAACCGGACACATAAATTTTTTCAAATTTTTTTTTTTTTTTTGAGTTAGACCGGTTTACCGAGCGGTTTTGAATCTCGAACCGGAGCGGTAAGGTCGAAAACCGCGGTTTTCGAGTGGTTTTTCGCGGTTTTGTAAACCCTGGTCACGGCTCTCTCGCTGCGCTTCAGGTACACCACAGTAACCAAGCTCTCTTGGCTGTGTCAACACGCCCGGCCAAACCCTGCTACCGCTTGCATTGCGTCTACGTCGGGCCTTCGGCTTCGCCGTCAACACATGGCCAATAACGATCTATACTGTAGAATGACCAAAATGTTTATATCTAAATAATTTTCCATCGGAGTTAAAACATGTATGTACACTACTCCAATAGTAGAGATGGCAATCCATTCATCTAACCCAGATCCAATGGTAAATTGGTAATAATTCTCTAGCTGACAACTCAAAAGAAATCACTCAGCTGTGCAAAATCCCCTACTTGCCCGACAATCCATTTGCCGTATCCAAGCCAATAATAAGCTCCGTAAAGCCTAAATCCTCAACTTGCCCGACCATCCATTTGCTGCAGTTTCGATGGGAAAGAGTGTCACATCCCCTGGCCGCCGAGCCCGTCAGGACGTGAGATCGATCGGTGGAAGAGAGTTTGCAGAAAAACAGGGAAGAAGAAGAAGAAGAAGAAGAAGAAGAAGAAGAAGAAGAAGAAGAAGAAGAAGAAGAAGAAGAAGAAGAAGAAGAAGAAGAAGAAGAAGAAGAAGAAGAAGAAGAAGAAGAAGAAGAAGAAAGCAAAATGAAACTAAGAATAGATTTTCATTCATTCATCATCGCGTCTATTACCTTTTGCTCTGTTGTTCGGTAATACAACTGGTAACTCATTACAGCTACGATACCTATCGACAATTACCATCGGCCACCCTTAGCCCTTGGATCTCTCTTACTACCTTCTCGACTGATCTGTGCCGTCTGTGATAATACCCCCTCCTGAAGAAATTGCTTGTCCCAAGCAATAGCTGCTGGAAAACGATCGCGCAGTACATGTAAATCCTACCATGTTATGGCTTCCACTAGTATCCCGGACCACTTGATCAGTCCTTGAGCTATTGCCGCATTCCCCTTCTTTACCAGCCTTCTTTCAAGCACTTCTTCTGGCTCTGTTGAACTCACATCCAACTTCACCACTTTTGGCAATTAAGCAAAAACAGGAGAATAATATGGAGTAAATGCCTTCAACTGAGACACGTGAAATACAGGATGAATTTGGCTGTCCTAAGGTAGGTCCAGGCGATAAGCCACTGGTACGATTCTTTCTACTACTAAATAAGGCAAATAGAATTTATCTACCAATTTCAGATATGGACGATTCATCAGGGAAGTTTGAGCGTACGGTTGCAGTTTCAGCTACTTTTTCACCCACTGAAACTGCCACTCTTGCATGTTCTTGTTAGCTTGCATCTTCATCCTATTTTGCGCTGCTACTAATTGTTGCTTCACCATTCCTTTGTATCACTCCCTTTCTTGCAAAATGTATTTGACAGCTTCAGATTCATTGGAAATCAAATTGTGACTTGCACATTAAATTGGCTCACACCGGTATAGTAGCTTGAATGGTTAGCTTCCCAATGCAGTATGAAAATTTGTATTGTACCAAAATTCAGCAAGAGCTAGCCATGCCTGCCATTTCCCCGGTGAAGTATGAACCACACACCGCAAATACATTTCCAAATATTGATTAACTCGTTCGCTTTGTCCATCTGTCTGGAGATGATAAGCGGTGCTATATTGTAACTTGGTGTCCATAGCCTTGAACAATTCTCGCCAAAATGTGCTAGTGAACACCTTGTCCTGATATGAGGTTATAGTTTTTGGAACTCCATGTAGTCTCACAATCTATTCTAGAAATACTTTGGCAACCCTTTGAGCGGTAAATGGGTGTCGAAGCGCAAGGAAGTGAGCATATTTGAAAACCGATCTACCACCACCATAATTACGTTATAACCTTCAGACATTGGTAACCCTTCAATGAATTCATTGGTCAGGTTGCAATAACCCTGCTAGTTTAGACTATTCACCTTTCACCTATTGACAAACTTCACATTGCTTCACAAAATCTTCCACACACTATTTCATTCCAGACCAAATGAACAATTTCTTGAGTCGTTGATATGTTGCTTGAATCCGTGAGTGGACACCAATGGCACTTGAGTGGAAGGTAGCAATCAATTTTGTCTACAAAGCCGAATTCTCTCCAATCCAGATTCTTCCTTGATTTCAAATCAGACCTTAGTGCAGAGCAAATCCTTGCTGGTCCAGGCTATGTATAGATAGTTGAAAAAGTCGTTGTTGTGCTGCACTATCAGTGACATATGAGTTCACAACCTCTTGGATCTACATTGATTGCACTTCAAATGTTACCAACATGTTAAAGAGTTGTCCAACTCGAGATAGCGCATCTGCTACTACATTTTCCTTTCCTTTCTTGTAAATGATTTGGAATTGCAATCCCATAAGGTGTGTCATGGCTTTTCGATTTATCTCAGATTGTAACTACTGCTTCTCCAGGTAATACAAACTCTGGTGGTCGGTACGTATGATAAATTCATTCCACTGCAGATATGGACGCCATCTTTCTACAGCCATCATTAGAGCTAAAAACTCCTCATATATGGATAAATTCTGATGAACTACTCCCAAGGCTTTACTGAAGAATGCAACCGGATATCCCTGTTGCAGTAGAACAACTCCAACTCCATTATCACATGCATTAGTTTCCACTTCAAAGCCATTTTCAAAATCAGGTAACCTAAGTACTAGAGTTGAAGACATTGCTTGTTTCAACAGAATGAAAGCTTCTTCTGCCATTTCATACCACTCAAATGTTTGGCAATAATGCCATAGTTCCTCAAAAATTTCCTGTGATAGCCAGTCAACCCAAGAAAACCCCGTAATTCAGTCATATCTGTTGGTTTTGGCCAATCTAACATCACTTGAGTTTCCCGAGGATCGGTTGCTACCCCTTGGTCTGAGATAATGTGACCCAGGTATTCTAATTGTTGTTAAGCAAAAGTGCATTTAGATCTTTTGGCGAACAGTTGGTGCGTTATTAATGTCTGTAATACCAAAGCCAAATGCTCAATATGGAAGGTTAAGTTTGGACTGTAAATGAGTATGTCATCAATGAACACAGGTACAAACTTTCGAAGGTATGCTGCCAACACCGAGTTCACTACACACTGGAACGTAGCTAGAGTATTGGTGAGACCAAAGGATATAACTTAAAATTAATTGATATTGTCCATGGTGGGTTTTGAAAGCTATCTTCATCTCATCCTCTTCCTTTATGCATATTTGATGATAACCAGCCCTAAGATCCAATTTAGAGAAATACTTTGAGCCAAATAACTCATCCAACAATTCGTCAATTACCAACATAGGAAATTTGTTCTTTATTGTAAGATCATTCAAACGACAGTAGTCGACACAAAACTGCCAAGACCCATCCTTCTTTTGTACCAGTATTACAGTTTAAACAAATGGGCTCATACTCGGTATGATCACACCGGATGCAAGCATCTCCAAAACCTGTTTCTCAATTTCATTTTTATGAAGTGGCGAGTAACGGTATGGCCTTGAATTCATCAGAGTTGCTCCTGAGATTAAAGTTATAGAATGATCATATTCCCTCCTAGGAGGTAACCCTTTTGGTTCTGCAAAGACACCGGAGTATTGTTTCAGTACTGTTTCGATCTCTGCCGGTACGGTTTCTTCTTACCATTGTTTCCCTTGTTCCAAGATAACTAATGCCCAGATGTTATTGCCCCTCTGCCATTTATCCAATTGATTTACAGTCAATGCCTTCACCTCAACTTTCTCCAAGTTTTGCACCCCTTGCAACCGAACTTGTTTTCCCTTGTGTTCAAACTCCATTGTTTTGTTGTTCTATTGGCAAGTCATGGAGCTATGAGCTTTAAGCCAATCCATTCTTAAGATCGCGTCATAAGCCCCTAGCTCTAGCACTCTCATATATGTTTTAGAAGTATGATGCTGAGACCACCATTCACCATTTGCCACCCGAACCTCAATTGGTTTTGCCTTTTATGGTACACATCCAATTCTATGTAAGAAACCAACATTGACAAAGTTATGCGAGCTGCCCGAAGCCACAAGAAGAAGCATGAACTAATTTCTTACCAGTGCCAAAATGCGCATCGTCTCCAACTCTTCTACGCCTGATAAGGCATTAAGTGATAACTTACATTTCTCTTCCTCATCCATGTCAGCAACCTCCAACATATCAAGCACACTGTCTGACAATAGCTCACACTAATCTCCCACAGTGACTGGTTGCAATTGAGCTTGAATCTTCTTTTCACAGTGCAGATGATGATTTGGCTCATACTTTTCTCCGCACTGGTAACAAAGGCCATTTTCACGATGTAAGTTCAAGCTCCATTTGGTTTTGGTGATGAGTTTAGATTAATGATTAATCTTTGTTCAATGACAAATCTAATCTTATTGAGACTAACATGTTTATTGAGTTACATTCAATAGTCTCATATTTGGATGGAAAATGAAAAACCCAAGGTATGTATGTATATCCATTCTAGTATAAATTGCATACTTTGGATTCAAGTTAAAGTATGAATTCTTCATTGCATTAACAACAAAATATGCATATGTTTCTCAATCTATATATTACATGGATGCACATATCTAGGGGGAGTTCACACTTGAACTTGATGTATCAATGTATTGATTTATTCTTCATTCCATATATAAAGGATCAATACATTGAAACACATCAATTTAAATGAATGTTTAAATTGAGTTCATTTGTCTCCTAATCATCAAAAGACATTTCATCATGTGTTGATGGTGTTCTTGTGATCGATTAAGGACAAATGAAAAGTTTTTGAGTAGTATGAAGCATTAATTGCATCATGTGCTCAAGACACATATAAATTCATTGAATTAATTTAGGTTGTGCTCAAATGATGTAAGTGGTATCCATTATGTGTTAATGGAGTGCTTAGATGATTGAGACAACTATGCATCTTGGAAAAACCATTTTCATAAGTGATGAATGAGCCATGTTAAGTCCAAAGATGATTGAGATGATGAAAACGGGACAACGACGACATCATGAGGTGATGGACGTCAAGAGGAGATCCCAGAAAGAGATAAGAGAGCCAGGGTGATGATCAGGGGGAACAAGTGATTGAAGATCACAAAGACCCCAAAGGGGATTGCTAGCGGCGGCTGAAGGTATCACTAGATAGGCTAAGGATCTTTCCTAGCTTTGTGTCTAGTTTTAGCGCCGTACTATTAAGAGGGGTTGAGTCTTTGCTTTGAGCTTCATCATGTGTTGGTGATCTCAATCCCGTAGTCACTCGAGCTTAAATCTTATTTGATTTGGTTTTTGCATAGAGCTAACCATTTGGCATGTGTTGCGAATGGGTGAAGCTCGTGCTTGGATTTTGCATAAGCTCTATTTGGCATTTGTTGCAAATAGGTCAAGCTTATGCTTGGAGTTTTCGCATTGAGCTTTGATTTGCATTAGTTGCAAATAGGATAAGCTAATGCGTTAGCTTTTGCATGAAGTTCATTCTTTTGCAGTGTTGCAATAGATGAAGCTTCATGTTTTGTTTTTGTTTTCAAACCAAAATCCTTATTGCGTTTATTTGGTATTGCTTGGAGCTTGCACGGGTTGCAAAAGGAGAGAGCTCAAGCAAGTGTTTGGTTTAGTGCATGGAGCTAGAGAATTGCAGGAGTTGCAATTAGAGAGCTCATGCACTCTGATACGATTTGGTTTAGTTTGGAGTTGGGATGAGGCTATGGATTTGCAAGTATTGCAAAAGAGAGATAGCTCATTCCTTGTAGTTTGATTGTTTATTTGCGAGTTCGTTGTGCGAATAAACGGGAGATCTATGGGTTCCGGTCTTGAAAGCATGTGATACTTGCACTGTGGTTTTTGCAAGTCCGTTTAGTCGTGATTTGACCATCACATGGCTAGGAGGATAAACCTTATAGACTCCAGGATTTATTTGCTTAATACGTTCTTGCAAATATAATCTTTGAGACGTTTGTGAATTGTGTTCTTCGCAAATGATTTGGAGTTTGGTTGAATTCTTTGAGCATGGTTTAGTGGTGTTGCAAAAGTGTTTTGCAACTGAGTGTGATCGTGGTTTGATAACCTTTTGGCTCAAATAATTGTTGTTGAAGTTTCAGAGAAAAGGGTTGAGTTTAAAACCCTGTTTTCTCTGTTTTGCCGGCACTACCGCAGTGTTAATGCCGGTAGTACCGCTAGGTCGGAAGTACCACCGTATGGGCGTCGGTACTGCCGCTCGGACAGTACTACCGCTATTTGTGAAGCGGTAGTTGTTTTTCAAGTGTACGCCGGACCAAATCTAACAGTTTATGCTGGACCAAATTTTCGGTCCGACGCAAATGTGTTTTCTGAGTGTTGAAGTCCGGCACTACTGCAGTTTTAATAGCGGTACTACCGTAGGTGCGGTAGTACCGAAGTTTTAATAGCGGTAGTTGTTTTCCAGAGTCAGGTATTTTCTGGCAGTGGTTTAAGTCTAGCACTACCGCGGGTTTATTAGTGGTACTACCGTAGGTGCGGTAGTACCGAGATTTGTTGTGCGGTGGTTATTTTCCAGAGAGGTTTGTGTTCTGGAGGTTTTTGGAGTTTGAGGCCGGCACTACCGCTTTGTTGAGAGCGGTACTACCGGGGTTGCGGTATTACCGAGTTTCTAGTGCTGGTACCTTTTTACAGAAAAGGGTGTTCTGAGGTTTGTCCTGAGTCCGGCAGTACCGCCCAGTGGGGCCGGTACTGTCGCTCGAGCGGTACTACCGGGCTTTTGCCTGCGGTAGTACCGGTTTTGCTGTCTAACGGCTAGTTTTATAGCCGTTGCCCTCAGGGGTAGTAGTAGCGCAGTTTTGCCACTAGTACTACCGCAAATGCTGATTTTTCATGGTTTTACCCCTCCAATGGCTAGTTTTGGAGTGGGGGTTATATAAGACCCCCTTGGGGGGCATTAGCAATGTTGTTGCTGCACTCGTGAGTGTTCTTGAGCTTTGGTTGGGTTTGTGGGTGGGTTTGCATGGTTTTGCCTCTTTCCATTTGGTTTTGAGCTCAAGAGTGATCCTAGTTGCATGAGTTGCTGAAAGTGCATCTAGGCCCCTCAAATTGTTTTGGTGATTAATGACGACACAATTAAAGAGATCTAATGTTTTATCCAAGAATACTGCAGATATCGAGATTATATCGAAGTTTGGAATGACATTGAACACCCCCTCGACTACTTAAAATCAAAAGGACGGCATCAAGACCAAAGTTGTAATCTTTTATTCAATTGTGTCTTAAGGATAGCCGTACTATTAAGAGGGTATGACGAGAAATCGATTTTAGGATGTGCATGTGCTCAACATCAAGTCTTGCATCTCACTTTAGCACTCCTACACTTGGTTTTGAAAAGTTTCAATTTGAAACTGCTTAGGTAACCGGAGTATCCGGACATTTTGTCCGGAGTCTCCGGATTCAATCCGGAGTGTCCGGACATTTGGTCCGGAGTCTCCGGGTTGGACCCCTCGGTTGCTTTTGGTTCCGACCGAGTATCCGACATTTGGTCCGAGTCTCGGATAACCCGGAATCTCGGATAACCCGGAGTCTCCGGGTTGTTTGTCCGGACACTCCGGCCTGTTCAAAAACGGGAGTAACGGCTAGTTTTCAAAAAGAGTATTTAAAGCCTCCACTCCACTCCAACGGCTAGGATCTCTATTGAGCTCATTCATAGCAGTATTCAAGCCATTCCTAACCATCTCTAAGCTTTCAATGGAGCCCCATCTTCCTCCCACCAATTAATTTGGTTGTTGATCCTTTTGGTGAGGAGAGGAAGAAGCAAAAGTGCTAAGTGCATTCATTTCATCTTGTTGAGCACTAGTTCATCCTCCAAGCGACTTCCGTGGTGCTATTACTCTTGGAGGTTGAAGGTCTCCTAGACGGCTAGGAGTCACCGGGAGCTACCGACGCGTGTGGTGAGCCCCGGTCGTTTGTGAAGGCGAGTCTCGCCTCCGAAAGGGAAGAGACAAGAAGTGAAGCCGGCGAGTGCATTTGGGCAACACCGGGAGGAAAGCGGGTTGAAAGAGACCCCGGCTCAAGTGTGACCGAGCCACCTCAACGGAGACGTAGGATTCCCTTCAAGAATCCGAACCCGGTGAAAAATCGCGTCTCGCTCTCTCTTTTACTTCCTAGTCTTGCTTATTTGGATTTGAATTTGTAAAGCTAGATCTAGCTCTTTGCTTAACTTGAATTCAAATCCTATCTAGCAATTGTTCTAGGTTGTTCTTGCTTTCACTTTCTAGTAGCTTTTTGTGCTTGCTAGAGTAGTTTTTATTGCGCTCCCGAGCCAGCTAACCCGGAGAGTCCGGACTCTATACCGGACACTCCGGACAAGCCGGAGTATCCGGACCAAATCCCGGAGACTCCGGGTTGACCAGCTCGGCTCGTTTTATTCCGCTGCGTAAATTTTAATCCGCCTATTCACCCCCCTCTAGGCGACATCGTTGGTCCTTTCAATTGGTATCAGAGCCAAATCTCCTTTACTTTGGCTTAACCGCTTGGAGAATCAAAGATGTCTGACATAGAGAAGGTTACCGAAACCCATGGCCAAGAGAAAGCCTCGGGTTCCGGTATAGGGGTTGCAATTCCATTAGATTATTCCTCCTTTGGAGTCTCAAACTCCTCATCCTATGTTTCCGTCTCGTCCGGTCGAGCGCCTCACTTCGATGGCACTCGGTATGCGGCATGGAAACATAAGATGAAGATGCATTTGAGATCACTTCATCCGTGTATTTGGAAGATTGTTGAAACAGGTTTCAAGCCCGCAAACCCCAACAATCTCACCTCCGAAGAAGACAAAGCTCAACACTTCAACGACTTGGCCGTCAATGCCTTGTTCAATGCTTTGAGCGACTCCGAGTTCAACCGGGTCGATGGCCTTGACAATGCCAAGGACATTTGGGAAAGATTGATGGTGTCTCACGAAGGTGTATCAAGTGTCCGTGAGTCAAAGATCGAACTCATCATTGGGGAGCTAAGCCGATTCACTTTGGAAGAAGGTGAATCGTACACAAATATGTTTGATCGCTTGATGGTGCTAGTGAATCAAGCAAAGGGACTTGGAAGCACCGAGCTCACCGACAAGGCCGTGGTGAAGATCATCCTTCGAGTGATCACCCCCACCAACCGCAACCTTGTGCAACTCATCCGCGATCGGCCAAACTTCGATACTCTCACTCCTCATGATGTGATTGGCCGGTTGATGATGGATGAGATGATGGTGAAGGAAGCGGAAGTGGTGGAGGAGCTCAAGTCCCAAGAAGAAGAAGGGCATCGCCTTGAAGGCCGTCAAGGTGGTGCAAGAAGCCAAAGAGAGCTCAAGCGATGAAGAAGAGTCAAGCGGCCCCTTGACAAATGAAGACATGGCCTTGCTCGTGAGAAGATTCAACAAGTTCTTGAAGAAGAAGGGCTACAAGCCGGGTAGTCACTCCAAGAACTATGGCAACAAGTCAAGAGGGCGTCACTCCTCAAGAAAGTGCTATGAGTGTGGGGAACCCGGTCATTTCATTGCCGAGTGCCCACACAAAGAGAAGAAGGAGGAAAAGCCCTACAAGAAAGACAAGTTCAAGAAGAAGGACAAAGACAAGAACAAAAAGTACAAGGGCAAGGGTCATGCTTACATCGGCAAGGAGTGGAACTCCGACTCCGACTCCGAGTCCGAGTCCGATTCCAACTCCGACAACGAAGAAGGACTCGCCACCGTCGCCATTGCCACTCCACCGACAAAGTCAAAGAGTCTCTTTGACGACTTAAGCGACGGCGAAGGAGATGCTCCAATGTGCCTTATGGCAAAAGGGCACAAGGTATCATCTAAGAGCACTACTCATTCCATTGTTGATTATAGCTTAGATGATTGTGATGATGCTAGTGATGAAGAAGAGGTAGCATTTAAGTCTATGGATGATTTTGATGTTAAAAAATTAGACTTGCTACTTAAGGATATTGAAAGATTGGAGGAGGTTGTTGAGCAAAAGGAGGCCATTCTCGAAGCTCAAGAAGATCTCCTTATTTTTGAAAAGGAGAAGAACCTTGAACTAGAGAAGAGCTTAGCCTTTGAAAAGAAAGAGAAATGAGGATTTGGTCAAAAGTTCAAATTTGACCAAAAATGAAGCAATTAGTCTTGAGATCACCAATGCTTCACTCTTAGAGCAACTTGCAAAAGCAAAGGATGCTTGCAAGGCTCTTGAAGTGAAGCTTGTTGATCTCTCGAATAAAGTTTCTACCTCAATCAACAACTCCAATATTTCATTACCTTCAACAAGCAACGGTTGCGCTAGATGCTTTAATGTTGATGTTGCTACTTGTGCTACTAACCGTGAGACTTTGAAAGTCTTAGCTCATGAAAATGAAAAGCTTAAGGTGATGCTTGAAGATGGACTTCAAAAGTCCTACAAGGCAAGCAAGGGTTTAGAGGAGTATCTCGGTAAGCGCCAAGGTAATCCTAAGAGGCAAGGGCTTGGGTATGTTCCGCCAAAGGGCAAAAAGAGCAACATTGTTGTTGCTCCTTTAAGCAAGCCCATTCACTTTGTAAAAGGCGAAGGAACATCCAAGCACAAAGCTCACTCCGAGTTCTTTGCTTCTTATGTGCTTAAAAAGACTAACCTCGGTCATGTAGTTGCTTATCATGTTGGGCGTAAGCCGAAGAATGCTCCTTGTGTTCGTTCTATTTGGGTACCTAAATCGCTTGTTACTAACGTGCGTGGACCTAACCAAGTTTGGGTACCAAAGAGCAAAAACTAAATATGTTTTTGTAGGCCTATATCTCCGGTGGAACAAGTTGGATTTTGGATAGCGGTTGTACGCACCACATGACCGGAGAAAAGGCAATGTTCGCTCAATTGGACGCAAATGGATCAAATAGTGAAAGCATTGTCTTTGGAGACAATGGAAAAGGAGAAGTAATTGGATTGGGTAAAATTCCTATCTCAAGCAATTTTCAATTAAATAATGTTTTGCTTGTTGAGTCATTAAGCTACAATTTATTGTCCGTTGCACAATTATGTGAAGCGGGCTATAATTGTTTGTTTAATGAAAAGGGTGTGGATGTCATTAAGAGGCTTGATGGTTCAATAGCCTTTAAAGGATGTTTGAAGGGTAAGCTCTATCTCGTAGACTTCAATACGGATAGACTTAATCTTGAAACGTGCTTAATGGCTAAATCTAGCATGGGTTGGCTTTGGCATCGCCGGTTAGCCCATGTTGGTATGAGGAATCTTCACAAACTCGTTAAAGGCAACCACATTCTCGGACTAACCAACATTGTCTTTGAGAAAGATAGGATTTGTAGCGCTTGTCAAGCCGGCAAGCAAGTTGGTGCCTCCCATCCCGCCAAGAATGTAATGACGACCTCAAAACCGTTGGAGATGCTCCACATGGATCTATTCGGTCCCGTAGCTTACATAAGCATCGGGGGAAGTAAGTATGGTTTAGTCATTGTTGATGATTTTTCTCGATTCACTTGGGTGTTCTTTTTGCATGACAAAGGTGAAGTCCAAGTGACTTTGAAGAAATTCATGAGAAGAGCTCAAAACGAATTTGAAGTGAAGATTAAAAGAATTCGAAGCGACAACGGCACCGAGTTCAAGAATATTGGCGTGGAGGAGTTTCTTGATGAGGAAGGAATCAAGCACGAATTCTCGGCTCCCTATTCTCCTCAACAAAATGGGGTGGCCGAGAGGAAGAATCGAACCCTCATCGAGATGGCGCGGACAATGCTCGACGAGTACAAGGTTTCCGATAGCTTTTGGGCGGAAGCAATCAACACCGCATGCCACAGCTCCAACCGCCTCTACCTCCACAAGATCTTGAAGAAGACGGCGTACGAGTTGCTCACCGGGAAGAAACCAAATGTCTCCTACTTTCGAGTCTTTGGGAGCAAATGCTATATCCTCAATAAAAAGGCTAAGTCTTCTAAATTCGCTCCTAAAGTAGATGAAGGTTTCTTACTTGGTTATGGAACCAATGCTTACGCGTACCGAGTTTTCAACAATACCACCGGTGTCGTTGAAATCTCGCGTGACGTGACTTTTGATGAAACTAACGGTTCTCAAGTAGAACAAGTTGATCGTGTTGTGATTGACAGGGAAGAACCTCCTTGTGAAGCTATAAAGAAAATGGCAATTGGAGAGGTAAGACCTCAAAATTTGGAATCTCACCCGAGCTCCCCAACCCGGAGTCTCCGGCCTGAAACCCGGAGTGTCCGGATTAGTCCGGAGTCTCCGGGTCCAATACCGGAGTCTCCGGATGGGTCAGGCTCGGGCGACATTCCCTCCTCGTCCAATCAAGCTCAAGATGGTTCCAATGCCACCCAAGATGATGAAGGCCCTATTCAAGCCTTGGACTCATCCGTACCTCATCCTAGAGTTCATCAAAGCATTCAAAGAGATCATCCGGTCGACAACATACTTGGAGACATCAACAAGGGAGTATCCACTCGATCTCGAGTTGCAAATTTTTGTGAATTTTACTCGTTTGTTTCCTCTCTTGAACCTCTTAAAGTAGATGAAGCGCTTGAAGACCCAGATTGGGTGATGGCTATGCAAGAGGAACTGAACAACTTCAAGCGCAATCAAGTCTGGGAGCTTGTCAAAAGACCAAATCAAAACGTTATCGGCACTAAGTGGGTCTTCCGAAACAAGCAAGATGAAAACGGGATCGTGACAAGGAACAAAGCCCGTTTGGTTGCTCAAGGGTACACTCAAATAGAAGGTTTGGATTTCGATGAAACATATGCTCCAGAGCTAGGCTTGAATCTATTAGAATATTACTTGCCTTTGCTACTCACCATGATTTCAAGCTGTATCAAATGGACGTGAAGAGCGCCTTCTTAAATGGACCACTTTCCGAGATGGTCTACGTTGAGCAACCACCGGATTTGAAGATCCAAGACATCAGGACCACGTCTACTACCTTCACAAGGCACTCTATGGACTTAAGCAAGCTCCAAGGGCATGGTTCGAATGTCTTGAGACTTCCTTCTCGGACAAGGTTTTGTAGTCGGAAAAGCCGACCCTACTCTCTTTACTAAGCATATTGATAATGATTTATTTGTGTGCCAAATATATGTCGATGACATTATATTTGGATCTACTAATGAACATTTGTGTAAAGAGTTTAGCAAGATAATGACCAAAAGGTTTGAGATGTCCATGATGGGTGAGTTGAAGTTCTTCCTCGGATTCCAAGTTAAACAACTCAAGGAAGGAACTTTCATTTGTCAAACGAAGTACATCAAGGACATGCTCAAGAAGTTCAGAATGGAGGACGCCAAGCCCATAAAGACGCCAATGCAAGCCAACGGGCACCTAGACCTCGACAAAGAAGGTAAACCGGTCATCCAAAAGGTATATCGTTCGATGATCGGTTCTCTCCTTTATCTTTGTGCATCTAGGCCCGATATCATGCTTAGCATTTGTATGTGTGCACGTTTTCAAGCCGCTCCAAAAGAGTGCCACATGGTGGCCGTTAAGAGAATCTTGAGATACTTAGTGCACACTCCTCATTTCGGACTTTGGTATCCGAAAGGATCCTCCTTTGAACTCATTGGCTATTCCGATGCGGATTATGCCGGTTGCAAAGTGGATAGGAAGAGCACCTCAGGAACTTGCCAATTCTTGGGTAGGTCCCTAGTCTCGTGGTCTTCCAAGAAACAAAATTCCGTAGCCCTATCCACTTAGGCCGAATACATAGGCTGCCGGAGTTGTTGTGCCCAATTACTTTGGATGAGACAAACCTTGAGTGATTTTGGCCTATCCTACAAAAGCGTTCCACTTTTGTGTGACAATGAGAGCGCCATAAAAATTGCCAACAATCCTGTCCAACACTCCCGAACAAAACACATTGATATTCGCCATCATTTCCTAAGAGACCACGCAACTAAAGGCGAAATTGATATCCAACATGTGAGTACAAATGATCAATTAGCCGATATTTTTACCAAGCCCCTTGACGAGAAAAGGTTCTGTGAATTGAGAAGTGGATTAAATATCTTAGACTCTCGTAACGTGGCTTGACATGTGCTCACATATTGCTTGTTGAATGAAAAATGAATTTCAAAACCTTAGTCATCTTTTTCTTTGAAATTATTCAATGTTTTTGGCTCTTGATCCTCTGATCTTGTCATTGATATGTGACCATAGCTTGTTTGCTTTATTGTTCGCTGGTCATATATCAAGTTGACATCTTAGGAATCTTTCTCTCTCTCGCTCCGCAAAACTCCTTGAGCTATCCTTCACCTTGAAAATTTCCTAACCGAGCTGGGCAACCCGGACTGTCCGGTATTTAATCCGGAGTCTCCGGATCATTCGGAGTCTCCGGACTACTTGTTCGGACTCTCCGGGTTGGGCCGGAGTCTCCGGACTGAAATCCCGGAGTCTCGGGTTGGGGCGACGGTTTAAGTCCCCCCAATCCCGCGGTTTCTTTTATTCCTTTTTGCACCGGGCGCCTCTCCTCTCCCTCTCCGTGCACCTCTCACGCTCCTAGGGTTCTTGGACTCCTCCACCTCCTCCTCCATCCCTTGGATTGAAGATCGTGGTAAGGATGTTCTTGCCCTAACCTTTTCTTTCGGGTTTGGTACAAATCTCGCGGTTCTTAGGGTCTCTCCGTGTGCTTCAACTCTCTTAGGGTGCCGATTGACTCGTCATTGCCCTCAAGATCGGAGATTCGTTAACCCTAACTCACCCGCGTTCTTCATCTATCAAATCTTCTTGAGGTGAGTTCCTTTTTGTGCCCTATTCCCGCGAAATTCTTTGCTAGAGTTTGCCCTACTCGTTTCTTGAACATCCTAGAGGCAATCTAGTTCCAATTCCTGTTTTGTGCGGATTGAATTCCTCAATTCCCACCCGCCCGTGTGCTCGTTCTGGCACATCCGGAGTGTCCGGACTCTGAGTCCGGAGTGTCCGGACTCTGAGTCCGGAGTCTCCGGGTCGATCCGGAGTGTCCGGACTTTCTGTCCGGAGTCTCCGGATGCAATCCGGAGTATCCGAACTTTTGTCCGGACTCTCCGGGTTGGGTGCCTCGGTCAGTTTCAGTTCTCAGCTGTTTTTCGCGTCGCCTCTCGGCTAATTCCTCGTTCGCTTTGTCTGGTCAGATGGATCCTTCCCAGGGAACTTCCGGAGGCAGCGATCCTCCTCCGCAGGCAGCCGGTGGCAGCGATCCTCCTCAGCAGGCAGCTAGTGGCAGTGCTCCCGCTCAGGGCGTGTCTCCCACCGATTCTCCTCCACAGCCTCAGCAGCCTCCGCAGAAAAGGCAGAGAATTGGAGTGGTCAAAAGACTCGTTTCCAGACCTCGAGGCCAGCCGTGGTCAAGACTGGCCCTGTCTCCTCCTCCTCAAAGAAGCTCCTGATCCAGATGAGCATCCAGCTGATACCCATGCCAGGCTTCGTGATCAGAAAAGAAGCCAGTTCCGTACTTCTGGGCACTTCATTGGTCCTCTGATCAAGGCCAAGCCCGTGTGGAACTATCCAATGTCCGTAAATCCAATGAGAGTAATTGACTACCGGACAGGACCTGGTAAAGGGAAAGCCATTGTGGAGCACAGAAAGAAAGATCCTTTGGAGCTCCACCAGGATGAGTATGTGGACCGCCGGTTTTGGAACCGGTTTCAGTCAGATTACTATGAAACGGTCCTATACCCACTTGAGCACCCAGTGGTTCGCATGAAGACCATTGACTGGGAGTACATGGCTGCAGCAGGCAATCCAGTCTTCACTGAGATCATTCAGATTTGCGAGCTGCATCAGATCAAGAACATCATGGCATACAAGTATGACTGGAACAATGAGATCATCATGCAGTTTTATGCCACCTTGTACTTTGACAAGAATGATGAGGCCATTTGGTGGATGACCGACAAGATATGGTATGTGGCTAGCAAGAAGAGATTTGCCAGAGTGCTCAACCTCAGATACAATGCCAGTCCAAAGCTTCATGAGAAGAAAGTGATGACTCCTGAGCAAATTGAGGCTTTGTATGACACTTCCAGGAGCTTCACAGTTGGGACCATCAAGGGTCTAAAGGACATACCATTGTGCTCAACAGGATGTTGAGAGTCACTCTTTCGCCAAAGGAAGGAGATGCTTACGCTATCGGTTCCTATGGTAGGAACTCTTTGTTTCACCTCGTTGAGAACCTTGACCCTTTTGACATTGTCGATTTCTTGTGGGAAACAATGAGGCAGAATGCTCGAGCAACATGGCGATGCGGCTATGCACCTTCGTGATGACCTTGATCTCTTCAAAGGAGTGGGCTGAAGTTTGTCGAGATGAGGAGCATCTTTCTTACAAGGTCCGCCTCAGTCTACTCCAGCCCCTCTCCAGTGCTCCTGGTCCTCGCTGCTAGACTTCGCCGAGGTCGTGCTTCGTGCTCTACCTCTACCCCTAGTGCCTCTGCCCGATTCTTGGGCAGTCCGAGGTTTCTAGTGGCACTCTTCAGCGGATGCTCAAGCACGTCTTCCTTCTTTGCCGCGACATCTCCACCAGGCAGAAGATGATGAGTCGACAGATCAAGAAGAATGGTCAAGACATTCGCAGCATCCGCCGCCACAATGGCGAGGCGATCTCTCCCGATTCCTCCGGGTCTTCCGAGGAGAGTAGCGACGCCACTTCTGCTGATGCCTTGTTTGGGATTGCTTCCTCCTCTGCTCCTCCAGCGCCTGGTGACGTCGACAGCGAGGGCTCTGAGTATGAGGCCTCCGACGACGGAGATGACGAGTGATTTCCTGTGTCTTCCTTTTTTGGTGTCTTGATGCCAAAGGGGGAGTGATCTTTAGCGTTGTCTTTGTCGTGGACTCTTTATCTTTCCGTCTGTCGCGTCTTGCTTGTGGCCTTTTTTATTTAATTTATTTGTTTATTTAGTGTTGTGAACTCTGTCTATTCCATGTAATGACTTTAATGCTTACTTTATGCATGGATTACTTTCAGTTACTTGTATTGTATTCTCGGTAGCTGTGTTTGAGGGAGAGCTCTCAGTTTTCTCTCGGTAAATATGTGCATTCGTTCCCACTCAATTCCTCTAATGCACACATTTAGGGGGAGCTCCTCTTATTTATCTTATGCCTAAGTCTTGTTCTCGTTATTTTATTTGCTAATTAATTGTGTTGTCATCAATTCACCAAAAAGGGGGAGATTGAAAGTGCATCTAGGCCCCTCAAATTGTTTTGGTGATTAATGACGACACAATTAAAGAGATCTAATGTTTTATCCAAGAATACTGCAGATATCGAGATTATATCGAAGTTTGGAATGACATTGGACACCCCCTCGACTACTTAAAATCAAAAGGACGGCATCAAGACCAAAGTTGTAATCTTTTATTCAATTGTGTCTTAAGGATAGCCGTACTATTAAGAGGGTATGACGAGAAATCGATTTTAGGATGTGCATGTGCTCAACATCAAGTCTTGCATCTCACTTTAGCACTCCTACACTTGGTTTTGAAAAGTTTCAATTTGAAACTGCTCGGTAACCGGAGTATCCGGACATTTTGTCCGGAGTCTCCGGATTCAATCCGGAGTGTCCGGACATTTGGTCCGGAGTCTCCGGGTTGGACCCCTCGGTTGCTTTTGGTTCCAGCCAGTCCGGAGTATCCGGACATTTGGTCCGGAGTCTCCGGATAACCCGGAGTCTCCGGGTTGTTTGTCCGGACACTCCGGCCTGTTCAAAAGCAGAGTAACTGCTAGTTTTCAAAAAGAGTATTTAAAGCCTCCACTCCACTCCAACGGCTAGGATCTCTATTGAGCTCATTCATAGCAGTATTCAAGCCATTCCTAACCATCTCTAAGCTTTCAATGGAGCCCCATCTTCCTCCCACCAATTAATTTGGTTGTTGATCCTTTTGGTGAGGAGAGGAAGAAGCAAAAGTGCTAAGTGCATTCATTTCATCTTGTTGAGCACTAGTTCATCCTCCAAGCGACTTCCGTGGTGCTATTACTCTTGGAGGTTGAAGGTCTCCTAGACGGCTAGGAGTCACCGGGAGCTACCGACGCGTGTGGTGAGCCCCGGTCGTTTGTGAAGGCGAGTCTCGCCTCCGAAAGGGAAGAGACAAGAAGTGAAGCCGGCGAGTGCATTTGTGCAACACCGGGAGGAAAGCGGGTTGAAAGAGACCCCGGCTCAAGTGTGACCGAGCCACCTCAACGGAGACGTAGGATTCCCTTCAAGAATCCGAACTTCGGTGAAAAATCGCGTCTCGCTCTCTCTTTTACTTCCTAGTCTTGCTTATTTGGATTTGAATTTGTAAAGTTAGATCTAGCTCTTTGCTTAACTTGAATTCAAATCCTATCTAGCAATTGTTCTAGGTTGTTCTTGCTTTCACTTTCTAGTAGCTTTTTGTGCTTGCTAGAGTAGTTTTTATTGCGCTCCCGAGCCAGCTAACCCGGAGAGTCCGGACTCTATACCGGACACTCCGGACAAGCCGGAGTATCCGGACCAAATCCCGGAGACTCCGGGTTGACCAGCTCGGCTCGTTTTATTCCGCTGCGTAAATTTTAATCCGCCTATTCACCCCCCCTCTAGGCGACATCGTTGGTCCTTTCAGTTGCATCTAGTGAGTATTGAGAGGACCCTAGTTGCATTGGTTTCACTAGGTGATCACCGGAGTCGCGGAGGTGCGATCGGTGAAGCTTGAGCGGAGTGCTCAACTCGTTACTCTTGGAGGTGGTGGCCTCCTAGACAGCGTACGTGCGTCGTGCACGGGAGCTCTCAAGGTTTGTGAGAAGTCCCGACAAAGTTTGTGAAGGTTAGTGCTTAGCCTACCCGGCGGGGTAAAAAGCAACCATAGTGGATTCGAGGTGGAAGGCTCAAGTGAGTGAGCTGGTCCAAAGTGAGTTGGACTTCCTCAACGTGGAGTAGGAGGGTAGTCTCCGAACCACGGTAAAAAGTAACGTGTCCCTTGTCTCTTTTACATTCAAGCATTTACTTCATTGCATATTATTGATTGCTTGATTGTGAATAGAATTGCTTAGTGTATCTTGCTTGATCGTCATAGCATTTCTAGTTACAAACATAATTAGTTTGTGCACTAGTGAGCCTAGTTGATTTAGGCTTTAATTGTCAAAACCTTAGTCTTCCGCTTGCGCATAATCTTTGTGTAAGTTTTGACATAGGGGTAATTAGAGGCGATCCTGGTTTAGTGAGTAGAAGTTTTTAAATCGCCTATCCCCCCCTCTAGGTGCATCCTCGACCCTACACACGATGGTATTCTCGTAGTTGTCGTGCCTTCCACAACTCACCTTGACCCAATCTCAGGTTTTGAGGTGGATTCTCCATCTTGTTCATCCCTCCAACCTCTCGGCCACGTCCTGTTTTTAGCTTCCAAACCTTACTGTGATCTAGTATGTCTTACTGCACACAGGCTGATAAAGCTGCTTGATCAACGGTCTTTGGAACATGACTTTGCATTACTCCCCGCAGCTCTGACTTCAATCCACTCAGAAAATGGGACACAAAAAGCTACTCATCATAATGCGGATTGTGCATTGAGACTTCATACACCAATTCCCCCAAACTATTTCTTGTATTCACTCACAGAGCTGGTCTGCTTAATCTCCACTAACTCCTCTATTGACCTTATGTGGTCAAATGCCCCAAACTTCTTCTCTATGGCACAAACAAACAACTCCCAATCTCCTAACTCGTTTTTGGCTTTGTACACCTGTAGCTAGCGGGTTGCATTGCCCTCAATGTGCATGGTTGTAGCCATTACCCACATTGATTCTGGAATATTGAATATCTTCAAATAGTTCACACACTTATCACGCCAGATTCACGGAGTTTCACCGTCAAACTTTGGAAAGTATAATTTGGGCAAGGGATTCCTCTTGTTCTCTTCGAACTCCCTCTAGGCGCGTGAGTTCAACCCTGATGCCTCCTGCAGAACCCCAGACATGCTTCTAGCTTGCATACCTCCAGAGGATGGTGAAGACTCTTCTTCCCTTCTCGCCCATACTCCCAACAGTGCTATCGTGAATATTGACATTCCCTTTGCCGACGATCCCCCTTCACCGCCTCCATCTTCCCTTCCATCATGAGGCACACCACCGCTTGCGTAGTGGCCTCCATTCGTTTCATGAGAATATGCTGCTCCTTGGATGACTGTTCCACCACATGGGCCGTCAAATCCACGCGATCCATCAGTTGTTGCTGCGATTTGTCGACCGCTCCCACTCGTGCGAACAGGAGGTTGAGACTCTCCTTGATTGTTGCCAGCTACTCCTCCATCTGCCCCGTCAATTCTTCCATAGACTCGAGGACGAATTGAGTTTGCACCGAAAGCTTTGGTGGAGCTGTGTCTTCCGATGCTTAGCCGAGCCAACCAAATTGTGGGGATTTTACCGGGATCGTTGAAACAGACCTCAATCGATTCCGAGTTCCCAACCCTCCTCTGGAATTTTACAGCTCGAGGCCGATCGAACATAGCTCTGATACCAACTTGTCACACCCCCTAGCTACCGAGCCCGTCGGGACGTGATATCGATCGGTGGAAGACAGAGTTTGCAGAAGAACAAGGAAGGAAGGAAGGAAGGAAGGAAGAAGAAAGCGAAATGAAACTAAAAACAGATTTTCATTCATTCATCATCGCGTCTTTCCTTTTTGATACACAAGCTTTATACCCCATAGCAGAATCAGTGATTCTCCCATTCACCCCTTTTATTTTTCACTCTGCTGTTCGGTAATACAAGTGGCAACTTATTACAGCTACAGTACCATCGACAATTACCATCAGCCACCCTCAGCCCTTGGATCTCTCTAGTAGCCTTCTCTACTGATCTGTGCCGCCTGTGACAAAGAGGAGATTTGGTGAGGTTGTTGAAGATTGGAGCACTTTGGATAAAGTTTGTTAGGTGATTCGTTGGAGACCAAGTCTTCTCTAGTTTTTACTCCTAGCAGTTTTCCAAAGAAAAAGATGGGAAGACGATGAACCCGAGCTACAAGAGGGGGTTTCTAATTTTAGGCACGGCCAACTTCATGTCGATTTTAGTGGCACGTCACGAGCTTAATTACTCAGTGAGAGGTGTTTTTATACTTTTTTTTAAAAAAAATTATATAAATATTAAAGCATAAATAAAAAATGGGTTTTGATAAGTTTCATCCGGATGTTTTCTTTAGTAACCATCATCCAAATTCCTGGCCATTGGATTTGCTTTCAGATCAATGCACGGCCCCCCTGAATTCGAGGTGGGTTGATCCTACGGATGTGTGTTCTGATCGTATGGTCCAAAGTTTGAATGTTTTTTGGGACAAAAAAACGATTACTTAACCTTGTTGAGGTTACAGCAGCCATTGTAGCCCGGGTTTTGTAGGAGAGTGTTCCGATTATCTTCTCTGGCTAAGCTTAATGCAGAGGATCGATTTTGCTAACTAGTTATTTGTGTTGCGATTGCGGCGTAGAGGGCAAAAAAAACTAAAGTTTCCTAAAAAAAAACTAGAGTTTTACATATATACTAGAAAACCCAGTGTTATTCCCGGAAATAAAGAAAACAACTCAGTCTAAGTTCCAACGCCGTTGGTTACATATATACTATTAGATTTTTACCATTCATCCTTAAAAAGTACTAAGTTATCTATTAATCGGGAAATAAAGAAAACAACTCAGATATGGTCCTAAGTTCCAACGCCGTTGATCACCACGACCATATATATACTATTAGATTCTTATCATTCGTCCATAAATGTACTAAGGTATATATTAATCTAGCATCAAAATATACTCAAAACTTAAAAGGTGCCGATACTAAAAGATGCTAGGAGTTTAAGAGTAATTTAACAGTAAAATATAGCGCCACTTCATGGTACCTCCGAAAGACGATAAAAACTCTTGCATTCTGCAACTTCTTCGGTTCTATTTGTAACGTACACCTTTTTTTTTTCTTCATTTTCTTTTGTCGTATTTTTTTTATCATAAATTGCATGTGCATAAAATAGGATATCTTTAAAGGATTTTTAGAATTTAGCTCATAATAATCTCTATTATTCTAAAGTAGCACTTGGTGGCAGTGGTCTGTTCTTCTCACGTCATTAATTGCCCTGCTTAATTGCCCTGCTTAATTGCCTTGTTTAATTGCCCTGCTTAATTGCCCTACGCAAGAAACAAAGCGTTGCTTTAATTAGCCAGCTTTCGCAAGAAACGAAACGTTAAAGATAGATGTTTGATCTTGTGAAATAAATTTTTTATTTTTTAATCTTTATTTTTCGTTATCAATTTTATTTTTCGTAGCAGCGCACGGGCATGTAACTAGTATCGCACAATTTCGAATCCAAATCCCCCTTGCATTTCCACTCCACCGAGCCGGTCAACGGGTCTAAGTCCTGCGGAAGAAAACAACGGTTTCGCGCAACTACCCCCCTCAAATTTCCATTCATTTATACCCCCGTCCACCTCACCACGCGCGACGACTCCGACCGACGCTCCGGCCCCCGGCTCCCCTCCCCAAGCGCCGCCGCTAGCCCGCCTCCGCAGCCACGGGGAACGCAACGAGCTCCCGCGGCGGCGGCCTCCGCGAAAAGGCGAGGTCCACCGCCCGCCTCGCCGGCTCCGTCCCCCGCCGGTCGCAGCAGGGGACGCGGTCCTCTGGGAGCCGCGTCCCGGGGGCCGCGTTCGACCCGTTCGACCTCGAGGCCGACCCGCCGCCGCCGGAGCTGACGCCCGAGCAGGTCAGGCGATGCGAGGAGGCGCTCGCGATTTTCGAGGCGAAGAGCAAGCAGCTGGATGCCTTGTCCGCCGAGTTCAGAAGCCTCCCGGTACGATCGTTTTCTTTTCCCCGATCGCTGATCGTTCCGTGCGATAGTTCTGAAATTTGTGCCAAATATTGCATGTTCTCTCTGTCCACATGGCGATTTGGTGTAAATTTTGTTTTTTTTCCCTCCGTGGTCAGGTGTTTTAGCGTTCATTTTCCTTTGGAGGTTGCGTTCGTTCTTGGTAGAATATGTCGGGACTTCGATCTTTGTTCATGGCATGGCCTTTTCGTGCTAGTGAGTGTAATTACGCGGTTAAATAGAAAATTCACTTATCCTTCTCCAGTAATAGAGGCCTGTCTGTCTGACTGAGCTACCGAATTGTAATCCAAGTAACAGATGCGCAGTTGAAAAATACATTCGGATGTGCCTTTTCCTTGCATGATTTATGTATTTGTTTACACGTAGTGATGCGTTGCTTTGAAGTGAAACGTTGGTGTTGGGTTGCTGTGAAGTGAAGCAGTGGGGTGGGGATCTGATGCGATAGTATGTTGTGCCATATACGAGGAAATTGGTGGAAATATGATTTCCCACTTTGGTGCCTTTTGAGAGAAAGATGTTGCATCTTGTTTTCTCGAATCTACATACGAACTGTCGCTAGTTAAAATCACTGGCACAATATTTGAATAATAAAAGGAGATGCCTTGGGAATGTTTGGCTGTTAGCTATAGATTATAACTCCTATCAGGCTTGAGCTTGATTCGTAAAAGTTAAGGTTTGGAGAGTTCTATTACCATTCTAGATTGAAGGGCCTTAATTGTTCTTTCACTCATCTACTAGAAATGGATTTAATTATATCCTTGTATATAAGTATTTTGGTATGGAGGATTTTTTGTGTTCTATACCTATGTCGTATTTCTTGAATCAATTGTTAATTTGTCATTTGAATTTTATAAACTTTCATTGGTAAGGTCGTGGTTAAATAAACTTGAAAAGATCATTTTGTTTACATGGCTTTTGTGGCCAATTGGCCGTATCAACAGCTACAAGATCTGATGGACTGACTATTCTTCACTCTGTCCACTTAAGGGAGCATGTATTTCAGTATTTGGTATTTTATCACAATTGCGTGAAGACAGACTTGTTCGAATATAATTTCTACTGGACTACCTGTTGATAACACAATTCACAACCTGATATGATTTATTTTCGCAACTCAATCAGGACTTGTTCTGGTGGAAAATATAGCGTCCTCATTTTAAGGCATTGTCTTACATAAGATTGCAGTTCATTTCTGGTTAATGAATTTTTTTTCCTGTTTTCAAGCAGGTATCTAGTTGAATGTTCATATCTTATAATCTATGCATCTAAGACATGATATTAAATTTATTTTAGCTATCATGAAAGTAATACTTTCCTAGTATTTCAATTTCATATTTCATGATCATGTTTTCAGGACATGAGAACAATGCATCAGGAGCTGATGAAAAGGTCTAGTGTGGCTCGCAATGCTGCTAATAGGGACAAAAACCGCTATATTGATGTCTTACCATGTGAGATTTCCCACCTGTATTTGTAGTTTATGGTGATTATTGTTGGTGCGCAACTAGAAAGATCTTGTAGCATTATGAATTTGATTAAATTTGACTCCTTTCTTGTCTTTAGTTGATGATACCAGAGTACGGCTAAAATCATCAACAACCAATCAAACTTCAAGCAATGGTTACATCAATGCAAGCTTTATAAAGGTAAAATTTGTATTATCCCTTTTTTTTAATGTATCTCTGTTCTTTTTGCCTTTCTGAGTCCTGTTTGAGATAATTGAAGAGCAGCTTAAGATGCGGTGTATAAAACTTGCAGGCTAGTGATGACAACAGAGTTGCAAGATTTATTTCCACTCAAGGTCCACTGGTGAAGACATTTGAGGATTTTTGGGAAATGGTTTTTGAAAACCAGTGTCCTGTGATTGTTATGGTCACACAGTTCGACGGTGTTAAGGTGCTTGCTTATATTAAACAATCCCCTCAATTTCCATTGAATTGAGCTGATATTCAAATGAGACCCAGTCATGCTTGTATTCTTACATGTAGAATCTTGCGCTTATATGAACCAGGGAGGCAGAACAACACGAATAATCAAATTTATTTCTTATAAGTGTATAATAAAAAGCTTGCTGTGAATTTCATATCATAAAACCATAGTCTTGTACTTAATTACTAGATTCGTTGTAAACCCCCACGAATCGCGAACCCGATTCATCAAACCCGACCCGGATTTGTCAAACCCGAACCAGTTTATGGCACGTGGTTCGTGTTCGCAGTAGAAATTGGAAGAAAAGGTGATGAATCGCGAACCTGAATCCTGTACTGCGATTCGAACGAACCACATTTCTGGTAACTATGGTCGTATGTGTACACCTAATGAACTATATGAGCTGAGCAGCACCATTGCAGTTAACAATATTACCAAATTACGGCATTTATGCCATTAGAGATCTTAAGCATAAAACATCCCTACAAAATGAAAAAGGTAGCAAACTACTAGATGAAACAACAATGCAAATTTGCAATTAATGTGGGTGGAAACAATAGATGTTACACTGAATGTTATAATATAGAAAAAACAAAGGTTTTCTTAATTCTAGGAGGATCCAGATCATAAATGCACTCACAAATGGTGAATCTAAGCTAGCATAAACCTCTTATTAGTGTTAAGATTTTGAGTGAGAGAGTAGACCATATCTCCTTGTAAGGAGAAAGGGACAAAACACTTGGCTAGTAAATAGACACTAGACCCTGTAAGTCGACCGCTAATACCGGCAATCAATTAACAGGATCCCACTTAGAACTCCTGAGGGGATTTTTAGACCCCTTTTTGTCGGCTTTTAAAATTTTCCTAACTCGAATTTTGTTTATGTGGCATCCATCCATGTTGGCTTTGCCTCAGTGAATTCATTTTGAAAACAATCGGTAATGGTGACATAATTCCAACTGTATGCAAGCAGAATTCATAGACAATTTGACATGAAGATACGTTGGCTTTCTCTGTGCTGTAGATACACTTTGAAGCATCAATATTTCCTCTGATAAATTCCTGTTAAAGAAATTATATTTAAAATAATGGCAGTGTGATGAGTATCTTCCATTGGGCAATGAACGAGGAGTCTATGGAAAGTATAATGTTGAGATTAGGAAGGCCAAAAAAGATAAACATCAATTATGGTTGCGAGATGTGAAGGTGCAATGCAACGAGGTAAAAAAAAATTAAAGACTGTCATTATGCTTTGTAGCATTGTTCCTCTTACATTTTTCACATCAAGTTTTTTCTTCTCTTCTATGTCATATACATAAAATGTTGAAGATGAATAATGTTCTTGTTCATTTACTTCAGGTCTGTTTTTATAGGTTTGTCCTGTCTGTTTTAGTCCTCGTGACATGACACGGCACGACATTTCTTTAGAAACTTAATATGCCTTTTTTCTTTTAAGACAATGATCATCATAAATTGTCTTGTATTACGTCTTATAGATGACACTTGGCATCATTTATTATTATTGATCAATTTGCTGTTCTATTGCTCAATGAGGATTTAAATGAATAAACTTAGGCGATAGTAAGATATCAATTAAACCACATGTGACAATATTGCCGTCATCATGATGAATGAAGCAAGGCCTCCATTTACTGTCATTTTATTCACGATTTTTTAAATAAATTTTGATTGATTTCTTTATGAAAAAAAATTAAATTTATTGTATTATTTGGATTTTTTTTTTAATCTTCTCTTGGACCATGCAGATTACAAGGCATGTAATAGTTACGGCAAAATTATTTAATAGTTACACAACTAAGAAGTTTTAAGACATTTTGTGCATTTTATTTACTTGTATTTAAGCTTATAGTTTGAAATGGGATTTCTTTAGCTGATGTTTGTGGTTGGAGATCATTCCATTTTGATGTTTTCGTTAACTTTTCCATTGGGGAAGGAAGGTGATGCAGCCTGCAGGGGTTGTGGATGCATTTCCATTTATTTTTCTTCAGTTCAGCTGTGTTGTGACTTGTGATTTAGCTACAAGTACATGCTTATAATAAAATCTGCATTGCTTATTGGCTACAAGTACATGTAGAAGGTTTTTATGCTTAAAGATCTTCTGATCGCTGACTTTAATAATGCAGTCTGGCAAGGTTCATTATGTGCTCCATATAGAATATCCTGATTGGCCTGATCATGGAGTGCCAACCGATACTGATTCTGTAAGACAAATCCGAAAACGATTACATCACATTCAGACAGAACATCCTATAGTTGCACATTGCAGGTTTGCTTCAACTTGATGCTATGTTACTCTGTTCACTTTTTCTTATTCTCTTAATCCTATTTTGGTCTGTTTCTGCAGTGCAGGCATTGGAAGAACTGGTGCTTACATCACCATCCATAGTACAATTGAGAGGATTCTCATTGGTGACAGAAGCTCTTATAATCTTGTGGACACTGTCAAAAATTTTAGATCCCAACGAACTGGAATGGTCCAAACTGAGGTGGGCTCTGTTTCATTCTCACTCGAATCAGCTGGTTCATCTAAAGTATACACCCAAGTCCAGCATAATTCGATCACATCAGACTTAGGTCTTGCTAACAAGTGTTCCTCCCACATTACGAAATAATTAATGAAATTGTAGCAAAACTTCTCTTTGTTACAATGCAAGTGATGTTCTACAATTTCATGGTAAAAATATGTCTGACTTGTAATCCTAATTTGCTTTTATCAGAATATTATACAAGGAGTTTTTAGGGTGGTGGATTTTGAGATGAAGTTATTTGGCTGTATGAAATTTGAGACAATGCCTTAAAGGGCAAATTAGTACTCCCTCTGTTTAGAAATATAAGGTTTATAGTTTGAATGATCTTGTTTAGAAATATAAGATTTGCATGTAGATTTAATGAGACTTTTCCTATTATACCCCTATTTATTCTCTTTCAACTATATGTATTTATTCATTACCACCCGCACAATGTATTATCTCTCATATCCAAGAAAATTAAGTGTGGTATCTAAGTCATTTTCTCTCATATTTTTCTCAATTTCACCGCAACCTTAATCTTTGTGCGAAGTCAAAATACGCCTTATATTTCTAAACGGCAGTAGTAAGTTTCTTCCATTCCCTGATTCCTTAATTATATACACTCATAATGAGTGCTAACATATGTTTTGCCTAGCTTGTTTTAAATGCACTGCTTGTGATAAGTTGGTAGCTGAATGAGCATATAGACGTTTGCTATGTATTACTGAAATTGCATTCCATGAATGGCCAGGTGCCATGTGTACAGAATGAAGTTTTGCTCAGTAATTCCGACACACAACTCTAGTCAGCCATTGCATTTGAAACTGATCGTAGTGTTAATAATATTTTAGGCTCATCGTGTGAACAATGTACAATGTGTTCATATGTGTACATTTATTTAGATGTTCTAATGGCACGTCTTCTGCTTTTCAGCAACAATACATGTTCTGCTATCTCGCAATTGCTGATGAGCTGAAAGATCTGCTGAAGTCATGCCGTTGATGTACCCCTAAGGTAGGTTGCATGATACTGCACAAGCATATACTTGTATTTTTATGGCTAAACTATCTTTCTCTGCTCTCAAGCCTGACTGTATGCTGTTTCCTTGGTAGGAAGAGCCGGAGTGCTTCCTTTCTGTCGCCCTTCTATTTTTATAATCAATCCCAATGCTGGATACGTGCATAGACCATTTCAGACTTTTAACTTCATATTTGAAGCTTGTCACTTTTGTTGGGTGCGCCACTGCTTGTGAATGGATTGGCCGCATCAAGATCACGATGCCACCTCATTTTCGATGTGATATCCGCTATTGCTGTTATTACTGCTCGTCGAATAAAAAGAATTTATAGAAGTCTACAGCTTTCGGTGGTCCAGTGATTGCAATTACTCTACAGTGAATTGGGTACCTGATTCGGGTGTGGATCTAAAATGTCTCTTTAAGATGGCAAGAGGATGAATGCTCGGTGTGCATTGTCCAGTTGGCTGCGACCAATGCATTGTTGATGCTTGCTCAAAGATTATACTCCTACCTCTGATGAATGAAATTTAAGCTATTGATTCACAAAAAAATAAAAGAAGAAAGAACGAAAAAAACGAAAAGAAGAGAGGTCTGATTTGCATTGACTCTCGGTTGCCTCGAGCTTGCAGTGATTTGAGCAGTTATATACTGGTTAGGGTGCACGCCTTGATAGTTTAATTGTGTGTTTGATTGGAGAGTGAGGTGGAATGGAATGGTTTCATCTCAGATTTCAGAGATGGGATGGATCCATCCCAGATTCTCAGACAGGGTCCACTGTCACTCTCACATTTCAAGTGGGATGGCTACGTTCTAGAAAATTTGTAGAACCTGGCCGTTCCGAATCTAGAGAGAATATTCTCTTTTCTGGAACCAAGTTATCCTCAGCTCTCCAACCAATACTACTACAGAACCGGCTACCACAAACAGGTCGTAACCCCCTTCAGAAGAGGTTTTATAACCGCTTCTAAGCAACCGCGTGTGATACCCGTCCGGTATCACAAGCGGTTGCACGAACCGCTTGTGTTGTGGCAGCAGAAGCGGTTGGGAAGGTGTCCAGGAAGGCCAGTGGAGCCGCCACGTGGGGGACTCCCCAAGCGGTTCGTGTTACAAACCGTTTGTGGAGAGAAGCACTCCAGAAGCGGTTAGAGTCACGAACCGCTTGTAGAGAGAAGCACTCCAGAAGCGGTTAGAGTCACCAACCGCTTGTGGAGAGATTTTTCAATTATATGTATTATAGAATATGTTCTTTCAGTGTTTTTGTATATCGTTTTTGACTATAAAATTAAATATGAGTGGAGAAGTTTTCTGCGCAATTAAATATATATTACATATGCTTACTCATACACATGTTCACAAGCTAGCTCGGTAAAAAAAACGAACTTAATAGTGTAACAAATGGACAAGTACATACACGCTATCGACGTTTACAAGTTTGAATGATTAAAAAAATGATTATCGAACTCAGTTCTTGCATGCGTCAGTCAAGTCCTTGGTCGACGTCGATGTCGTCATCAGTTCAGCTGTGTTCAACGATGGACCAAGCCTTACGTGGAACTCGCCATTTGGAGATACAACCTCGTCGACAATGAAGCCGATGAGTTGTTCTTGCAGTGCGCGCACTCGGTGAGGCGGGAGCACGCTAACATGCTCATCGATGTTGGGCTGACAATTGATTAAGCGGGAAGTATATAAATATCCGATCACATGCAATTAATTAAAATGTAAGTTGTAGCTAACAAATTGACATGCATATACGAACCTCGGCATAATGTTCCAGCTCATCGCCATGAATAAAAGTTTGAATATAGTGGAACACGTAGTAGCCACATAAGTTGTTTCCAGCTGTTTGATGTTTAACCTTGACGGGGAGAAATTTCAGAATATCAGATGAAGAACTGATATGGTGCATTTATATTAATTATTGTTTTTGTAGTACGTACCTGAGTGCTCACTATGACTTCGAATTCTTTGAATTCTCCTTTATGCTTCTTCTGGAACTTTGCAAATGTCTTGTTGAGGACGTCAATGAACCATTGGTATTTGCTGATTGGATTCCTTCTTGAGTCATGAACTACAATCCTGCTATTGTCAAGCTCAATGACTAGAAGGATCCAGTGAAACCTATTCGTATATTTCAACAAGCGCGTAAGCAGCTAGTCGTACTATCAATGGCTTAAGAAATACAAGAACAAGAGGTTTGTGAGAACACGTACATGAAGTTGAAGGGCAGAAGTATGTACGGTTTGTAGTGTTGTTTCAATAATGCACGCAAAATGTATGCCTCAACATGCGGTCTTTGTTGGTCGAATGACCAGATTTTCTCGTTGACAACCTCTGGGTCGATGAAGCCAACGTTCTGTTTGCCCAGTCTTCTACATCGTTGTATCTCCATTCTACATAAGAAGGGATAACTAAGTTAATTATATTTTCAATTTTGTGGTACGAGAGGAAGCAAACGGTAAACTTAGCAGATCAACACTTACAGACACCAGCAGCACATGAAGGACACGTCGATGGCGTCTGTTTGGTACACATGGTTCAAGTCCTCGAATTGCAGCCATATATCTGTCTTTTGCCCACGGAAGAAATGCTCATCTTGAGAAATGAGGTGGAACATTTTGTCTCCTTTAGATGCCCTTTTCATGTAACATTCATGCATTTGACGCATCTTGGTTGGGAGATCATTTATTTCTTTTGGATCAATTAGCGGTTTGCCGAACTCATACTTCCATCTGGTTGGTGCCACTGGAAGTTCCTGGTCTATTGATTCGAGTCCTGCCTCCTTCAAGAATTCTTGCATCCTCAATCGCCAAAGACTCTGCACATCTTCCACTTTCTTCTTCTTCTTTCCCGCCGACGAAGCCCGTGTATTTTTCCTTGTAGCCTTTCTTATTGTCCTTTCGTAGTCGGTCGTCACAGGTAGTGGCGCCGTTCCGCATGATTGAAAGTGCTTCACAATTTTTTTTTATCTATTTTTACCTTGGGCTCTGGCTTCGTTGGCGCAAACTGCCTGGCCACATCCGTCTTTACGGTAATTGATAGCTCCTCCGCAGTCAGATCATATAGCCTCTTTGGCAGTTCCTTAAACATTCTCTGTCCGTCGGATGCCGACTTCGTGGGAGGAGGTGCCGGTGCGGGATCCCTCCTTCTGACATGGAGCTTCTTCCTCGGGGGAGATGCTGGAGGTGTGGTGATTGGAGATGTCGGGCTTCTTTGTGGAGCGGGAGGTGGAGGAGGCGTGGCCTGGACCACCGGAGAAGCTTTGCGTGCAGGCGACGTTGGAGGAGTTGTGGGTTGTCGATGTGGAGGAGGCGTGCTTGCTGCTGCAACTGGCTCAAACTGCGGGGCCTCTATTGTTGGAGATGTGACCTCCACACCATCTGGAAATATGATGTACTTTTTGCGCCAGAGGATGAATGTGCCGTGGAGGGCCTGTCCAAGCTTGGTCACGTCGTCGCCCCCAGCAATCTCGAGCAAGAGATCTTCGAAGCCCCCCCACCTCTTCCACCGTGACCTTCGAGTACCCGGAGGGTATCTGGTTGAAGTGGAACGTCTGGCCCGCCTCCACCGGATAAGCCATGCCGTAAGCCACCTTGTAGGAGAGGTTACGCATATCAATGTGTAGCTCGCACTGGCGGCGAACCTTGATGCTGTCCACGGGATAACGGACCTGCGGGTCATCTGCTTCAGGGGCCACGGCGGACGCGCTCTTTTGCGCGGGGGGACTGATCACGGGTTCCGACGCCCCTTGAACATTACTTCCCTAAAGCTTAAACTGGGTTATTGCTTCGGACACTTGTTGCGCGATCAGATCAGGGATGGAAGCCTTCGTAGCTCTAAGCTCGTCCTCC